>CM077154.1:44631070-45231070 GCA_039583875.1 Platanthera guangdongensis
CAACAAGACTTCGGATCCGGTCGATTTCGCACACTTTTCTTCTATTGTTGTTGATTATTTAGTTGAACTCTTTGTATTTGTTGAAGTTATGCTTAGTGTAATATATGTTTATGTGTAATCATGTCTATGTGATTGGATGTTTTCGTTATTTACTTGAGGTGCGCCATATTCCATCCCCCACCATCCACCCTTGCCGCACTAGAAATTGCTAGTGGCGTGCGTAGCGAAGAGGTGCGCACAACCCTCATTCCGCCATTCTAACCACCTCATACGCAAGCCTACTCGTCCATCTGCCCAGCGATTCAGTGCATAGCGGCCCGACTAGTCTTCCATCTCTCCTGGCGAAGCATCGCATAGCGGCGTTTCATGGGAGTAGTTTGTTAGCCTTTTATTTTCTTTTTCCGCAACAATCAAAACCCCCATCGTTACCGCCGACCTTGAGTACTTCAATCTCAAGTCCTCCTCGACATTAACCCCACCTTACTGTGTTCCTTGAGAGATCGATACTTGGGAAAACTCGCCCATTTTATATTACTTGTGTGACCGGTTCACTGCCGTGATCTTTAGCATCAAGTTTTTGGCGTCGTTGCTGGGGAACACAGTCGTGCGAGTTTTTGGTGAGGGAGATAGGAGATAGAAGCCCTGTTCCATTTATATATTTCATGTTTCATCTTTGCTTTACTTTTTAGAATCTGTTTCTTGTTTTTATTTGTTCTTATTCTAGTTTTAATTTTTTGTACCAGGTTTTCCTATTCTTTTATCTGTGGTGTGTAGTTAATTGTTGCTTAGAAACTTTCTGTTGGTGAATTCTTCTTGTTGCACCATGTATTCTTTTATGAATATTTGTTGCCGATGGTGCAAGGATTATATGCATGGTAGTGATGAGTGCCCCACTGAAGATTGGGAGCATAATTCTTGTGGTTCTGTGTATGGAGCACCGTCTTCCTATGGTACTTCATACACCCAACTCAGGTCTTATGGTCACTCCTCTTCTACGCATTCATCTTTTTCTTATTCCTCTCCGGTCCCACCTGGATCGAGGAGTAATGGAAAACAATGTTTATGTTGTCGTAGCACCGACCACGTATTGAAAGATTGCGCAGAATTTCAGCGCCAGTTGGAGGAGGATGATGAACCGGGTATCCGATTCACTCTATCACCCTCTGAAATGGCCTCCCCTTCTGATTCTGATGATATATTCGCAGCACCACCTTGTCTATGGGGGACTGCTACAGATATTCCCATCAGACTTTCTGCTGATCGGTTTGACGACATTATGGCGCCGTCTCTCCCCATGCACTCTTCCCCTCTTGTTGATTCACCCCGGAGGAACCCGCACATATTTTCTCTGATATTGTTGTTTCTCCGCCTTCTTTGCAAGAATTATCTATCCCTATTTTAGTGAGTCGGTTGAGGATGTTTGGCCGGATTGTGATTTTGAGCCTGAGGATGTGCCCATGTTTGACGAGGATATTATTTTCATTAATGGAAAGTATTACATCTTGGAACATGTGGACGCACCGAGGTGTGTTGATGAGGAGATCCTCTTTGTTGAGGATGTTTCCACTTCCTTGATGGATGAGGAGGTCCAAACCACCACCGAGGACCTCGAGCTCGCGAATTCCCCTCGCCATGACTCATATGACGCCGTCGATGATCTATGTCGGAATCCCGCTGGGAGTGACACCGGGACCATACCGAGATCTTTAAGGTGATTTGATTCAGTTTGGGTGATTGTGGACCGATTGACGAAGTGTGCGCACTTCGTACCCTATAAGATAGATTACCAGATGAAGAAGATAACAGAGTTGTACTTGAACGAGGTCATGACATTGCACGGTGTGCTTGTTAGCATATTTCTGATCGAGACTCCCGTTTTACATCTCGCTTCTGGAGGAGTCTGCAAGAGGGTCTGGGTACAGATTTGAGGTATTCTACCGCTTACCACCCACAGACTAATGGGCAGACAGAGCGGGTGAACCACATAGTGGAGGATATGATAAGGTGCTACATTATAGACCACAGAGGAGCGTGGGATGAGCGTCTGCGGCTTATGGAATTTGCATATAATAATAGTTATCAAGAAAGCTTGCAAATGGATCCCTTCTAGGCACTCTATGGGAGGCACTGCAGGACTCCTTTATTTTGGGCTGAGGCTAGCGAGAGGCCTATATTGGGTCCGAATGCGCTCGAGGAAATGGAAGTCGCAGTGAAGCTTATTCGAGAGAAGCTTCGGATAGCTCAGGAACGATATGAGAAGAACGCCAACCAGCGTAGATCTGACTTGGAGTTCGTGGTGGGGGACCTTGTGTTTCTTAAGGTTTCCCCGATGGTTGGTGTTAATAGGTTTGGGAAGAACCGGAAATTGGACCCGAGGTATGTGGGCCCTTTCAAGATTGTTGAACGGATTGGCGTGTCAGCATATAGGCTGGATTTGCCAGCAAACTTCTCAGGTGTTCACAATGTGTTTCATGTAAGCCAACTACGGAAGTGTGTACAAAGAAATTGGCAAGTTTTAAATTCTGTGCCCCAGTTGGAGCCAAATCTTTCCTATGTTGAAGTGCCGGTCCGCATTCTGGATACTCAAGATCGGGTGCTGCGGAGAAAGTCCATCCCAATGGTCAAAGTTCTATGGAAGAATCAGGATTTGGAAAGCGTGACTTGGGAGCTAGAGTCGGCTATGAGGGAGGCTCACCCTCAAATATTCCCCTGATTTGATTGGTACATTTTGTTTCTAGTAACTCTTGTTTTGTTACTTTCCTTCTATAGTGGAAGTTGTGTGCGTAAAGTTTCGGGGCAAAACTTTCTTTTAGGGAGAGTGACTGTAACGCCCCCGGTTTTTCTGCAATTTATTTGGCGTTATGTTGACGCGTTTTGGCTTGTGCCATTTGTTGGAGCATGTTCTTAGCTCCTTAGGATTGAACAACCTATTTTGTAGCTTATTGGCAAGATCCCCTAGCAAGCCGGGTCATTTTGGGTGACCCGGTGTGGCCCCTCGGGGGATGCTTGTGTTCTGGCTTCGGGTGGGTATAACCCGAGATTTGTTCGTCGAAAGTTGATTTCGACTTCTTCGTTGTGTTCATAGCGTGGATATTTAGCTACGGTGCGAATTTCGTCGAATTCCGAGGACGTTCGGTTTTCGCGTCGTTTTGTATTTGATGTAAAATAATAATATTTACTAAGTATTTTATTATTTAATATTTTATAAGGTGGTGGGCGGTTATGAATTTAGGTATCATAATTATATTATTTATTTATTAGTATTTAGGAATCGGATCCTATAAATAGGATAGTTTAGACTTAAGAAACCGCTGTTCATCTTCCCCGCCTGCGCCTGTTCGCGAAAAGCAGAGGAAACCGCCAATCCCGCTGGCTTCGGACGGCAAATCCGGGATCATTTGTGGACGGAATTTGATTTCGAAGGCGAATTTGGATTGCTCTCGCCTAGACCTTCACTCCTACGGTGAGTTTTTATGGAATCGTAGTCTTGCTTGTGATTTCAAATTTCGGATTTTTTTGACTTGTTTTCCGTCGGCTATGTCCAGAAGTTTTCGTCTTGTGTTGTGCTACTGGTGCCGAGTGAGAGGAAGGGGCCGACCAAGCTTCACTGGAATTTGAGGCAAGTGGTGCTCCTACCCTTGCCAAGCTTTTCTCCTTTTCATGTTCATATTTGCTGTTATCATTCATTTTCCCGAGATCATTTATTTTGCTCTGTTTTCCCGTCGAAATCATGTGGATCTTGAACCCTTAGGCCTATTCCAAGCTTACTGAACATTGGATCTTGAACCATGAATGCTCCTTTATGTTTTTGTTTTTCACTTTCTCAAGTTCTGAAACTCCAAGTTTTCGGCCGGGCTGCTGTAGTCTTGTCTTTTATCAAATTGTTCCTTATTAATCTCAGATTGGGTAGTATTTAGCCTATCATCCCTAGAACTTGTAGCAGTGGGTTTTCATATTTTATTACGAGTGATAGGATAGAATTAGGCTGAGAGGAATGGTCGGAAATGAAATAGGATGTACAAGATTGCTGCGCACGGGCACGGTTCACTGTGCATAGGACCACCGGTCGTGTGCCACTGTCCGTGCGCGTTGCCAGGTCTATTTTTTGTAGTTCTGCCTGGCCTATCGCACGATTAGTGTATAGAGTGCACACGACCTCTGGTCATGCGTCACTGATCGCGCGCTGTTTCAGATTTTTGTGGGTGTGCAGGTGAGCACGCACGACCGCTGGTCGTGCGCCGCTGATCGTGCGCTTTGTTCTTTTCTGAGCAGTCCGCTGTCTCGACAGCGTTGAGTAGCCGAGTCCACTCAATGCCATCGAGCAGTCCGCTGTCTCGACAGCATTGTGTACCGAGACCGCTCAATTCCATCGAGCAGTCCGCTGTCTCCACAGCGTTGAGTAGCCGAGAAAACTCAACGCCGTCGAGCAGTCCGCTATCTCTACAACGTTGAGTAGCCGAGACCACTCAATGCCGTCGAGCAGGTTGCTATCTAAATAGTGTTGAGTAGCTGAGTGCACTCAACGCCGTCGAGCAGGTCGCTGTCTCGACAACGTTGAGTAGCTGAGTGCACTCAATGCCGTCGAGCAGTAGGGTCTGGCGTTGAGGGCGTTGAAGCCACTCAATGCCTCGTTGAGTGATCTCAACGATTTTTTTCCCTCTGTCTCCCCTTGTTTTCCCGAGTGAATCCCGTTGGGTTTAGGGTTATTTGTCGGCTATTTTCTGAACGCTGAATCGTGGGTTATGGCTAGTATGGGTGGTTTTTAGCTCTTAAAAGGGGTGGGCTTACGTGTTGAGTCGTGGCCGCCACTATTTTTCCAAGGTACAGGCTGGGTGTGTGTGGTTCGTAGGTCCCTAGTGCTCTCCTTGTGCGACCCTTGATCTTTTTTTGTTTTGGTGATGGTTGTTTGGGGGACCGCATTTGCCTCCAACCCAGATCCATGTGGATTTTACTACTGCCATTAACTCACAAATTAGGATTGTTAGGTGTTTCTTCCTTGTAGAATGCAACATATTGTGGCAGGTTTTTTTTGCCTTGTAGCCTCTGCAGGATTTAAGCAGGGTTTGTTGTTGTTTCCTTGTACCTGGTGTACTTTTGGTTACCTTTAGACAGTGTTTATTTTTTTTTACTGTCATGTTTCTTGCTTTCACTAGTTCCTTCTTGATATTTTTGCACTACTTCAGTTTTTCCTATTTTGTTTTTACTTGCTGAGGTGTTCTTTCTTTGGATGCCTCGGGTTTAGAGCAGTAGACGGTTGAGCGGCTGGTTTTCCATGGTGATTGTTGTTGATACCTTGGGTTGCTGGGATCTTCCTCCTTGATTTTGTGAGGTAGTTTTCTGTTTTTCTTATAGACATACATGCTCGCCAGTGGGTTCGTGTCATGTTGTTGACACCTGCTGGTGGTTTTTACTTATGATACTAGATATGTTTCTTTTACTGCTACCTTTTTGGATATAGTCTATTTGCTTTTGGGAATATTTATACTAGGTTGCTAGTTACTTTTAAACCTAAAAACACTATTATAAGTATATCTCATGATCAGCATGTTTATAAAATCATACACTACTTTCCAAGCAACGTAAAAAGATCGTTTTCTTACTTATAATATAAAATAAATCTAGAGTCTTGCATAGTATAAGTTGACCTTGGGGGACACTTATGCATTCTCATAGGATGTCAAATATAAATAAAGA
Organism: Platanthera guangdongensis; assembly: GCA_039583875.1. Classification (NCBI taxonomy): domain Eukaryota; kingdom Viridiplantae; phylum Streptophyta; class Magnoliopsida; order Asparagales; family Orchidaceae; genus Platanthera; species Platanthera guangdongensis. Next base: position 44,636,765 of record CM077154.1, read on the forward strand.
ATTTTTCGTTGCGTATAAGTATAGTTTTTAAACTGTGGACAAGATGATCCACTGAGCCGAGGGATACGGCCTTTAAAATATAACTGATTTTCTAATCATTTAACTTATGAAATTTCATAGTCTAGTTAGATGGTGTTCTCCTGAGCGTCGACAGTTATCCCCTGCTCTATGTGGCATCACGACGCGTGTTTTCTCATACTCTGATACTTCTTAAATTCGGAGATAATGCGGGTTGTGACATCTACCGCTTATCATCCGCAGACAATGGTCAGACAGAGAGAGTGAATCAGATTATGGAGGATATGATCAGGTGTTATATTCTGGATCATGGTGGCGCTTGGGATCAACGCTTGAGATTGATGGAGTTTGAATATAATAACAATTATCAAGAGAGTCTAAAGATGGCCCCTTTTGAAGTTTTGTATGGGAGTCGCTGCAGGACCCCCTTATTTTGGGCCGAAGTCGGTGAGAGACCGTTGTTAGGTCCAAAGCTTTTGTGGAAATGTAAGAGGCGGTGACTAATATTCGGGAGAAGCTCCGCATTGCTCAGGAGCGTTATGAAAAGTATGCAAACCAAAGAAGGGCAGATCTGGAGTTTGTGGTAGGGGACAGTGTTTTTCTGAAGGTCTCTCCGATGCCAGGCGTTAAAAGATTTGGGAAGAACCACAAATTGGATCTCAGATGTGTTGGGCCATTTCAGGTCGTTGAGCGCATCAGAGTGTCTGCCTATAGATTGGAGTTACCTGCTACCTTCCCTGGCATCCATGATGTGTTTCATCTGAGTCAGTTGAGGAAGTGTGTCCGCAGAAATCGTCAAGTCCTCGATTCGGTGCCTCAGATTCAGGCCAATTTGTCTTATATTGAGGAACCTGTCCGTATTCTAGAGACCCAAGAGCGTGTGTTGCGGAGGAAATCCATTCCCATGGTAAAAGTTCTCTGGAGAAATCATGACATCGATAGCGCGACATGGGAGCTGGAATCAGCTATGCGGGAGTCTCATCTGCACCTCTTCATTTAATTATCTCAGGTGAATCTCTTCTTCCTGCACCGTTTATTTTGTCCCGATAATGTTTTCTGTTCGTACGTCAAGTTTCGGGACGAAACTTTGTTTTAGGGGGAGTGGCTGTAACGCCCCCGGTTTTTCTGGTATTATTCTTTTGCCTCCTGACGTCATAATGACGGAAGGGCATTACGTGTCCGTAAGTTGACGGCGTGATGCCGTTTGTGCGTTTTATTTTTGGCGTCCGTTATATTTGACCGGCTAGATTTTGGGATATGCGTCAGAACCGAAATTTTTACATCAGGAAGCTGAGTAATATAATTTCTAACTTGCTCGTCGAGTTTCGTCACAATCCGAGCATTTTTGGAGCCTCGGCGCACGTTTGAAATAAGGATAATTATAAATTATCGTAACTTCGTTAGGCCATAACTCGAGATCGGTGCGTCAGAGTTTTTCTCTGACTTCGCCGTTGGGTTCGTAGCGTCGACATTCGCCTACGACATGAATTTCGTCCGTTTTGACATGCGTTTGGGTCTTCGTAATAACATAGCAAATATAAATGAATTTAATCTTATGAGTTTTTTTGTGCTCAGAGATCTCCGCTCAGAGATCTCCGAGCGGAACTCAGAGAGCACTGCGCTCAGAGATCTCCGCTCAGAGATCTCCGAGCGGAGCTCCGAGATCTCTGCGCTCAGAGATCTCCGAGCGGAGCTCAGAGATCTCTGAGCGGAGCTCCGAGATCTCTGCGCTCAGAGATATCAACTCAGATATCTCCGAGCGGAGCTCAGAGATCTCTGCGCTCAGAGATCTCCGCTCAGCGATCTCCCCCCCCTCCCTGTATAAGTTTTAGACAACAAAGTTTAGAATAAAATAAAATTATATATATATATATATAATTGTTAGGAATGTATATAACTTAGAAAATATATAAAGGTAAAAAAATCGTACTCCATGTACCTCATCTTCTTCCGACTGAAACAAGAAACGACAGGCCCCTTCCGTTCGTGGACCTTCCGACTGCCGCCGACGGAGCTCCGGTGCTCGGAATCGCCAGCCGAACATAGATTCGGAAAGCTCTCTCCGAGATCTACGCGATCGTGGTGAGTATTTCTACTTTCATGAAATTTCTCCATTACGGTTTTCGGCCCTAAATTCTGTTTCGACCTTGTCGATGTAGATTTCTGTTTCTTGCCTTCGCTAGGGCCGATCTGCATCGTGGTGCCTTACGAAGTACGGTTTTGGGTGGTTTGAGGCAAGTAGTGATCTTGCACTTTTCCTCTTTTGTACGCCTCATCTCCTTTATGTTTCTAGCAGGTTTTTTAATGCTAGGTTCCATTTTCGTTTAGTTCTTTTGCACATTACAATATCATTAACTTGTTTCTTGAAATCCTAAATTATGATCTGGTGGGCCTTGTCCCTTGTCTTTTATTGAGTCAGAAAATGATAAATCTGTTGGAGGTCGTACATGATGTTGGCGGTGCCACCGTTGCAATGCTCTTTTAAAATGATAAATTTGTTGGAGGTCGTACACGATGTTGGCGGTGCCACCGGTGCGATGCTCTGAGGGCCGTGACGATGTGTGATGGTATTATCCCCGCAAGCTTTCTCCTTTTTTTCTGATGAGCTGATCAGTCTCTTTAATTTGAATAAGAATAATAAGATTAATAATTTGAAAATGAAGGTTATTTTCCTATGGTGAGTTTGATTTTGCCCGTCTCCACTCCTCTTTTAGCGAGCTCTTTTCTGATTGATTTCTGTTGCTAGTTATGGCTAATTTTGTTTAATCTGACCCTTGCAGCTACTGTTTCCCTCCGGTCTCGTGGAGGTTTGCTTACTTTCTTGTTTTCTACATCACTTGTAACTATTTTTCTGAGGTGTTCTTTCTTTGAAAGCCTCAGGTTCTGGACTGTAGCAGGTGTTAGTGCGGAGCTGCGTCAGTTGTCATTTTCTGACCCTCTTGGGGTATGGTTTTCTGTGAACTTGCCGGCCCATGGGTTCGTGTCAGGTGTTGACGCCCATTGTGCCGTTTGGTTAGACTTTCTGCTACTTTGCTGCTATTACTCTTTGTTTACTTTTGGAAACTTGTTCTGGAACGATTAGTTATGGGTTGGCTTGGTAGCCCCCTTGCTTAGATATGCTAAGGCAGTTAGAGCATTGCATACCATGATTTGAAATGTTAATCTCACTACTTTCTGTGCATGATAAATCTACTTTTATATACAGTAAATCTAGACATCTGATACTACATGGTGCACCTCACTTTTTCTTCATGAGCACTTAGGTCACCAAATGATGAAATCAAGTATTTTTCCGTTGCGTAAAACTATATTTTCAAACCGTGGACTAGTTGATCCACCTAGCCGAGGGACACGGCTTTGCATATTGTGCATAAATTATATTTGGAACACATTGAGTTTAAAAATGATTTCTATAAGTTGCGAGAGATGATGAGTTGCCTTAACGTCAGTAGATGTCCCCTACGTGACATGGCATCACAATGCATAGTTTCCCTACTCTGATAGTATTTTAAATGCTGGGAAAATGCTGGTTGTGACAACCAAGGAGATACATTCCCCAAACTACAAAGGGCCAAGGTGTTGCAATTGATTTGAGTAGCTGTGCTGATTGATGTTGAAGTGAAGCGAACCTCTGGCGCTTAGCACATTTCTTTGCATAAATCTCAGAATCTTTCTTCATGGTAGGCCAAAAGTATCTTAGCCGGAGTATCCTTCTTTCTAGATTCCTTGCCCCTGAGTGACTTCCACACTCACCAGAATGAACTTTGTGAAGAACAGTAGGAGCTTCCTCTTTTGAAACACATATTGCCATTATTTATAGGAAGATTTTTCAGTATAGAATGCCTGATACCAAATAGTAGTAAGCTGCCTTTACTTTGAATATTTTCTTATCGTTTGTCGAAGGGTGAAAGTTTCCGGTAGATATATAAAGAATGAACGGATCCATCCAGGAGGAGCGTTGATCAATTAGCATCAACTCTTCTTGATCCACTATCGCGCGGAAGAGTTTGGAAGTTGTTCCTCCTGATGGAAGTCCATGCTTAGCAAGAACATCTGCTTCTTCATTCTCAGTTGGAATGTGCTCAATTGTGAAACTCTTGAACTTGCCAATTTCAACCTTGACTAGAGCAAAGCATTTCTTTAAGATAGGTTCTCTAGTCTCAAAGTTGCCCAAGACTTGTGAAGCCATTACTAGAGAATCAGTCTTTATGTGAACGTGTTTAATCCCAAGTTCCCTTACAAGCATCAAGCTTGCTAACAAGGCTTAATACTCTATCCGATTGTTTGTGATTGGAAAGAAGAACTTTATGGGTTACTCTAGCTTGATGCCATAAGCTTAATCATAACCACTCCTGTTCTTGAGGAATTTTTGCCTGAGGCCCCATCAACCTAGATAATCCAAGCCAAAGGAGACCTTTCTGCTTGACCAGCATTAGATTTTGCTGTATCAATCAAGAATCCTCAGTGCACTGGTTTTCTAGCACGCTTTTCAAAGGTTGATCTATCACAACTTGAACTACATGCGCCTGGAAGTACAAACAGAGTATCTGAGCAGACATTACTAATGCCAAAGCCAGCTTCTCCAAAATTTGATATCTTATTTCTGCATTTTTGAGAATGTGGCCAACATAGTAAACCAGATATTGTCTCATGTTCTCTTCTTGAATAAGAACAGAGCTGACCGCCTCCGGTCCAACTCCAAGGTAGAAGAATAGCACTTCCCCTGACCGAGGGCTTTGCAGCAAAGGGGTTGAAGTTAACTGTTTCTTTAATTGCTCAAAGGCTTCCGAGCACGCTTCTGTTCATTCAAACTTGGATGCTCCTCGAAGAGTCTTGAAGAAGGAAGTGCACTTATCACCAACTCGAGAGATGAATCTCCCGAGACCTGCCAATCTTCCTCCTAATTATTGAACCTCTTTAGGTGAGTGCGGTGGTGCCATATCAAGAATAGCTTTTACTTTGTCAGGATTGGGAGCAAGACCTTTTGGAGTAAGGAGATGACTAAGAAATTTCCCCTTACTCGCCCCAAAGGTACACTTTGATGGGTTAAGTCACATCTTATATTTTCGTAGAGTAGCGAATATATCTGCTAGATCTTGCAGGTGTAATGAGAAGGATTTGCTTTTGATCAAGAGGTCGTCAACATAGACCTCAAGGTTTCTTGCATTTTGTTCTCTAAACACATGATCCTTCATGCGTTGGTAAGTTGCGCCGACATTCTTAAGCCCAAAAGGCATCACGAGGTAACAATAACAACCGTCGTTTGTGATGAAAGACAAATGAGGAATGTCAGGCTTATGCATTTTAATTTGGTGATAACCAGAGAATGCATCTAAGAAACTCATAAAATAATACTCAACCATGGAATCAACTAAAGAATCTATTCATGGTAAGGGGTAACAATCTTTAGGGCATGCTTTATTTAACCGCATGAAATCTACACACATTCTCCATTTCCCACCGAGTTTTTTAACCATTACAACATTTGATATCCAAGATGGATATTGTAATTCAAGGATAAACTTTGTTTTGAGGACCTTTGAGACCTTCTCTCTCATTGGATCAGCAAGCTTGGTTGCCATGTCTCTCTTCTTTTATTGCAAAAGCTTGAAGATTTGATCAATGTTGAGATGGTGGCAGGTGACATCTGGATCAATGCCTGGCATGTCCTCCACGGACCAAGCGAAGACATCAAAGTTCTCTAGCATGCATGAGATCAACTCGGCCTTCTGATCTTCTAGTAGCTCTGAGTGGATGGAGAGCTTCCTCACCTCCCATTCAGCAATGGGGACTCCTTGAGTCACCTGGGCAGGTTCTAGGTGAGCTCCTTCTCTATCATTAACTGCTTCTGATCTGAAAGAAGTTGCTAAAACCGGTAAAGTAGGAGGGGAAGTTTTAAACATGTTGACCGTCCGAGTATAACACTGCCGAGATTGCCTTGGGTCCCTCCTAACCCTGCACTGTTTACCATCGACATTAAACTTTATTGCCAAGTGGTATGTTGAGACCACAACTTGATACTGGTTGAGCAGAGGCTTCCGAAATATTGCATAGTAGCTGCTTGGAGCATCAACTACTATGAACTGAATCAATTTAGTTACTCATCTAAGCTTCACAGGAAGAGTAACACTTCCCTCAACTTCTTTTCTTTCACCCGAGAAACCGTTGAGTTGCCCTTCGGTGTAAAGTAGAGGCTTTCCAGTTTTCAGGGCCTCAAAGGTTGGTTTGAAAAGAAGGTTGATGGAACTGCATGTATTAATGATAGTTCTATCCACGATGTAGTTTTCAACGGCTGCATGGATCACAATAGCATCATTGAATGGTTTGGTAGTTCGAGGAAGTTAATCCTGACTAAAAGTAATATCTCCCCTTGATGGAGCAGAGGAAGAAGAAGAGGCGACCTCTGCTCGAGTGACCCTCGCGATTGAAGATTATCAAGTTGACTTGGTACCTGCTCCCCCATCAATGTAGAAGAGCCACCCCAACGCTCCATCATCTTTAGCATCGAAGCATTCAATTTGAATGTTGATAGGCCCCAGACCTCCAACATCCTCAATTTCCTCACATTCCCAATGGGCTTTAGCCACCTTCTTGCCTTTGGAGGTAGACGGCTTTGACAAAGCGTCTCTCTTGCCTAGGTCCTTCATTTTGCTTTCTGCAAGCAGTCTTTCTACAAGTTGACAAAGGGCATTGAGATCCTCAGTCAAGTATTCCTTCTCTTTATGGAACTCACAGAACAGTACAGAGCTCCTTTGCCTCCACTCTCTTGGAGCTACTTGCTTATTTTCATCAGATCTTCTTTGCGGAATCTGGATGACCTCATCAATGCCAAGTCCCATATCTGCAAACTCCTCCATGGATTTGATGTCATGCTGCCTTGGAGCAGGCATAGCATCTTGTAGAATAGGAATTGCTTGTGCAGGAATAATTCGATATGCTCCGTCTGGCTGTGAGAAACTAGATTAATGGAAATTCCCATAGCTCCGCAGGAGTCATAAAACATAGGAATGTCCATGAACTTCAAGTTGTAGTCTTCAAAATAGTTCTTATCCAGAGAAGTTATGCACAAAAACTGTCTACAGAAATATATTCTGACTCGGTTGTTGACATTGCATCACACTTCTGTTTTTTGCTGCTCCAAGATATGTTCCTTCTTCCAAGGAATTGGCAAGTTCTGAAAGTGCTCTTTTTGTCATCTTTGATACCTGCAAAGTCTGTATCAGAAAATCCAATTAGTTCTCTATCATTATTTCTTGCGTATCATTACCAAAGATTGGGTGTTCCTTTGAGATATCTCAAAATATGCTTTGCCACAGTGTAGTGAGATACCTTAGAGTTCACCTGATAGCTATCGCACACACATGTTGAGAATATTATATCAGGCCTGCTAGCAGTAAGATAGAGCAAAGATCCAAATATGCTTCTATACTTTGTTTCATCTAAAGGTTTCCCTTTTCGTCCTTGTTCAGAGATATAGATGAACCCATTGGAGTTCTTAGAGAGGTTGCATTCTCCATTCCAAATTACTTGACCAACTCCTTAGTGAACTTCATTTAAGAGATGAAAATTCCATCTTCAGATTGTTTCACATGAAGTCCTAAGAAATATTTCAGCTCACCCATACTACTCATTTAAAACTTCACTTACATAAGTTTGGAAAACTTCTTGTAAAGGTTGTCGTCAGTAGAGCCAAAGATAGTGTCGTCGACATAGATTTGCACTAGAAAAGTCTTGTCTTTTACTTACCTAAGAAATAGTGTCTTATCTATATTTCCGCTTGTGAACTTGTTCTCAAGAAGAAAGTTAGACAACATTTCATACCAAGCTCGTAGAGCTTGTTTTAAACCGTATAAAGCTTTAAATAACAAAAAACATAATCAAGATGGTTAGGATCAAAACAACCTGGGGGTTGTTCCACATACACACCTTTCTTTATATTATCATTTAGGAAAGCTGACATCACGTCCATTTGATACACAATGAAGACCATAAGTGCAGCATATGCGAGGAACATCCTGATGGCTTCGTGTCTTGCCACTGGAGCATAGGTCTAAACAAACTCGATTCCTTCTTCCTGTCTGTATACTTTAGATACGAGTCTGGCTTTGGTTTTGATGATGGTTCCATCTTCATCCATCTTGTTCTCGTAAACCCATATTATTCCAATTAAATTCTTGCCTTTGGGTTTTGGCACAATCTTTCAGACTTGACAGCATTTGAACTAGTTTAGTTCAACTTCCATTGCAACTATCCTTGATGCGTCCTAGTTTGCTTCTTCGAATTCCTTGGGTTTAACCTTCGAGAGAAAACTCAAATGCAAATTCTCATTAATAGTACCTCTTCGAGTTCTTACACCAGTATGAGGATCTCCTATGATTTTATCAACCAGGTGATCCCTCAAGTTTCTGAGCTCTAGAGTCCTTACATCAGGAGCTTCCACTATTTCTGGAGTTACTTCTTCCACCTGGATAACTTCTTCATCTGGGTGATCCTTCTCTCCAATTGAGGTTGGAGGAGTGATCTTGATGAACGTTTGACCACTTTCTTCAACAGTCTCATCCAAGCTTAACTCTTTTAGCTTTGAACCTCTATCTTCAACAAAAACCCTGCAGGAGCTGCTATGGAGCAAGCTCGTCTCATCAAGTACAGTGTTAATCTATTCTTCTACCACCAGAGTTTTCTTATTAAAAATTCTATAAGCCTTACTATGGATACTATAACCTATGAAAATACCTTCAAAGCATTTTTCACCAAACTTTGTACGATGATATTTCTCATTATTAAGTACATAGCATTTGCTACCAAAGCTCCTGAAGTAGGACACGGTCGGTCGCCTGCATTTTCAGTAGCTCATAGGGAGTCTTACGATGACACTTATTGATCAACGCTCTATTTTTCACGTGACAAGTCGTATTGACGAACTCAGCCTATAAGTACTCTGGTAGAGAGGAGTCAGTCAACATTGTAGTGCATGCTACAATGAGTGTTCTGTTCCTTCTCTCTACAACTCCATTTTGTTCTGGAGTATACGGGGAGGAAAACTCATGAAAGATACCTAGACTTCCATAGAATTTTGTCATGGCCCCAGATTCGAATTCTGTTCCTTGGTCACTTCTGATTTTGACCACTGAACAGTTTAATTCATTTTGGATTTGTCGGACAAAATTTGTGAACATGGTAAAGGTATCTGACTTTCGTTTCAGAAAGAACACCCAAGTAAAATGTGAGTGATCATCAATAATTACTAGCGTATATGACTTATCTCCTAAACTAAGAATTTGCATTGGACAGAATAAGTCCATGTGCAGTAAATACAAACACTTTGGGGAATCTTTATCAGTAATGCTCTTAAAGGTAGCCTTTATCTGCTTGCCCATCTGGCATGCATGACATGGACTCTCTTTAATGCACTTAATAGTCAGTGCATTACATAGTAGATCTTGATAAAAATGCATGTTGATGGTTTTGAAAATTATATGTGCAAGTCTCTTATGCCATTGATCACAAAGAGATGAACTATCTTTTGCAACAAAACATACTGGGGTAGAAGTGTCTAACCATAAATAATTAAGACAAAATATATTTCTACTCCTTGTGCCTGTTAATATCATCTCCATAGTAGAGGCCGACTATATCAGGCACTGATCCTTAGAAATGGAAATAATAAAGCCTTTATTACATATTTGACTTATGTTAATCAGATTATGTTCTAATCCTTTCACATAAGCCTCATCAGTTAATGAGACTATACCATTAGAAATTATATCATAGCCTTTTGTGATTCCCCGGTCAGAGCCACCAAAGATATCCTTTGGACCGTCTTTGACTGGAGCATAATTTTGAAGTAGGCTTCTTGTCCTGGTCATGTGTCGAGAGCATCCTCTGTCAAAATACCAGATAGGCATCTTGTTGGCCTTTGGACATTCCTGGGATAGTAGATCATTTTGCCTTAGGAACCCAAAGAGATTTGGATCCTAGGTTCCTTGTTAGCTTACTCCACATTGATGTGTTAACACTACGAGTGGTTTGCCTCGTATTGTTAACTTGAGGAGTTTCAAAATTTCTGGGATTAAATAAGCAATCCACAACAAAGTAACCTACTTTACCGCAGCACTAGCAGTCAATCCTGTTGTATCTTTTCAAGGTATCTTGCTTGACCTTTAGAACATGTGATCTAGTAGGAGCAGCTGAATTAGAGGTAAAAGCTTTATGATGATGGTGCTCACAAGGATTCTGCACCTCCTTTTCCTTATGTACAATGGGCTTGGGCTTAGGTGCCTTCTTGTTGTTATGGCAATGAACATATGGACAATAACTTCTCATTTGAATTTCTTCATAAGGTGCCTTAAACGCACTTTCACCATAGTTCCGGGGACATGTCCATCCTTGGTACCGCGACTTGGGATCTACATGAGTAGGCCTGGTAAAAGGACCCTAGGATGACTCGAAATCAAACATGTTTGTTGGGAAGATTACCATCTTAAACGTATTTTGATCTAGTGGGTCCTTTCCTTTCTCTTTGGATAAGGCTTTCTTAGCAGCCTTATTTTTCCTTTGACCTTTGTTCCTCCTAGAGGATTTACTAGGAGCAACCTCATGACCGAGGCCAGCACCTTTAGCATGGAGAGAAAATTCAGCGATAAATGAAAGGACAATCTTGGGCATGTAGAAACTTTCAACAAGTTTCTTTTCAGCGGCAAGATGTTCTTCCAACTTCTTGATGATTTTCTTTTTAGGTTGAGGTGCTCAATTGTTTTGTTGTATTCTTCGACTACAGCATCAAATTCCTTTCTGAATGAGTCCATCCTTGCGACTTCCTCCCTCAGAGTGATCTCCTAAGCCTTAAGGGATTTGATTTCCTCGGCCTGAGTTTCAACCACTTTTCAACATCGTTCATTGACCTTGATCAGCTCTTAATACTGACTCATTAGTTCTGATTCATCATCTGAGGAACATTTCTCATCATCATCGTTAGGAGCATCAGACTTTGAAAGAATAGTGTGAGAATTTACCTCCCCATGAAATTGGGCGACAACTTCTTCTTCGTCGGAGTGAGACATGAGCCCGAAGTAGGCTTCTTCATCCTCAATTAACTCGGACGAGTCAATATCACTAAGTGTCTTCTGCTTCTTTGTCATGAAGCTCTTCTCCATCTTCATGCTATAGAAGGATTTGCATTCCACTTTTCTTCCACCGTCCTTTTTCTTGTGAGGGCTGTCGGCAATCACGTGACCTGGCTTATTACAGTAATAACACACAATGTCAGCAAAAATATGTTTATAATGTTTGGATTTATACCGATCATTTGTGTGTCATTTCTTTTGATGATCACCATCGTGATGTGATCTTCTGTAAGAGGAGTCTTTGCCTCTCATATGTTTCTTCTTACTGAGAAACTTCTTCAATTGTCTGGATAGAAGAGAGAACTCTCAATCAAATAACTCTGAGTCTGAAGTGCTTGGCTCTGAGTCTTCTTCTTCACTTTCTTTCTGAGTGGGAGCAGGAGATGCTGCTTTAGCCTACCTTGAGCTGTCTGCCTTCAGCCGCAACAGCCTTCTCTTTCGATGAAGATCTACTGCCCTTCTCTTCAGCTTTTCTGGAGTTGATTTGAAGTTCATAGGACATACGCTTCCCAAAGAGGTTCTGGGGTGAGTGTCAGCCAGTCTCCCAAACTCCCTAATAGTACAGATTTTATTGTCCCATTCCTTGGTCAAGGATCTTAGGAACATGTCATTTAGTTCTCCATTTGTAAACACCCGGTCGTAGATCTTCAGGTCGTTGATAATCTTGGAAAAGTTCTCAAATGTATCAGTTATTATGTCCTTGGGGCCTTGCTTGAATGCCTTAGACTTATGGTTCAGAAGGGATCTTCTATCATCCCTTACTACTTCTATCCCTTCCATCAGGATGATCAGAGACTGACATATTTCCTTAGTAGATTGGTAGTGAATAAGGTTCTACAACATTGAGTTATCAAATGCACTTGCGATGATATTTTTGGCTTTCTTGTCTAGAGAAATAAGGGCAATCTCATCTTTATCGAGATACTTCAGTTTCTTTGGTACCTTTTTGGTAGGATCAATAGTGGAGGCCATCATGGGAACATAGGGGCCTTCTTCCACTATCATGAAGATGCGAGGATCAATAACTTCGAAGAAGAATCTTATTCTTTCTTTCCACATGAGAAAGTTAGTCTTGGTGCACACTGGAAGCTTTTTGAAATCCTTGAATCTGTCTATGTTGATTATCTCTACGACCACTAGAAGTAGATCTATTAAAGGTGTGAACCTTTTGAGAACCACCTCCATCTGATACCAATTGAAAGCATCTAGTTGTCTACATAAATCACCTAGAGGGGGGTGAATTGGTGAGATTTGCCTCTTTTGCGGAATAAAAATTTGATAGAGTAAAACACAGCAAGTAATCAAGCACAAGCTAGACGACACGAGGAATTATAGTGGTTCCCCAATCTTGGGTACGTCCACTTTCCACCTCACCAATCTAGCACCATGGCTTGCCTTGGCTACTTCACTAAATCTCGGATTAAAACAATCCTACATCTCAGAGCAACGGACCTACAACTCGGAGTTTACACACCCATACAAACTCGATCCCCCAGAAATGAGATCTACACTTGGAAGAATAATCTTCCTACAATCTCGGAGACAAAGCTCATACAAAATGTTGGAACCCAATCATGATTTGGGCAAGGATCATTATTGGATTTGCTTAGACTGACCCAAAATGTATATTCAGGGTCATAGGTTTATTTCTTTAGTCTAGGCCTACAGTCAACATCTCGTGGATCAGCCTATAACAGCCTGTCAAAGACTCAGCCAGATTGTGTCGACACCAGAAGAAAGTTTGTCTCGACACCAGACAGACTGTGTCGACACATGGGAAATGTTGTGTCGACACTTGAGCAAGATAGTGTCGACACCAGATAGCAAGAATGTGTCGACACCAGAAGAAGTTGTCGACACACAGGTCATCTGTCGACACCAACTGTGTTGACACCAACAGCAAATGTGTAGACATCAACTTGTGTCGACACATTCCAGTATTCCAGAATTGAAGCAGTCAGAAAATAAGTTCGACGATAGTCGAACTCAGTTCGACGAACGTCGAACGCAGGTCGACGAAATCAGCGGAAGTTCAGCTCGACGAAATCCAGCTGAGTTCGACGAACGTCGTACTCAGGTTGACGATCGCTGAACTCAAGACAGCCTGACATCTGCTCGACGAACACAGAAGCTAAGCTCCGGTCGACGAATGCAGATCTTAAACAAGATATTTAGCTCGACGAATCTAGCTGAGTTCGACGAATGTCAAACTCAGGTCGACGATCGATGAACTCGACGAAAGTTCAGGTCGACGATTTCTGTGCAATCAGTAACAGTTGGCAGAATTTATTGAGGATTAATTATAGTCAACATTCCCAGTGAAAATAGCCGTCCAAACGGACAGTTATAGAAGAATTAAGGGAGGATCAATTTGCAAAGCATCTTCACTCTCGGGAATGTTTCGTCTATCATCAAGTCTACGAAATTCAAATACAGGGAGTTCGACAATCGCTGAACTCAAGACAGCCTGACATCTGCTCGACGAACACAAAAGCTAAGCTCCGGTCGACGAACGCAGATCTTAATCAAGATATTCAGCTCGACGAATCTAGCTGAGTTCGACGAATGTCGAACTCAGGTCGACGATTGATGAACTCGACGAAAGTTCAGGTCGATGATTTCTAAGCAATCGGTAACAGTTGGCAGAATTTATTGAGGATTAATTATAGTCAACATTCCCAGTGAAAATAGCCGTTCAAACGGACAGCTACAGAAGAATTAAGTGAGGATCAATTTCCAAAGCATCTTCACTCTCGGGAATGTTTCGTCTATCATCAAGTCTACGGAATTCAAATACAGGGAAGAAGATAGAACAATAAAAACAGTATACAGAGAACAAACGCATATACAGAGGGAGGAGATGAATCACAACAGAGAATAGAACACACAGTCAGACGAAAAAAGAAAAATAGTCTGCATCATACATTCTCTTTGCCCTCTCTCTCAGGATTTGGATACAAAGTAGAAGCCAGAGGAAAGAAGCAGATCAGCTATAAGAAGAAGAAGAACAATCAAACAATATCAAGAGTCTTCTTCTTCCTTATCTCTGTAGGACAACTTCAAGGACAACAAACAACATATTAGTCAGAAGCTCCTGAAGATTCCTCTAGTCAAGGCTCAAAGTCTGAAGGTCTATCACCCTGTGCAAAGCTTCCAATCCTGAACCCCTTTCAATCTCAGGGGGAGGTTTGACAACATCTTTGAATCCACATAGTCTTCTCTGTCGTATATTGAGAAAGAGAAGACTTCCATCACTCTCTTCCCCCCTCCTGTATAAAGGGTTGTCATCTCCCTTCAAAAGTGATTCTTGGTTGAAAGTCTCCTGATCAAAAGACTTGAGTTGGTTTTTGGGGACCTGATCAAAACCCATTGGTGTCAGGCACCTGATCAAAAACCTGAGTGGATTCCTACCAGGGTGGTAGAAGAGTGGATGTACCCAGGTTGGGGAACCACTATAATATTCTTGTGTCGTTTGATTGCCCCTTTTCTTTTTGTTCTTGTTGTGTGGCTGTGATTAGGTTTACTATTTTCTATTTTCCAGTTTCCTAATTACTGCACCTTTTCAGTTTACAGCAAAAGCTGTAACAGCACCTTTATAGGAACCTAACAAATTTTAAATATACTCTATTCACCCTCCCTCTAGAGTATTGTACACCTAACCCTCACTTTCACAAAAGTTGAAATAAATTTTATAACAACGATAAAATTTTAGTTCCAGATCTGAGATCTTCAAAGTTCTTCCCTCTTGAAACTTGAAATTCTTGAAGAAGATGTTGAGGAAGAAATCTTGAAAAAAATCGATCTAAAATTCTATGATCTGACACGATCAAATGATTTATTGAAGAACATGAATATGTGATCAGTCAAATCTTTTCTTCTATTGAATCGCTAGATCAAGGAAGAAGCGACAGAGAAGTACAATGGCGGCGTTCGGCTTTTCCCGATCTAGAACTTGAGGCGATTCTGAATTTCTATAATTTCTTCAATTAGATATGTTATGGTTAGTGAATCCTTGAGAAGACATTATATACGAACTTCACTAACAGTCGGAAATCATTTAAGGAATGATGATCAATCATATTAAACACAGATTAACATTTGAAATCCCGTTCGACGAATAGTAAACATTGAAATCCCGTTCGATGAATTAAAATCTTGTTCGACGAATTATGAAAACCCGATCGATGAATAGTAATGAATGAAATCCCATCCGACGAATTAAAATCATGTTCGACGAATTATGAAATCCCGATAGACGAATTGAAATCTTGTTCGATGAATTGAATGAAATCTGAATTTTCTGCTACTGCATTCCTCGAAAGACATCTTGATTTTTTGAAAAGAACTTGATCTCTCGAAAAATGGCATACCCTTCTCGAGAAAATGCTTCACATAGAATTCTATGAACTGTGAAACTGATTTTTTTAAAGCACCTCTATTTCTCAAAAATTGAATATGATTTTATTTTCGAAAACAATACTTATTTTTCGAAAAATGAATCTGGTTTCTCGCGAAATCTTTAGGACATTTCTCGAAAAAGAGAACTTAGAAGTTTTCAGAGAGTTTTCCGAAATGTGTTTCTGTATCTCGAGAACAGTTCTACTTTCTTGAAAAATTTAACTAGACCTTTCAAAAAACAATCATCTTTTCGAAAAATGAACTTAGGAAAAATATTCTTTTTTTTCGAAAAATGGACTTAGCAAAATTTCAGAGTTTCTTTTCTTCATTTTTCAAGGACCTGTAACCGTTCTTTTCTTCCATGCTTTAGTACTTGAAAAATGAAGTGCATCCCAATAGAGAGGGTACACATGAGTCCTGTGTTAAGTGACTCAATGTAAACTGACATTGGTCTACACTTAGCAATATTAACCTGCAAGCACTAACTAAAAGATGGCATCAAATACTAACATAATTCATCTTAGTTCAAGAGTGAATTCACACAAATCAAGGTTATTTTGGATACAATACCCAACACCAAGTACTGTGTTTGCCCCCAATAGATTCTTTCTTCTCTCAAAATGGTAAGAAGTAGTTGGCAGTCAAGGGAAGCACAAAAGTTGACCTTTCCAAAGGGAAAGGCAAAGCTCCTGTAATGCCACAGTCAACCTTTCACAAAGTAATTCTCCCATACCCTAGGTATGACCAGGTTAGCAAGTATGGTCACTAGAGGAGTGGGAATCTTTCCTATAAAGATACAAATGTACATTACATTGGAGGAAGAAAGGGCATGTGAATTAATGCGTAGAAGGCTTCCCATGAGAAAGTCGAAATGGCCCATCTTGGATCTCTTGTATTTAGTGCCTCTGCCCCTCCAATCAAGGATATGGCAGTGGCATGTTCTAAGGTTCTTCTAGCAAGAACTCAAACTAAATTTAAGTCAGTCAGTTAGGCTAACTTGGCTGTCACTGAAATCATTAAGAATGTGCCAACTGCATAAAAGGCTGTTGATAATGAAGTTCAGAGTATGCCAAGTATCTATAGTAGCAGATTCACTTTTGGTCAAGCTCTTGCTGAAAGAAACAAGAAGAAGTCCACAGTACTCCCCACTAAACAGGCAGCCAGGAGTGGCTTGCCCTCTTAAAAGAGTGTTCAGAAGAGGAGGTACATCAATGAATGTTGGTGTTATGACAAAGTGGGCCACTTTGCCATATATTATTGGCACAACCCTAGTGTGCCAAGGGAAAGGAAAAGTCCTCCTAATAGGACTCCTTTAGGTAGACATATGCATTTTTATGATAATAAGAACCCAGGACCCAAGTTATTTTGGGTTCCTAAGGTAAGGTAAATTTGTTTTACAGGATATTCCAAGTGGCCATGCCCATATATGGTCCTTGGACAGAGATGTACCAGACCCAGAACAGATATAAGAAAGCCAGCTTCATAATAATTCAGCAGTATATGGTAGTGGATGGATGGTCCATCAAGCACAAGATGTCGAAGACATGTGCAATAAGTGAAGTGGAGCAAGGTCAGTCTGATGTACTGGACTAGCTAGTTTCCTACCAAAAGAATTGGTTTCAGGAAACCAAGTGGACCCGTCAGAGAGGATTTGATGAAAATCTGTGACAAAAGAAGAGACTTGCTGGATGCAAGGGTGTAGCTGTGAATCCAGCATTTGTTACATGTCCACAAGGCAAAGATAAGTAGAATTCCTCTAAATTTTGATACTACTTAATGTACTCTAAATTGCAAGAACTATGCACCCTTGAGATAAGTTAGTAAATAAATATGAGGAGAAGTTACAGACAAGTCAAGGGAATCTGTCTCAACAATTGAGTTAATGGCTACACATTCTGTAAGTAAATAGATGTAACTAGGTTCAACATTCTCAAGGTTATAAGGGGCATGTTGAATTTAGTTCATGATTACACTCCTCTAAATATATACTTTAAATGTGCATTGCAGGTAAGGCTAAACCCTGCAGGTTAGGCCAGTCAAATAAGACTTAGGGTTAAAGGAAATTTCATCTTTGTGTGGCTAAGTAAAAGGGAGTTAATCCAAGTCATTGATCATATCTTTATCCCCTAAAAGGTAACCTTCTTTGTGCCTTCTCCTTGAAAATAACTATAAATAGAAGGTCGTGTGCATAGAACAATATTACACTATTCCTTGCCATATTATGCCCGTATTCGCTGAAACGACAGAAAACTCTTTCGTTCGCCATCAAAAATTCGCTAGCAAATGGCGACAAAAAGTCATGACTTCCTATTCGAGGGTTCTGAATTGGTGAAACATGGATTCAAAGATGCTCCTAAAGATGTACATCAAGTTCTTCATCTTCTCTGAACATTGGACCTAGAGTTTGTATTGTGGGAACCCTGTCTATGGAAACGAGAAGTTCTGGAAATGTTTTCAAATGGCAATAATGAAGCATCAACTAACAAATTCAAGATGATAGTAAGTGGAAAGATGATTAGGATCACACCTAGGAGGATTAGTAAAGATCTCCGGTTGCCAAAGTTCTCGGAGGCAGATGAAGAAGACAACCTGGCGCAGACTGAAATAAAGTCGGGAATGAAGTGGTGTGAGATTTCCAAGCACACCACCAGATCAATTCTAAGAAAGGAACATAACCTAAGGGGTATGTTTCTAGCAAATATCATTGGGAAGTCCTTGCTCTATAGAACTGGCTCCCACGATAAATTTCAAAGAAGATGTTCGAACTAATAACAAGGATTATTCTGTTGAAAAAGAACGACTGGGGAATGTACTGTTCTACAGGATCTTTGATTGCATCTCTGAACCAAACCTGGGAAGAATCCTTTCTCTGTTCCTGCTACAAATAGTCCCAGAGATATTAAATATGAAGCATGGGGCAAGAATTAATCATATGCGAAGAATAAATATTGTAACGCCCCTGATTTTTCAGTGTTTATTTTTATTGCTGTAACAACATAATTTTGAGTTCAGGGCGTTACGTTAGCGCATGTTTCTCTTGTGCTATGGTTAGAGCGTGATTTTTCTCTTTGAGTTTTGTGTGTGGCTGGGTTTTGCCTATTTGCAAGATTCCCTTGCGAGCCGGGTCTGTTTTGGTGACACAGTGCAGCCTTTTTGGGAATACTTGTGTTTTGGCCTCGAGATGTGTTTGCCCGAGTTTTGTTTGTAGAATTTGAGTTTCGACTTTGTCGTTGGTTTTGTAACATCTGTATTTAGCAACGGTGCGAATTTTGTAGAATTCTGAGTTGTTATGGATTTCAGAAGTGTTTTGGAAGTTATTAATATTTATTGTAATGTACTATGAATTAATTAATTAATATTATTATTATAATATATATATATATATATATATATATATATATATATATATATATATATATATATATATATATATGCAATAAACGAAACCTGTTGTACACTTCCTTCCCTAACTAGACGGTGGCAGATTTCGCAAGATAGGACATTCGGTGGACGGGCGGAGCTTTCGGCCGGCGATTTCGGGTGATTGAGTGGTCAGTTTCGTATATAGATAGGATATTTGGAAAGCTCTCAGCGAGGGATTCACGATTTTGGTAAGATCTTCCCATTTAACCGATTTTTGTACGTTAGGGTTTGAGATTTTCACCTTCTTTCTCCTCCAAAAGTTTCAGGAAACGTCGCTTAGGGCTTTCTACGACAGATCCTTGAAGCGGCATGAGCGGGCGGCGTTTCTCCGAAGTTTTGAGGCAAGTAGATCACTTCCCTTGCTTGAACATTTTTATTTGTTCTCCCTCCTTTGTTTTCCTCCCTTAGAGGTTAGGAGTAGTATAGGAAGCAGGAAAATATCCCCCTAGGCTAGATCTAGATTTTTGGCCAAACTATAGAAATTAGGAAAATTTGAGATAAGTAAAAATCAGCATGCATTGTAATGGAGTTCGTCGAGTATTGTTAGGTCCGCGTTCGTCGAGTATCGATGTGGGAAGCCGTAGACTAGTCGAGCAAGGGGAAGAGGGATTTTCATCGATTATTGGTACGTAGTCTAAGTAGAATTCGATGTGTATCGTTGAAATTGGTAAAGTCATTTCAGCATGATTCATAAGTTAGCGTAAGGTAGTTCGACGAATATCGTTGACTATTCATCGACCGTCGGTCTACTTGTCAAGTGGATTTCGATGAATATCGTTGTCCATTCATGGTGCGGAGTTCGTCGAATATCGTTGTGCATTCTTCGAGCAGAGTTCGATTAATATCATTGTCCATTCGTCGAGCGGAGTTCGACGAATATCTTTGTCCATTCATCGAGCGGAGTTTGACGAATATCTTTGTCCATTGATCCAGTGGAGTTCAACGAATATCGTTGTCCATTCATCGAGCATGGTCTGGAGTTCGACGAATATCGTCAGTTGTCGCGAGGCAGTTTCGTCGAGTATAAGGATAATTCGCCAAAATTGCTAGGACTTAGAATTTTTCGCCATTTTTTGTCCAATTCTGCAGGTTTAGTCCTTAGGATGGTTTTAGGCCGGGTTTTAGTTTATCCTAAATTTTGAACTTGGGATTTGGGTTGGTTTTGATGTTTCTTCAGCTATGAAGGTTGGCAGTGGATTAAAGACCACCAAATGGACGTCGGTTTTGGATCGTTGCACTTGGCAGATGTTTGGTCTTTATTTTCTGAGGACTACTGGTTTGGGTTTGGACAAGTGGCCACCACCGTAGGGCCTCTGTTTTTGACTCGTTTGGGTTTGGGAGTCTGGTTTGGGGAAATTGGTCACCGACTCCGCTAGGTTGATTGTTTTTGCCAAGTGTCAATGGTTCACGTTTTTTCGAGCTGTTTTATGCTCAATTTGCTTCTTATATCAGTCTATGCATTTGATGTTAATCCTTGCAGATATTGTTGAACCATGTCTTCCTTTCGCAGTTGGTGCAATTACTCGATTGACTCTTTTACTATTGATTTTTCTGTACTTATAATTATTTGGTTATCCAGTTGTGGTCTTCAGCATTTTGTACTTGGGTTTGGTAAACCTATCTCTTACTTTGCACTTTTACCGGATTATTTTACTTTTCCACTTGTATTTTTCTTGCTAAAGTGTTCTTCTTATGAATGACTCAGGTTCATGGCAGTTTCCGGTTGAGTGGCTAGGTTTGGTGCTTGCTAGTGGACTGTTGTGTTGCAGAGGTCTTTCTCAATGTTGTAAGGTTGATTTTGGGTTATTTACTTTAGTACAGACACACATGCTCACCAGTTGGTTCGTGTCAGGATTGTTGACGCCCACTGGTGGTTTTCTTTTAGAATACTAATTACTTTGCTAAGGTTCTGAGTTGCCTGTTTTATATGGCTGTTTATACTTGCTCTTTAGGAAGGCTTTATACTAGGTTGCATGTTAGATATTTTAACTTACAAACTCTAATATTAGTACTTCATACTTGTCATCTCTTTCAAAACAAAAAACACTACTTTCTAGTTAGCATAAAAATATTTTCTATACTTATTATAAATCTAAAGTCTTGCATATCATGAGTTGTCCTCAGGAGACGTTTATACTCTTGTACGGTGTTAAAAATCAAATATACTAATATATTCTCTGTATGGTAAAACTATATTTTTTCTCGTGGACTAGTTGTTCCACTAAGCCGTGGGATACAGCAAACTTCTTAAGTTAATGCTGAATTTTCCTTAAACAACACATTAATCTTTTAAAAAGGGTGATTAGTTGTGGTCTCGCCTGAACGTCTACAACTAACCCCTACCGACGAGGCATCATGACAGGTATTTTTTCCTTACTCTGACATTCCTTAACGCGAAGAAATTGCTGGTTATGACAGTTGGTATCAGAGGGATGGGTTGTTTGACAATTGGTCGAATAGCCATCTCTAGTTAGTGTTAGTTATCTAGTTTCATTTCATACACACACCAATGTGTCATCAATACGTCTTAGCTGAATCATGAGCACTACACTCATAGCATGATAAGAAGTATATGTGGCATATTATGTAGTATGAGATGTATAATATGTGTTTGTATATGGATCCACCTTAGGTAGCAACATGTGACGCTTATGTAGTATGGGATGCATAACCATCATCACATGGGTTCCCATTAACACGTTTTCTTTTTTCGTTACATGCAATGTTATGTAGTATGATATGCATAACATTTCATGTGTACGTTGCTCATAACATGCATTAAGGCCTTTTTTTATAATGCATAGCATAACATGCATGACATAACATTATATCTACACACGTGCCAAGCTAAAGAATTACATGATGACACATGCGCACACATGGTTTTGAGTCAAAACGAATAAGAAATTCATGCATTCATGTTTTAGGCACATGAGCCAATAGGATGACAGTTTATCATCCTAAGTGTAGGCATGACATCATGATTGATAATCCCAGAGCAAGTTAACAGCTTTAACAAGTACTTAAGTATGTTTTGTCTGGACTATGATGTTTGTGTGCTAGTGGTTAGGCTAGGTTTTGATTAGATGTTTGTTATTGGTTTAAATGGCACCTAAGCGTGTGGCAACTAGGTCGACTCCCCAGTCAGACGACGAGTTTTCAGCTGCGCAGAGCAAAGCCGTGATCGAAAGTCTGCGATAAAGTAATGAAACTTTGTCTAGACAGATGGTGGAGATGCAGACGCAGGTCCAAGCTGTTTTATAGGTTGTTTCAGGACAGTTGCCGCGAGTGTAGGACTCGGCTGTAGGTTAGACGGTTCCTGTTCCACCAGCTCATCTGGAGCCCCCTGTGTTGTTGCCACCAGAGATGACGTTTATCTCGCACTTCTAGAGACTACGACCCCCTACTTATGATGGTAGGGCGGATTTTATGGCCTTGGATGATTGGATAATAGCCATCGAGGAGATGTTTGCTTACTTGGGAATTTCAGCTGATCAGAGGGTGATGGTTGTTGCGTATTAACTCAAGGCACTTGTTAAGAGTTGGAAGCTAAGGGAGAAGGAAAATTTGAAGGATGGATGCTCTTGGGAATCTTTCAAGGAGTTGTTGCTAAAGAAGTTCCTGCCTTCGGTCGAGAGAGACCGTCTGATGAATGATTTTCTACACCTTAAGCAAAGGCAGCTTACAGTTACCGAGTATGACATGGAGTTCAACAAACTAAGTTGTTTTGCCCCAGACATGGTGTCTTCAGAGTCGAACTGAGTTAAATGATTTTTGGGTGTTCTTACGAATGACATCCAGCAGCTAGCTAGTGCTTATGGATCTGAAAGCTATTCTGAAGTTATGGGGGCGGCTCCGAAGGTTGAGGCGATTGACAACAATAAGAGTCAAGGACAGCAAATAAGAGAGGATATGAGGAAGACAATTGAGGGTAGGAGTTCCCAAGAATATGGAACTTCTTCAGGGAAAAGATACAAGGAGATATGCAGTTTCTATGGTCGGGCAGGCCATCTATTTGCGAGGTGTTACCAAAGATTAAGAACCCAGAAGAAATAGCAGATGCATGCGATTCAGGGTGCTCCTAAAGGAGATTTGGTTTGTGCTGCATGTAAGTGCAGGGGGCACAACGCAGCCTGTTGTTGGTTTAAAGACAAAACCTGTTTCTAGTATGTGCAGAAAGGACAAGTTAAGTCAAAGTGTTCGCAGGCGCAGCCCCCGTTGCAACCAGTTACACTTTAGGCTTTGCTGTCGCCGCAGCTATTAGACAAGGGGAAGAGGAAGCCGACGTAGTGTCTTTGGAGGAAGCTCAGACATCTTCGCAAGTTATTTCAGGTTAGCTCCTAACCCGTTCCTTGCTTTCACTTGCAGTTGTAATTCGACGTTCGTTTCCTTAGTTGTGTATACAATTTTATATAGGAAAGTATAAACTAAAGAACCGTTGGGCACATATTCGGTTCGATTCCGGTTCTACCCACTCATTTGTGGGTACGACATTCATAAAGCATCATGATTTGACCCTTTATCTTGTTGGCGACGAGTTTTGTGTGAATTTTACTTCTCGTGATTCTGTTGTATCAGACTAAGGTATTCAGAGTTTTCTGATTCAGTTAGGTGATTTTCTTGCGGTTGCGGATTTAAGGATGATAGACTTGGAAGATTTCTATGTGATTCTGGGCATGGATTGGTTGTCCAAGTATGATGCGGTTATCCAGTGCAAGTTCAAGCGCTTGGAATTCAAGATGGACAACGGTCAACCCAGGAGGGTTTATGGTTTTTCGCGCGAAGTTTCTCTGATTATCTCTACGGTACATGCTCGTAAGCTTGTAAATTCCGGATGTTTTGCTTGTCTGATTTTGGTGTTAGCGACTGATGGTTGTTTGCCGTGAGTGGATGAGATTGTTGTTGTGCGTGAGTTTTTGGCGAGATTTCCTGATAATCTTACTACTCTTCCACCCGAGAGAGATGTGGAGTTCGTCATAGATCTGGAGCCAGGTACTTGTCCTATTGCTAAGGAGTCGTACCATATGGCCCTGCATGAGCTGGAGGAGCTGCATTTGCATTGGATGAGTTACTTCAGAATGGTTTTATTAGGCCGAGTTCTTCTCCATGGGGTGCTCCTATATTGTTTGTAAATAAAAAGGATGGATCGATGAGGCTTTGCATCGATTACAAAGAACTGAATAAGATGACCATTAAGAATAGATATCCCCTGCCAAGGATTGATGACTTGTTTGATCAGTTGCTTTGTAACTCTCTATTTTCAAAGATTGATCTTCATTCAGTCTAACACCAACTAAGGATTCCTGAGGCAGATATTCCACTGACTGCTTTCTGTTCGTGGCATGGGCATTTTTAGTTTTTGGTAATGTCTTTAGGATTGACTAATGCGCCCTCTACCTTTATGGATTTGATGAACATGGTATTTAAGGACTTCCTGGACAGCTTCGTGGTGGTTTTTATAGATGACATCCTGATATACTCCCGCAGTGCTGATGAGAATGCCCAGCACTTGCATCTAGTTTTGTCTACCTTGAGGGAGCATGGGTTATATGCCAAGCTAAGTAAGTGCGAGTTTTGGCTTCCTCAGGTCTCATTTCTGGGTTTTGTGGCTAATAAGGATGGAATTTTTGTGGACCCTGAGAAGATAGCTGCTATTATGGATTGGAATAGACATGTCACTCCCAAAGAGATAAAGAGCTTCCTAGGGTTGGCAGGATATTATGGAAGGTTTGTTGAGGGTTTCTCTTCATTGTCTACACCGTTGACTAAACTTATGCAAAAGAGCGCAACTTTTGTGTGGAGT
The DNA here is from genome assembly GCA_039583875.1 of Platanthera guangdongensis. NCBI lineage: Eukaryota > Viridiplantae > Streptophyta > Magnoliopsida > Asparagales > Orchidaceae > Platanthera > Platanthera guangdongensis. Next base: position 44,661,530 of record CM077154.1, read on the forward strand.
GATAGGTGCGAAGAAGCTTTCCTAGAATTGAAGAGGGGATTGTGCACTGCTCCGATTTTGGCCTTATCTACCGAAGGGATGAACTATGCTATGTATGTGGATGCATCTCATATTGGACTGGGTTGCATGCTGATGAAATATGGTAAACTGATAGAGTATGGGTCGAGGTAGTTAAAGACTCATGAAAGGAATTATCCTACACATGATATAAAATTTGCTGTTGTGATTTCTGCCTTGAAGTTATGGAGACATCTTTTATATGGCGCTTTGTGCGGAATTTACACCGATCATAAGAGTTTGAAGTATGTATTCACTCAAAAGGAATTGAATTTGGGCCAGCGGAGGTGGTTGGAATATGTAGCAGACTATGATGTCGAGATCCAATATCATCCGGGCAAAGCTAATGTGGTACCCGAGGCCCTGAGTAGGAAGTCAACAAAGATTTTTAATCTTTCTATGGAATCGCTGGTGGATGAATTTCTTCTAATGAATATATCGGTGGGGGTAGCGACTAGCCCAGTAGTTTGGAATTGTTAGAGCCTTCATGGATTTAACTGACGAGGCTATTTCAAAGGGATTATAATGGTCCAGGCCCATCCCATGGGAACCCGCTGGACCGCCGGCCTACCAGAGTCCATACCCGGGCCCACTCCTGGTAGTCAGCCTATCACATTCAAGCCTGCAGGCCATGCACCCCAACCCCTCTCTGCGCTTGTTTATCAGCATGGTGGGTTGTTGCCACTGGGGATCGAACCCAGGACCTTGATAAGAGAGCTTTACGCCACTCCCTCATCACCAACTGAGCTACAACTCAGTTGGTGATGAGGGAGTGGCAGAAAGCTCTCTAATCAAGGTCCTGGGTTCGAGACCCAGTGGCAACAACCTACCGCGCTGATAAAAAGGGCAGAGTGGGGTTGGGGTGCATGGCCTGCAGTCTTGAATGTGAAAGGCTGACTACCAGTGGTGGGCCTGGGTCTGGACCCTGGTAGGCCGGCGGTGCTAGAGGGTTCCCATGGAATTGGCCTGGAACGTTATAAAAAGGAGCTCAATTGGTGATGAGAGTTGAAAGAACTCCATAGTTAAGCGTGCTCGGGCTGGAGTAGTAATGGGATGGGTGACCTCCTGGGAAGTCCCCGTAGTGCGGGCTTGACTATCGAGTTTACCTCATCAAAGGGAGGCTTTGGCCACCAACAACCTGCCTGTGGATGGAGAGGGGTTGGGGTGCTTGGGCTGCAGCCCGGTAGCTGGAACTGGACCAGGTGGAAATTAGTGTACACGCTGGGGCGCGGGGATGTTACAATAAAAAGAGCACTTTTTTGTAACGGCCTCCCCAGCACCATGCTCGCAAGGACGGCCGTCGGCACCCCCAGCACCACGATCGAAAGGGTTCAGCCTAACCAGGTCTGCAGATCATGCACCCCAACCCCTCTCTGGCCTGTTTATCAGCACAGCGGGTTATTTCCACTGGGGATCGAACCCAGGACCATGATAAGAGAGCTTTACACCACTCCCTCATCACCAACTGAGCTGCAGCTCAGTTGGTGATGAGGGAGTGGTGTAAAGCTCTCTTATCAAGGTCCTGGGTTCGATCCCTAGTGGCAACAACCCGCTGTGCTGATAAACAAGCCAGAGAGGTGTTGGGGTGCATGGTCTGCAGACCTGGTTAGGCTGAACCCTTTTGAGCATGGTGCTGGGGGTGGCGGCGGCCGTCCTTGCGAGCATGGTGCTGGGGAGGCCGTTATAGGGATGATCCTGATTTGATGCACCTTTATAATAGAAATGCAAAAGGGGAAATGTTGGACTTTTCGATTGATGACACGGGTACTTTGAAGTACCACGACAGATTTTGTAGCCCCGATGTTAAAGATATTCGAGTTAAATTATGCATAGAGGTGCATGGTTCCAGTGTTGCCTACCACCCTGGTTCTACTAAAATGTATCGAGACCTGAAGAAGATTGCCTGATTGTATGGAATGAAGGCCGATATAGCTAAACATATAGCAAAATGTTTTACTTGCAAGCGAGTGAAGGACGATCATGGTAGGCCTGGAGGCAAGTTAACTCCCTTAGAGATTCCAAGTTAGAAGTGGGAGAGCATTTCAATGGATTTTATTACTGGGTTGCCGATATCTCCCAGTGGACACGATTCAGTCTGGGTCATTGTGGACAGATTGGTGAAGTGTGCTCAATTTGTGTCGTTTAAGATCGATTACTCCATGGAGAAAATAGTTGAGTTGTACTTGGATGAAGTCATCACGTTACATGGAGTTCCTGCCAGTATTGTATCAGATCGAGACTACAGGTTTATGATGAGTATGATATTTATAACATTTTTCGGACTCATTTGGGCTTATTTTCTCACTCGTGCAGTACATTTCAGCCGGAATTCGGTTATATTTGCTTCGTTCGGTCATGGAACATTTTGTGCACTGTTTTGGCCTAAGGGTGTGCAATTGCACATTCTATTGTTGAGGGTAAGCACATGGTGCTCCCCATGGCTCTTTATGTTTCATTTTGCAGCATTTTGGTTCTAGAAGCTTGTGCTCCAACTTGGTTTCATTGTTGTGAAGGTAGTGCGTTTTCTCCAAGGCAGGAATTCTGATTTGTGGAAAACGCACGGTCATGCATTACTTTCACGCATGGTTTGTGCCAGATCGTGCGTTTTGTTGAGCAGGAGAATCGTCGAGCTAATGCACGGTTAACGCACGGTTTCTTCGGAACAGTGTCCGAAGGAAATACACAGTTTTCCTCTAGCTTTCTTGTTTGTGTGTTTGTTTGTTCCATTTTGTGGTTAATCGTGCGCTTTGTCCACGCTCAGGCGGAAGCGGCCATGCGTGTGTAAAACGCACGGTTCCACTGTGTTATCCTGATTTCAAGCTTTCTGTTGCTACCCGTGCGATTTCCTTAACGCACGAGCGAAAACGTCCGTGCGCGAGTAAAATACATGGGTCAATGAGATAAGTTGTAAATATTCCTTTTTTATGTACATTATTTAAGTAATTCTCATTTTCTTTTGTTGTTTTTAGTTAAATTTATTTCATAAAATGTTCCTTTTATTATAAATATTTTTCTAACTTATTTTATTTTATTTTTCAGAAAAAATCAAAAAACAAAACTGCCAAAACAGTAAGGACACGCCCGTGTACTTACTGGCCACGCCCGTGTCCAGGGCGTGACATTTCAAATTCCGTAAAATCGGCTGCAAATTGAAGAAATTGATGGACACACCCGGCCACACTCCCGTGTCATTGGACATGCCCCGTGATCGAGCCCCGTGTCAGCGCGCTCGATGTTCATCAACCCGACAGGGACACGCATGTGTCCCATGATTCGACATGCCCGTGTCATTCCCGATCGATGATCAAGGCTTCCAACTCAACGAAACCCTGTTCAACATTCGTTGAACCGACCCGACACGCTCGTGCCAAGATGCCACACGAGCAAGACTCCTCCACCTGGCCCGACAAATCACCGCCGGCGACTTTTCGACGAAAACGACGCCCAGTTCAACCTCCCCGACATGCCCAATGTCACGACCGTGACATGGGGCGTAACCGCTGTTTTTTCAGCCGCAAAGTCAAATCTCTAGTTGAATCACCAGCTGCCATTTGAATAGTCGTGAAATGCCCCCTGACATGCCCGTGTCAGAGGGCATGTACTTGGAAAAGTTTGCCTATAAAAGGCCAGCTGCAGTATGAGTTGAGGGTTCCAAAAATTTTGAACCATTTTGATGTAAGGGCTGCTATTTGGAGATAGATTTGGGGCTATGTAAGGAACCTTCCCCCTCCTTTTCATGTTTATTTAAGCATTTGTAATCAACCCTTTTTTTGTTAATAAAATCATTTCTTTTCACCCTTACAATGCTTTGAAATTTCTCTGAATTCCTCTGTTTCATCAATCTTATGTACTTTTGTTTTCATTTTTATGTACGTGTGTGCGTGTACGAGCTCATTTTTTGCTGAATTTATGCTTTAAAATGAAACATTGTTTATCTTACTTTCATTTTTCTTAAAATATCTAGCCGTTATTATAGCCATTTTTTATCATATTCTTTAAAAATTGGTTAGACTTAGGATTTTTACTTTCATTTTCTGATTCTTACACTTTTTAAACCCTTTTACAAAAATATAAGAATGGTTCATGTGTTACTTTAAAATTTTCAACTACATTCATTTTGGCAATTACTTAAAAAGATTTTTGCTCAAATAATTTTTATTTCCACTTTTTATGAATTTCTATCAAAATCTAACGGTAAAAATAAAAACGTTTTAATTTTTCAGGCACTTGCTTTTCTCGCTTTAATTTGAAAACTCTTTGCTCAAACAATTTTTTATTTTCTTTTTATGCATTTCTACAGTTTTCTAGCGGTAGAAATGTAGTTGTTTTAATTTTTCAATAACTTTGTTTTTCTTATTTTTTTTCTCCTGCGTGTGTGCGTGTGTGAGATAATTTTCATCTCCTTATTTTAATTATGTAAGTGTGTGTGTGTATTTCATTTATGCAAGTGTGTGTGTTTACTTATATCGAGTGCGTAAGTATTTACTTTCTGAAGTGTGCATGCATAAGTTCCATTTATTTCTGCCTACTCGTTAAGAGTTAAATTACTGGTCTTTATTTTTTTTCACCTACTCATTTGAGTAGGATTTGTATGTGTGAGTATTTACTTTCTGAAGAGTGCGTGCGTACGTTCCATTTATTTCCGCCTACTCGCTAGGAGTTAAATGACAGGTCTTTATTTTCTGTCTATTCTCTAGGAGTTAAATGGGAGTTCTTTATTTCCCGCCTACTCGTTTGAGTAGGACTTGTACTCGCATTTATTTTTGCCTACTCGTTAAGAGTTAGATTGCATGTCTTTATTTCCCTGTAAATATTTGAGGACTTGTAATAGCATTTATTTCCGCCTACTCGCAAGGATTTAAATGGCAGGTCTTTATTTTCCGCCTACTCGCTCGGAGTTAAATGGCTGGTATTTATCTTTTTTCACCTACTCATTTGAGTAGGATTTGTGTGTGTGAGTATTTACTTTCCGTAGAGTGGGTGCGTTTTCATTTTTGTCAAGTATGTGCGTGTCTGTTTTGTTTTCAGTAGAGTGCGTGCGTGTGCATTTATTTTCTTCTACTCGTTTGAGTAGAACTTGCTTTCAGTTCAGTCCTACTCGTTTGAGTAGGACTTGTAATTTTCAGCTTTAATTTACCGCCCACTCATTTGAGTAGGACTTGTCATTTCAATTATGTCATTTTCTCTTTTTTATAACTTAGTTATAAATATTCTGTTCCTTTCTCTTTATTATGAGTTTGGAGGAGTGGGTGTGTTTTTTATTTGTATTAGCTTTTCTATATCTAATATTAGGTTTTCTTATTTTTTTTCTTATTTTCTTTGTAACCCTTCAGCGAATAGTTTAGAATGCTCCCCTAACCAAATTCATAAGACATCCCCATTCTGATGAGTAGCTAATCCCTTTTAGCCCTCGCTATCGAAGAACATTGAGATATAAAATGTTTTAAATAACTAAAGGTCTTATTTTTCTATTTAATTAATAAACTTAAGGTTTACCCCGGGTTAACGACGCGTAGAACCACATATCGATGTGTGGGCTCTATTTCTGTTATCCATACCCTATCTAGCCGAGAGGTCGTGCATATGGACTGATCACCCCTGTGTAAAGAGAGTTCCACACTAACCCTCGAGAGAGGAGGCGCTGTAACTTTACCGGATTGGGCTCCCCCCAGTAGCGGGGTTCTTAGCGTACTGCGGGCATTAAGAGGAATCCTTCATCGGACGATAGCCCGGTCGAATAGCCTTAATGTCCAGGTGAGCGATATTCCTAGAGATAGGTGATCTAATACTTTTTGAACCTCCACAGCCAAGTTTCTGCTTTAATTAAATTGAAACCTAAGATCTTTTTTTATTCAAAACTATTTTACTCCTAACGTAATTCGACACCGAGTGTTATCTCTTTATCGATTTTAATCTTAATCTATTTTCTTCCATTTTTAGTTAAAACCAACAACTTACTATTTCAGGTAAAATAATAGTGCTTTCGGACTAGTAGGGATAATCAACCCGACCCCGAGAATAATACGACCTCGGTATTCCCCCGAATATCGAGTACTACATGTGATAGGTGCACTTGCGTCCTTTCGTTAAAAGTTCGCTGTTTAGCAAGTCCGCGATGTTCGACTCATCGAACTAACCACTTAGAAAGTGTCTGTTCGCGGGCGCATCACAACGCTTCTCCTTCCACATGCTTGTTATGAAAGTTAATATCGCACGGTTTGCACACGGTCGTGCGCCAAACCGTGCGCGCCTATTTTTCTGACCTGCTTCTATTTAAAGCACAAATTTCTTCTTCCTGAGGCAGTTCCGAAGGAGTTCCGATCCAGTCTATTCCAGCCATCTTTTCTGCTCCTTTGAGCAGGAAAACTCCACCTCTAGCTAATATTTTCTCTCTCCTCCTTTCAGAGTAGATTCAGCCACCTTTCTCCCTCTAAAAGCTTGCGATAACTTCATCTCCGACCACCATTTTCTTCTCCAAACTCCAAGCTCCGTTTCAAGCTCATAAGGTGCTGCACCTGTGGAGTTCTCTGGGTAGATTTAACCCAGCGACTATTCACGAAGAAGACAGGTTATTGGAAGGAGGTGACAACCCTTCTGGACCCCGAAATTCATCCATAGACTGAGCTGGGACAAGGCCCGACAACCCGTGACTCCGGCCGCTAATCTCAGAAAGCCGTCATGCATTTGGTTGTATTTCTCCCCCTCCTCTTGTAGTTACTTTGTGCTGAACTTGTAGTTGTTTGATTGCGGCTTAAGAACACTGTTTATTTTAGCTATTTTAGCGTGTCTATGCGTTGTTATATCTTAGATCTTGATTGTGTTGCTGAGCTTCAGTTTTTCATGTTCTTGTTGAGATAGTGTCGTTCTAGCGATTGCTAGAAGCACGCGCGGCGAAGAGGTGATTGCGACCCTCATTAGCTCATCCATCTTTCATATTACTCTCTTGAGTAATCCACCAAAAAGAGGCGGTGACGGAGACCCGCAATAGGTTTTTTAGTGTGAAACATAGGAAACTCCAAATCAAAACCCCCTTTGTGTATGTTAACACATGCAATCACTTTTTCAATAGTGAAATCACACTCCCTACTTGCACTCCTCGAGTGATCGATATCCTAGGATTCAACTCCCCAACTATATTACTTAACTACGATCGGTACACTTGTCGACGCAACAAGTTTTTGGCACTGTTGTCGGGGAGTGCAACTATTGCGTGTATTTTACTTTTGAAAAAGTTTGTTAGTGTTTTTGGTACTTTTGAAAGGATTTTTTTTGTGCTGTGAGCTGTGGAATTTAGTTGAAATATTCTACTTTGCTATTGAGCCTAATTTCAGGGCTATGATTGACGCGGCAGCTGGAGGCACAATAATGAACTTATATCCTAATGAGGTATTTAGGCTACTTCACGACAGCGCCTTCTAGAGCACATACTGGACCGCCAGGAGAAATGCCCCTAGAGGAGTGACGAATTTGTTTGAAGTAAATGATGTGGTGCAACAAGCTGAGGCGAGCGAACATACAATGGATGGAAGGACGATGTTGACCAGATCGGCCCCTCCTCCGGCTCGGATTATGGACATATCGTGCCAGGGTTGTGGTAACCCCGACCTTCATTCTTATGAATGCACTGCTGGGGAGAGCTTTGTTGAGCCGTCAGGTATAACTTTTTATGAGAATGTAAATTTTAATAATAGTCAAAATCGCACTGTTCCTTATAATAATGCTTATACCTCCAACGCAAGAAATCATCCTAATTTCTCGTGGTATCAAAATGCTCCCTGTAAAAGGTTGCATGGTGGCCAACATCAATTTGATGCTCAAACCCCTAGTAGCCAGCCACAACCGCCTCATATGGGTTATAATCTGAATATTCAAGGGACTCATAAGAGTGCACTTGAGGAAATGATGAAGAAGTTTGTGGATATGACCCAATCTAATATGGCCACTCAAACCGCTTACATACGGAACTTGGAAACACAACGAGGGCAACTGGACCTAGTGTTCTCCGAGCGTACTCGCGGCACCCTCCCAATTGATACAGAGAAGAATCCCCGTGAGTAGGGGAAGAGTGCTGGGGATGCGGAGTTGTGCGATAAAAATTGAATGGTTGTTATATGTGAGATTAATGCAGTGGAGACGATAGCTTTATGTGATTCTTGATCATCGCGTAACATTCTTGCTTTGCAAGATGTTGAAAAACTGAATTTAAATATCGAATATGATGTCCAGAAGTCACTAGTGCTAGCCGAAGGATCGGTAGTAAAGACCGATGGAAAGATTAAAGATGTGGAAGTGATTCTCAATGGGGATGCTGTAGTCACTGACTTTCAGGTGTTAGGACCCATGGGAAATACATCGAAACCCATCTTAGGGGTCCCATTCATAAAATATAGTGAAGCTACATTGCAATTTAACGCGAGCGGTGTCACCTTGGCTTCCAAGGTCGATTTGCCTTTACCTCCGTCACTTCCCCCTATAATTTCAAATGAACCTGGAGAACTTTTGAAATTGGATGTTTTGTTATCTAATGATTTATCTAGTGCTGCTGAGACAGGTTATCTACCGAATGAGAAAGGTCGGGTTAAAAAAGTGGCAGTATCGCTGACTTTAGCTGAAGGAGAGTCAGAGATGGAGTCACTTGATGTGAAATAAGATTCAGTTGAGAAGAAACATGAGTTGAGCACCGCTATAGAAAGCATGCAGAAGACTGATTTAAAAGCATCGATTTATCCGAACAAAGTTTGTAAGACTATTAAACAAGTGACTTGGGCTGATCTTTCAACCGCTGCGGGTGAGGAAAGGATGCCCCCGGATGAGAAAGATAGACATGCTGCTGAATTGGTGGGTGTTGTTATACCACCCTGGCGATCCCTATCTGTGGATCTGAAAAGGAAAGAATTGCTCATGCGTAAGGCGCAGAATTTTGCCCGCCGGTGCGAGACGGAAGTGGTTAGGGGCAGGGGAGATTCGTCTTCCCTACGCCCTAAAGCTTTCACCTTTCCCTCATCTCACGTGACTGGGGGGATTTATCATAATTCAGCGTTTAGCTGAGGAGTGAAGGATCTCCAAGGCTCCTTTCTTCCTTTTTCTAGTTTTAATTATTGCTTAATGTTGTGTGTAACTTTAGACTTTTTCGTTGCATTGTGAACTTATGCTCTGAAAAATATTTATGTAACTGCTAATACAGGTATTTGGTCCACCTTAAGGACAGTAAAGAAAAGGTCTTATGGGAGACAACCCAATTTCCCTGCTTATAATTTGCTCAATTGTGCTGCTGATATTATGTTTATAGTATCCGTGGTTGGAGGTATTCCCTTGTGCAGGTGGAGTTCGTTTTGTTCGTGGACTTTCTGTTGAAATTAACGCCAATCTTCTGGTATGCTCATTTATGGAGCATGGGTTAACCTCTCCCTCAACTTTTATTTCTCTATTATTATTGCAAATCTTGGACAAATTGTTTAGTTTAAGTCTGGTGGGGGAGAGTTATGCGGGTTACCTATGCACATGCACTACTTTCACTTTCATACCAAAAGTATATTTTCATTTTTTGTTTCTATATTAGCATCTCTGCGTTGTGCACCTACACCCACATGAGCGTGATCTTAAGCACGCACTCGACTCAAGTTAAATTTATATTTTTATGTTAACTTTAAAATAGTGGTGCTGGCTTAGGATTTTAGGATATAGTAGTTCGAAACTCGTGCAGTGCTCCTAATCAAGTACTCAAGGTATGTAGAAAAAGTATAGATTTAATTTTTTTTATGCTCATATATTTATACATTTCTGCATTTGTGAATATTGTTTGTACTACTCAAAAGTATTGAATATGGAGTAATCAAACTGTAGTGAAGGAATTTGTGTAGCCGTCACTGGCCTCATATTGCTCGAGTTGGGAGGAGGGATCATTTTTCTCGGTGGCTTATAACTTGCGCCAAGCTACTCTCGAAGCATTGGTGCATGGTTAGTTATGTGTGAGCGTGATGTAGGTCATCATTTTGGACCGGTTGAGCCTTGTGTTGTTCCTAACATCTTATCCTCACTAGCCCTATTGTGCCTACCCTTCTTTTGATTCAGCTCCACCATTCTTTCACCAAAGACTCATAGCAGATCCAAGTTGCTCACCCAATTTGAGCTTTAGTGTTTTACATTTTCTTGATCGAGTGTTGACGGGGTGATATTCTTTGTGAATATGTGGATGTGCTCCAAAGTTTTTATCTGCTGAAGTTGTTAAAATAAAAAGTTGATAAAAAAGAAAACATATGTATAGAAAAATTTTATTGTGGAAAAGAAAATTGAAAAGAAAATTTGTAAGAGAAAATCATATTTGAGATTTTGTGGCGGTAGGCAGTGCACACACCCGTGTTATCAAGTTCAAGTCTCGTGGTGTGGTGCACTTAGATTTATTGTTGGCGAGAGGGTATCTTTTTGTTGAGCTCATTTGGGTTAGGTGCGTAACCCTCGTTTTTATCTTTGTTTACCTCACCGAAACCCAAGCCCCATTTCTACCCTAAAGTCCTACGGATTCACGCTTGAGTCATACTAGCATCGTGGAGAGTGTGTGAACGGCAAGCGTATAGTCCCCGACTTTGAAGTATTTCTTTGGAGGTGATCGCGAGCCCCGGCCTTTGGTAGTGTTCAACTGAGAGGCCTGCCTACTTTCTTCCTACGTGTGACCAAACGATTCTCCAGGATTCTATTTCTGCGTGGTTAAAATACTTATTTACACTTGTTGAAATTTATATACTTCAAAGCATAATTACAAATTGTATCTATTATATTTTCTACGCCCATGAAAGTATTTGATTTCTCGCTTTACTTTATTTTGAAATTTCTAAGCCAACTATTTGTTTTCTAGTTCACGGAGAAATGATTTGCTTGGGACGAGCAAATGTTTAAGTCTGATGGTGTGATGAGTCCGATATTTATAGTGTTTTTCGTACTCATCTGGCTTGTTTTTCACTCGTGCACTGCATTTCAGCCTGAATTGGGTTATATTTGCTTCGTTCGGTCATGGACCATTTTGTGCATTGTTTTGGCCCAAGGTTGTGCAATTGCGCATTCTATTATTGAGGGTAAGCACGTGGTACTTCCCATGGCTCTTTTTGTTTTATTTTGCAGCATTTTGGTGCTGGGAGCTTGTGCTCCAGCTTGTTTACATTGCTGTGCAGGTAGTGCTTTTTCCCTTGGCAGGAATTCTAATTTGTGGAAAACGCACGGTCGTGCATTTCTTTCACGCACGGTTTGTGCCAGATTGTGTATTTTGTTGAGCAGGAGAATCGTCGAGCTAAGCTCGACGAATTTCATCAAGCTAAGCCTGACGATCTTCTCGCACAGTTAACGCACAGTTTCTTCGGAACCGTGCGCGAAGGAAACGTACGGTTATCCTGCGCTTTGTTCACGCATGGGCGGAAGCGCCCGTGTGCGTGTATAATGCACGGTTCCACTGTGTTGTCCTGATTTCCTGCTTTCTGTTGCTACCCGTGCGATTTCCTTGACGCACGGGCGGAAAAATCCATGCGCGAGTAAAACGCACGGGTCAACGCTTCTCCTTCCGCAGGCTTGTTCTAAAACTTAATATCACACGGTTTGCAGACCGTCGTGCGCCAAACTATGCACGCCTATTTTTCTGAGATGCTTTAATTTAAAGCACAAATTTCTTCTTCCTGAGGCAGTTCCGAAGGAGTTCCGATCCAGTCCGTTCCAGCTGCCTTTTCTGCTCCTTTCAGCGGGAAAACACCACCTCCAGCAGATATTTTCTCTCTCCTCCTTAGAAAGTAGATCCGACCACATTTTTCCCTCTAAAAGCTTGTGATAGCTTCATCTCCGTCCAACATTCTCTTATCCAAACTACAAGCTCTCTTTTAAGCTCATAAGGTACTGCCCCCGTGCAGTTCTCTGGGAAGATTTAACCCAGCGTCTATTCCCAAAGAAGATGGGTTATTGGAAGGAGGTGACATCCCTTCTTGACCCAGGACATCATCCGTAGTCCGAGCTTGGACAAGGCCCAACAACCCTTGACTCCGGCCGCGAATCTCGGAAAGACTTCGTGCGTTTGGTTGTATTTCTCCCTCTCCTCTTATAATTACTTTATGCTGAACTTGTGGTTGTTTGATTGCGGCTTAAGAACACTGTTTATTTTAAGTATTTCAGCATGTCTATGTGTTATTATATCTTAGATCTTGATTGTGTTGCTGAGCTTCAGTTTTTTATGTTCTTTTTAAGACAGTGTCGTTCTAGCGATTGCTAGAAGCGCGCGCGGAGAAGAGGTGATTGCGACCCTCATTGGCTCATCCATCTTTCATATTACTGTCATGAGTAATCCACCAAAGAGACGCAGTGACGGTGACTCGCAATAGGCTTTTTAGTGCTAAACTTAGGAAACTCCAAATCAAAACCCCCTTTGTGTATGTTAACACTTGCAATCACTTTTTCAATAGCGAAATCACACTCCTACTTGCACACCTCGAGAGATCGATATCCGGGGATTCAACTCCCCAACTCTATTACATGACTACGATCGGTACACTTGCTAATGCAACAGTTTACGCCTCGCCTTTTGAGGAGTTTACAGGAAGGATTGGGTATCAATCTGCGGTATTCCACTGCTTATCTTCCACAGACTAATGGTCAAACAGAAAGAGTAAATCAAATCATAGAAGATATGATCAGATGTTATATATTGGACCATAGAGGAGCGTGGTATGAGCGTTTGAGACTGATGGAATTCACATATAATAACAGTTATCAGGAAAGTCTGCAGATGGCCCTGTTTGAGGCATTGTATTGGAGGCATTGTAGAACTCCTTTATTTTGGGCCGAGGTTGGTGTGAGACCGTTGTTGTGTCTTGAAGTATTATAAGTGATGGAAGTATATGTAAAACGTATTTGAGAGAAGCTTCGGATAGCTCAAGAGTGATATGAGAAGAACGCCAATCGACGTAGTTCAGATTTGGAGTTTGATGTAGGGGATATGGTGTTTCTTAAGGTTTCCCTGATGTCTGGAGTTAAAAGGTTCGGTAAGAACCAAAAGTTGGACCCGAGATATGTGGTACCTTTCAAAATTGTTGAGCGGATTGGCATGTCAGCTTATAGGCAGGTTTTGCCCACATGTTTTCCCTGTGTGCGTGATGTTTTTCACGTAAGCCAATTGTAGAAGTGTGTGCTAAGCATCAGGAAAGTTCTTGATTCTTTGCCCCGGTTGGAGGCTTACCTTTCTTATGTGGAGGTGCCAGTTCGCTTTTTGGATACTCAAGATCGGCTATTGCGAAGGAAGACTATACCGATGGTAAAGGTTTTGAGGCGGAACCAAGACGTGGAAAACGCAACTTGGGTGTTGGAGTCAACTGTGAGGGAGGCTCATTCTCATCTATTCTCCTAATATTTTGGTAATTGTTTCCTCCTCTGTTTGTATATAGTTAGTTTTATTATGATTGGGATTTGATCCTATTTATGTTATGTTTCAGGACGAAACATCTTTTTAGGAGCGGTGGCTGTAACACCCCTGATTTTTCAGTATTTATTTTTATTCCTCTAACGACATAATTTTGACATCATGGCGTTACGTTAGCACATGTTTGGATTGTGCCATGGTTAGAGCATTGTTTTGCTCTTTGAGTTTTCTTTGTGGCTAGGTTTAGCCTGTTTGCAAGATTCCTTTGCGAGCCGGGTCTGTTTTGGTGACTCGGTGGAACCTTTTTGGGAATGGCTGTGTTTTGGCCTCGGGAGGTGTTTGCCCGAGTTTTGTTTGTCGAATTTTATTTTCGACTTTGCCGTTGGTTTCGTAGCATTGGTATTTTTCAATGGTGCGAATTTCGTAGAATTCTGAGTTGTTATGGAATTCGCATGTGTATTGGAGGTTATTAATATTTATTGTAATTATTATTATAATATATATATATATACGCAATAAACGAAACCTGCTCTACAATTTCTTCCCTAACCCGACGGTGGCAGATTTCACGCGATAGTGCGTTCGGCGGACGGGCGAATCTTTGGGCCGACAATTTCGGGTGATTGAGTGGTCGGTTTCGTCGATAGATAGGAGATTTGGAAAGCTCTTGGCGAGGGCTTCGCGATCGTGGCAACACCTTCCCGTTTCCCCGATTTTTTTATGTTAGGTTTTGAGATTTTGACATCCTTTCACCTCCAAAAGTTTCAGGAAACGTTGCTTAGGGCTTTCTATGACCGATCCTTGAAGTGGCATAAGCGGGCGGCGTTTCTCTGAAGTTTTGAGGCAAGTGGATCACTTCCCTTGCTTGATCGTTTTTATTTGTTCTCCCTCTTTTGTTTTCCTCCCTTAGAGGTTAGGAGTAGTATAGGAAATAAGAAAATGTCCCCCTAGAATAGATCTAGATTTTTGGCCAAACTTTAGAAATTAGGAAAACTTGAGATAAGTAAAAATCAGCGTGTATTGTAATGGAGTTCGTCAAGTATTGTTATGTCTACGTTCGCCGAGCATCATTGTGGGAAGCCGTAGAATCGTCTAGCAAGAGGATGATGGATTTTCATCGAGTATTGGTACGTAGTCTAAGTAGAATTCGGCATGTATCGCCGAAATTGGTTAAGTCATTTTGGCATGATTCATAAGTTAGCGTAAGGGAGTTCGAAGAATATCGTTGACTATTCATCCACTATTAGTCTACTCGTTGAGCAGAGTTCGACCATTATCGTTGTCCATTCATGGAGTGGAGTTTGACGAATATCGTTGTCCATTCGTCGAGCTGAGTTCGACGAATATCATTGTCCATTCGTCTAGCAGAGTTCGATGAATATCATTGTATATTCCTCGAGTGTTGTTGTCCATTCGTGGAGTGGAGTTCGACGAATATCGTTGTCCATTCGTTGAGTGGAGTTCGAAAAATATCGTTGTCCATTCGTTGAGCATCGTTCGGAGTTCGACGAATATCGCCGGTTGTCGCAATGCAGTTTCATCGAGTATAAGTAGAATTCACTGAATTTGCTGGGACTTAGATTTTTTCGCCGTATTTTGTCCAATTCGGCGGGTTTAGTCCTTAGGAAGGTTTTAGGCCTTATTTTAGTTTATCTTAAGGTTTGAACTTGGGATTTGGGTAGGTTCTGATGTTTCTTCGGCTATGAAGGTTGGTAGTGGATAAGGACCACCAAATGGACATTGATTTTGGATCGCTTCACTTGGCGAATGTTTTGTCTCTATTTTCTGAGGACTGCTGGTTTTGGTTTTGACAAGTGGCCACCACCGCAGGGCCTTTGTTTTTGAGACTTTTGGGCTTGGGATCTGGTTTGGGACAATTGGTCACCGACTCCACCTAGTTGTTTTTTTTGCCAAGTGTCAATGGTTCACATTTTTCCAAGCTATTTTATGCTCAGTTCGCTTCTTAGATCAGTCTATACATTTTATGCTAATCCTTGCAGATATTGTTGAATCATGGCTTCGTTCCGCACTTGATGCAATTACTCAATTAACTCTTTTACTACTGATTTTACTGTACTTATAATTATTTGGTTATCTAGCTGTGATCTTCAACATTTTGTACTCTAGTTTGGTAAACTCATCTCTTACTTTGCACTTTTACCTGATTAATTTTTTTTGCCAATTGTATTTTTCTTGCTGAGGTGTTCTTCTTTTGAATGCCTCAGGTTTAGGGCATTATCTGGTTGAGCGACTAGGTTGGGTGCTTGCTAGTGGACTGCTATGTTGCAGAGCTCTTCCTCACCGTTGTGAGATACGTTTTGGGTTGTTTACTTTAGTACATACATACATGATCTCCAATGGGATCGTGTTAGGATTGTTGACGCCCACTGTTAGTTTTCTTTTGGAATACTAATTATTTTGCTAAGCTGCTGAGTTGTCTATTCTCTATTTTTGTTTATATTTGTTCTTTAGGAATGCTTTATGCTAGGTTGCATGTTAGATATTTTAACTTACAAACTCTATTATTAGTACTTCATACTTGTCATCTCTTTCAAAACTAAAGCACCACATTCTACTTAACGTAAAGTTATTTTCTATACATATTATAAATCTAGAGTCTTGCATAGCATGAGTTGTCCTCAGGGGATGTTTATACTCATGTTGGGTGCTAAAAATCAACTTAATTAAAGTATTTTCCGCAGCGTAAAACTATATTTTTTTCTCGTGGACTAGTTGATTCCTCTAAGCCGAGGGATACGACTAACTGCTTAACTTAAAACTGTATTTTCCTTAAACAACACATAAATCTTTCAAAAAAGGTGTTTAGTTATCATCTCGCCTGAACGTCTGCAGTTATCCCCTGCGGACGTGGCATCATGATCCGTATTTTCTCCTTACTCTGACATTCCTTAATGTTGAGAAATTGCAGGTTGTGACAGACATTAAGATACTAGATCTATAGGAAAGGGTCATTCAACCCCATGGTCCATCAACTACAAAGAAGAAAGGGAAGTTAGTTGCTGAGCCCAGCTCCAATAGTTGCTCTTCAGCACAAGATGGGGTAGAACTCCATGATCTAGAAATGACACCATATGTAGATGAGCCTAGAAAGGACATGGGTGCTCAGGTATCAGCTTCATCACAACAAGCCCCACTAAGTCCATTGAATAGACCTGAGTCTGATACTGTTCATGAAGAAAAGGGTTCCAGTAGTAGAGATGGCTGAAAAGGTAGCAGAGATGATTGTGAACACAATCACTGCAGATATTGAGGGGGGAGACAACCCCAGCTCCAGCTAGCAATAAAGATATTCCTGTACCATCTGGTGAAGGATATCAACATGGAAATAGTCCCCAAGACTCTCTGATGGGATACAGTCCTCACGGTGAGGGGGAAAAACTTCAAGATGAAGTGATGGAGAATAATTTAGTTGTGGGGGAGCAGCTACATGTCCCTCCAAAAAAAGTTCAGACTACTGTAAGTGAAACAGCTGACACAGCTGTTGTTGCTATACTACATGCCAATGAGGGAATGGCAGATGTTGAGTTGGAGCTTCATTCTTAACTCCCAGCTCATGTTGAGGTACATGATATAGATTCTTCAATGTCAGAAAAATAAAAAGTGTTCCAAAGAAAACTCACACCTCTGCTTTTACTGTGGTTGACTCTGACAAGATGGCAGAGGTCAGGCCGACACAAGAAACAGGTGCTGTAGGCACTCTTACAAGTACAGATCACATTCCACATATGTTTCTAGCCTAGCAGACAGGATTTATAGATGAACAGAGAAGAACCCTACAGAACTTTGTGGATTATGTATTGAAAAACATAAGGAATGAACTGGAAACGGAGATCAAGTCCATAAGATTTGAAGTCAATCTTCTAAAGACTGAAACAATGAAGCTCTTCACAAGGGCAGCTCCTGCAGTAGATTATACCATGGAGAAATTGGATGATGTGGGGGAAAAATGTTGTTACAGTTATAGAAAATCATACCATTCAGGCACAGAATATGCTGGTTATCCATAATGCTACAAAAGTGTTACTAGAAGAGTAGACTGCTGCAATAATAACCAAGGTCGATGGATGTCCAAAGCTGCTGGATGACCACCTGCTAGAACTTAAAAATCAGGTTACTGCAGGAGTTAATCACATTACATCTGAGATAAGTCAGGCCTGCACCTCCCAGACTCAGGAATTATTTAAAGAAGTCAAAATGGGGGAGAGTGAGGTCATATGAGTTAACACTAAGAACATGGTCTGGGCCACCAATGCAGTGAGAGGCTCATTTGGAATGGAGGCTGTGCAATATGATTTCATCCCAATGATGACTGCTCAAGAATAAGATAATTTGAATAAAATGTCTGCTCTGCATGATATCAGGGGTATGGCCTGAACATAGAAGAAGGTGAAGGTGCTCTAGCTCAATGGGGAGAGTTGTCTACTGTTGCTGAAATACCTGAATTCAGCACAATGTAGACCGGGCACTAAAGACCCAAGAGAAACCTGCTACTGAGAGTGAGGAGGAAATCAGGCTAAGAAAGAGGAAATATAGAGAAGAAATGGAAACGAGGACAAATTTTGAACAATGGAGCCCAAAGTCCAGGTCTTTCATTTTGTTGGCATGTGAACATGTTAAAAATAAGAAAGCAGACAGAGGCAACTTGTATAGCTCAGTTGAATGGGTGAAGATGGAAAATAGGGACACTACTAGGAGAATTTACTAGTACAACAAAAATGCAAACAATTTTCTTCCGGTGTAGTTGAACCCTCCAAGTACTTTCCCAAGACCTTCAGCTACTTTAGAGACAAAAAGATAAATCCAAAGCTGAAGCTAAAGAAACAGAAAAGGAAAGCAAGATGAAAGCTGAAGCTGAAAGTACAAAAGCTGCAAACAAAGGGCAACAGACAGCTTATGGAACCAAAAAAGAAGGAATATCTAAGAAGAAACATAAGGGCAGTGGGATTGTGATTAGGGAACCTGAAACTTGAAAAGTTTCAGGTTCTACTTAAAGGGCTTAAGAAATGCGTAATATAATGTTAAGTACACAAGAACAGTTATTCCTTCTAAATTAAATGAAAATCTTTTTGTTAATAATCAAAGTTATGTAATGTATCTATTTCTGTATTTATTGCATATGTGTGTTAGTCTAAACATTGTCTTAGGTTTTCACTTCTTCTAATTGGGGGAGATTGTTAGCTCCATTGATCCCAAGGTCCTGGATTTGAAGAAGGGCCTAGTTGATAATGTTATACACATGTGGTGATCTAACAAATATCACAAGTTCATTGTATGCAGGATAGTTTATGCACAATGATTGGACAGGTTGCCTAATTGACTAGGTAAAGTAAACACTAACTTGAGGTTTGGATAGACAAAAAAACTATCCAAGTCCACAGGGGTTGAGTGAAGGTCATTTACTCAATGCCAGATGACTTCTATCATTGAGTTCAGCCTATATAGTTAAAGCCAAAATATTAGCAAGCTAAAAATGTGGTAAGGCCACAGCCGTTTAGTGTAGTGTACTCACTCAACGCCTTACATCAAAAGGCTGTGAGACAGGCTGAGACAGTCAAAGCCTTAATAGAAAATGGCTGAGAAGTGTCAATGTTCGCAGGTATTGAGTGAAGTCCACTCACTCAATTCCACAGCATCAATATCATTGAGTATTGCTCAGTCAGTCAAAGCCACAAAAATTCTTTGTAAATATTTGACCAAGTCCACAAGCCATGAGTGAAGCTCAATCACTCAACGCAATGTGAAAAAAGGCATTGACTGATGTTCATCAAGCTAGAGTCAGTGTTTTCAGCCATAAAAAATTGGCTAAGTCCAAAGGCGTTGCGTCTAACTTAATCATTCAACGCTAGAAAAAATAAGAAAATTTGTTAAGTAGTTTGGTGTTGAGTAAAGCTTACTCACTCAAAGCAAAGCGACATAAAACTACCCAAGTACTTTGGCGTTGAGTGATGAAGGCTAACTCAATGCCTAAGATGTGGTAAAGTTGGCCAAGGAAAAAAGCATTGAGTGATAAAGACACACTCAGCGCTCTCAACATCTGGAAAAAGAAAGTTGGCTATGGCAGAAAGCATTGATTGGACTCAATGCTCTCAATGCCTAGGGTCAGAATAACTTTCTAAGTGTTTTGCCATTGAGTGATGGTTGTTCACTCAATGCCTAAAGACTGAAAGTTTATTCAAAGTGTGTTGGCATTAAGTGAAGGTTGCTCACTCAATACCAAGTGACAGAAATATTTTCTAAGTATTTTGGCGTTGAGTGAAGGTTGCTCACTCAACGCCTGATGACAGAAAATATGTCTAAGTGTTTTGGTATTGAGTGAAGTATACTCATTCAACGGCTATGCTAATGTTTGATTTTTTTGCTTAGTCCACAGATGGCTGACGTCATCATTACTCAGCAAAAGTCAAGAAGTAAACATTATTCAAACCGGTTGCAAAAAAGCTATAGTATATGATAAAAGGCGCCGCAGAGCCACAGTATGATAGTTGGCATTAAAGCAAGGTTACAGCTACCCGTCAATGGTGTGGGTCCCATTGCTAAAAGAGTCATTGGGTTGCAATAAATACAAGGAGAAGCCTTTTGGAATCAAAGGAGAGGAGTTGCTGGTGTTGTTCTTCATCATCTCCATTATTGCTATGTCTGGAGAATAGGAAGCTCAAGACAGCATGTCTGAATGCTAAAGAAGTTAGTTAATTGTCTTATTCATCAAAACCAGCAAGATCAGAGCAAACCTCTGAAGAAAAGAAATCAAGTTAGTTGATTGTCTTCTTCATCGACATCAATAAGTTCAGAGCAAACCTCTGAAGAAAAGAAAGCAAGTTAGCTGGTTTTGTTTTCATCTACACCAACAAGTTTAGATAATCTACTTTCTGAGGAAGAAGAAGAAATATTGATCTAATTTCTACAGTTCAGTTACTTCTCAGTTCAGCTAACTCAAATCTGAAGATCTACTTCTGAAGCTAAGAAGAAGGAAAAACAGAGTTGTTGATTCTGTTTAAGGAAGGAGGAGGAAGCGGAGAATCCTAGTTACTTCTAGCTCAAGAATTTTATAGCTGACAAGAAAGTTAGAGCTGAGATAACTCAGCTCAAGGAGTTAACAAAGAGAAATTTCTCTGTGTTAAATATAAAACACTATTTTCTTGTAGATCCTTTTGGATCTGAGCAATAGAGACTTTATCCTAAGGTAGGGAAGATTTGCCTGAGGTGTAGGATCCAAGATTTGAATCTGAGATAGGTGATCAATTGATCACAAAGTTGTAGGGCTTAACAGCCAGAGGTAGGTGATCATTGGATCAATGAGTTATAGTCCCTTGTGGCTGAGCAGTAGATCTTGGAGGAGACCAAGTGGTCCTGCGGGATCGAGGTGTATGCTCTTAGGAGCCGAGTTTTGGAGAAGTGCATAGTTCAAAAAGATTGTTGAATAGGTGGGAGGGAAAGTGGATGTACATGTCTTAGGGGAACCACAACAATTCCTGTCTGTGCTTTGTGTGTTTGTTTTTTTGCCATTTTCATATCTTGAATGGAAAATCCGACCAACCAATAAAGCACCTAAAGAAAGGAAAATTAAAGATAAGTCACTAAGGACTAAGAAACCTACTCCCCCCCCTCTAGGTGATATAGCTATCCTTGAAAACAAGGCTTTCAATACGTATGGCATAATTCTGGATGCTTTGAAGAAGAGCAAAATACTTGTCAAGAGACAAGCTATGGAGTTTACCACTCTTTAGGAAGTTGCCTCCCTAGAGCCTGAATTAGCACCCTTGCTAGCTCAGATGAGTTGGGAAGTTAGCCAACTGAAGAAAATCTCAATGTTCTAAATTGGGACTATGAGCCAAAAGAATAAGATCATCATGGATGTTGAAGAGAAGCTCCTCAAGGAGAGGAAGATTGTGGCTGAATTCTATAAGCCAAAAACTGTGTTACCACTGATTGACTCCTTCACCTCTCAAAATGATTAGAGAGATTTGGGGTTCAGGTGGAACTCTAGAGATTCGCAATCTAAAGGGAAAGGAGAAGCTCCTATAGTGCCTCAGGCCACCTTTCAAAAGTAATCTTCCCTTCCAACAGGTATGACCAGTATAACTAGTATGGTCCCAAGAAGAATGGAAAATTTTCTTGTAAGAATTCAAGGGTATTTTACAATGGAAGGATGGAGGGAATGGAGTTGAGTGCACTTAAGTCTCCCTATGAAGAAATCCAAATGGCCCATTATGGACAATTTGTGTTTGGTGCTCCAACCCCCACACTCAAGGATATGGCTGTATCATGTTCCCATGTTCCCTCAGCAAAAATAGTGACTAAGGGCAAGTCTGTCAGTAAGCCACACCTGGCAGTTTTTGATGCCATCAACTCCAGGTCAGTAGCAAAGATGACTCTCTTTTAGTCAAATTCTTACTAATAGGAACAGGAAGATGGTTGCTAATCTCCCCTTTGAACAGACAACTTGTAATAGCCCGCACACTCCAAAGGTGGTTCAGAAGAGGTGATACTACATTCATGAGTGTTGGTGCTATGGCAAAGTGGGTCAATTTGCGCTAGACTGTTGGCACAACCCTATTGTGCCAAAAGCATGGGTGAGTCTCCCAGTCAGGCTGGTCTAGGTAGGCATATTCACTTTCAGTCTAACAAGAACCAAGGACCCAATCCCTTTTGTGTTCCTAAGGTAATCTAATTTGTGTTTGTCGGGTAGTCCAAGTTCCCATATAATTCCAATATTGTACTTGGATAGTGGATGTTCCAGACATATGACTGGGACAAGGTGTCATCTTAAGGACTACACTCCAATGAAGAATGGACCTAAGGTATTTATTGGAGGTTCAAATAGAGGAGTTACTAAGGGCTATGGTACGACCACCAATGGCATAGTCTTCATCACAAAAGTACCTAATGTGGAAGGATTGCAGCACAATATGGTAAGCATAAGCCAACTATGTGACATTGGCTATGTCATTGTCTTCCACAAGGATGATTGTCTAATCAAAAGGTCAAATGGCCAAGAGGTCATTTTGATAGGCACTAGGAGTGGAAATATATATTGTTTAAACTTCTTTCATTTAAGTACAGACTCACCAATTTGTCTGGTAGCAAATGAGAAAGTCCCATATTGTGTATAATGACACTAGAGGCTTGTTCACTTGAACTATAAGCCAATTAGCAAGCTCTTTATTGAAGGGCTAGTCAGAAATGGATCCAATATAAGATGCACCAAAGAAGGTATTTGTTCTGTATGCCAAAAGGGCAACCAGACAAAAAAAGCTTTTAAGAGCATTGGGGGCAAAGATTTAGAGAGGTGTTTGCACCTCTTGCACATGGACTTGTTTGGTGTTATTCTAGTTCATAGAATAGGTAGGAAAGTCTACACACTTGTGCTAGTTGATGAATATTTCAGGTTTGCATGGGTGTTCTTTCTAAAAAAAGTTTGAAACCCTTTGGCATTTTGTGACCATTGTTAGGCAAGTTCAAAATGAAAAGGATAGTTCTGTGGTCAAAATCAAAAGTGATAATGGTACTGAATTTCAGTCTGAAGGCATGACTAAATTCTGTGAAGAACAAGGGATTCACTAGTAATTTTCTTCTACTAGAAGACCATAGAAAAATGGGATAGCTGAGAGGAAAATAGGACTCTCATAGAGGTTGGAAGGACACTACTTAGTGACACTTGTCTCCCAGAATACTTCTGGACTGAGGTAGTGAACACGGCTTCTCATGTCCTGAATATAGCTTCTACCAACAAGTATCACAAGAAGACTCCCTATGAGTTTATGAAAGGCAGAAAACCAAATCTAGCCTATCTCAGGATCTTTGGAAGCAAGTTATTTGTGCTCAATAATGTTAAGTCCTACTTGACTACGTTTGCTGCCAAATCCTATGAAGGAAGTTTTGTTGGGTACAACAATCATACAAATTCCTATAACATCTACAACTTGAAAAATCAAGTTATGGAAGAGTCTGTGAATGTAATCTTTGATGAATCAATTATTATTAACAGTGAGCTACCTAACTCCTCTAGATCTGCAGGTATAGAGTTGAAGATGTAGAATTTGACCATCAATGACACTCCTCTAACAACCCAAGTAGAAGATGATGGTGTGCTCATTCCTGAAGAAGATCCAAATTCACCGATAAAGGATGAAGACCAGCAGGATCAAGCAACTGAGGTTCATGATGTTGAAGATAGAATGCCGCCTTCTATCAGGCATTTGAGGGATCTTCCCAGAGATCAAATTATAGGTGATGCAAGGAAAGGTGTTACAATAAGGAGGAGAAGCCTGAACATTGTTATGTATTCAAGCTTTCTATCTCAAGTTGAACCAAAGATATTTGAAGATGCCAACACAGTCCCATTCTTGTTTATGATTATGCAAGAAGAACTAAACTAGTTCAAGAGATTCAAGGTCTAGAAACTAGTTTCCAGGACACATGGGCAAAACATCATTGTAACCAAGTGGATATATAGAAATAAACTTGATGAGAATGGTGTTATAATAAAGAATAAGCTAAGACTGGTTGTCAAGGGATACAGACAAGAGTAAGGTATTGACTTTGATCAAACTTTGAACTAGTAACAAGATTGGAAGCAATAAGACTACTTCTTGCATATGCTACACAAAAAAGGATTCAAGGCATACCAAATGGATATTAAGTCAGCTTTCTTAAATGGTTACCTAAAAGAAGAGTTCTATGTTGAGCCACCCTCATGCTTTGTTAACTCTATCTTTCTTGATAATGTATTTAAGCTTAGAAAAGCATTATATAAGTTGAAGTAAGTCTCTACGAAAAGGTATGAAACAATGTCTAGATTTCTCATTGAGAACAAATAATCAAGGGGAAAGATAGACAAGACATTATTCCTTAGGGAAGTCTAGTGTAAGATTATTCTAGTCCAAATTTATGTAAATGACAAAATTTTTGGGTCTACTGATGATGGCCTCTACAGGAAGTTTGTTAAACTTATGCAATGGCAATTTGAGATGAACAGTATGGGTGAACTCAAGTACTTCTTGGGGATCCAAGTTAGACAGACAGAGGATGGTCTGTCCATCTCTTAGTCTAAGTTCACCAAGGAGTTATTTAAAAAGTTTGGAATGGAGAGTGCCTCCATAATGAAAACTCCTATGGGGTCAAATGTGTCAATTGACAAGGATGATACTGGGAAACCTGTTGATGAAATCTTATATAGAGGCATAATTGGCTCCCTCTTCTACCTAACTGTTAGTATGTCAGACATCATGTATGTTACATGTGTTTATGCTAGATACCAGACTTGCCCTAAGGAGTCTGATTATTTTGCAGCAGAAAGGATTCTAAGATAACTTAAAGGGACACCTGATCTTGGACTATGGTACCCTAGGATTAATGACTTTGAACTAATTGGGAATTCAGATGCAAACTTTGTAGGTTGTATAGTAGACAGTCAAAGCACCTCAAGAACTTGTCAATTTCTAGTAAGTAGACTTGTTTCTTGGAGCAGTAAGAAGCAAACAAGTGTTTCCATCTTAGCAGTTGAATCATAGTATATCTTAGTTGGAAGTTATTGTGCACAACTACTGCGGACCCAGCATCAGCTCCAAGACAACAATGTCAATCTAAGTAGAACTCCAATGTTTCGTTATTCTTCTAGTGCAATCTCTATTGCAAGGAATCATGTGTCTCACAGCTGGACTAAGCACAGAGATAATAAATATTGTTTTATTATGGTGCATGTTAAAAAAAGATGATATTTGTCTTGATTTTTCCCCACAAACAAACAAGTGGCTGACATTTTCACTAAGTTACTTCATGAAGCCAAGTTCAACACCTTCAAAATTGAATTGGACATGTTGAACTTAGTATAGCTTTAGTATTTCTTCATGCATATATGTTACAGGAATAATTTAATCTTGTAGGATATCAAAGTAAATATGGACTGAGCATCCGGTCATCGAGTGCGCTGAGATTAAGTTTCTAGGCATCAAGTGTGTCGAGTACGTCAAGTGCGTCGAGTCTGTGGAGTCCAACCAGCGAATTCTCCAAGGGACTTCAGATTGCGATAATCTTCCACGACTAATCCCAGTCATTGATCAACCCATGTCAGACAAGATAGGTACGCACCTCTCCACATTCTCAAATAGGGGTATGTAAAAATAGATGGGTGTGCTTAAAATAAAATACACAATTCCTAGACCTTCACAACTCTCTACCTCCCTACACCAAAAGTTCGTGAAAACTTCCGAAATTCAAAGGATTCATGATGCCGAAAGTAATGGATTTCCTTTTCCAGGGTTCAGAGTTAGTTCAAAATGGTTTCAAGGATGCTCTAGACGAAGTTCATCTCGTTCTCCACTTATTATAGGTTGTTGACCTAGTGTTTGTTTTGTCCGAGCCCATCTCAATATGGAAGCATGAAGTTCTTGAATTCTACATGAATGACACTATCGTCTCATTATCCATGAAAATTAAGTCATCTGTAAGTGGACAAAAGATAAAAATCACATCTATGCGACTGAGCAACGCACTGAATCTGCCCAAAATCAATCAATCAGATGAAGAAGATGACATGTACTATGATGATATGAAATCCACCCTCAAGTGGTGTGGACTATCAAAATAAACCACTGGCTTCACTCTAAGGACGAGCATGAATCTCAAAGGAAAATTCCAAATAGATGTTATCAAAAAGGCACTGCTCTGCAAAACAGGGTCCCATGTGTTGGATCACTAGTTGGATTTGGGCTAGGTTCACTAAGTTAGGATGTTTGACCCAACATGTATAGCCAGGGTCATGTTTGAGTTCTAGTGTCTAGGCCATGTCCTTAGAATCAGCACTACTTGGACCAGCCATCAATAGATTGCAAAGTACTTAAGACTTAGAGAAATATCAAAGGCTCAGAAAATCAGTTCGACGTTCGTCAAAGTCAGGTCGACGAAAGTCGTGCTCAGCTCGACGAAATCAGAGACAATTCTCTAAGATGAGCTCGACAAACTTGAATCTCAGGTCGACGAATTCCAGAGTATACTTCAACACCAAGTCCAGAATTCTTCACACTTAACTCCATTCGACGATCTTTGTTCTCAGGACGACAAACTTAGTTCTCAGGTCGACGATCTCTGGGTATTCTACTTCAACATCTTATTCCAAAAACATCAAAGTATTTGAAGTCCAGCTTCACACTCCAGTCGACGAAGTTAGAATATCAGCTCAACGAATTTGGATCTTAGTTCGACGATTTCTGGATCATCTACTTCAACATTATAAGACCAGAAACAACTAGGTATTCTAAGTCCACAATCACACTCCAGTCGAAAAACTCACCTTCTCAGCTCGACGAACTTAGATCACAGTCTTGGCAAGAATTATTAAGTAGCAATTAGAAGTTATCAGCTCGAGGAAACTAGTTCTAAGGTCGACGAACCCAGTTCTGAGGTCGACGATTTCTGGACATGTTACTTCAATATTCTTAAGTTCAAGAAACATGGAATTCTGTTATTCAGTCGACGAAGTTATATTCTCATCTCGACGAACTTGATGCATAGAATTGACGGGTATAGAGAAAGCAGTTGTCAGTTCTTATGTTGACGATCTTGGATCTCAGCTCGAAGAACAAAGGTCATCTGGCCGACAAACTTGACTTCTCTGTTCGATGAACTCTGGACACAGGTCGACGAATTCTGCTCAACGAATTCTGTAAAGTTCCAGACTTAAAAATTTCCCTCCCTCTGTCCTCTCTCTATTGCAATAATTGTTGCGTAATCAATGCATAAATATTCTCTGAATATTACCGTTAGAAGCAAGAATTGATTATGGTATTCATCAGGATTATTGCTTTCCGTTTTTCCGTGGGACATTTGGGGAAACCATTCAATGCAAATATTCTCCAGGCCGTCAGAAATTAATGTAGAGAGGAATTCAAATTTCAAATGGAAATTCATATGGAAAATATAAAAGGAATTTTTATTTCTCTTCCAGAAGCGCTCTCTAGCAGAAGTCAGAAAAATACAGTGAATAAGGATCTTCATCTCTCTCAACATCACACAGAGAATATACAGCATACAAAGCTCACTGGGCAACAACGATGTCAAGAGACAAGAAGCCCTAGCCCTATACCAGAGAAAGAAGATCAAGATGAAGAAGAAGAACAATCATTCAAATAAAGAGTCTTCTTTTGTCTTCATTCAGGATTCTTCAACGGACAACAAACTTTCAAGCTGTCAAGAAGTTCCTGGAGTTCATCTGGTCAAATCAAAAGCTTGAAGACCTATCACCCTGCATCAAAGCTTCAACTTCCTGAACCATTCAATATCTCAGGGGTAGCTCTTTGCTGACATCATTTTTCCACTAAAAGTCTTCTCAGTTGTATCTGAGAAAGAGAGGACAAAATCACTCTCTCACCCCCACTGTATAAAGGGTTCTTAACTCCCTTCAAAAGTTATTCCTGGTTGCAAGTCACCTGATCAAAAGACTTGAGATTTGGTTTTTGAGCACCTGATCAAAAGCTCATTTGTGGCAGTCACCTGATCAAAAACCTGAGTGTATTCCTACCTGTGTGGTAGAAGAGTGGATGTACCCAAGTTTAGGGGAACCACTACAAAATTCTTGTATTGTCTGGGTTGCTCGTTTTCTTTTGTTCTTGATGTGGCTGTGATAACTAGGTTGCTGTTTTTGTGTTTTTAATTTAATTCCTACAGCACTAGAACTAGATTGAATTAGTTAGAAAAATTTGCTAAATCCTAAATACTCTATTCACCCCCTCTAGAGTATTGCAGATCTAACCCGTACTTTCACCATGATAAGATATCCAAGAAGATGTTTAAAGTTATGGCATGGATAGTTCTATCCAAAAAGACTGACTGTGGGCAGGAAGGTACTATTTGATAGAATAGTGGACTATATGCTAGAACCTAATATTGGGAGAATTATGTCCATATATCTTTGTGTCTGTTCTAGGGATCCTCAATATGAGGTTAGGAACAAAAATTCATCATATGAGAGAATGGATTTTTAAATTTTTGACACATCGGACAGAGTACTACTACCACATCAAAAATTTGCTGACAAGAAAAAGAAAATAGTTGTGATTATAGAAGAAAGCAGTGCAAGCAGTTCTTCTGAGAGAAGTGAAGAAGAGCCACGGTATCCTCAGTCGTCTCACTCTTCTGAGGAAGGAAGAAGAGACATGAATGCTCAGGTCTATATATCTTCAGAACCTGTAGCAAGATCTCAACTTGGTGGATCTCAGCCTGAAGAGATTTCTACTAAAATAATGGACATGCTGACTAGATAGGTATTTGAAAACATCTTTGTAAACATTGAGCGGGAGACTTCCCAGATGCTTGCACTTGATGTGGGAGATACAGTTCAATCAGTTAAAGAATAGATTGATGACTTCATTGAAAATCTACAAAATATGATTGATCAAACTCTAGAAGGTCCTGAGGTCATACTCTTATATCCTCAATTAAAGGGAGTGAAATTTCCTTATACAGTGATTGAAGATACTCCAGCCATAGTCGATATAAAGCCTCCAACTCTAATGTGGAATATAGAGATTTAGGGGGAGATTCCAACAGAGCTCCCTGCACAAACAACTGAAAAAATCATTGATATTTCTGAAGATAGTCAACTTATTGTTGATGAGATAAAGAGTGATGCAGCTATTCACTCTTTTAAATACCTTAGAGATGACTAAGAGATAAGAGTAGAGATATGGAAAGAGGATGAGGATGTCGATGATGAAGGGACATCTCATCAAGCTGATTAGATGTCATCATGATTCTTGGCACAATTGAAAGGTCTACTGGATGACCAGAGGATACAAATTGAACATTTCATTGATGATTCAATAAAGGAGCTGAGGAAGGATTTGTCTACAGAGATAAAGTCCATCATATTTGAGGTAAATCAGCTGAAGGCCAATACATTAACATTCTTCACAAGGGCTGCTCCTACTGTGACACTCACTGAAAACAAAATTCACGAGATTGGACTTAGGAAAAATGACGTTATACAAAATCAAAACATCATGTCCAGCAATATGAAAATGGTTCATAATACTCAAACGATAAGGATGGATGCCTGCACTGAGGTGTTAGATGATCACCGACTACAAGTTATGGACCTTATTACAAAAGGAGTGAACTATCTAGATATAAAGATTATTGAGGCTAAGAACTCCCTAACTACTACTGTTTCTAAAGTAGTCAGAAAGGGGGAGACAACAACGATAAAAGTAAATACTAAAAATGATGTTTGGGTCACTAATGTCCCCAGGGGTTCATTTGGACTAGAACTGTATACATATGATAATATTCCTACCATTCCTGCATCTCTTCAAGAAGAACAGTTACAGTTTGGTGGTGATCGACATGGGCATCTGGAAGGTGACAAGTATGACTGCCAGTACAATGATCATGTTGCTGAACCACCTACTGCTACTTATCCTACCTTCAGTCCCACTACTGATCAGATAACAAGAGCCAAAGGCAAGTCTATTAGTGAAGAAGTGTAAGATATTAGGCTCAGTAAGAAGAGGTATGAAGAAGAGATGGAGACTAGGTCAAAATTTGAAAAATGGAGTCCTAAATCAAGGACTATCATCTTATCTGTCTGGGATCAAATCAAAGTGAAGAAAACTGAAAGGAGAAAGCTATATAGCTCCCTAGATTGGGCAAAGCTAGAATGAAATGAAGAGGCTAGGAGATAGCACAGGAAAGATAAAAAGACAGGTGTAGTTCCACTAGATACTCTTGAGCCTAGCAAGTACCTTGCAAAGCCCTACAGTTACTTTGAGAGACAGAAACAGAAGAGGACTGAAGTTGATAAAAAGACTGCAAAGAATCCCAGAAGGGGGATAGTCATCAAGGAACATGAAACAAGAAATGTTTTTTGTATTCCTTGAAGGGCTTAGGACTATAAACATTATTGTAAGCAGGTTGTCTATTTATGACTAATACCTTAAATGATAATAATATTTTTGTGTGTTGATGAATTGTAAATATACCTAGTTTTATGTACATTATATCAGTCGTTTTACTTTATTTTTGTCATTTTTACTTATTTTTGTTCAATAAAATGTTTCTTTTATTGTAAATATTTTGTGAATTTATTATATTTTGTTTTGCAGATAAAAAGCAAAAAATCTGCCCAAAATACACATGTCACATTCGTGTACTGATGGTCACGCCCGTGACCTGGGCGTGACCTGTCAAATGCCAGTGAAATCAAAGATTTTTGAAGAGAAAAGCCTGACACGCCCGGCCACACGCCCGTGTCAATCCGACACGGGGCGTGACCAAGCCCGTGTCCATCCCGCTCGACGATTTCAACTCGACATTCATCGAATCAAGAGGGACACGCCCGTGTCCAATGAGCGCCACGCCAGTGTCAGCCCGACACGCCCCGTGCTGAAGCCCGTGACCATCTCTCGACAATTTTCGATCGACGTTTGTCGAGTGTCGACTCAACCCGACACGCCCACCGTCACGCCCCTGACCAGGGGCGTGACTTTCTCCACCTCGCCCGACAAACTGCCGCCGGCGAATCCCGAAGTCAACAACGCCTTTAATTGCCGAACGACACGCCCACCGTCACGCCCGTGACCAGGGGCGTGACTGCCGCGTTTTCGGCCGCAAAGTCAAATCGCCGTCAAATCCGTCACTTCACCGAAATATGCTGTTTAATAGAGCTGACACGCCCCCCTGACACGCCCGTGTCGGAGGGCGTGTACTTGGAAATTTTTGCCTATTTAAGGGCAGCTGCTGTATGAGTTCAGGGTTCCAATTTTGAACCATTTTGTTGACTAGGGCTGCTGTTTGGAGCTTGCTTAGTGCTATGTAAGGATCCCCCCCTCTCCTTTTTAAGTTTGTATGTTTGAGCTCTTGTAATCAACCCTTTTTTGTAATAAAAATCGTTATTATTTCATCCTTACATGCTTTGAAATTTCTCCAAAATGCCTACTTTTCATCAATCTTATGTACTTTTATTTTCATTTTCATGGTGTGTGTGTGCGTGTATGAGCCTAAACTTGCGAAATTTATGTTTTTAAAACAAAAACCTTTTTATTTTACTTCCATTTTTATCAAATTTCTAGTTGTTACTATGGCCATTTTTTTTATCATATTCTTTAAAGAATCGGTTAGACTTAGGGTTTTACTTTCATTTACTGTTTTTACACCTTTTTAACCTGATTTACAAAGCCTTAAAAACTGATAATGCATTATTATAATTTTTCAAGAACTTAGAATTTTTGCAATTACAAAAAATATTTTCGCTCGAACAATTTTTATTTTCACTTTTTATGCATTTCTATCAAAATCTAACGGCAAAAATGTAAACGTATTAATTTTTCGGGCACTTGCCTTTCTCACTTTAATTTAAAAACTTTTTGCTCAAACAATTTTTATTTAGTCTTTTTACGCATTTCTACCACATTCCAGCGGTAGAAATGCAGTTGTTTTAGTTTTTCAATTACTTTGTTTTCTCATTTTGTTTAGCACAAGTGTGTGCGTGTATGAGATATTTTTCAGCTCCTAAGTTAAAATTATGCAAGTGTGTGTGTGTGTGTGTTTATTTATGTCGAGTGCGTGAGTAGTTATATTCAAGTAGAGTGCGTGTGTTGTTTTTTATTTTTCCGCCTACTCACTTGAGTTAATTGGCTGGAGTTTATTCAAGTAGAGTGCGTGCGTTGTTTTTATTTCTCCGCCTACTCATTTTTGTTAAATGGCTGGATTTTATTTAAGCAAGCGTGTGTAGCTTTTATTTTTCCGCCTACTCACTTGAGTTAAATGACTGGACTTTATTTTCAGTCCTACTCGTTTGAGTAGGACTTGTAATTTTCATTCTTTATTTTTCCGCCTACTCACTTGAGTTAAATTGCTGGATTTGATTTTCCGCCTACTCGCTAGGAGTTAAATGGCCGGACTTTATTTTGAGGTAAATATTTCAGAAAGCCCTGTAATCGCATTTATTTTCTCCTACTCGTTTGAGTAGGACTCGCTTTCATTTCAGTCCTACTCATTTGAGTAGGACTTACAATTTTCAGCTTTTATTTCCCGCCCCCACTTGTTTGAGTGGGACCTGCAAATTTCAATTATGCACTTTTCAGCTTTTATTTCCTGCCCCCACTCGTTTGAGTGGGACCTGCAAATGTCAATTATGCAATTTTATCTTATGTGTAACTTAGTTTTATTTCTGTCTCTTGTTATATGTTTGAATGAGTGCGGGTGTGTTTATTTGTAATAACTTTTCTAATGTTAGGTATTTTACTTTTCTTCTTATTTTCTTTTTAACCTTTCAGCGAATAGTTTAGAACGCTCACATAACCAAACATATAAGCTATCCCCATTCCGATGAGTGGCTAATTGTTTTTAGCCCTCGGTATCAAAGAGCTTTGGGATCTAAAATGTTTTAAATAACCAAATGTCTAATTTTTCAATTTAATTAAAAACTTAAGGTTTACCCCTGGTTAACGATGCGTAAAACCACATATCGATGTGTGGGCTCTATTTCCGTTATCCATAGGCTAGCTAGCCGAGAGGCCGTGCGTATGGACAGATCACCCCTGGGTAAATAGATTTCCGCACTAACCCTCGAGAGAGGAGGCGCGCTTACTCTACCGGATTGGGTTCCCCACCCAATAGCGGGGTTCTTAGCGTATTGCGAGCATTAAGGGGAATCCTTCGTCGGACGAGAGCCCGTTCGAATAGCCTTAATGTCTAGGTGAGCGATATTCCAAGAGATAGGTGAGCTCATTATTTTGAATGTCCACGGCCAAGTTTCCGCTTTAATTAAATTGAAACTTTAGATATCTAGTTATTCAAATCTATTTTTAATTCTAACGTAATTCGATACCGGGAGTTATCTCTTCTTCAACTATTTTCTTAAATCTATTTTCGTCCTATTTTTATTACAAACCCTCAACTTACTATTTAGGTAAAATAATAGTGTTTTCCTAGCAGTAGGAGTAATCAACCCGTTCCATGGAATAATACGACCTCAGTATTCTCTCGAATATGGAGTACTACTTGCGATAGGTGCACTTGCCTCATCTAGCAAGCCCGCGGCGATCGACTCACCGAACCAACCACAGTAAGTGTCTGTTCGCGGGCTAATCAAGTTTTTGGCGCCATTGCCGGGGAGCTCTTTGAGTTGTTATTCTGAATCCAAAGTCTATTACTTTTACCTTTATTTCAAAAAACTAAAAAAAAAAAGCTTGAAAACATTTCTTCAAAATCCAATCCAAAAAAAAAGTTAATTTTCTACTTTCTATTTTAGGGTGTATGACCCGTGGACAGCCTTCGGAGTCCGAAAATTTGGATTTCGATCCTGAGATCGAACGCTCGCTTGCACGTATTCGGTCGCAACGCCGAAATCCCACTTTAGATCCCGAAGAATCCATCGGAGAACCCTCTGCCGTTGCTATGGCCGACCCCAATCTGAACGCGGTCGTTGAGCGTATAATGTCATATTACGCCCGGCCGAATTTGGACGATAATGGGTCCAGTATTGTTCGCCCGACGGTGGTAAACAATAATTTTGAGATCAAATCGAGCGTTATCCAAATGATCCAAAACGCCGTGCAGTTCGACGGA
The DNA here is from genome assembly GCA_039583875.1 of Platanthera guangdongensis. NCBI lineage: Eukaryota > Viridiplantae > Streptophyta > Magnoliopsida > Asparagales > Orchidaceae > Platanthera > Platanthera guangdongensis. Next base: position 44,695,557 of record CM077154.1, read on the forward strand.
CAGCCGGATGAGGACCCGAACGTTCATTTGTCTAGTTTTTTGGAGATTTGCGACACTTTTAAGATTAATGGTGTCACTGATGACACCATTCGTTTGCGCCTTTTTCCATTTTACCTTAGAACCAAAGCTAAGGCGTGGTTGAATTCCCTCCCACGAGGATGTATCACCACCTGGGCCGAGCTTGCGGACCGGTTCTTAACGAAGAATTTTCCGCCCGCCAAAACTGTAAAGTTGCGGGCGGACATTTCTTTGTTTGTGTAGAACGATTCTGAGTCTCTTTTTGAGACTTGGGGGCGCTTTAAGGAATTCCTCCGCAAGTGTCCGCACCACGCGCTGCCTGCGTTGTTGCAGGTCCAAATCTTCTACAATGGGCTTAATTATCAGATGCGTCAAATGATTGACGCGGCTGCCGGGGGTACCTTGAATAATAAGACCCCCGAGGCTGCCCAAGTTCTTATTGAAGAGATGGATATGAACGCCTACCAATGGAACGTCCCGCGGGGACGTCCCAAGCAGGCGGCCGGCCTCTTTGAAGTGGATGCCACTGCCCACTTAGCCCTTCAAGTTGAAAGGCCGACGAAGCAGGTGGCGGAGATGTCTGCTGCCTCCACCACGCCTCCTTGGGCGATTCCCCCCAATGTCAGCGTAGCAAATGAATTCGTAGACTACGTGGGAAATGCTGGGCGACCTTCCTTCAACCCCAATAACAACCCTTATAGCAATAACTATAATCCAGGTTGGAGGAACCACCCCAACTTCTCATGGAGCAATGCGAATAATGCGCAGCGCCCCCCCCCCCCCCCCCCCCCCCAATTCTTTCACGCCCGGATTTTTGCCGCCTCCCCTCTTCCAAAACCCTCCCCGATGGAGGATAATTTTTCTAAATATATAGCTTCCAACTTGTCAAATATCCGGAACATCACCGAATCGGTAAAAAACTTAGAACTCCAGGTTGGACAGCTTGCGCGAATGATGTCCGAGCGCGCGCTCGGGGCACTGCCGGGAAACACGGAGCCCAATCCGCGGGACAATATCAATGCTATAGCCCTCCATAGCGGAAAGGAGGTGATCGATCCAAAATGGACCGATCCTCAGGTACATATTTCACCTCCGACCCCTCTTCCCCCTTCTTCGATTACGCCGCCTTTACAAATTTTAAATGAAAAACTTATTAAAACGCCCTTGCCGTATCCGCATAAACTTAATAGTGAGCGTAAGGACGCGCAATATGAAAAATTTATTTTATTATTAAAATAAATTCATATTAATGTTCCCTTCTGCGAGGCAATCTCTCAGATGCCTAAATATGCGAAATACTTAAAACAAATTCTTTCCAATAAACAAAAATTAGAAAATATTTCGCATATTTCTCTTAATGCTGACTGCTCAGCGGCTCTTACTAATAAATTGCCCCTAAAAAGAAATGACCAGAGACGGTTCTCCATCCCGTGCCTTTTTGGCAATATATTAGTAAAATACGCTCTTGCAGATTTAGGCGCGAGCATTAATTTGATGCTGTTCTCGCTCTTTCAAAAATTAGGTTTGGGCACTCCGGCCCCTACTAAAATGCGAATACAACTAGCAGATCGCTCGGTTAAGTTTCTCGTCGGGGTAGTGGAGGACGTACTTGTACGAGTTGATAAGTTTATCTTTCCGGTAGACTTCGTCATCTTGGACATCGAGGAGGACACTGATGTACCAATTATACTCGGTCCCCCTTTTCTTGCTACCTCCCGCGCATTAATTGATGTTAGTAACGGTCATCTCCTCCTTCGGGTAGGAGATGATGAAGTTACTTTCTCTATTAATCCCTTCATAGGTGACTCGTCATCGAGCGATGACTTTTGTTATAATTTAGACACATATCTCGGAGATTGTTCTTCCCCTATTTTTGAGTCTACTTTTTTAAACAACGATCTTTATGCGCTCGAAAATTTTAACTGCGACGAGGATACCTCTATAGACTTGCCTTTCGAACCAATTGGTAAGAAAGACATAGGAATTAAAACCTTGTTAGAAGAACCGCCCTGCCTTGAACTCAAACCCCTACCCGATTCACTCAAATACGCCTTTTTGGGGAAAGATGATACACTCCCTGTTATCATTTCTTCGCATTTGAGCAAATCGGAGACTTTCGATTTATTGGGAGTTTTGCTTAAACATCGCCACGCAATTGCGTGACAAATTTCTGATCTCAAAGGGATTAACCCGTCTTTCTGCACCCATAAGATTTTCCTTCTCGATAATTGCCGCAAAACTATTCAGCCACAGCGACGTCTTAACCCAAACATGAAAGACGTCCTTAAGGCCGAAATTATTAAATTATTAGATGCAAGGATTATTTATCCCATATCAGATAGTACGTGGGTTAGTCCCATTCACGTGGTGCCCAAAAAGGGCAGTCTTACCGTAGTGGAGAATGGGCACAATGAACTCGTCCCAACTTGTACTATTACGGGTTGGCGGGTGTGCATCGATTATAGAAAACTAAATGATGCCACCCGTAAGGATCATTTCCCACTACCATTTTTAGACCAAATTTTAGAGCGTTTGTTCGGTCATCCGTATTTTTGTTTTCTTGATGGATTATCGGGGTTTTTCCAAATCCCCATTTCCCCCGATGACCAATAGAAAACAACTTTTACCTGCTCGTTTGGTACCTTCGCATATCGAAGAATGCCATTTGGCCTCTGCAACGCGCCTGCTACATTCCAACGATGTATGCTGGCGATCTTTGGCGAGCTGGTAGGAGACATTATGGAAGTTTTTATGGATGACTTCTCTGTTTTCGGAAGCTCTTTCCCGTCCTGTCTTCGTAATTTAGATCGTGTCCTTTAGCGATGCGAGGACACGCATCTTGTTTTAAATTGGGAAAAACGTAACTTTATGGTTCGAGAAGGTTTGGTTATCGGCCATATGATTTCGTCTAAGGGGATGGAGGTCGATAAGGCCAAAGTTGAAATTATCGAAAAACTTCCCCCTCCTTCCAACGTTAAATCTATTAGGAGTTTCTTAGGGCACGCAGGCTTTTATAGGCGTTTTATTCAAGATTTTTCAAAAATAACAAAGCCGCTTACTCGCCTCTTGGAAAAGGAATCAAATTTTGTCTTTGATAGCGAATGCGAGTCTGCCTTTAATTTCATAAAACAAAAACTTATCAATTCACCTATTTTAGTGGCGCCCGATTGGACCCTTCCGTTCGAGATTATGTGCGACACTGGTGATATTGCCGTAGGTGCCGTTCTTGGCCAACGTATAAACAAATACTTTCATCCTATTTACTACACTAGCAAGACACTCACTTCCGCACAAGGAAATTACACGACAACGGAAAAGGAACTTTTAGCCATCGTATTTGCTTTCGATAAGTTTCGCTCGTATATTACGCTATCCAAAGTTATTGTATTTACCGACCATTCCGCCTTAAAATATTTGTTAGCGAAAACGGACGCCAAACCCCGCCTTCTTCGATGGATCCTCCTCTTGCAGGAGTTCGATTTAGAGATCCGGGATAAGAGGGGCGTGGAAAATTTAGCCGCCGATCACCTCTCCCGCCTAGAAAATCCCGCTGCGGAAGCGCTCGTCGAATCTGACATAAATGACAGATTCCCCGAGGAACGCCTCCTAGCCATAACTACTAGTTCATCTTACCTGCCTTGGTTCGCAGATTTTGCAAACTATTTAGTTACGAGGGTACTTCCAAAAGACTTTTCAAGCCAGCAAAAGAAGAAATTCTTTTCTGACTTGAAATATTTTTTTTGGGAGGATCCTTTTCTTTTTCGTATCTGCGCGGACCAAGCGGTCCGCAGATGTGTCGCGGGTGTGGAGTGCACGCAAATCCTTAGGCACTGCCACGAGGGACCGGCTGGTCGGCATTATCAAGCTAACCGGACCGCGCGGAAGGCGCTAGAGGCGGGCTTCTTTTGGCCCACTCTATTCAAAGACGCTCACAATTTTGTGCGCGTATGCGATAGCTGTCAGCGGTCGGGTAACATCTCTCGTCGCGACGAGATGCCCCAAAACATGTTTTTAGAGTGCAAAGTCTTCGATTTATGGGGCATAGATTTCGTCGGCCCCCTACCTCCATCTTTCAAAAATATGTATATTTTAGTAGCGGTCGACTACGTATCAAGGTGGGCGGAAGCGCAAGCTCTCCACACCAACGATGCGCGAGTCGTCGTTACATTTATTAAAAAACTATTTTCTCGCTTCGGCACTCTGCGCGCTATTGTAAGCGATAGGGGGACGCATTTCTGCAATACCCAGAGGGCTAAGATGTTGGCTAGATATGGCGTCACACACAAACTTGCCACCCCCTACCACCCGCAAACTAATGGCCAAGTAGAGGTAGTAAATCGAGAGATAAAGTGCATATTAGAAAAAACCGTTTCACTAATAGGAAAGATTGGTCCATCAAACTCGACGATGCGTTGTGGGCTTATCGTACCGCATACAAAACCGCTATCGGTTGTACGCCGTATCGATTAGTCTACGGTAAAGCGTGTCATCTCCACGTAGAATTAGAACATCACGCACTTTGGTCTTTAAAACTTTTAAATCTCGACGCTAGCTTAGCCGCCCAAAATAGAAAACTGCAACTAAACGAGCTCGATGAATGGCGTGCCAACGCTTACGAGAGAAATAAGTTCTATAAGGAGCGTTCTAAGTTTTATCACGACCGAAAACTCAAGCCCCAAAAAACTTTTTCTCCGGGCGATCTTCTCCTTCTTTATAACTCATGACTTAGACTTTTCCCCGGGAAACTTAGATCACGTTGGAACAGGTTTGGCCTTATGGGATCGTACTCGTCTCCCACCCGGATAAATGCTCGTTTAAAGTGAACGGTCACCGCTTAAAATTATACATAGCAGGCGATCCTGTGGGCGGTAATTTCGAATCCGTAACCCTGATAGATATATAAACCGCCAACATAGTCAAGCTACGTGACTATAAACAAAGCGCTCCTGGGAGGCACCCCATGTTTATCTTTTTCGCTATCTCTTTTCCTTTTTCTTTGCAATCTTTCTTCCTAATGCAGGGTTCCTAAATTACACCTTCCCCACCTCCTATCAGGGAAGCTTCTACCCCCCCCCCCCCCCTCTATTTCTTTTCGTTGTATATACTCTCTTCCCTATTTTGTTCCGCATACTTCCGTTACAACATTGGAGACAATGTTGGACTTAAGTATGGGTGTGTTTTCTTGTTTTCTTTTTCACTTCTATTTTCTGCACTGTATTTCTATTTTCTGCACTTCCAACCAAAAACATTTCTGAAAAAAAAACAATTTATATCAGAAAAAAAACAAACAATTCAAAAAAAAAACTTAAAAATCTAAAAATCCAAAAAACTCAAGGTCTAATTTTTTCTGTCTTTAAATTTTTTTTTCTATCTTTTTAAACCAAAAATCCCCAAAAACAATTGTAAAACAAAATATCAAAAAAAAACTTATAAAACAAAAACTCCAAAAAAATTATAAAACCAAAATTCCAAAAAACAATTTTAGTTTCATTTTATACAAATTTGTGTAAATATTTTTGTAAATAATCTTCTCTCTCCCAGTTCCTTTTCTCTCACATTCTTGTAAATACCGTCTCTTTTTCTCTCATTTTTCGCAAAACCTTAAAAATCTAAAAAAAAGATAATAAGTTCAAAAAATTCAAAAAAAGAGAGGAAAACTAAACAAAAATTAAAAAAAAAATTTGAGTAAAACAAAACAAAAATACAAAAAAAATAATAAATAAAAAAACACACAAAAAATGATGAAAAAAACTCCAAAAAACCAAAAAAAAATATTTTGAAACAAATAAATCAAATATACCATCCTTAATTTTCTTGCTATCCAAAAATTTTGCTTTGAATTTATTTATATGTGAATTTTATTAATTCTCTGTTTGCTATTCGTTTGTGAATTATAGATTGAAAAATTTAAATATTCGGGGTTAAGTTTTAAAGAATTCATTATGCTTGTTAAAAATAGTGAACTCGTTTTAGGCACTACTTCTAATTTTTCATTGATAGGAGCACGTGTATTATGTTAGACAATAACGACTATAGGATTCAATTATGTTTACTTTTAGCTTTCTGAAAAATTGGAACTTACAATTTATTAAGGTTGCTCTCAAAATTGTTTTTTAATAAAAAATCTAGTTTTCTTTTCTCACCTTCCTTATCATGCACTACTTGGCATGATAAAATTGTTATCCTTAAAAGAACCTATGTCAATGGGAATAAGATTTCATTCCGTAAACATATGCACCCAATAAATTAAAAAGATTATATGTTATGGAGTAAGAGGATAAAATTCATTACTCCTACACATATACATTGGGTTAAAATTTATTATGAAGTTGAAACAAAAAAATGATATTAGGAAAATAAGATTTCATTTTCCTAATAATCCAAAAAGAAAAAATATGGAGGTTCGAAAAAAAATTACCTCGCCTCAAAATCAAAACCCTCTTCATAAACCAACATCAATCCCCTTGCCAATTTCACGATTCTAGATTTAATTCAGAAATCTTTTTGAGAGCATAATTTGTAAATTGCATTATTTCCAGTAAAACTCCTATAGGCTAAAAGTTCATATAAACTATTCTTGTTAATCTAACCATTACAATTATTACTTTCTATTTGATTATATCAAGAAGTTTTTTGGCCAAAACTTTTGCGCTATTTAAATCATCTTCATAAATTTAGAACTTAACACTTACACCTCGTTTATTTATTTAGATCTCTTTTATAATTGATTAAGCGGTAGCTAAACTTAGAATTTTTTCTATTCCTTAAAAGTTCACCTCAAACTTTTGCTCTGGAATAGCAAAAGCTTAAGTATGGGGGTATTTGATGAATTATAAATATACCTAGTTTTTTGTACATTATATCAGTCGTTTTACTTTATTTTTGTCATTTTTACTTATTTTTGTTCAATAAAATGTTTCTTTTATTGTAAATATTTTGCGAACGTATTTTATTTTGTTTTGCAGATAAAAAGCAAAAAATCTGCCCAAAATACACATGTCACGCCCGTGTACTGATGGTCACGCCCGTGACCTGGGCGTGACCCGTCAAATGCCAGTGAAATCAAAGATTTTTGAAGAGAAAAGCCTGACACGCCCGGCCACACGCCCGTGTCAATCCGACACGGGGTGTGACCACGCCCGTGTCCATCCCGCTCGACGATTTCAACTCGACGTTCGTCGAATCAAGAGGGACACGCCCGTGTCCGATGAGCGCCATGCCCGTGTCAGCCCGACACACCCCGTGCCGAAGCCCGTGACCATCTCTCGACAATTTCCGCTCGACGTTTGTCGAGTGTTGACTCAACCCGACATGCCCACCGTCAAGCCCGTGACCAGGGGCATGACTTTCTCCACCTCGCCCGACAAACTGCAGCCGACGAATCCCGAAGTCAACAACGCCTTTAATCGCCGAACGACACACCCACTGTCACGCCCGTGACCAGGGGCGTGACCGACGCGTTTTCGGCCAGAAAGTCAAATCGCCGTCAAATCCGTCACTTCACCGAAATCTGCTGTTTAATAGAGCTGATACGCCCCCCCCCCCCTCCCCCCCCGACACGCCCGTGTCGGAGGGCGTGTACTTGGAAATTTTTGCCTATTTAAGGGCAGCTGCTGTATGAGTTTAGGGTTCCAATTTTTGAACCATTTTGTTGACTATGGCTGCTGTTTGGAGCTTGTTTAGTGCTATTTAAGGATCCCCCCTCTCCTTTTTAAGTTTGTATGTTTGAGCTCTTGTAATCAACCCTTTTTTGTAATAAAAATCGTTATTATTTCATCCTTACATGCTTTGAAATTTCTCCAAAAAGCCTCCTTTTCATCAATCTTATGTACTTTTATTTTCATTTTCATGGTGCGTGTGTGCGTGTATGAGCTTAAACTTGCGAAATTTATGTTTTTAAAACAAAAACCTTTTTATTTTACTTCCATTTTTATCAAATTTCTAGCCGTTACTATGGCCATTTTTTTATCATATTCTTTAAAGAATCGGTTAGACTTAGGGTTTTACTTTCATTTTCTATTTTTACACCTTTTTAACCTAATTTACAAAGCTTTAAAAACAGATAATGCGTTATTATAATTTTTCAAGAACTTAGAATTTTTGCAATTACAAAAAATATTTTTGCTCGAACAATTTTTATTTTCACTTTTTATGCATTTATATCAAAATCTAACGACAAAAATGTAAACGTATTAATTTTTCGGGCAATTGCCTTTCTCACTTTAATTTAAAAACTTTTTGCTCAAACAATTTTTATTTCGTCTTTTTACGCATTTCTACCACATTCCAGCGGTAGAAATGTAGTTGTTTTAGTTTTTCAATTACTTTGTTTTTCTCATTTTGTTTAGCACAAGTGTGTGCGTGTATGAGATATTTTTCAGCTCCTAAGTTAAAATTATGCAAGTGTGTGCGTGTGTGTGTTTATTTATGTCGAGTGCGTGAGTAGTTATATTCAAGTAGAGTGCGTGTGTTGTTTTTTATTTTTCCGCCTGATGGGCCAAAACCCGAACAGGCAAGCGTACCTGTCGAATCGTAGTACATAGGTCGTATTTAAACACGGGGCTATCAATTACTTCTACTCACGCTCTAACTATTATCCTACCGGAAAACTAATGGGATTTGAGAATTTTTTTTAGAATAAAACAAAAGACAACTTGCGAGACAAAAAACTTATAATAAAAAGCTAGCATTCGATCGAAGATTCACCATAAAATGAAATGAGAGGGATGAAAAGGCATAGTTTTAAATTTACAAATCATACTCGACCGTGACGGATCCGAAATTAGGAAATAATCTCGCTAGAGAATTAAATCCTCTGACTTATAGACGTTTTGACCGAAATCTCTTTCAAGTCAAGAAAAAGTCTAAAGCCGCATTATCGAGGTGACCCGCACTATTGGATTTGTCTCCAATCCGGAAGATTTACGTCATCCTATCTCTAGGGTTGCGTTCAACTCCTTCCTTCTTTGAGTGATCTTTCACATTCATGAGCCTCTCGGCTACTCAAATATGAGATCTCAAGCCTACTACCGTATACCGGAAATACGGAGTCGACAAAATAAAGATCAAAGAAGGATCGAGTAAAATTAAGCAAAAATAAAACTATGAAATAAAAGAAACCCTCATCTCATTTCATGGATCCTCACGATCGAACGCTAAATAGAATTAGCTACGCATAATTGAAAAGGAAGACAAAAGAAGATAAGAGAGGAACATTTTCATTACTTGCAAAAAAAGTACACAAAATATATAAAAAAGACAAGATTATGCTATGAAGAAACTTGCACTAATGGAAAAGAAAACTAATACAATAATGAAACTAACAACTCACAAGCACTCTCCACTCTCTAACTCAACACTCACATTCAACTTAAAACTTCACTTCTCAAAAATTTCACCCTTTGGCTTGAGGGATGGGGTGGCTTTTATAGGAGATGGAGAAGGATCTAGAATGAAATGAAGAGGAGGAGGCCAAGGGGGGTGGCCGGCCATGTAAAGGGAGAGAAGTGCATGCATTTCATTTAATGAAGGGAGAGGGAGAGGATGATTCAATGCATAGTCTTTAAGGGAATGATTTGGAAAATATAAAATAGCAAAGGGGGAATGAATAAGAAATAAAGAAAGAGAGAGAGAGAGGGGTTGAATGTAGAATAATAAAAACAAGAAATAAAAGAGGAGGAAGGAATGTGGCTGGCCATGGGAAGTGGGGGATTCATGCATGTGGAAATTAATGAGGAGGGGAGAGAGAGGGCATGAGGTGGGCGGCCATGCATGAAAAGGGGAGCCATGCAAAGGTGGTTGGATGCATGGGCTCGGTTTTGGACTTGAAGAGGAGCTTGGGCTGCATGTATCTTTGAAGTGGGCTGCATTTTTGAAGTAGATGGGTGGTCGGGCTGCACCAAGGAGAGGGCCGGGATGCATGCTTGAAGTGGGCTGCATGCATGTTGGACTTGAGCATGGGCTCGGGTTCACCATGAGGGCTTGGCTTGCATCATGTGGCTTCAACGGAAGGGGCCAGCCATGCACTAATGGGCTGCTCCAATAAAGAGGGTTGCATGAACCTACAAATAACAACACAAAATAAACATTAGAAACAAAAAAATTATTCAAGAACATAATAATTATAACAAATAAAACTAAACATCACATAATATAATATATATATTAATAAGACTAAACATAGCAACAAACATATTAAACATTAAAACTAAACTAAACATAACACAACATAAAATATAAAACACATAATAAATTTAGAAATTATCATAACATACGAGAAATAAAACAAAACAAACATAAAATAAACAAAATTATAACTAAACTTAGGAATTTAGGTTTATAAACTATACCAAAAACAATGACTAAAAGCAGTCATCAAATTCCCTCATGCTAGAGTATTTGCTTGCCCTCAAGCAAATAGAAATAAAAACTAGGGAGGAGCAAAAAGAAAACAAAAGATATATATATTTTTAAGTTCCATAGTTAAGAAAAACAAAACATGAAAAATTAAACTATCCTAATATTCATATTATCAACTAGTGGGGTGAGAAGTGCACAATAGAAAATTTGAAAATGGAACCCTAAAAATCTCATTAAAACATAAGAAAAGTCTACTAATTTCTAAATCTTAAAACAAGGCATCCAAAATAAATGAAAATAAGGAAAACAAAAGTAGAGGTTCTAAATAAACGGCGCATTAACAAACTACTCGATTTCTAGATAAACATTAACCCTAAAACACTCCAAGATAACCTCCAAAAAATCCATCAATGATGGTGGCCATAGGCTTGTACGTTCACACTTTCTCCACTACGCGAATTTACGTTCTAAGATCAATAGGACTTCTACTAGGCATTAAAACTTGGCTTAGGTAAATGATTAGGAAGTGGAATCAAAGATAAACATGAAGGTTTTAGGCATTAAACCAAGGTGAGCTCAAAAATAAACATAGCATAAAAAATGAGAAATAACGAGTATGTCATTTCTCCAATATGAAACTACAAAAACAAGGCCATGAAAATTTTTCTTTTATAAACTTGGCCAAACATAAACTTTTTGCATTCATTTTTTTTTATTTTGTAATGATATATTTTTTTTCTTTCTCAATTTTTTCCTTTTGAATAGCATTGGATAAGAAAGCTCCAAAAATAAGCTTGAGAATTTCCTATTCATTTCAAAAATAATACCCTTCCCACAAAAAATAATTTTTAAGCTCAAATTTATAGTGCAAAAATAGGAAAGATTTTTGGCTTTGGTGAATATAATGAAATGAAAGGTGGAGCTAAAACAAGGAAAAAAAAAGGAAAAGGCCCAAAATTGTTTTGCAAGGGTTTTGTTTTTGGTGGGCAAGAAAAACTCAAACTATTCAAATGGTGGCCTAAATCATTTCTAAAAAACGTAAAAACGGCGCAAATGCTTCGAGAGTAGCTTGGTACAAGTTCTAGACACCAAGAAAGACTACCCCGCAAATGAAAAAGAGATAACATTACCTAGCAACCATTCGTAAGCAACTAACTGAATAAAAAGACATAACTACAAATTGCTAACTTAAAACGTAAAAATTGGATGCCTATATTTAAGAAAAAGAAACTAGTAAAACTAAGCTATGTTAAACTGATAAATTTAGAAAACCAATTCAAAGAAATCTAAATAGAACTACAAAAACCGCACGGGCCTACACTTCACTAGAAGAAACATGAAAATAAAGATAGAAATAATTTTAGATTTTGTTTTTCAAATCGGTTTAAGCACAATTTTTTTTTTAATTCTTATTTTTCTAATTTTTTTGGGTTTTATATTTTATAATTTTTTTGGATTTTGATGACATAACATAAAATACTATACTAATATAAAACATAATATTATTTTTTTTCTTTTGAAAGAAGAAAAACAGAAGGAACAGACCAAAAGAAATTAGACCCCCCCCCATGCTTAAATTCTTCATTGCCCTCAATGAAGAAAACATAAAGAAAAAGAGAAGGGGACTGAGAAGAAGAGAAAAAGAAAAATGCAGGAAAAATAAATAAATAATAACAGGACTTTCCCGGGTTTGTGAGATGAAGGCGGATGTCGCTCCCCCATGCTTGCTTTTTAGAGTACTTGATCGTCAGCAGGTATGAGTTGATCCATCTGATATCAGCAGCAGCGGAGCGGTGACCATGATCATGTGCTTGATTGGCCTCCGGTAGAAAGAGCAAAATAAAAGAAAAATAGATAGAGTCCATGGGCAGATGCCCGATAATGTTTTTTTATTACAACAGTCCAAATAAAAGAGTTTCATAAAAAATAGTAGTCCAAAAATAAAAATGTCCATCAGAAAATAAAAAACTAAGAATCAAAAAGAAGATTCTCCTTTGCAGGAGTCACAGAATCATTAGAGAAATAGAGTTTAAGTCTATGGCCATTAACTTTAAAGTCCCCCTTATCGGGGTGTGAAAGTAGCACAGTGCCGTAAGGAAAAACATCCTTGACCGCGAACGGTCCGGACCATCTAGATTTAAGCTTTCCCCGGAAGAGACGTAAACACGAATTAAAAAGAAGAACCTGATCGCCTGGTTTAAAAGTTTTTGGGTGGCGCAGGTTCTTATCGTGATACAATTTCGTGCGTTCTTTATAAATTTTATTATTTTCATATGCGTACGCTCGCCACTCGTCAAGCTCATTTAGTTGGTTTTTTCTATGCTCGCCGACCGAGTGCGGATCGAAATTAAAAAACTTTAACGCCCAGTATGCACGGTGTTCTACTTCTACCGGAAGATGACACAATTTTCCATAGACTAATCGGAAAGGAGTACAACCGATGGCGGTCTTGTACGCTGTCCGATAGGCCCACAGAGCATCGTCCAATTTTAAAGACCAATCCTTACGATAAGTAGAAACATTTTTTTTCCAAAATTCGTTTAAGTTCGCGATTGACTACCTCGACCTGACCGTTAGTTTGGGGGTGATAAGCAGTGGATAATTTATGCGTAACGCCATATTTGGCTAAATCCTTAGTGAGTTGAGCGTTGCAAAAATGACTTCCCCTATCACTAACGATCGCTCGAGTAAAACCAAAGCGAGAAAATAATTTTTTTAGAAAATTGACAACAACGCGAGCATCATTATTTGGTAGAGCTTGGGCCTCTGCCCACCTAGAAACATAATCGACTGCGACTAGAATATATTTATTTCCTAAGCTGGAGGGAAATGGGCCGACAAAGTCTATGCCCCATATATCAAAAACTTCGCATTCGAGAAAGTAGTTTTGTTCCATTTCATTTTTATTTGAGAGATTTCCAGTCCGCTGGCATCGATCGCACCCGCCCACAAAGATTTGTGCATCTTTAAATATGCCTGGCCAATAGAAGCCAGCACTAAGTACTTTGTGTGCGGTGCGGTTAGCTTGATAGTGCCCGCCAGTCGGACCTTCATGAACATGTTTTAAAATTTGGTGACCCTCTTCCCGCGAAACACATCTCCTTACCACCTGGTCCGCACAAATGCGAAATAGAAATGGGTCTTCCCAAAAATAATACTTCAACTCCGAAAAAAATTTCTTCTTTTGGTGAGAGGAGTATTCTTTTGGAAGGACCCGGGCCACAAGATAATTGGCCAGATCGGCAAACCAGGGGGTAGGAGATGAAGAAATATTAAAAAGACGCTCATCCGGGAAAGAGTCATTAATAAAAGTTTCATTTAAAATATCTAGATTGGGATTTTCAAGACGAGAAAGATGATCAGCTGCTAAGTTTTCCGCTCCTTTCTTATCCCGAATCTCCATGACGAATTCTTGAAGTAAGAGGATCCAACGGATAAGACGCGACTTGGCATCCGGTTTAGAAAGGAGGTACTTCAAAGCGGAATGATCCGTGAAAACAATGACCTTAGAAAGAGTAACATACGGTCGGAATTTATCAAAAGCAAAAATAACCGCTAAGAGCTCTTTCTCCGTCGTGGTGTAATTTTCTTGCGCAGAAGTGAGAGTTTTACTAGCGTAGAAAATCAGATGAAAGTTCTTAGCGATTCGTTGACCTAAAACCGCACCTACTGCATAATTACTCACATCACACATGATTTCGAAAGGTAAATCCCAAACTGGGGCGATCAAAATAGGAGCATTTATAAGTTTTGATTTAATTAATTCAAATGCCGCGAGACATGATTCATCAAAAACGAAAGGAGTTTCTTTTTCGAGAAGGTGGGTGAGAGGCTTAGTAATTTTTGAAAAGTTTTTAATGAATCGTCGATAAAAACCCGCATGCCCTAAAAAACTTCGAATCACTTTAATATTTGTAGGCGGCGGTAACTTTTCAATTACTTCAATTTTTGCCTTGTCCACTTCAATTCCCCTAGCGGAAATGTTGTGGCCAAGGACTAAGCCTTCACGTACCATAAAGTGGCACTTCTCCCAATTTAACACTAGATTCGTTTTTTCGCAGCGTTGTAAAACTTTTTCCAAATTTTCTAAACATAAATTAAAGGAGTCGCCAAAAACAGAAAAATCGTCCATAAATATTTCCATAATATTCTCGACGTATTTATCAAAGATAGCAAGCATACACCGCTGAAAGGTGGCGGGTGCGTTGCATAATCTGAAAAGCATTCTACGATAAGCAAAAGTTCCGAAGGGGCAAGTGAATGTCGTCTTCTCTTGGTCCTCGGGTGCGTTAGGGATTTGAAAGTATCCCGAGAGACCGTCGAGGAAGCAATAAAAATTGTGCCCGGACAAACGTTCTAAAATTTGATCGATAAAGGGGAGGGGGAAGTGGTCCTTTTGAGTGGCATCGTTTAGCTTACGGTAATCGATGCACATCCTCCATCCCGTTATCGTCCTAGTTGGAATTAAGTCGTTATTTTCATTTGGTACTACCGTAATCCCACCCTTCTTAGGAACAACCTGTACCGGACTCACCCACTGACTATCGGAAATCGGATAAATTATCCCCGCATCTAATAACTTAAGCACCTCTTCCTTCACAACCTCTTTCATATTCGGATTGAGACGCCGTTGTGGTTGGACTACACCCTTAGGATTATTTTCAAAAAATATTTTATGAGTACAAAAAGAAGGGCTTATGCCAGAAATGTCGGAAATTTGCCACGCTATAGCTCGGCCATGCTTTTGTAGTACTTCGATCAACTGATCGTTTTCGGATTGAGATAAATAGGCCGAGATTATAACGGGCAACTTAGAATTTTTTTCAAGAAAGGCATATTTTAGATGATCAGGGAGTGGTTTTAAATCAAGATGGGGCGGCTCATTATAAGAGTTTTTCAAATTCTTTTCTTTTTCAAAAATAAGATTTTCATACTTTTTTCTACCAAAGACAGAATCATTTTCAAAATTTGCTTGTGCTGACATAACCGTGTTTTCAAAATCATGTGAAGAAATTTCAGAAAAAGAAGAGGAAAATTCATTTGAAGAGATGTTAGAAAGAGAAAGAGAACAATCTTCATTTAAAACATCAAGAAAGTAGCATGAATCATCATTTTGTAAAGAGTTTTTCATTGATTGATTGATAGAAAATGTGACCTCATCATCTCCCACACGCAAAAACAACTTTCCGTTACTAACATCGATGACCGCTCGAGAGGTGGCCAGGAAGGGTCGACCGAGGATAAGAGGGACCTCGACGTCCTCTTCAATATCGAGAATGACAAAATCCACCGGGAAGATGAATTTGTCGACCTTTACTAGCACGTCCTCAACAATACCTAACGGATATTTGATCGACCTATCAGCTAACTGGATACTCATTCTTGTAGGGCTAAGAGTGCCCAATCCTAGCTTTTTGAATAAAGAAAAGGGCATCAAATTTATGCTCGCTCCTAGATCCGCTAACGCATGTTTAACAAACAGATCACCAAAAACGCACGGAATGGAAAAACTACCCGGATCGTTTATCTTTTTAGGAAGATTAGAGTTTTTAACGACTGCCGAGCATTCTTCATTCAAGGTTACATGCGATAAATTTTTCAATTTCGTCTTGTTTGTTAATAAATCCTTAAGATATTTTGCATACTTAGGCATTTGACTAATCGGTTCATGAAATGGTAAATTAATATGAATTTGTTTGAACATTTCAAGGAAGCGTTGGTACTGATCATCTAGTTTTTCTTTCCTAAGTCGGGCCGGATAAGGGGGTGACGGAAATTCCTTTATGATAAGCGGAGCATCATTTTGAACGTCATCATTAGAAAAAACAGAAATATCTTTTTCTTTATCTAAAGTAGATTTTTCATTTTCAAAAATTGTTTTGTCATTTTCCGTAGGGGTAATTGCTTCCACAACAGGAGGGACAATCACCTTTGGCTCTTCCCTGGTGGTGGGCTCGTTAATAACCTTACCGCTCCGAAGGGAAATCGCATTTGCGTGCTCCCTTGGGTTAGGTTCAGTGTTCGAGGGAAGAGTTCCAGGTGGTCTCTCGGAAAAAGCCTTGGCAAGTTGCCCGACCTGATTTTCTAAACTTTTCATTGACCCTGTTAAGTTTCTAATAGTAGCATCGTTCGAGCTTATATATCTAGATAAAAGTTCTTCCAAAGAGAGGGTTTTTTGAAGATTTTGGTTTTGTTGTGGTGGTGGTGGTTGTGTAAAATCATGTGGTGGGCGTGCAGCATTAGCAGGATTACTCCAAGAAAAATTGGGATGGTTACGCCATCCCGGATTATAAGAGTTCGTAAAAGAATTAAAACCAGGAGGTGCAGAAAAATTAGAAAAAATAGAAAAATTATTGGCAGAATTATTTTGAGCAGGCCTGGGTATGTTCCCCAGATAATCCACCTGCTCGGCAGCAGCAGCATTCGCATTTTCATATACCTTAGCGGCGGAGGAAGCAGTCATCTCCGAAATCTTCTTGTTCAGCATTTCCACTTGTAGCGTCAGTTGCGAAACCGAATCCACTTCATAAATACCTGCAGGTTTAGATGGGCGAGTCCTAGACGAATTCCACGGATAAGTGTTCATCGCCATGTCCTCGATAAGTTCAAGAGCGGCTTCCGGAGTTTTGCGTTACAAGGAACCAGCGGAAGCGGCATCTATCATTTGCTTAGTTTCTTGATTTAGCCCATTGTAAAATGTCTGAACCTGTAACCATACAGGCAGAGCATGATGAGGGCATCTTCTCAAAAGTTATTTGAACCTCTCCCAAGTGTCATAGAGGGTCTCAGAAGCAATCTGAGAATAAGAAGTTATATCATTTCTTAACTTAGCAGTTTTAGCGGGAGGGAATATCTCGCAAGAAGTTTTTCAGTTAAGATGTTCCAAGTAGTGATTGAGCCTCTTGGAAGAGAACTCAACCACTGTTTGGCTTTAGTTCTTAAGGAGAAGTGGAAGAGTCTTAGCCTTATAGCAACGTCTGAGACACCATTTATTTTAAAGGTGTCACAGATTTCAAGAAAATTGGAAATATTCAAGTTCGGATCTTCATCTTGTAATCCGTCGAACTGTACATATTGCTGCACCATTTGTATGATGCTAGGCTTAAGCTCGAAGTTTTTGTTCGCAATTGCAGGTCCAACAATACTCGTTTCAGTCCCCTCCAGGTTGGGTCGAGCATAATCGGACAAGGTCCTTTGCTGAGCCATTCCTGTGTTGGGATCTCCCATTTCAGAAAAATTACAATCCCCGAAGGAATCCTCAACCGTTGTTTGAGAAGTGGAAGCCCCAAATCGTAGTTGTCTCCGAAAGGAGCGTTCGATTTCCGGGTCCAAATCAACAAGTAGCGACGGATTCGCTCGGGTCATGCACTAACAAAGAAAATGAGGGAAGATGAAAATGAAAGCTTGGAAAAGAAAGAAAAAGAGGAAAAGAAAGGAAAATTTTTTTTTTGTTGAAAAAAAAAAGATTTTTTTTAGACGGCTTGGCTCTCGAACTTCCCGAGGACTACCCGGTGAAGGGTTCGCCCGGTACTAGGTAAAATGGTGGCGCTTAAAGCCCCTTACCCTTTTCGAGAGATTTTAGGTGGGGTAGAAATAAGGTGAAGTGGGTTGATTATAAATATTTAAATATATAAATTATAATTTTTTTTTTGATTTTTGGAGAAGTAATAGCGCAAGCGTTTTCAAAATATTGAAGAAGAAAAGTACCCGGCAATGGCGCCAAAAACTTGATGGGCCAAAACCCGAACAGGCAAGCGTACCAGTCGAATCGTAGTACCAAGGTCGTATTTAAACACGGGGCTGTCAATTACTTCTACTCACGCTCTAACTATTATCCTACCGGAAAACTAATGGGATTTGAGAATTTTTTTTAGAATAAAACAAAAGACAACTTGAGAGACGAAAAACTTATAATAAAAAGCTAGCATTCGATCGAAGATTCACCATAAAATGAAATGAGAGGGATGAAAAGGCATAGTTTTAAATTTGCAAATCATACTCGACCGTGACGGATCCGAAATTAGGAAATAATCTCGCTAGAGAATTAAATCCCCTGACTTATAGACGTTTTGACCAAAATCTCTTTCAAGTCAAGAAAAAGTCTAAAGCCGCATTATCGAGGTGACCCGCACTATTGAATTTGACTCCAATCCGGAAGATTTACGTCATCCTATCTCTAGGGTTGCGTTCAACTCCTTCCTTCTTTGAGTGATCTTTCACATTCATGAGCCTCTCGGCTAATCAAATATGAGATCCCAAGCATACTACCGTATACCGGAAATACGGAGTCGACAAAATAAAGATCAAAGAAGGATCGAGTAAAATTAAGCAAAAAAAAAACTATGAAATAAAAGAAACCCTCATCTCATTTTATGTATCCTCACGATCGAACGCTAAATAGAATTAGCTACGCATAATTGAAAAGGAAGACAAAAGAAGATAAGAGAGGAACATTTTCATTACTTGCAAAAAAAGTACACAAAATATAAAAAAAAGACAAGATTATGCTATGAAGAAATTTGCACTAATGGAAAAGAAAACTAATACAATAATGAAACTAACAACTCACAAGCACTCTCCACTGTCCAACTCAACACTCACATTCAACTTAAAACTTCACTTCTCAAAAATTTCTCCCTTTGGCTTGAGGGATGGGGTGGCTTTTATAGGAGATGGAGAAGGATCTAGAATGAAATGAAGAGGAGGAGGCCAAGGGGGGTGGTCGGCCATGTAAAGGGAGAGAAGTGCATGCATTTCATTTAATGAAGGGAGAGGGAGAGGATGATTCAATGCATAGTCTTTAAGGGAATGATTTGGAAAATAAAAAATAGCAAAGGGGGAATGAATAAGAAATATAGAAAGAGAGAGAGAGAGGGGTTGAATGTAGAATAATAAAAACAAGAAATAAAAGAGGAGGAAGGAATGTGGCCGGCAATGGGAAGTGGGGGATTCATGCATGTGGAAATTAATGAGGAGGGGAGAGAGAGGGCATGAGGTGGCCGACCATGCATGAAAAGGGGAGCCATGCAAAGGTGGTTGGATGCTTGGGCTTAGTTTTGGGCTTGAAGAGGAGCTTGGGCTGCATGTATCTTTGAAGTGGGCTGCATTTTTGAAGTAGATTGGTGGCCGGGCTGCACCAAGGAGATGGCCGGGCTGCATGCTTGAAGTGGGCTGCATGCATGTTGGACTTGAGCATGGGCTCGGGTTCACCATGAGGGCTTGGCTTGCATCATGTGGCTTAAAGGGAAGGGGCCGGCCATGCACTAATGGGCTGCTCCAATAAAGAGGGTTGCATGAACCTACAAATAATAACACAAAATAAACATTAGAAACAAAAAAATTATTCAAGAACATAATAATTATAACAAATAAAACTAAACATCAGATAATATAATATATATATTAATAAGACTAAACATAACAACAAACATATTAAACATTAAAACTAAACTAAACATAACACAACATAAAATATAAAACACATAATAAATTTAGAAATTATCATAACATACGAGAAATAAAACAAAACAAACATAAAATAAACAAAATTATAACTAAACTTAGGAATTTAGGTTTATAAACTATACCAAAAACGATGACTAAAAGCAGTCATCACCGCCTACTCACTTGAGTTAATTGACTGAATTTTATTCAAGTAGAGTGCGTGCGTTGTATTTATTTCTCCGCATACTCATTTGAGTTAAATGGCTGGATTTTATTTAAGCAAGCGTGTGTAGCTTTTATTTTTCCGCCTACTCACTTGAGTTAAATGGCTGTACTGTATTTTCAGTCCTACTCGTTTGAGTAGGACTTGTAATTTTCATTTTTTATTTTTCCACCTACTCACTTGAGTTAAATGGCTGGATTTGATTTTCTGCCTACTCGCTAGGAGTTAAATGGCCGGACTTTATTTTGATGTAAATATTTAATAAAGCCCCGTAATCGCATTTATTTTCTCATACTCGTTCGAGTAGGACTCGCTTTCATTTCAGTCCTACTCGTTTGAGTAGGACTTGCAATTTTCAGCTTTTATTTCCCGCCCCCACTCGTTTGATTGGGACCTGCAAATTTCAATTATGCACTTTTCAGCTTTTATTTCCCGCCCCCACTCGTTTGAGTGGGACCTGCAAATGTTAATTATGCAATTTTCTCTTATGTGTAACTTAGTTTTATTTCTGTCTTTTGTTATATGTTTGAATGCGTGCGGGTGTGTTTATTTGTAATAACTTTTCTAATGTTAGGGTATTTTACTTTTCTTCTTATTTTCTTTATAACCTTTCAGCGAATAGTTTAGAATGCTCGCATAACCAAACATATAAGCTATCCCCATTCCGATGAGTGGCTAATTACTTTTAGCCCTCGGTATCGAATAGCTTTGGGATCTAAAATGTTTTAAATAACCAAATGTCTAATTTTTCAATTTAATTAAAAACTTAAGGTTTACCCCGGGTTAACGACGCGTAGAACCGCATATCAATGAGTGGGCTCTATTTCTGTTATCCATACGCTAGCTAGACGAGAGGCCGTACGTATGGACAGATCACCCCTGGGTAAATAGAGTTTCGCACTAGCCCTTGAGAGAGGAGGCACGCTTACTCTACCGGATTGGGTTCCCTACCCAATAGCGGGGTTCTTAGCATTTTGCGGGCATTAAGGGGAATCCTTCGTCGGACGAGAGCCCGGTCGAATAGCCTTAATGTCCAGGTGAGCGATATTCATAGAGATAGGTGAGCTCATTATTTTGAACCTCCACGGCCAAGTTTCCGCTTTAATTAGATTGAAACTTTATATATCTAGTTTTTCAAATCTATTTTTAATTCTAACGTAATTCGATACCGGGAGTTATCTCTTCATCGACTATTTTCTTAAATCTATTTTCGTCCTATTTTTATTACAAACCCTCAACTTACTATTTAGGTAAAATAATAGTGTTTTCGGAGCAGTAGGGGTAATCAACCCGTTCCTGGGAATAATACGACCTCGGTATTCTCCTGAATATCGAGTACAACTTGCGATAGGTACACTTGCCTCATCTAGCAAGCCCGCGACGATCGACTTACCGAACCAACCATAGTAAGAGTCTGTTCGCGGGCCAATCATGTGTGTATCAATTATTGTTCTTATATATTTTGAATGTTTATCTTCTGTATATGGTATTTTATATCAATAACTAAGGTTCTGACTTCTTTAAATAGGGAGAGATTTTTGGGTCATTGATCACAATTTCCTAGATTTGAAGGAGCGCATGCCAATGGTATACACATGATTTTATTTGATGCATGATCTAAGATCCTTGTTTATAGGTTGTCTATTGTTCTTTGATTAGATAGGTCATCAAGGTCATATTATTAGTTGGACTCAAAATAGAATGATGGCAAAGCAGAAAACTAGCTAAGTATAGAGCATTGAGTGAAGGTAGTTCACTCAATGCCAAGAGGCTAAAAGAATTGACAGAACCTCAAGCAGTCAAAGCCTTAGTGTCGCAGACAAGAAATCTGTCTAAGGATTGAAGCGTTGACTGAAGACAGTTCACTCAATGCCTACTCAATAGGATTTTAGATTAAGAATAAAAGCATTGAGTGAAGACGGGACACTCAACACCTCATCAAGAAGTCGGGCAAGGCTCAAAAGCATTGAGTGTATAAGGTTCACTCAGTGCCTTCCGGCAGGAAAATTTTACCAAGTCCAAAAGCGCTGAGTGAAGAAGGTTCACTAAATGCCTTAAGAGTTAGACTGCGAAGTCAAAATGCATTGAGTGTTGAAGGTTCACTCCATTCCTCAAGATCTAGAATTTTCCGCTAAGTATATCTGCATTGAGAGACATATCCTCACTCAACGCTTATTCATATTGTCTAGAAATTGCTTTGTCATCAAGCGCTGAGTTATACTGACGTTAACAATAATTCAAATGTTTCGGGAATAGCACAATACATGACAAAAGGCATCGCATGCCTTTAGAACAACAGTAAATGCAGAAGATTTATTGAAGTTATCAATTCCGTCTGGTCCATACTGCACAAAGAGTTGTAAGGCGGCGAGTAATAAAAGGACATTTCCGTGAAATCAAAAGAAGTTCTTTTGTCATCTTGTTCCTCCTAACTAAACTGAAGATTTCCGGGAACTCATTCTTACAGGAAGTCTGTGAACCACGTAGAAGTTAGTTGTTGAACTATAATATCGTCTGCATGGGGTCATGTCAAATACAAGAAAACTGAAAGAGGAAAGCTTTTGAGCTCCTTAGAATGGACCAAGTTTGAGAGGAATGAGTAACTAAGGAGAAGATTCAGAAAGGGATAAAATATTAGGTGTCCTTCCACAAGATAATATGGAACCCAGCAAGTATTTCCCCAAGCCTTACAGTAATTTTGAAAGACAGGAGGAATAGGTAAAGGACAACAAAGACAAGGAGAAGGCTGCTAAGAAACCCAATTGGGGGATTGTGATTAAGGAACCTGAAACTTGAGATGTTTCTCACTTTCCATAAGGGGCTGTAGGAATATGAATGTTTTGTATTAAGCACACAATCTGTTTATGAATATTTCCTTCAATACAAATATTATTTTTGTTTGTTTACATCTTATGTATTTCATATACATCTTAATGATTTCATATTTCGTAATGCTCATATGCTTAATTAAGTAGTGTAAATAGTTGACTAAGATTCTGACTTTTTAAATAAGGGAAATTGTTGGGTCCATTTAACACAATGTCCTAGATTTAGTGAAGGGCCACAAGTCAATGGTATACACATGAATATATTTGATGCATGCCATTAGTTCAATGAATGCATGTGATTCTCTATTGAACTGATATGACAGGTAGTCTGAGTCAAAAAGATAGTTGGACTCATGACTGGATGCTGACAAAGTAGAAATTTTGCCAAGTACAGAAGCGTTGAGTGAAGGCAGTTCACTCAATGCCAAGATGATAAAATCATCGACTGAAGTTCAGGCGGTTAAAGCCTTAGTATTGGCAGAGTATAAATCTGGTTAAGTCCAGAAGTGTCATGTGAAGTAATTTCACATGACGCCAAGAAGCAAAAGCGTGGACAGAACACCCAATTGTAAAATCTGTAGTGTTGCTATCAGAATTATGCCAGAGTGAAGGAAGTTCACTTAACAACTACTCAACAAGGATTCTGTCAAAGGATAGAGCGATGAGTGAAGGCATTTCACTCAACGCCTCATCATAAAGACAGGAAAAGGCAAAAAGCATTGAGTGAAGAAGATTCACTCAATGCTTACATTCAGACAAATCTATCTAAGTCCAGAAGCATCGAGTGATGAAGGATCACTCGACGCCTAAGATGTTAGACTATATAAGTCTATATGCGCTGAGTCATGAAGGCTCACTCAACGTCCTCAATGCCTCAAGTAGCAGAATTCTGTTACGTACTTTTGTATTGAGTGATAAGGCTTTACTCAATGTCTGTGCAGTCTATCTAAAATTTACTAAGTCCAGAAGCGCTGACTCATGTTGATGTCTACAGAAATTTAAATATTGCGGGATCTAAATGTTAGAAGATAAAAGGCACAGTATGCCTTTTATGGAGTTGTAAATGAAAATGGAATGAAATAGCTGCCATTTCCAGCATGCCCTTTCTGCGTAAAGAGCCGTTGAGCAGCTGGATACAAAAGGATAGTTTCGTTAAATTAGAAAATAACTTTTAAGAGAGAAAAACTGTCGTCTTCTTCCTCTGGACTGAGTTGAAGCTTTCTAAGATAGCTCGCTAAAAAGTTGTCTTTGAATCAAAGGCAGTTGTTGTTGTTGAAAGAACATTTCTTTAAAGATCAAATTAACTCTTAAAAGCAAGGTCAGGAAGATTTATTTCCGAGAAAGAGGAAGCAATCTCTGTAGTTACTTCTCAGCACAAGCAGAACAAACATTGAAGATGATTTCATTTTGTTGTGAAGAAGATAAAACTGAGTCTTTTAAATTTAGGAAGAGGCAGACTCAGAGAACTTCTCTGGAGTCATTCATCACCAACAAACTTATTCTCAATATAGGATCTTAATTGATCTGAGTTATAAGCCTAAACTATAAAGGTCGAGTGTAAGATCCTTCTGTGGATCTGAGGTAGGTCCTGTGTACCTGATCTGTAGGAGAGGTAATTCTCTGAGGTAGGATCCTTTTGAGGATCTGAGTGTTTGGTTATCCTTCTAGCCTAAGTTGTAGGACTTTGATTAAAGTCTGAGGTAGGTGATTTGTGGATCGCTGAGCTCTAGGAGTTTAATTTGCTCTGACTGGATGGGCCTTGGGCCTGAGGAAGGACTTGCAGGACTCTGAGAGATCTTGAGGGATCTATATTGTAAGGTGTTGGAGCCAAGATTGCAGAAGTAGGTCTTGTTTAACACACTATTAGAAAGGTAGGAGGGAGGATAGTTGATGTACCCATACCTTGGGGAACCACTATAAACACTTGTGTGTTATTGTGTACTCTTGAAAGCTAACTTAAAAATAAGTCACAACAAACAAGAACTTATAAGATAGTCTTAAAATACGCAAAAACCTATTCAACCCACCACCCCCACCCCCCGCCTCTAGGTGCTTAGCTATACTTGAAAACAAAAACTTTCTCTGAGTTGAAGGAGTAAATTTTACTATGAGTGGGTAGGGCCTTTTCCTGAGGTAGGGCTTGGAGATATCCTGAGAGATCTTGTGGGATCTGTGTTATAATCTCTTTGAGATAAGTTTTGTTGAATATTCCTTTTTCTAACTCACTATTAGAATGGTGGGTGGGAAAGTGGATGTACCCATACCTTGGGGAACCACTATAAACACTGGAGTGTTGATCTGTGTTCTTGAAAGCAAACTCAATAATCTTACACTCAACACACCAACTTAATATGAAGTCATAAAGACTAGAAAACATATTCACCCCCTCTTTTGTTGTATAGCTACTGTTGAAACAAACACTTTCAAAAGAATTTGTGTGAGAGCCCTTTTTTTGCTACGCTACCGGGTCTTACGCCCAGAATCATTGTTTCACGGTGACACCTTTGCTCAGAAGGTCGTCACTACAAAACGCCAACCCTGCCGTCACACAGAATCACCAAAGATGTCGAAGCTTTTGAAAGAAGACAGTAAATGTCAAGTCCACAAAACATATCACATATAAGTAAATAGCATGAATCACAGCATATCCTAGAATAAAAGAGTATCAAAAAAGATGAACATGAAAGTGAGAGTTATACCTAAAATACTCTAGAGGGGGTGGGGGGGTGAATATAGTATCTTTGAAATCTTTAAAACTTTTTGCTATAAATAAAAACACTTCAGAGTAGGGCAGCAATATGATACCAATTTGCTATAAATAAAATTGAAATCCTAAGATACACTAATTTACCACAAGCACAACAAAAAATTAATCTAACTAACACAGACAAAGCAAAAACAAAAAGGAAAAAGGGCAACCAGAAAACACAAGAAATTTTATATTGGTTCCCCAACCTCGGTACATCCACTCTTCTACCACTCTGGTTGGAATCCACTAACAGGTTTTGACCAGGTGACTACCACCAATGAGATTTTGATCAGGTGCTCAAAAACCAACCCAAGTCTTTTGATCCGGTGACTTGCAACCAAGGAATAACTTTTGAAGGGAGTTAAAGAACCCTTTATATATTCAGCGGGTGAGAGAGTTATGGTGTCTTCTCTTTCTCAAATAAAACTGAGAAGACTAGTGGATCTTTGATGTTATCAAAGCTCCCCCCGAGTTTTAGAGTTGTTCAGGAAGATTGGAACTTTGCTTCAGGGTGAGTAGGTCTTCTTTCTTTAGCTTTGAACAGAGATGATCCAGGAACTTCTTGATTGATGAAGATTTGTTGTCCTTGAAGAATCCTAGAGTGAAGAATGAAGAAGACTCTTGATTTGGATGTGTGTTCTTCTTCTTCTTCTTCAGCAGTGTTAGGGTGAAGACCAGATTATCTTTTTCTGCACAGAGAAGAATTTGAATGAATGTTGTTGTGTCACTTCTCTATGTGTTGTATCTTATTCTTCTATATATCTCTCTCTATCTCTGAGAAGGAGGAAGAAATCCCATTTATATTTTCTATGAAATTTTCCTTAGAATTTTTTAATTCCTTCCTGCATTGATTGCTGACAGCCTTGAGAATGTCTGCATTAATTGATTTGCCCAACTGTCCTATTGAAAAATGGCAAGTAAAAATCCTGATGAATACCATAATCAATTCTACTTCTAACGATAATATTCAGAGAATATTAAGCACTGATTACTCAGGAATTACTGCAATAAAATAAGGACAGAAGGAAGGAAAAATCCAAGTCTGGAACTGCACAGAAATCATCGAGCAAAGAACAGAATTCGTCGACCTGGGTCCAGAGTTTGTCGAGCTGAGAAGTCATGTTCGTCGACTAGATAATTATTGTTCGTCGACCTGAGATCCAAGATCGTCGACCTGAGAACTGCTATCTGCTACTTGATAAACACTTGCCAATTCTATGCACTAAGATTATCGAGCTGAGAATCATAAATTCGTCGACTGGAGTTCAGAGATATGTTTCTAGACTTAGAGTGTTGAAGTAGAGCATCCAAAAATTGTCGACCTGAGAACTAAGTTTGTCGTGCTCAACTCAGAGAATTGTCTCTTAGTTTGTCGAGCTGAGCACGACTTTCATCGAGCTGAGTTCGACGAACGTCGAACTCACTTTCCTGAAGCTGATTTTTCTCTAAGTCTTCAGTCTTCTGCAGTCTGTTTTTGGCTGGTCCAAGCAATGTTGACTCTAAGGACATGACCTAGACTCTAGGACACAGACATGACTCTGTCTATACAAGGTGGGTCAATAATTCTAGTTTAGTGAACCTAGCACAAATCGAACTAGGGATCCAACAATCTCCCCCTATTTGGGGAGGTCACTAACTCCAGACATATAATATTTACAAAGTAAGAAAAAATATATCTGGCAGAAAAATTTAAAATATGCAGCAGATATATATTTACAAAGAGCTTTATATCATGAAATAAATAAGCTGTTTAAAATAACAGACAGAATGAGCAATTAAAATTCATTTCTTCTGCTTTGACTCTTTTTGCTTAACCTCTTTAGCTTTATCACCAGTCTGTGCAAACTTGATTTCCCTGTTTGGATTGGCTGCTTGAGTCTTTGTCATTGTCATATCAACAGCTCCAATAATATTGAGGGAAGTGGCCCTTGGCACCACAGCTTCTGGATGTAATTTCATATAGTCATCAACAATAAAGAATTTGTTATCTTTTGCAAACCTGTTGAGTTCTTCCTTCTTGTATTTGGACATTGTTGAGTATTGAGAGCGATCCTTGCCTTCAGTTTGGCTTTGTTGATCATAGATAGGACAACCAATTCTTGGAACCTGGCCATCCTTGCAGTAGTAGCTATTTCTGGATCCTCAAATGGAACAGGAGGAGATGCAGGTCTCTTTGTACTTTCAGCCTTTTGATGTTCAGTAGTTTGTTATAGATGTTACTGTTGTTGATGTTGCTTGGCTGAGGAGTAGTGCCTGTGCTGGCTGCTTCCAGAAGAGGAGGAGGATCTACCCTGATGCCTCTGATAGGTTTGATACTGGGTAGTACTTTGAGATGAAGAGCCTGAAGCACCAGCAGCAGGTGGAGGAGGTGGAGGAGGATCCTTCCTGTATCTTTGTGGAGGAGGAGAATACTTCCTGCTTTTCTTCCTTTCTTTCTGTTGATTCTTAGACAACCACATCTAAGTTGGCATGCCCTTGTATGGAGTAATATTCTGAATAATATAGTATGGAGTGTCATATGTTGGGTTTGGCTTTGGAGCAAGAGGTGGAGGAGGTTTCCTCTTCTTAGAAAGTTTTGTTTTCTTAGTAGAGGGTCTGTCATCTGAATCCTCTTCATCATCATCATCTGAAGAGTCCTGTGGATTATCATATAAAGCATTAATCTCCTTCAATGCTTCTATAGATATCAATAATTATTCAGCCTGGGGAGGAGCAGGAGGAAGAGCTGGAGCTGGAGCTGGAGAACTGAGTACATCAGTTCTTTCAGCAACTGATTTATTCTCTTCTTCAATATCATCCTTGATCAACTCATCAAGATCAGGCATTGGGCAATCATCCATAATGAATGTTGGAGCAGAAATGACTTTGGGAGGGGATGAAGTATTACAGGAATCAGCTCTTGGTGGAGATGGAATAACAGGAGACTTTGTAATAGCAAAACTAGCCTTGAGTTGCTTGGCAACTTTGGGTCTTATTGGGGAGGTATAGGGGACTATAGCCATGGATGGCTTTATGATGTATTCTGGAAGAGAGTTTAAGTGAACTGTATCAAAAATATTCAATAATTTTAAAATATCTATGGTGTGATTTATAATGTAATCACCAACAGTCTTTATGTCCTCTATAACTATCTCATCCAAATCCATCCCAGATTCAATAAAATTAATTAGATCAAACAAATCATCAGCTTTTGCTTCTGCTGCTGCTTATGCTGCTGCTTCTACTGTTGCTTCTGCTGCTTCTTCTGTTGCTGCTACTGCTGCTAATTCTTCTGCTGCTGCTACTGCAGCCTCTACTTCTGCTTCTGCTGCTACTTCTTCACAGAGTATCTCCCCCTGCCTGGTTTCAATGGATACTGGAGCCAGGCCCCTGACTGAAGAAGGAGTGATGTAAAGAGCAGAGATTTAAATGACAAGGGAGGATATGGAGGTAGCAAGAGGTGAAATGGCCTCTACTATGAGGGTTTTGAGGAGGGGAGTGAGAAGTGCTAGAAGATGTGGAATGAGGGAGGGGTCTAGTTGCAGGAATGCAGGAGGTGTCTCAGTATAGATAAAAGGGTGGATGGAAGATGATGGTGGAGGAGGGGGTGGAAATTCTTGCATTGGTTCATCTGGGGGAGAATGAGTATGAAGGGGGATGAAAGCAGATTGAATGATTGTAGGGATTACAGATTGGTGATGGAATTATCAGCCAAATGTGGTGGTAGTGGAGATGAGGGTGGTGTACCATGAGGGGATGGAGTATGAGAGTGAATATGAGTTTGTGATGGAGTAGGTGTACCATGTTGTGATGGAGGTGAAGGAATGTGGATTGGGGTATAGACTGGGGAATGAACTGTTGAGGGGGTTGGTGTACTATCTGAGGATGACTCTGGATGGCTGGTGGTGGTGGATGTGGAGTAGGGACATCCTCAGTAGGGTGGGGAGTGGCTAGCATAGCCCTTGTACTCTCAAAAGGCCTGGAGGAAAAGGAAGAATCCTTGGATGGCTTGGTGATGTTCCTCTCCCACCTGCCAAAGAGGGCACATGTGAGCCTCTTGAAGGTATTAATGAATATGGTCGGTGTGACCAGGGATTCAGCAGCCTTTTCCTGAAGGAAGATTCCCAGAATCCTTCAAAAACACACCTCTTTCTTGGTGTTCTTTTTCCGGATCAACTCAAATATAATCTTAGCCCAATCTACAGTCTTCTTATTCACCACAGCACACATCACCAGAAATTGATGTCTGGGGATGTAATCATGAGCTGTGTGCTTACCCAGCAGCATCTTTCCCACAATATCTACTAGAAATTTATATTCAGCAGATAAGTGTTTCTTTAGCAGCTTGTTGGGGGTTTCTCCAGAATAACCCATTTTTTTTAA
This sequence comes from Platanthera guangdongensis, assembly GCA_039583875.1. Taxonomy (NCBI): domain Eukaryota; kingdom Viridiplantae; phylum Streptophyta; class Magnoliopsida; order Asparagales; family Orchidaceae; genus Platanthera; species Platanthera guangdongensis. Next base: position 44,725,540 of record CM077154.1, read on the forward strand.
GATTTCATCAAATTCCTCATTATCAATCTCCAGTTCTTCTGTACCCGATATTGTGCCTGTCATGGTGTTTTCATCTGTGGTGGAGGATGTGTAGACCCATTCCCTGATCTCTGCACCGGCCATCTTGATTCCAGTGGTCATCAAATTCTTCAACTACTGATCTTCAAGTAATTTTAGTGTACAACCCCGTATTCGCCCCTATACGTTTTTAAGCTTTTTGGAGATTTTGCACTCTCGGTGGCCAATTTTGGCTCCAACTTGGAAACATACTAGTAGGGGGAGGAAAAATCGGCCTCCCCCAGTGGCCCTTCTTTGGGGGGGGGGGGGGGGGGCTGGGGGGAGACCCCCACCCCCCCAGCCAGCAGCTTGGAGGGGCGAGACCGGCCAAGGCCGGGCCCCTGCCCGCGGCTTGGAGGGCCGAGACCGGCCAAGGCCGGGGGTCTTGCCCCCTGCCCGCGGCTTGGAGGGGCGAGACCGGCCAATGCTGGGGGTCTCGCCTAGCCCGCGGCTTGGAGGGGCGAGACCGGCCAAGGCCGGGGGTCTTGCCCCCTTCCCGCGGCTTGGAGGGGCGAGACCGGCCAAGTCCGGGGGTCTCGCCCCCTGCCCGCCACTTGGAGGGGCGAGACCGGCCAAGGCCGAGGGTCTCGCCCCCTGCCTGCGGCTTGGAGGGGCGATACCGACCAAGACCGGGGGTCTCGCCCAGCCCGCGGCTTGGAGGGGCGAGACCGGCCAAGGCCGGGGGTCTCTCCCCCTGCCTGCGGCTTGGAGGGGCGAGACCGGCCAAGGTCGGGGGTCTCGCACCAGCACGCGGCTCGTAGGGGCGAGGCCGGCCAAGGCCGGGGGTCTCGCCCCTGCCCTCGTCGCCCCTGTGCTCGACCCCTAGGTGGATGAGGGGCGGGGTGGTTTTTACCACTTTACCCCCCGATGTGGCCGTTTTCTATTGGCCCAAGGTGTATTTGGCGTAAGGGTATTTCAGTCATTTTGGTCCATAGGATTTGGAAAAATATAAATAGACCCCCTTGGGTGCCTTTGGAGGGGACTTGATTCTTGCTTCCTCCTCCCTTAGCTTCTTCTTGGTAGAGTAGAGAGTGCTCCTCCAAGACACCCCAGCTTGAGCATTGGCTAGGGAGGGGAAGTGCTCAGGTAGCCTTCCGGGTGTGAGGTGGGACCTCCGCGCTAGAGCCGACGGTCTGTTTCTAGCTTCTTGATCTTTGGTCCGTGATGTTCCTCCGGGTGTAGTAGGTGTGAGGTCACCCCTTTCTAGGAACCCCGAACTCCACAGAGGTCAATTTTGGCTTCAACATTTAGAATATCCAGGAAGATAGGATCCGAGTGTTGAAACGACTCAAAATCTAAATCAAATCCAGTATCAAACTTCATGGCTCCAAGACTGCCTGCGGGAATTGCTATGAGTGCGCCTGCAACAAACACAAAAGAGATCAAGTGCAATGGAACTGAAAGCGCGGGACGGAGGTCAAAGAAAAACCTAGATATAAGCTTTTTCAGAATATGAATCGACAAACTCCGTTCAGCAAAAATTAAAGAATTCTTCGATCTGAGGTCGACGAAATATTCTGTAGTTAAATAATTCGTCGAGCTTAGTTTGAAGATTTGAAAACATTTCGTCGAGCTCTATTCGACGAAAAATTTTCTGAAGCAGATTCGTTGATCTCCGTTCGATGAAAACTGTTTCACTAAGAAGTGATCGTTGAACTCCGTTCAACGAACTCTTCACGATGGGTTCACAGATCGTCGATCTCCATTCAACGAACTGTCAACAGATCGTCAACCACAGACAAAAATTAAATTAAAGCTTCTCCATTGATCTTTCCAAGCTGATTTATAAAGAATAAGTGATTTCTTTCATCCAGGGGTTTGGTGAAAATATCTGCTTTTTGTAAATCAGTGTAGATATAGACAAGTTTAATTTTAATTTTGTCTACACACTCTCTAATGAAATGATGGCTAATGTCTATATACTTGCTCCTACTGTGATGGACTGGATTCTGTGCTATGGATATAACACTTATGTTATCACACAATAGAGTTGAATTATTTAAGTTAAACTCATAGTCCAGGAGTTGGTCTTGAATCCACAACATCTGGGAACAGTAACTGCCAGCTGCAATATATTCTGCTTCAGCAGTTGATGTAGACACAGATGACTATTTCTTGCTAAACCATGAGATTTATCTCATACCAAGGAACTGGTAAGTCCCTGAAGTACTCTTTCTATCTACCCTGCATCCAGCAAAGTCAGCATCTGAGTATCCAGTTAACTCAAATTCTGACTCAGTAGGATACCAGATTCCTAGACTAGGACAACTCTTTATATATCTCAAAATTCTTTTTAGGAAAACTAGGTGAGACTCTTTAGGGTTCACTTGGAACCTAGCACAAAGACATATAGCAAACATTATGTCAGGTCTGTTAGTTGTAAGGTATAGTAGGGACCCAATAATGCCCCTATATAATTTCTGATCAACAGGTTTACCATGTTCTTCAGAATCTATTACAGCATTAGTGGTCATGGGTGTTTTCTTTGCTGAGGCATCAGCCATCCCATACTTTTTAATAAGCTCTTTAGCATACATAGCCTGGGATATGAAGATGCCATCAGGTAGCTGCTTCACATGGAGACCAAGGAAGTAGGAGAGCTCACCCATGCTACTTTTTCAAACTTTGAATGCATGAGATCAGAGAACCTCTTGCATAGTTTGGAATCTGTAGACCTAAATATAATGTCATCTACATAAATTTGCACTAACAATATTTGAACCTTATGGTGCCTAGTGAATAATGTTCTATCTACAATGCCTCTAGTGAATTTATGCTCTATCGGAAAGCTAGCTAAGATTCATACCAAGCTCTTGGAGATTGCTTTAAACCATAAAGAGCTTTATGCAATCTAAAGACATATGATGGATAAGTTCGAGAGATAAAACCTGGAGGTTGTTCAACATAAACCTCTACTTTAAGTACTCCATTTAGAAAGACACTCTTATCATCCATCTAATAGACTTTAAACTTCTTGTAGGCAACATAAGCAAGGAAGATCCTTATTTCTTCAAACTTGCAACTGGTGCAAAAGTTTGGTCACAGTCTGTTCCTTCTTCTTGCCTATAACCTTGAGCAACAAGCCTAGCCTTATTTCTCACAATTACACCTTGGGCATCTAGCTTGTTTTTATATACCCATTTAGTTCCAATGAATGGGTAGTCTTTGGGACTTGGAACTAAATCCCAAACTCTGCATCTCTCAAATTGATTGAGTTCCTCTTGCATTGCAATGATCCAGTGGGGATCTTGCTCAGCATCTTTTATGGATTGAGACTCAATTTGAGAGAGGAAACAGGCATGCACCACATCTTAATTAAAGAATTTCAAGTGGTATCAGAGGGAGGTTGCTCAAAAAGGACTTAATAGTCTGAGTGATCTCCAAGGATAGCTAAAACATTTGTTCTTATGAGTCTAGGAGTGAACCATAAGGAGTGGAGCTCAATGAAGCTTCAAGTCTATAAAAAGGAAAAGACCTACAATGGACTGTTGGCAGCTTTTGTATCCTGTTGTCAGGATAGGAGTCAAAGCCCCACTGTCCTCTATGTTCAGTGACAGTGATGCAAATGATGTCTATCTAGATGCAAGAATAGAGATCAGGGCTCCTCTGTCACATTCAGATAGTGATTCAAAGGAGGATGATGATGAGGGAGATGACTACAGAAGTTATGGGCTAATAGCCATGACAGAAGAAGAATCCTTCCATGATCTGCCTGGTCCAGATCAGGGACATTCCCTATCTAGCTCATCCTCAGAATCTGATTATCAGACCAGTTCAATATCTAATGCTTCCATATTAAGTGCTGATGATGTTTCAGAATCAGAGGATGATGTCAATCAACTGATTGACAAGTATTGTGCACTTATGGATGCCTTTAAGAGGAGAAGGAAGTTGTCCAAAAAGCAAGCTGAGGAGATTGCCTCTCTTCAGCTAGTTGCTGCCCAACAGGCTGAGACAACAACCATGCTGTATCAGAAAGCAAGGGAAGTTAGCCAACTGTAAAATATCACTCTCATTCAGATTAGCACCATCAAGGACAAGAACAATCTCATTAGGGACCTTGAAAACAGGCTCTAGAGGGATAAAAGGATAGTGGTTAGTTATTCTAAGCCAAGTACTGTGCTGCCATTGATAGAGTCCTTCTCCTCTCAAAAAGGTAAGAAAGGATTGGGATTCAAGGGAAGCACACGAGTTACCCTGTCCAAAGGGAATGACAAAGCTCCTGTTCTGCCACTAGCTTCCAAGCCTCCCATTCCTTTTCAGAAAGTTCTGTTACCTTCAAATAGGTATGACCAAGAGAGCATCTATGGTCACTGGATGAATGGTAGATCCACTTGTGTGAACAAAGATGTTCACAACAATAGTGGAAGGTATAGTAGGGGAATGAGTGCCCTTAGGGTTCCCCATGAGGAAATTCAAACAACCCATCATGGACCATTTGTCTATGGTACCCCATGCCCCACTCTCAAGAACAAGGCAGTAGCCTTCACTCATGGCCTTCCAGCAAAGACTCTAACCAATGGTAAGTCTGTTAGTTGGCCAGATCTAGTTATCTCTTATGACCTAAACAACATGTCATCTGCAAAGAAGATAGATGTAAATTGTTGTCAGAGCCAGCATAAAAAGACTGTTGAAAGGCTCACCTTCAGTCAGATCCTTAGTGAAAGAAACTTGAAGACAGCTGCTGAACCTCTTCCTTCTGTTCAGTAAGAAGTTAACACAACTGTAGGACCAACACAGAAAATAAGATACAACACTCATGAGTGTTGGTGTTGTGGGTGAGGCATTTTTCCTTAGATTGCTGACATAATCTTACTATGTCAAGAGCTAGTGTTAGTCGCACTGATTCAGGCTGTGGAGCCGAAGGCCAGTGTGTGCGAGGTTCTGATTGTGGCGGAATTTACAGATGTGTTTCCCACGGATCTCCCTGGGCTACCACCCCAGCGGGAGATTGACTTCACGATCGAGTTGGTGCCAGGTGCAAAACCTGTGTCCCGCTCGCCATATCGCGTCGCGCCAAAAGGGATGGCTGAGTTGAAAGTCCAACTACAAGAATTGCTGGAGCAAGGTTATATACGCCCAAGCATGTCACCTTGGAGCGCTCCTGTGCTTTTTGTGAAGAAGAAAGACGGTAGGTTGCGATTATGTATTGACTACTGTAAACTAAATAAGCTGATCGAGAAGAATAAATATCTGATACCCCAGATTGATGAGTTATTCGATCAGCTGGTGAGCTCGACCATCTATTCGAAGTTGGATCTGAAGTCTGGTTACTACCAGTTAAGAATTCGGGAATGTGACATTCCCAAAACCGCTTTTGAAATGCGTTATGGGCACTATGAGTTCACAGTCATGCCATTTGGACTGTGCAATGCGCCCTCGTTGTTTATGGATTTGATGCACCGCATATTCCGAGAGTACCTAGATCTATTTGTGATAGTGTTCATTGATGATATCCTGGTGTACTCAAAGTCGAAAGCTGAGCATGAGACTCACTTGCGTTGGTGTTGAATACGTTCAGGCAAAATCAACTCTATGCCAAGTTCTCGAAGTGCGAGTTTTGGCTATCGTCGGTGCCTTTCCTAGGCCATGTGGTGAGTGGAGCGGGCATTGCAGTAGATCCAGCGAAGATAAAGGCCATACAAGAGTGGCCAATGTTGTCTTCTGTGGCCGAGGTCAGGAGTTTCCTTGGTTTTTGTTGCTTGTTGTGTGTTTGCTTTTATTGTGGCCGGCCTGCGCGCCATTATTTGAGGCCACTGTTTGAAAGCCATGTAAGGCCATAAGGCCAACATTTGTACCCTTGTAAGACATTCCTATGTAAGATATATCAACGTGGGGTTGTGCTATATGTTGGACATTCACTGGAGGAGTTCAAGTGTATAGGCGTTCGCTAGAATTCTTTGTGTTAGGTGCGCTGCGTTACTCTGGTATCATCCCGTACCTTCACCGCCTGTTTTGTGATATATGTTATGGGGCCCCGGCAGGACCTTCTAGGATATACCATATGAACGGATGGGGTTGTTACAAACCGACACGGGAGTGTCAGGTTGAGACACGGGCGTTTCTTGACCCGTGTCCGTTTCTGTGCTCGATGATCGTGTCTGGATCGAGGCACACGGTCGGGGACACGGCCATGTGCGAGGCCGTGTTTGGCCCAGGTTTGAGGATTTTTGGGCGGATCTGAACCATTCGTTTTCTTTAATTAAGATCTGACGGCCCAGATGTGTTTCTGCTCTGTTAAGGTTGGGAATGGAGGTTGTATTCCTCATTTTCTCTTTAACATTCTCTTTCTAAGAAGTTTGAGAGAGGAGAGAGCAAGGAGGAAGAAAGGGGAGGTTTTCGGCCGCCGGCGGAGCATCGAAGCATCGAATCGAGAATTGATAGCGGATCCGCGTAGGAAATTCCATTGCGAAGCCTTCTATCCGTATAGTTTTTCCATGGCGCAAAAACGTACTACAAGGGTAACGATTCTCTACTTGAGCATGTGAAGCTCTCCTTCTTTTGCATAAGGAAACCCGCTCCCGCGAGTGTGTGGTGAGTGTGCGGTGTTCCTTGGGGTTGACGGGAATAGTCCCTCTTGTGTTGCATATAGAGTCCGGAATCGAAGTACTGACGTAGGAATTGTGTGTGAAGCCTACCCGGACGTGTTGGTCTGGATCGGTGATGTTGCATTTTGTATGGTTTACCAGAGAAGACTCCATGCTTTGTGTTTTTCGAATTTCTACGCGGTAGATTGCAGCAGGGATCCTTGGGGATTAACTCCAAGGTGCACCCGAAAAACTAAGTGGAAACATAATTCTGCTAACTTGGTGGCCGGGGAGCCGGCCTTGTACATAACTGGGTTATGTGATGTTTGGAATTGATGCGGGATCCGAGAGAAGTTTGGCTTGTGCGTACGTCTTAAGGTTACTATGTAGTGGGAGCAACGGGCAAGTGGAATCAGACCTGGGCTATGTGGTTCGGTGTGAGAGACCCAAAGAGGGACTGGCCGTTGGCATAGTCGGGAGCCTTAGACGGAGGTCATAAAGGCTAAAATGCTCACATTGTTTCCATCTTGTGGATGGTGGTGAAGCCTCTGAATTGACATGATTCATCGATAATGTGCCCTGAGTGCACTAGGTGTTTGGCTGTGCGAGCCTACACCCGTGGCGAAGTATGTTTGTACTTTATTGTTTAGCTGGGCTAATGAAATGCAGGGATGGAGAACCACCGTCCCGAGTTAGGGGCGGGGTCGTTATAATTTGGTCGGCTTTTGCTGATCGTTACTTTGTTTGCCACCGTACGGTGGAATGTGACTTGCAGGTGCTGCAGAGCCGAGTATCAAATAGCAGGCTGAAGCCCATGTTGTTGAGCTGGCCCTCGAAGGTCAAAATGAATAGTTGTATTTTATTTTTGTCATGTGTGGCCGGCCTGCGAGCCGATATATGTAAGACACTATTTTGTTAAGTGAACTCTTGTAAGGCCATAAGGCCAAATTCTTTCAATGTATTCGTTGTTTCATTCCTGTGGTATTTTGTGGACATTCATGTTAGTTGTTTATTCAACTATGGGTTCTTTCCAACTGTTTAAAAGCTTCCGCTAGAATGCTCTGTGTTATAGCGAGTAGTCGTAGTTGGATTGTTTTGATACTCTTAATTAACCCTTCCGACTGTTCGTGGTATATGGCGTCAGGTTCCAGCTAGACCTTCTGTCATATTCCATACGACGGATGGGGGTGTTACAATTTGGTATCAGACTTCTAGTTTCGGTCAACTTAAACGAATTTGTGGACGAATTTTTTTAAGGGGTGGTGAGCACATGTGTGCGTCATCGTTATAACATCAAAAAGAACCCATGAATGTCCACTTAGGAATGAAAAATACACTTGTTTTGAGGAATCTGAGTGTTCCAATGATTGCTTTTCGCAATCTGTTTGTCGTCTAATCAAGGGTTTTTGCTATTATAGGTAGCTAGGAGTGGTGTTGGGCAATCAGAATGCCCGCAATCGACGGAAAGTAGTGCACTGAGGGACGTGCCTACAACACCTCCTTCAGCGGAAACCATCAGATTGGTTGCTGAAGCAGTCTTTGCTATGATAAATGCCCAAACTTCAGGGCAAATGCACCATGCACCACTTGTAAATGAGCAAGAACCGATTAGGGTGGTAGAGCCGGGAGTGGTAGAGCGCGCGGTAGTTGATCAGGTAGCACCAAGGAGAGCTACGGAGAAGCAGCTCAAGCATGTAATGAGCTTTAATCCTCCGAGGTTCGACGGGATTGGAACGCTAACTCAAGCTGGGGATTGGCTCTCTACGATAAAGAGGGTTTTGACGGCCACAGAAACTGTTGAGTGGCAAAAGACCACCATATCGACCTTCCTTTTGGCTGGTGAGGCGAGGCTGTGGTGGGACGAGCTGGAGGTTCACCTCTTAGTGGGAAGGCAACTTGCAGATGTTCCTATGGAGGAATTCTTAAGGTTGTTCTTGGCCAGATATCTACCCTCTGCTCAGAAGCTTGAGATGGAGAATTTGTACTTTGGTTTTACTCAAGGAGACAGAAACATGGATGAGTATCTCCTTGAGTTTACGCGGTTGGCTCATTATGATGTTGCTATGTTTACTGAAGAGTAGCGGAAGACCAACCGATTTTATTAGGGTCTACGTCGCGACCTACAGCTACTCCTTGCTAGGCCTAAGGAACAGGGCTTCCTAGCCTTGGTCAATTCGGCCCGATCGTTGGAAAAGGTTGTGAAGAAAGTGCAAGAGAAGAAGGACCCCGGGGAAAAGAAGTCAGAGTTCAAAGTGCCAAATTCAAAGTCGGGTTTCCGCAGATGGAACAAGAAGTCGAAGACTTCGAGCTCAGCCCCTTCGTCTGGTACAGCGGGGCCAACCATAAGTCGAGTCCCAGGAGCGTGCTGTAACTGCAGAAAGATGGGGCATTTCGCTCGTGAGTGTTGGAGTGGACGTGCAAAGTCTGAGAGGAAGCCTGGAGCAACCTATGAAGAGAAAGGGAAGGCAGTGGAGTCAACCGCATCCCACCATGCTCCAGCCCAGCCTAGAGTTTATAACCTTGGTCTGCAAGAGGCCATACAACAAGCTGACGTGGTGACATGTATGAGTTAAATTATAGCAGTTTAATTTTATGTAGTTGTTACCTTTTTTATATGTTAGCTTACACTTGTTGGTGCTAGTCTTCGTGTTGATTTTTGATTGTCCGGCGAGAGCCCTGTTTGATACGGGAGCTTCTCATTCCTTCTTGTCTGATCGATTCGTATCGCGCATCGGAGTCCCTTCCTCAATGGCTAAAGACAAGTTTGATGTGTTGTTGCCCAATGGGTGCTCAATGAGCACGAATAGAGTATGCGAGGTAAACATACGGATTGAGGATCAGGAGTTTGTCTTGCAATCATCGGTACTTCCGTTAGCGGAGTTCGACGTAATCTTTGGTATGGACTGGCTCTCAGAGCAGCGATAATGTATTGATTGCAACCGAAAGGAGGTTAAGTTGGGACTGAACACTGATCGGGAGAATACGTTTGCTGGCATGAAGGGGTCGGGTAAAATTTTGATGTCAGCCCTTCAGGTGATTAAGGCAGTTCGGTCTGGGGTATAGTTGTTTGTCACATTAGTGCAGGCTTCAACGCCTAAGCCGAGTCTGGGCAGTATTCCAGTTGTGTCCGAGTATCCTGATGTGTTCCCAGATGATCTCCCAGGAGCCCCTCCTCAGCGGGAGATTGATTTTATTATTGAGCTGGTGCCGGGTGCCAAACCGGTGTCACGCTCTCCGTATCGAATAGCGCCAAGAGAGATGGCGGAGCTGAAGGTGCAACTTCAAGAGTTGTTGGAGCAAGGGTATGTGTGTCCAAGTTCGTTGCCTTGGAGCACACCGGTCCTTTTCGTTAAGAAGAAGGATGGGAGCTTGCGACTCTGTATTGATTATCGGGAGTTGAACAAGCTTACGGAGATGAATAAGTATCCTATCCCAAGGATTGACGATTTGTTTGATCAGTTGGTTGGGTCTACGGTATATTCGAAGTTGGATCTGAAATCTGGTAACTACCAATTAAGGATAAGGGAAAGCAACATCCCAAAGACAGCGTTGAACACGCAGTTTGGGCATTACAAGTTCACGGTCATGCTGTTTGGGTTGACCAATACGCCATCCGTGTTTATGGATCTGATGAACAGGACATTCAGAGAGTACCTATATCATTTCATGATAGTATTTATTGACGATATCTTGGTGTACTCGCAGTGTGAGGATGATCACTACAAGCATCTGCATATGGTGTTGGAGACGTTGAGAAGGAATCAGTTGTATGCTAAGTTCTCCAAGTGTGAATTCTGGTTATCCTTGGTAGTGTTCCTTGGTCATGTTGTTAGTGGAGAAGGGATAGCGGTGGATCCGGCGAAGATAGTGGCGATACAGGAGTGGCCTGTATTGACTACAGTGGCGGAAGTCAAAAGCTTTCTTGGGCTTGCCGGCTACTACAGGCGCTTCATAGAGAACTTCTCACGGATAGCACTACCAGTCACAACATTGACAAGGAAGGATCAAAAGTTTGTGTGATCGCTGGAGTTCGAGCATGCTTTTGAAGAGTTGAAGAGGCGGTTGACCACGACTCCTATTTTATGTTCGCCGAGTGGAACCGAATGTTTTGAAATTTATAGTGATGCTTCAGGCAGTGGTTTGGGTTATGTTCTGCTATAACATAGGACCGTGATAGCCTATGGTTCCCGACAATTGAAGGTTCATGAGCGGAATTATCCGGTGCATGACTTAGAGTTAGCGGCCGTTATATTTGCTCTAAAGTTATGGAGGCACTATTTGTACGGTGTGAAGGTCGATATCTACACCGATCATAAGCGCCTGAAATACCTGTTAGATCAGAAGGACCTGAACATTAGGCATCAGAGGTGGATGGAGTTCTTCGGGTACAACAACTTCGAGATATATTATGTGCCTGGGAAAGGAAATGCAGTGGCGGATGCGTTGAGTCGCAGGGTTCCTGCGTGAGTCAGCTGGTTGTCGGTACATGATGAGAGTTTGGTCCGTGAATTGGGGGCATTGGAGATAACTTGCGTAGACAAGCAGTCTAGTGCCGAGGAGAAATTATTTTGGACAGAGGTGCAGTATGACATAGCTGATAGAGTTCGGCGGGCATTGGTTCAGGATAGCAGCATGAAGCAGATCTTAGATGAATCATTGGATGGGTCAAATTCCCAATTTGCTGTTGAGGATGGACTGCTAAGGAGGGACGGTCGCCTATGCATTCCTAGTGCGGGTAATCTTCGGGAGGAGTTGATGTATGAGGCAGGACTAAAGAAGGATGTAGCGCTTTTTGTGGCCAAGTGCTAGACGTGTGCCTTGGTGAAGGCAGAGAGCCAGAACCCCGGAGGTTTCTTGAAGTCCCTTCCTATCCTGGAGTGGAAGTTCGACGACATTTCTATGGATTTTGTGCATAGTTTGCCAAAGTCGCAGAAGGGAAACGACGCCATCTGGGTGGTCGTGTATAGATTGACAAAGGTGTCACATTTTATCCCGAACAGGAAGGAAGATCCGGTAGAAATGTTAGCCAAACTCTATGTGGATAATATTATGCGATTGCTTGGTGTGCCCCGCAGTATTGTTAGTGACCGAGATGGATGCATCACGTCGAACGACTGGAGGCTGGTGCATAGTCTGTTGGGAACTAAGTTGAGTTTTAGCACAGCCATTCATCCGCAGATGGATGGTCAAACCGAGAAGGTCAACCGGACGATGGAGGACATGCTTCGTATGTGCGTCTTGGATTTCGGAAAGCAGTGGGAAGATCACTTGTACATAGTGGAGTTTGCATATAACAACAGTTATCATGTGAGTATTGGAATGGCTCCTTTCGAGGCCTTGTATGGGAGAAGGTGTCGCACGTCATTGTCTTGGTTGGAGACAGGCGAGACGAAGTTATACAAACATCAAGCGGTGGAAGACGCCACTTCAACGATACGTATTGTTCAGGAAAGGATGAAGATCGCTCAGGACAGGCAGGCAAAATACTATAACGCCAAGCATAGGAACATGGAGTTCGGTGTTGGCGACTGGGTGTATTTGAAAATCAAGCCATTCAAGGGTGTCTTGCGGGATCGACGCTTGAAGAAGCTGAGTCCGAGATACCTTGGACCGTTTGAAATCCTGGGGCGTGTTGGCGAAGCGGCGTACCGATTGAAGCTGTCAGTGGAGTTGAGTGGGCTACATGATGTGTTCCACGTATCAGTGTTGCGGAAGGCGGTGCAATATCCTTCGTAGGTCGTTGCGGTCGATAAAGTGTCGGTTGAATACGGGTTGACGACAAAGGTCAAGCCGATATTCATTGAAGACTTTGAGGTTAAATGACTCCACAATAAGGAAATCCGAATGGTTAAAGTCGGTTGGGATAACTGCAGACGTGAGGAGCTTTCTTGGGAGCGAGAGAAGACTATGATGAAAGAATACCATGAGTTATTTCACTCAGGTACACAAAAATTTAAATGTTACCACAGCAGTAAACATGGCAGAGTGGCACGGGCGTGTCAACTGACACGAATGAGTGCCTACTCGTGTCACCACCCGTGTTCCCAAGAGTTGTGTCGGTTGGCGTGGCGGTTACTGGTAAAACGCCCTAGGGATACGGGCGTGTCGTAAACTGACACGGGCTTGTCAGGTTGAGACACGGGCGTGTCTTGACCCGTGTCCATTTTTGTGCTCGACGTTCATGTCTGGATCGAGGCACACGGCCTGGGACACGACCGTGTACGAGGCCGTGTTTGGTCCAGGTTTGAGGAAGTTTGGGCGGATCTGAGCCATTCGTTTTCTTCAATTAAGATTCGACGGCCCAGATATGTTCCTGCTCTGTTAAGGTCGGGAATGGAGTTTGTATTCCTCATTTGCTCTTTTACAATCTCTTTCTAAGAAGTTTGAGAGAGGAGAGAGCAAGGAGGAAGAAAGGGGAGGTTTCCATTCGCCGACGGAGCATCGGAGCACCAAATTGAGAACCTAGAGCGGATCCACGGAGGAAGTTCCATTGCGAAGCCTTCTATCCGTATAGTTTTTCCATGGCGCAAAAGCGTACAATAAGGGTAATGACTCTATACTTGAGCATGTGAAGCTCTCCTTCTTTTGCATAAGGAAACCCGCTCCCGCGAGTGTGCGGTGAGTGTGCGGTGTTCCTTGGGGTTGACAGGAATAGTCCCACTTATGTTGCATATAGAGTCCGGAAACAAAGTACGGACATAGGCATTGTGTCTGAAGCCTACCCGGACGTGTTGGTCTGGATCGGTGATGTTGAATTTTATATGGTCTGCCGGAGAAGACTCCGTGCTTTGTGTTTTTTGGGTTTATACGCGGTAGATTGTAGCAGGGATCCTTAGGGATGAACTCCAAGGTGCACCCGAAAAACTGGGGAGAAACGTGATTCTGCTAACTTGGTGGCCGGGGAGCCGGCCTTGTACATAACTGGGTTATGTGATGTTTGGAATTGATGCGGGATCCGAGAGAAGCATGGCTCGTGCCTACGTCTTAAGGTGACTACGTGGTGTGAGCAACGGGCAAGTGGAATCGGACCTGGGCTATGTGGTTCGGTGTGAGAGACCCAAAGAGGGACTGGTCGTTGGCATAGTTGGGAGCCTTAGACTGATGTCAGAAAGGCTAAAATGCTCACGTTGTTGCCATCCCGGGGATGGTGGTGAAGCCACTGAATTTACAGGATTCACCGATAATGTGCCCTGAGTGCACGGGGTGTTTGGCCGTGCGAGCCCACACCTTTGGCGAAGTATGTTTGTACTTTATTATTTAGCTGGGCTAATGAAATGCAGGGAAGGAGCACCGTCATACCGAGTAAGGGGTGAGGTTGTTATAATTTGGTCAGCTTTGACTGACCGTTACTTTTTTTGCCACCGTGCGGTTGAATGTTGCTTGCAGGTATTGCGGAGCCGAGTACCAAATAGCAGGCTGAAGCCCATGTTGCTGAGCTGGCCCTCGAAGGCCAAAGCGAATAGTAGTATTTTATTTTTGTCATGTGTGGCCGGCCTGCGAGCCGATGTATGTAAGACACTATTTTGTTAAGTGAACTCTTGTAAGGCCATAAGGCCAAATTTTTTCAGTGTATTCGTTGTTTCATTCATGTGGTAGTTTGTGGACATTCATGTTGGTTGTTTATTCAACTATGGGTTCTTTCCAACTGTTTAAAAGCTTCCGCTAGAATGCTCTGTGTTAGGGCGAGTAGTCGTAGTTGGAATGTTTTGATATTCTTAAGTAACCCTTCCCGCTGTTCGTGGTATATGGCGTCGGGTTCCAGCTGGACCTTCTGTTATATGCCATATCATGGATCGGGGTGTTACACATTGCATCATCCACAAACTCATATTCACTCTCATACACTAACTCCATCACAACATGGTACACCAACTCCCTCACAACATGGTACACTAACTCCATCACACCATGGTACACCAACTCCATCACAACATGGTACACCAACTCCATCACAACATGGTACACCAACTAAATCACAACATGGTACCCCTCCCTCATCTCCTCTACCACCACATCTAGCTAACATTCCCCCTTCAAACCATCTCTCACTACCATCATTCAATCTACTGTCATCCCCCATCCATATTGCATCTTCACCAGATGAACAAATGCCAGATTCTCTACCTTCTCCTCCACCATCATTTCCATCGACCCTTTTGTCTCTACTGAGACACCTCCTGAGTTCATGCAACTGGGCCCCTCCTTCATTCCACCTCTTTTGTCTATACTCACTCCACTCATCAGAAACCTGATAGCAGAGGCTATTTCCCCTCTTGCTACTTCTATCTCATCCCTTGCTGCTCAAATTTCTGCCCTCTCTGTCTCTCCTTCTTCTGTCAGGGGCCTGGCTCTAGTGCCTACTGAAACCAGGCAGGGGGAGATACTCCATGAAGAAGTAGCTCCAGCTCCAGCAGAAGCAGCAGAAGCAGCAGTAGCAGCAAAAGAAGCAGCAGACACAGCTATTCCTGATGATTTACTTGATTTTATTGAATCTGATATGGATATGGATGAGACAGTTATAGAGGAAATAAACATTGTTGGTGATTACATTATAAATCCCGCAGTAAACATTTTGAGTCTATTAAATATTTTTGATACAGTTTACTAAAACTTTCTTCCAGAAGACAACTCTAAGCCTTCTATGGCTATAGTTCCTTATACTTCCCCAATAAACCCCAAAGTTGCCATGCACCTCAAGGCCAGTTTTGCAAGTATAGAGGCTCCAGTTATTCCATCTCCACCAAGAGAAGATTCTTTCATTGTTCCATCCCCTCCCAAAGCCATCTCTGCTCAAACATATATAATGGATGACAGCCCCATGCCAGATCTAGATGAGTTAATAATGGTAGATATAGAGGCAGAGAACCAATCAACTATTATACATAGCCCTCCAACTCCAGCTCCAGCTCCTCATGTTGAAAAATTGTTGATATCTACAGAAGATTTAAAAGAAATAAATGCCTTATATGACACTCCTCAGGGATCTTCTGATGATGAAGATGAGGAAGATGATTCTGATGATGAGCCAAAATCCAGGAAGAAAATCTCTAAGAAAAGGAAAGCCCCTCCAGCTGCTGCTCCAAAACAAAACCCAACTCATGATACCCCATATTATATTCTTCAAAATATCACTCCTTACAAGGGCATGCCAGCTTGGATGTGGTTGTCCAAGAATCAGCAGAAAGACAGAAAGAAAAGCAGAAAGTATTCTCCTCCTCCTCAAAGATACAAGAAAGATCCTCCTCCTCATCCACCTGCGGCTGGTGTTTCAGTCACATATTCTCAGAGGTCTACCCAATATCAAACTTATCAGAGATAGCAGTGTAGATCCTCCTTACTCTGGAAGAAGCCAGCACAGGTACTCCTCAGGCAAGCAATATCAACAGCATCAACATCAACAACCTCAGCAACATCTACAACAAGCTCCAGAATCTCAGAAAGCTGACAGTCCAAAGAAGCATGTATCTCCTCCCGTTCCTTTTGAGGATCATGAAACAGCAACCACTGCCAGAATGGTCAGGTTTCAAGAAATGGTTGGCTTATCTATAAAAAACAAGGACACAGCTGAAGGAAAGGATACCTCACAATATTCAACCCTGTCAAAATACAGGAAAGAAGAATTAAACAGGTTTGCAAAAGCTAATAAGTTCTTCAATGTAGATGATTATATGAAATTACATCCAGAGGTTGTTGTGCCAAGGACTAATTCCCTCAACCTCATTGGAGCTGCTGATATGACTATGACAAAGAGTCAAGCAGCTAATCCTAACAAGGAGATCAAATTCACTCAGCCTGCTGATAAAGCAAAGTAGGATAAGCAAAAGGAGATAAAGAAGAAGAAATGAGTATAAGCTGTTCAATTTTTTTGTATGTCTTAAAATTGTTTATATCCTGTCACAAAAGCTACACTATATAAATATCTGCTGCATGTTTTCAATTTTCCTGCCAGATATATCTTCCTGCTTTGTGATTGTTTTTATTTGTGTTTGTATTAGTGACCTCACCCAAATAGAGGGAGATTGTTGGATCCCTAGTTGGATTTGTGGTAGGATCACAAATTAGGATGTTTGATACATCTTGTATTGCCAGGGTCATGTCTTTGTGTCTTAGAGTTTAGGCTAAGTCCTTAGAAACAACCGCACATGTACCAACCAACAGAAGACAACAAAAGACTCAAGACTTAGAAGAAAATTAAGATCAGAAAAGTGAGTTCGACGTTCGTCAAACTCAGCTCGACGAAAGTCAAGCTCCACTCGACGAACTCAGAGTAAATTCTCTGAGTTGATCTCGACGATATTCGAGCTCAGGTCGACGATTTCTGGAAGTTCAACTTAAACACACTATGTCCAAAATCCTTTCTCTGAACTCAGGTCGACGAATTTTCATTATCAGTCCGACGAACTTAGAGCACAGAAATGGGAAGTTCTTTGCATAAAGTAGTTAGCTGATCTTAGGTCGACGAACTTAGTTCTCAGGTCGATGAACATGGATCCCCAGGTCGACGAATAAGATTTCACAGCTCGACGAACTTTGGACTCAGTTCGACGAAATCTATTTTCTACTCGACGAATTCTGTGCAGTTCCAGACTTGGATTTTTCCTTCTTTTGTCCTTATTTTATTTTAGTAATTCCGGAATAATCAATGCTTAATATTATCTGAATATAACCATTAGAAACAACATTGATTATGGTATTCATCAGGATTATTGCTTGCCACTTTTCAATAGGACAGTTGGGGAAATCCAATAATGCAGATATTCTATCCAGCCGTATTACATTGTCCAGGCCGTCAACAATTAATGCAAAAAAGAATTCAAAAATTCAAAGGAGAAATTCGACTGATCATATAAAAGAGATTTTCTCTCTTTTCAACAACAAGACAGTCCAGACCAGAAAGAGAATAGAAGGCACACAAAGAAGTTTAACAACAACCACATTCTAATCCTTCTCTGTGCAGAAAACAATCTTGTTTTTCACCTTGACATTGCCGAATATGAAGAAGAACATTTATTCCAAATCAAGAGTCTTCTTCAATCTTCACTCTAGGATTCTTCACGGACAACAAACTTTTATCAGTCAAGAAGTTCCTGGATCTGTTCAAATCAAGGCTGAAGATAGAATACCTACACCCTAAAGCAAAGCTCCAATCTTCCTGAACAATTCAATATCTCAGGGGGAGCTTTGACAACATCAAGATCCTCTTGTTTTCTCAGTTGTTTTGAGAAAGAAAAGACACCATAAATCTCTCACCCCCTCACTGTACAAAGGGTTCTTTAACTCCCTTCAAAAGTTATTCCTTGGTTGCAAGTCTCCTAATCAAAAGACTTGGGTTGGTTTTTGAGCACCTGATCAAAGCTCATTGGTGGTTGTCACCTGATCAAAACTTGCTAGTGGATTCCTACTAGGGTGGAAGAAGAGTTGATATACCCAGGTTGGGAAACCACTATAAAAGTTTTTGTGTTGTCTGGTTGCCCTCTTTCTTTTTGTTCTTATTGTGCCAGTGTTAGTTTAGTTTTGCTGTGGCTGTGTTAGATTAGTTTATCTTAGGCTGTCCGTTTGCTTACAGTAAATATTAGTATTTATTATTTGCTCTGCTCTGAAAAGTTTATAAACAGCAAAAGGTTTAAAGATATACTCTATTCACCCCCCCTCTAGAGTATATCAGGTCTAACCCTCACTTTTATTTTTTTTCTCCTTGATTCAAATTTCATTCTTCGCAACCCGAGGCTTATGCCGCCATCGCCCAGGTATGTTTACATTATTTATCTCTTACTTAGACATAAACCTAGGGTTATATAAATCGGAAAGTCCAAAATCATTTTCTACACGAATCAACTTCCCTCTCTCGAGTAAGCCGATAGACGTTTCGTCTTCCGCCAAGAAATTGCAGAGCAAGTGTCATCTTCCTCCCCGCTGCAGATTTTTCTCCTCTTTCTGGATCATGGCCTCTTCCTCGAAGATTGGAGTCGGTTCAGAACTAGTTCCCGCCGGTGTCGCAGAAATTTCAGATTATTTCTGCAATCTACTGATACTCCTCGACATCGCCGGCCTCACCTTCATTCTCC
Organism: Platanthera guangdongensis; assembly: GCA_039583875.1. Taxonomy (NCBI): domain Eukaryota; kingdom Viridiplantae; phylum Streptophyta; class Magnoliopsida; order Asparagales; family Orchidaceae; genus Platanthera; species Platanthera guangdongensis. Next base: position 44,744,189 of record CM077154.1, read on the forward strand.
AGGAGCCATGTAAAATCCTGTTTCCAGACGTTGCAGAATTCTTCAAGAATGTCAAAGTCAAGAGACATGGTGCAGTTCTCAAGTATAGAGTCAGAGGAATGAAAATCAAACTTACCAAGACCTCTGTTTCACAACTTCTTTGACTGCCGATTGTTGATGAAGAAGATCATCTTGGTCCTGATGAATCTGACAGGACCTGTATGTTATGTGGAATTTCAGCAGATAAAGAATACATCAAAAGATCTCAGTTGAATCCTGAAGGAAAATTGCTAGTGGATATTATAGGCAATGTTCTCCTCTGCAAAACTAATTCCATAAGAGATATCTCTCTCTCTTTCTTTGATATCATGCAAGCAATAGTCTGCAGGAAGAAATTTCAGTTTGGGATGATGATCTTGGATAAGATAAAAGACAGTATTAAAGCTCCCAATTATGCCAGGATAATCTCTCTCCTCCTACATGAAATTAACCCCGAGGTGTTCAACTTTTCAAAAGGGACTGTTCTTCACCACATGAAGAAAGTTTCCATATCTTCCCTTCAAAGATGGGAGTTGAAACTGCAAAACCCAGTCCAAGCTGCCAAAGTTCATGGGCTTCCAGCTACAGAGGATAGGAAAACATCTCCCTCTCCACTTTAGGTTGCCAGCTCCTCTGGTGCAACTGTTGAGGGGTAGCCTGCTCCTTCAGCTCCAGCAAGGACACCTACACCTCCAGCTGTTAATCCTCCTCCACCTCAGACTCCTGAATAGATTCCATCTGAAGAACAACTTCAAGAAACCCTTGTAACATCCCGATTCGGACTAGGCCCCTCGTACGTGATTTTGAGTCAGGAGAGCTGACTTGGGTTCAGGGAAGTGCTGGAAATAGGGCAACACTTGTAAATGGGAGGAGAAGTCAGTACAGAATAGGACACGGGTAGAGACATGGGCGTGTCCCTACCCATGTGGGAGAGGCCAGCTCTCGAGTCGACGACTCGAGTATGTCCAGAGAAGTCCACGGGTAGTGACACGGGCGTGTCACTACCCGTGTGAAGATGACAAGGGTAGAGACACGGGAGTGTCCCTACCCATGTGCGTCGAGTTGAGATCGACGAAGTGTACCCCTAGAAGGACACGAGTAGCGACACAGGCATGTCCCTACCCATGTGTGTCGAGTTAAGCTCGACGAGGCATGTCCAGAGGAGGATATGGCCAGAAAACACGGCCATATCATGTGGACACGGGTAGGGACACGACCATGTCCCTACCCATGTTTGTGTATCGAAATGTCAGGTAACTGCCTGTAACGCTTCGCCCGAGTAGGACACGGGTAAGGACACGGGCGTGTCCCTACCCGTGGCACTTTTCACTTATAAGGGATGTGAAAACCCTAGCTGTTTTCACTCCTCATTCCAACCCTTCTTCCTGGATAAACTGCTGTAGAGGGGGAGAAGCTGCTGGAGCAAGTCGATCCAAGAGGAGAAGAACTGCCGCCGCCGAGGAGAAGGAGATGTCGTCGCGAAGACTTACAAGATCCTTGGCCGGAAATGGGGGAAACGACAGAAATGAGGTGAGCTTTCTCCCCTCTCCCTTGGTGCTAGATCTGTAGTTATATCTAGGCGAGATGTCGACTCAAAAGTGTCTAGACTTGCAAGATGATGATTTCTCTAGGAAGAGGTCGTTCTAGGGCTTGTGCTCTAAGGATAGTGATGTCTTCAACCTCTCCAACCATCTAAGTGAAGATGGAGGATGGTTTCGTGAAGAGTAATGGCCTCATGAGGGTGAATAAGGGAGGAGGAATTTCTGGAGGTGACTTTGGAAGATCGACTTGAGGAGGAAGATGAACCGATGCCATTCATTCCGCATTAAGATGCGTGCAGAATCTGTGGTTTGCGTGCAGTGACCCTCTTGGCCATTTTCAGGTGTGATATGTTCAGAACTGGGCTTTTGACTAACCACGAAAGTCGAAGCCATTGAAAATACCTTTCCAACGAGTGGTTTCACGGCTTCGGGCAAAGTGTGTAGCCATGGGAAAGTCTGAACGAAATTGATGGCCGACAAGCCAAGTATGCAAAAATTATGTTCTGTACGCAGCGGACTTTGAAGCTGATTTCAAATATGATACCATCGGATCTGGGTTGTGGCCAGAACATGAAAGTTGTAACCCATGGAAAGACCTTTCCATCGATGGGTTACACACCTTCACCGAATTCCTGTTGCTTTGGGAATCTCCGATCGAAATTGATGTCGAGATTATTTTCTATACTTAAAATTCTGGGTTGGAGTAGAGTCGGATTTGGACTCGGTGGAGACAATGTAGTAAATTAACTTGAAGTTTGGTGAACTCTTTTATGTTAACCATCATAGATATATGAATGATGAAGTTTAATAATTGAACCTCGTATCATTGATTTGTGAAGCAAAGCGTACTTAAACGAAATGCTTCGATAGAAATTGATAAACTAATAGAAATGCGCATCTTGTCAATAATGTGTTGAAATCGTGTGGAATGAAATGTAGGATGATAATCTATGGCCATGTGAATGATTGTTTAACTGAATGAATTTAGTAGTTGAATGATTAGAGTGACGTCTCCCTACGGGTATCATTGTGAAAGTGTGTAAGTGCTAGTGTTCACCGCACTGAGTTGGTTAGTGTTGAGATGAATCTTAGGCAGGCGGTTGGGCTTGGTCCTCGGTGCTCATTTCCCGGGGCTCCTTCCGTGCCAAGTGGACGGTTGGGCTTGGTCCTCGTGTTTTCTCTGAGGCTCCTTCCGTGCCACGGTAATGTGGAATTGCATGCGGTGTGAGTCGACACGCGGTGTCGTAATCCTGGGTTAAGGATAGTGTGGCAGGTCTACGGGCTCGCCGGTTGTCACACCGATAGGAGTTGACAGTTAGACTTTGGGCAGTTGGGCTTGGTCCTTGGTGTTCATGTCCGGGGCTCCTTCCATGGCAAGTGAACGATTGGGCTTGGTCATCGTTCTTTCTTCCGAGTCTCCTTTCGGGTCACACAAGGCCAGTTCGGGGCTTGGTTCTTGGTGCACATCTACCCGAGACTCTCGCTGGACCATAGTACGCGAGGTGGGGGGCTCCGCTGTTGTGTTCTTAGAATTGAGACGTATGGAGGCCTAAGTGAAGCAGTGTGGACGCCCGTTTAGTAGTAGAGAAGCCCGCTCTACTGTCACCGCCTGGCCATGGCGGTTGATGCCTGAGAGGTTAGTTACCTGCTCAAAAAGTGGGAACTACTAGTCTGTGTCGACATAGTGTTGCATGTGCGTGATCATGGGTGAGTCATTGCATTGCATACATACCATTACATTACATTGCACAAACAAGATCCTCATCGTTTAGGTTTGTATGGGCACTCCTATACGATGAGTTACTTTATGTTAAACCGATCCTTAACTTATAAGCTTGTATGTGCATCCTTATAAGTTAAGTTACTTTCCTGTTGTAGATCTATATGCTTAGATGGATTGATATTGCTCAGGTATAACTGCTAGATTATAATGCTGCTAATTATATTGAACTACTACCACCAGCTTGTACCTGCTATATACTTGTTATACTTTGTATCCTACTTCCTTTCTCCGCTCGGTGCCGAGGAGTCGCCGGGGAAGCGTATGTGATAGCCACTTAGTCTTTTTGACTAACGGTTACTACGTCTTCCTTTTTAGGAGGTCACCCCGCAGGTAGAGGAGCCACAGACTTTGCATCAGGACAGCCAAGCCAGGATGACAGGGCCTGAAAGGACGGTTCCGTCGCTACCGTCGGTTACCGATGTGAGTTTTGTTGAGCGATTTATTGTAGCCCTTTTGGGCATATATTAGCTGTACTCTGATACTTTATAGAAGCTTGTTGTAGCTTCTCTATTTTGATGTACTTTGGACTATTATGCTTTGTGTGGATTTGACTTCTAGTTTATATTTCGGTTGGGTTGGCATATATTGATATTGGTTGTTGCCGACAGAATAGGCGTTTTGTGGTACTGGTTAGCCCGTGTGCTAATACTACCGGAAGGCTGCTATTCTGGGCTTAAGACCGCCCTTAGTGTCGTGTTTTGGGATCCGGGAGGGGTGTCTTACAACCCTACTGTCAACTGAAGCTGCAATCAGTAAGATGATTGAAGAGCTGACTGCAGAAGATCCCCTCTCTCCTCTTCCAAAAGAATCAACTACTGAAGTTCCAAAGCAATCCACTCCAGTACCCTCTCCATCACATACTCCATCTCCCAACCAGTCTCCTGCTGTACACCAAAAGCAGGAAGACACCATCTTCATTTTTGATGATCAAACTCCTGAACCAGCTGAAGCTCCATTAACAAATTTGGACTTCTTTATCCCCTCAGTCACTGATGAAGTGGATGCCCTGATTCATACTACCAGAGCTGAGAGCTCTGTAGTCATTAAAGAGATAGCTCCATGGGTTGCTCCTCCTCCTCCAGTTCCCTCTTATATTGCCCTTCCTCCTGCTGCTCCTACCAGTGATTTGCTGAATCAAGTTGTACTTCTGCTTCAAGAATAAAGGACATATTTTGATGCTTCTCTCAAAGCTATTAGTAAGAAAGTCACCGCTCTAGAGAGTGAGATGAGCAGGGGATTTGCTGAGATCCAGCACAATACAGATCAGCTCAGACATCTCTTCCAAATTGGTGGAAAGGCTCTAGATCACACTATTACTAGTGTTGGTCAAAGTCATGGAGCAAGGTGTGACTCTTGCTAAAAATCAGATAGAATTGGATAAGAGTGCTGAAGCAACAAAGATGAAGATTTGTGAAGAAGTTGGAATCTTCAAAGATGATGCCATCAATAAAATAACTGTAGAAGTCAGAAAGGGGGAGAGTTTAGTGAAAGAATATCTTGAGAAATCAGACGCACTAAGGCAGACTCAATGGGAAGCCAAGATGAAAGAGATCCATGATGATGTGCTAGGACAAATTCAGAGTGTCAAGTATTATACCTATGACACAGCTATTCGGATACACAATCAGATTCTTCCCGAATTCCCAGTTAATCCTAACATCATTCCTCACCACCTAAACACCTTAGCTACCGCTGCTCCAGTTCAAGCACCTCAACCTTCCTTCTGTTCTAGACCTGAAGGCTATGAAGGTCCTCCTCCAAATTCATATGCTCAAATTTGGGAGGCTGACCCTGCAGATATCTTTCTCCAGGCCCCTCCAGAAATCCAGACTTCCAAGATGAAGAGAAAGTATGGTGATGGTGCCTCATCTAGTAGGTCAATCCCAGTTCCTGATGTAGAAAAGAGAAAAGCTCCAGAGTTTGCAGAGATCTGGTCTCCTACTTCAAAGTCTCTCATTTTAGATACTCTCAAACTTGTTATGGACTTCCATAAAAGTAGGAATATTCATTACAGCTCCCAGGAATGAGAATTATATGAAACGTCTATGACTAAGAGGAGATTGTATGACAAAGAATTTGGAAGGAACAACCCTGCTGCTCCTCCAAGACCTCCAAAGTACTATCCCAAGCCATTCAGCTACCAAAGGAGACAACAAGAGAAGAAAGACAAGCAACAACATCAAATTTAAGCATAAAGGATTATGAGAGTGTGGAAATGATTCTTGTAGAAATGATATTTTTGGACAATCATATCTATATAATTCTAAATTTAGATCATTTGCCTTTTGATCATATTCTTATGCTTGCTTACTCTGCTTTCTCTATTTATATATATAGTTCTTTAAAGTAAGGGTTAGATCTGAAATACTCTAGAGGGGGGGGGGGGTGAATAGAGTATTTAGCATTTATAAAATTTTTGCTAATTAATTCAATCTTTTACTAGTGCTGCAGAAATTAAATTTAAAACCAAAACACAACAACCTAACAGCCACAACAAGAACAAAATAAAAAGAGCAACCCAGACAACACAAGAATTTTATAGTGGTTCCCCTAAACTTGGGTACTTCCACTCTTCTACCACCCTGGTAGGAATCCACTCAGGTTTTTGGTCAGGTGATTGCCACCAATGAGCTTTTGATCAGGTGCTCAAAAACCAATCCTCAAGTCTTTTGGTCAGGTGAATTGCAAGCAGGAATAACTTTTAAAGGGAGTTAAGAACCCTTTATATAGTGGGGGATGAGAGAGTGACTTTGTCTTCTCTTTCTCAGATACAACTGAGAAGACTATAGTGGAAAAATGATGTTAGCAAAGGCTCCCCCTGAGATATAGAATGGTTCAGGAAGTTGAAGCCTTGCTGCAGGGTGATAGGTCTTTAAACTTTTGCTTTGACCAGATGAACTCCAGGAACTTCTTGACAGATAGAGTGTTTGTTGTCCTTTGAAGAATCCTGGGATGTAGAAGGAAGAATACTCTTGATCTTGAATGTATGTTCTTCTTCTTCTTCTTCAGCTTGCTGTTCTTTTCTCTAGTCAAGGGCTAGGGCTTCTTGTTTCTTGACAGTGTTGTTGCCCTGTGAGCTCTGTGGTCTGTATATTCTCTATGTCAGTTTTTCTATTCTCCTATATTGCTGTTTCTTCTTGTGTCGAGAGAGATGAAGAAAAATCCCTTTTATATTTTCCATATAATTTCCTTTTGAAATTTGAATTCCTTTCTTTATTTAATGCTGATGGCCTGGAGAATATTTGCATTGATTGATTTCCCCAACTTTCGCATGGAAAAACGGCATGCAATAATCCTGATGAAGACTGTAATCAATGCTTGCTTCTAACGATAATATTCAGAGAATATTTATGCATTGATTACTCAGGAATTATTGCAATAGAAAAGAGACAGAGGGAGGGAAATTTCTAAGTCTGGAACTTTACAGAATTCACTAAGCAGAATTCATCGATCTGTGTCAAGAGTTCGTCTAACAGAGAAGTCAAGTTCGTCGACCAGATAACTTTTGTTTGTCGAGCTGAGATCCACGATTGTCGACCTAAGAACTGATAACTGCTTTCTCTAGACCTATCAATTTTGTGCATCAAGTTCATAGAGTTGAGAATATAACTTCGTCGACTGGAGTTCAGAATTTCATGTTTCTTGGACTTAAGAATGTTGAAGTAACGTGTCCAGAAATCGTCGACCTCAGAACTGGGTTCGTCGACCTGAGAACTAGTTTCGTCGAGCTGAGAACTTCTAACTACTACTTGATAAATCTTGCCAAGACTGTGATCAAAGTTCGTCGAGCTGAGAAGGTGAGTTCGTCGACTGGAGTGTGATCTTGAACTTAGAATACTTAGATTTTTCTGGAACAAGATGTAGAAGTAGAATACCCAGAGATCGTCGACCTGAGAACTAAGTTCGTCGACCTGAGAACTAAGTTCGTCGACTGGAGTTAAGTGAAGAATTCTGGACTTGAATGTTGAAGTATACTCTGGAAATCGTCGACCTGAGAACCAAGTTTGTCGAGCTCAGCTCAGAGAATTGTCTCCGATTTCGTCGAGCTGAGCATGACTTTCATCGAGCTGAGCACAACTTTCGTTGACCTGAGTTCAACGAATGTCGAACTCATTTTCTGAGTTTGAGATTTCTCTAAGTATTAAGTCTTCTGCAGTCTGTTGATCGCTGGTCCATGTAGTGTTGACTCTAAGGACATGGCCTAGACTCTAGGACACACACATGACCCTGCTATACATGTTGGGTTAAACATCCTAGTTTAGTGAACTTAGCCCAAATCCAACTAGGGATCAAACAATCTCCCCCTATTTGGGTAAGGTCACTAATTACAGACTCACAATAATAACAAAGCAATAAAACATATATCTGGCATGAAAAATTTAAATGTGCAGCAGATATATATATATATATAGAGAGAGCTTTTTTTAGAATATAAACAAGAAGTTTTTAAAGTAACTCAGAAAGACTAAAGACAGTTCCAAGTTTATTTCTTCTTCTTATTCTCCTTGTGCTTCTCCTCTTTGGCTTTTTCTCCAGACTGTGTAAACTTTTTTTCCCTGTTAGGATCTATAGCTTGAGCCTTGGTCTTTGTCATGTAAGCATCCCCAATGATATTAATAGATGTAGCCCTTGGCACTACTTCTTTTGGATACAGTTTCATATAATCATCAACATTAAAAAAACTTGTTAGCCTTAGCAAACCTGTTACGTTCTTCCTTTCTGTACTTGGACATTGTAGTATATTCAGATGGATCCTTTCCTTCAGCTCTTGCTTTGTTGATCATGGCTAGGCCAACCAATTCCTAAAATCTGGCCATCCTAGCAGTTGTAGCTGACTCTGGATCTTCAAATGGTACAGGAGGGGAAGCAGGTCTCTTGGGGCTTTCAGCCTTTTGATGTTCAGTGAATTGTTGCTATTGATGTTATTGATGCTGCTGCTTTTGTTGGTACTACTTGCTAGATGAATACTGTCTTTGTTGGCTGCTTCCTGAAGATGAGTACCTACCCTGCTGTCTTTGATATGTTTGAAACTGGGTTGTTGAAACCGAAAAATGGTCTCCTATGGCGTTCACCCTCGGGGAAGGGGTGATCGCGCGCCTACCTCGCTCCTACAAGCAGAACAACGAAAGAAATAAGGGGAACCGACCTAAGGGCTCGGTGGGGAGGACCCACCACACACCCGGAAGATCAAAGAGCGCTTCCCCTCCTTAGCCAGAGGCTGAGCTAAGGTACCCTCAAAAAGCACTTGAAAACTGGAGCAGGAGAGCACAGGAAGCCTGCCTTCTGGGACACCCCTTGGGTCCTATTTATAGTCTTCAAGATATGAACTACTAATAACCAAACTATACTGACCTGAAGTTACCAAAAAAACCCTTGGTTGGGTCTGCCAACAGCCAAACTCCGCTGTTCTGTAGGGCTATGGGCAGACCAGCGGGGGCAAAATAGTAAAAAGTATCTCATGGATCCAGGCGAGCTGGGGAGCCTGGCCAGCTCGGCAGATCCGGCTCGCCCACTGTTGCCGAGCTCCTTTGCGAGAGCGCGAGCTGGGGTGGCAAGCTCGCCCATCCGTTGGTCACCATCAGTCGTCCTTAGCTCGACGATTCTTGGACTAGCTCGGCGAATGCCGAGCTCGCGGTCGACGAACTCCGCTCTCCCGTTCGACGAATGTCGAGCTCGGGCTCGACTACCCAGCTACCGAGCTCGCCCATTAGTTTCACCCCGATCGGTCTGGTTCCTGGCGACCTTATTCGCTGGACACGGGGTTGTACACAATCCCACTTCTTTTTGAGCTTGGCAAAGCTTGGAAAGAAACATCCAACCCCAAGTGTTAGGCGAGTGCGGGGTGGACTGGAGGGAATCTTTGTGTGGGGTCCACCTGCGGCTATATATACGAACCTGCGTACCTTCCCGACTCTTGTCATTCCCTTTGCTTTGGCCCTACTAAGATGTCGATCCCCAAGGAGATCCATGAGCGCCTTGACCGAGCTCTCCAGGCCTCTACAGCTCCCGTAGCCGCCCTGATGGAAGTCCCTGCCACTGTGCCGCTGGGTGGCTCTGCCGAGCCCAGCTCCAAGAAGATGAAACCGTTCCCTCAGGTGACCGAGCCCATCTATGACGACCTGAGGTACAACTTGGAGCACAGGACTGGCTCCTTCACTTTGCCTGCCTCTGAAAGGGGGATGAACGTTGTCGAGATCTGCGACGGCCCAGACAGGCGCCCTGATGGTGTAGAAGACGCCGCACCGCGAGATGCCACCCCGCGAGCCAAGACCACTCTTGGGGACTCGCGGTTCATGACCCCGGAAAATCGCCACCGGGAGTCATCCCCTCCCTTTGGGACCTTGGGGCAGAGCTCGCAGAGGCCGAGCTCGCCGGTGCGCGGCCCCTCTCCCTGGCAAACTGTCGTGGTCGCGGGGGCGGGTCTGGAAACCATCCCTACCCTGAGATTCGAGCTTCTCTCACCGGGGACTCGCGGCCCAGGTCAGGGGAAGGATATGAGGTTCATCCCTCCCCGCATCTCCTTCGAGTTACCGAGCTCGTCAGGTCAACTTTGCTTGGATTCCTGCCTCATGCGCTTTTCCAGCATTCCTCTTTTTGCTGACATTTGTCTCCACAGTTCCCCCCAGCCAATCCGGTGCTGAGGAATCTTCGTGGGCAGCCCACTACTCTCCCATCCCCTCCCTAAGCTCGCTGGACTCTTACCTGGGCCCCGAAGTGGATCAAGGCGAGCTGACGAGGAGGGAGGTTAAGCTTCTCAAGAAGTTAGTGTGCGGGCTGCGCGAGGTGCAGGGGGTCAACGAGACGCTATAACGCTACTACACGCGTCTCGCTGACGAGGTGCGAAGCGGCCAGGCTGGCGAGCTGATGTCCCCTTCCCGGCTTCTGGACGAGATAGATGATGGCCTCTTAGTGGCGCAGAGGAATTCGGGGAGGATCCGCGAGCTGCTCCGCGCACGAAAGTTTGGTGGGAGGGAGCCGCGAGACCGGGGTAGATAAGAGGGCGGCTCCTTTGCCGAGCCGACCGGTACTCACCTCCTGGTGTTCCCCCTGCTCGTGCGCCCCGCTTTTTTATTCCTGCACTTGATCTCTGTAATAAGTAACTTTAGAATATTCTTAGTCATGCGGTATTCAAATAATATATTGCTCTGTTTGACTTAGCCTTGGTTGGGATGCGTCGGAAGTCAGCGAGCTGGGGTGGCGAGTTGGGGTGGCGAGCTGGGGAGGAGAGCTGAGCCAATTGGATGGCCTGACCCCAAATTTCTTCTTCTATAAATAGCTCCCCCCCCCCACCACCAACCCCTGTACTTGTGCTTTTATTGCTTTCTCTTTCTCTTTGCGCTTCTAACCATTTCTACTCGCGCCCCGTCTTCATTCGCGAGCATGGGCAAGACCAATACCCACGCTGATGGCCGCAGCAAGTGCGCCCAGCACTTCGCCGACTACTGCTTCTTCGAGGGGCATACTCGCGAGGAGGAGCTCGCTGAGTTCGAGGTAGAATATGTGCCGCCGGGCTTCGAGGTGCTCCGGCTGAGGCCAGGGGAGGCCATCAATACCTTCTACGACGAAGAGCTCGCCTTCCCCATTTCTCACTTTGAGGTGGGGTTGCGCCTGCCCCTCTGGCTGGAGGTCTGGCAAATTTTGAAGTACTATGGTGCGGTACCCGCGCAGCTAAACTCCAACGCCATCGCCATGATGGTGGCGTTCGCGAGCTACCTCCGGTGAGAAAGGATAGAGTTCAACCTGACAGTGTTCAGGAAACTCTTCTCTTATAAGGCGACGCCGAATGGGGTCGCTTACTTCGGCGGCTCGCTGATCAATGTTCGCGAGATCGCGAACAAGCACCATAATTGGATGACCAGGATCTCCTTTATCAAGGTCGATCTCGGCAATATCCCGTACTCACTGTAGCAAAAAGGCGAGGAGGTGTACCGCCCGCCTGCCGTGTCCGGCAATGATGCCGACCTCCACAAATACTTCCTCCACAAAGACTTCGAGGTCATCTACCTGCGGAGGGTCCTTGACGCGCTTCTCTCTGTCCTACCCGGCGAAGGAATTGTTTCCCCCACTTTTGCCGAGCTCGCCACATTGTTGCTGAAGATCTAACTTTTTCCAAGTTCTTTTTCACAGGGGAGCAGCTAATCCCTGTGAGTCTGCCGTTCGCGGACTCGGGATCGCACCCGGACCCCCTAGGTCGCGAGAAGGCCGTGGCGGCGGCCTGCCGAGATGAGGAGGCCTTGTCCCAACCCTCTTCCAGCAAGAGGCGGCCTGAGGATATGGGGTCGAACTCGCCTCTCCGCCAGCCATTACCAAAAAAGATGAACAAGGACGTGCTCGCTCCATGGGGGGAAACAACATCAACAACATCTATCCAGCCCCAAATACATAAGCTCGCCCAAGACCATCCCTGACGCATCACCGGAGAGCCCGCTGAAGGAGATCACCAGCAAGGGTTTGAAAGGCAGCGAGGCTCCTGCTTTCGCGGCGGCGATCTCCCCACCTCCTTCGGCGAAAAAGGCGGCTCGCGAGCGCGGGGTGCCGAAACAACATCACGGGGCACCGAAACAACATCCCCTCTTCAACTTTGGGGGGCGGTGGAAGGACTCAACGGGTGAGCCCATGGTGCAGTGGGATGAGCTTCCAATCGGGTCTCTGTCTCCACCCTGCATCCTTCCTGGCATGACCGCGAGACCGCCACCGGCCATGCCTACGCCCTCGGCTTCGGCCTCTATGGCCGCGAGGATGCCGAGGCCTACAAGAACATGACCCTGCGGTAGCTCGACCATGAGGGTCTGCAGGCCCATCTGCGGGCCATGGAGCTCCACCACATGCTGACCCGCCGCAGCTTTGCCCTCAGCAATCAACTCCTAAAAGCCGAGCAGGCTCCCGATGTCGCCAAGGACAAGGTCACCGACCAGGCGAGGCAGCTCAGCATCGCCGAGGGTCTCCTCGCTCAGGCTGCCGGCGGATTGGTGAGTATCAGGCTTCTTCCCTCTTTCACTTGAAATATTTTGCGCTGTTAACGAATTTTTCTCTTTCATCAGGATGCCAAGGCTGCCAGGGAGCTGCGGGCTCGCAATGCTGAGCAGGTGGAGGAGATTGGCCAGCTGCGTGCCCGGCTTGCCGAGCTGGAGGGGGAGAATGCGAGGCTGTAGGAGGAGAATCAGAACCTCAGCCGCGAGGCCCGCCGCCAGGCGGAGATCTTCTTCCCGGCCAGCGACGTCGACCCTATGCTCCGCTATAAGAGGCCACGGGTCTTTGGTGAGGCCGACCTCGCTGAGATGCTGCAGATCAACTCCATCCAAGCTGCCGAATACACCCTCCAAATGATGAAGGATACTGGGGTGCTGGTGGAGGGGTGCGAGGAGATCTCCGCCAAGGACCTGATGTCGAGCTTGTTCCCGGCGACGCCGCCCAGCGAGAAGCAGGATAGCCTGGACGCGATGTTCGGGAAGGGCTTCCAGGATCAATCGGGCGAAGGGGAGAACCAGTCCGGCTGGGGGGGGGGGGGGGGGCGCTGGGGGGGTGAGGCCTAAATATGTATGCTTTTCTTTTGTTTCCTCGCCGACGTGAGCTCCACCTGTAAATACCATTATTCAATGAAAAAAGATTTTTGATCATATCCGCGCCCTTTCTTTTTTCCCTCTCTTTTTGCTGTGTTCTGTATATTCGCGAGCCCTTCCCCAGGTGACCTCGCCTAGACAGGTACCGCGAGTAGGATTGTCGTTAGTATGCGCCCACGAGAGAGTACCTTGAGTGTTCGGCAATTCCCAGGGCTTCGCCGCAGCTCGCTCGCGAGATGTCCTTGGCCTTCTTAATCAAAAAATCAAACTTACTGAATTTCTACAAGTAAAATAAAGCGGGGGCGGGGCCTCTCGGCGGGATCCGCCTCCCCTTAGCAAGGTCCCAAGGCCTGACTCGCCAATTCTCAGGATTTGCCCCAGCTTGCTCGCGAGCTGTCCGTCATCTAATCATTGTGAGACCAAATTCTCTAAATCTTCTCGAGTAAAACATAGTGGGGGGATGAGGTGTCCTGGCGGGACCCGCCTCCTCTTAGCGAGGTCCAAGGCCCTAGCTTGTCGATCTTCTGGCGAGTCCGAGCTGGATTAGCGAGCTCGAACTCTCCCATGCCGAGCTCTCCTCTCTTGGAAGGGTCAACTTTGTTAGGCACTACCTGGGGGGGGGGGTAAGGACTACCCTGGGTGACCTTCAGCCCGTCAGCTAGGTGAGAGCCTGACAGCGGGATCTGCTCGGGGTCCACTACTAATACCATCGAGTGACTTCCAGCCTACCAGCTAGGTGAGAGCCTGACAGCGGGATCTGCTCGAGGTCTAAGGATGACACCGAGTAACTTCCAGCCCTGCCAACTAGTTGAGAGCCTGACAGCGGGATCTGCTCTGTGTCCAAATTCATTATTAACACCATCGAGTGACTTCCATCCCTACCAGCTAGGTGAGAGCCCGACAGCGGGATCTGCTCGAGGTCTAAGGATTACACCGAGTAACTTCCCTCCATGCCAGCTAGGTGGGACCCTGACATCGGGATCTGCTCGAGGTCTAAGGATGACACTGAGTGACTTCTACCCCTGCCAGCTAGGTGTGAGCCTGACAACGGGATCTGCTCGGGGTCCAAATTCATTATTAACACCATCGAGTGACCTCCAGCCCTGCCAGCTAGGTGAGAGCCTGACAGCGGGATCTGCTCAAGGTCTAGGGATGACGCCGAGTGACTTCCAGCCTTGCCAGCTTGTTGAGAGCCTGATAGCGGGATCTGCTCAGGGTCCAAATTCATTATTAACACCATCAAGTGACTTCCAGCCCTGCCAGCTAGGTGAGAGCCTGACAGCGGGATCTGTTCGAGGTCTAAGGATGACACCGAGTGACTTCCAGCCCTGCCAGTTAGTTGAGAGCCTAACAGCGAGATCTGCTAGGGGTCTAAATTCATTATTAACACCATCGAGTGACTTCCAGCCCTGCCAGCTAGGTGAGAGCCTGATAGCGGGATCTGCTCGAGGTCTAAGGATGACACCGAGTGACTTCCACCCCTGCCAGCTTGGTGGGAGCCTGACAGCGGGATCTGCTCGAGGTCTAAGGATAACACCGAGTGACTTCCAGCCCTGTCAGCTCGGTGGGAGACTGACAGCGGGATCTGCTCGGGGTCCAAATTCACTTCACTTCTTCATGCGAGCTCATTGCGACAACCTTGGCATATTAAAGAATTTTCATTAAAAATCAAGGCACAACTTACAAGCTTTAAGGGAAAAAGTGTTTTAAGTCGTCACCACTCCAAGTGATACATAGGGTCTCGCCCTCCACATTTTGTAGTCGATACCCCATGATATCAAGGCTTCTTTTACAATAAATGGACCTTCCTAGCTGGGGTTGAGCTTTCCCACGGTTGCCGATCTCCCTGCTGCATCCACCTTCTTCAGCACCAAGTCCCCCTCCACAAATTGTTTGACTCTGACGTGCTTGTCGAACTACTTGGCCATCCGCCTCTTCACCTCTTCCTGTCGGAGGGCGGAAAGATCCCGCAGTTCTTCCGCCATGTTAAGGGAGAGCCGCAGATCCTCCTCGTTCTCATCCTGTCATTCTGCCCTGCCTTCCTTGGCCGCAACAACTCGAGGTGTTTGAACTTCAAATTACATGGGGAGCACTGCCTCGCACCCATGAGAGAGTTTGAAGGGGGTCTCTCCGGTAGTTGTGTTTGCGGTGGTTCTCAGGGCTTAGAGAAATGCAGGAAGCTGCTACACCCAGCTCCCCTTCAGATTTTCCACTTTATTTTTCAGGAGGTTGACAATGATCTTGTTTGCGGCCTCCATCTGCCCGTTGCTCCTGGGGTGATGGACCAAGGCGAACCTGAGATCGATTCCAAGCTGCTCGCAGAAACTAGTGAACTCAGCGCTGGTGAACTGGGGTCCGTTGTCCGTAACAAAGGCCTGGTGCAGTCCATGGCGGTAGATGATATCCCCCTAAACAAAGTTTCTGATAACCTGGGAGGTCACCTTGGCCAGCGCCTTCACCTCCAACCACTTGGAGAAATAATCGATCATTACTAGGAGGAACCTCCTCTGTCCACTGGCCTGGGGAAACGGTCCAACCAAATCCATTCCCCAAATGGCGAAGGGCCAGGGGGCTGTGATACTTTTGAGTCGCTGAGCTGGCTGTAGTTGGAGGGGGGCAAACATCTGGCATTTGTGGCACCTTCTTGTGAACTCCGTTGCATCATGGCCCAGGGTGGGCCAGAAGTACCCCTGTCTGACAATCCTCCCTTCCAGGGTCCCACTCCCGGAGTGACTCCCACACTCCCCTGAGTTGATTTCCTCCAAGATTCTTTGTACCTCCCCATCAGCCACGCAACGAGCCAACATCCTCGAGAGTGTCTTCCTGTACAGCTGCCCGTCCTGGAGGAGGTAGTATGCTGACTTATGCCTGAGCTTCTTCTTATCTGCCCCCTCCGGATACTTTCTTGTGGAAAGGAAAGTTACAACTGGTCCATCCATGAAGGCCGTCGATCTATCTCCATGAGCTCCCCCTCTTCGATGAAAGGGTGGAATAGTTCGGTGATGGTACCCCCCACCCAAGGACCGTGCTTTGCGAGCTGATCGACCTGCTCATTTTCCTCCCGGGGCACGTGCTGGATGGAAAAAGTTTGGAACGTGTTGATGACCCCTTTTACCTTGGCTAAGTATAAACACAGGGTAGGCTCTCTTGCTTCAAACTCCCCGTTGATCTGGGAAGGTACCACCATGGAGTCGGTAAGGACCTCCACGTCCATCACCCCCAGCTCCCTGGCCAGGCACTGCCCTGCTATCACGGCCTCATACTAGGCATGATTGTTGGTGATGGGAAAGTGCACCACCACTGTCTGCTCAATTCTAGTCCCCTGAGGGCTTTCTAAGATAACCCCAACTCCTAGGGAATGCCTCCCCGAGGCGCCATCCACCTTTACCTTCCAAGGAGTCGGACGAGTGAGCTCTTCCTCCGCCACCTCAATCACATAATCAGCCAAGAAGTCGGCCATTGCTTGAGCTTTGATCGAGAGGCGCGGAACGAAGGAAACATCAAACTCACTCAACTCCACCGACGACTTGGCCAGCCTGGCAGAATGCTCCACCCCCACGAAGATGTTGCGGAGAGGATGGTCAGTCACCACTCGGATTGAGTGTGCCTGGAAATAAGCTCGCAACCTTCGGGATGAGATGATCAGGGCGAAAGCTAGCTTCTCCAAAATTGGATACCGGAGCTCGGCCTTCCTCAGGACCCGATTCATATAGTAAATAGGGAGCTGCTTCTTCCCCTCCTCCCGAACTAGGACGGAGCTCAAGGCCTCTACCCCGACCCCGAGATACAAAAACAGGTCCTCCCCCTCCTTGGGCCCTTGGAGCAGCGGAGCCTGGGTCAATTGCATCTTGAGGGCCTGGAATGACTCCTCGCACTCCTTGGTCCATTCAATCATTTGACCGCCCCTTAGTATTTTGAAGAAGGTGGGGCACTTTTCTCCAGCCCGGGAGGGGAACATACTTAGCCCTATCAGCTTTCCTATCAGGCACTGCACCTCCTTGGTATTCTGTGGTGACCCTAGCTCCATGATTGCCTTGACCTTGTCAGGATTCGGCTCGACCCCCGCAGGTGTGAGGAGATGCCCCAAGAACTTTCCCCTGCTAGCCCCGAAGACACATTTCAGGGGGTTCAATCGCATCTTGTACTTGCTCAGGGTGGCAAAGGTCTCCTCTAGGTCCTGGAGGTGGGAGTCCACATCCTGACTCTTGATCATAAGGTCATCCACGTACACTTCTAGGTTCCTCCCCTTTTGCTCTTTGAAGACCCTATCCATCATCTTCGGGTAGGTCGCCCATGCGTTCTTTAGCCCGAAGGGCATCATCTTGTAACAGTAGCATCCATCCCCCGTGATGAACGAGACATCCTTGACGTCCGGGGGGTGCATCCTGATTTGATGATAAAGTAAAAAAGCATCTAGAAAACTCATTATAGAAAAACCAACGGCTGGGTCAACCAACGCGTCGATCCGAGGTAAGGGATAACAGTCCTTAGGACAAGCTTTATTAGGTAAAGAGAAATTGATACACATTCGCCACCGGCCGTCTCCCTTTTTGACCATGACCACATTGGAGACCCAGCCGAGGTATTGGATTTCGGACACGAAGCCGGCCTTGAGAAGCTTTGCCACCTCCTCTCTGATGGGCTCTGCCAACTTGTCCGCGGTGGACCTCTTCCTTTGCTGGATAGGGCATGTTCCCGGGTTTAGGTTGAGGCGGTGGCAGGCCACATCCGCATCAACCCCCGGCATCTCCGCGGTATTCCATGCGAAGATGTCCACATTCTTCTGGATGCACTCCAGCATCCTGTCTTGGTCTTCCGGGGTCATACGTCTACTGACGCGGACCTTCTCCACCTTGCCTCCACGGGCGAGGACCTCCAACTCCACCACTTCTTCTTCAGCCTCCAACCTAGACTTCTCCCCCCATCCTTCAACATCCCTCTCCTCCGAGACGGGGACCTCCACATCCACCTCTTCCTCCACGGCCATCACATCGGCCATCTCTTCCTGGTCTCTTCCTGCTGCCTCCTCCTCTGCGCGGTTCTCCACCTCTAGCTCCTCCCTGCCAGCTTCTTGCTCAGCCTACTCCATCCTTCGACCCATCTCCTCGGCTCCCTCCTGCCAAGAGATGGAGTTCACAATGGTGACGTAGCATTCCTGTGCCACCTTGGGGTCCCCGCTGACCCTGACCTAAATCACCTCACCGTTGAACTCCAAGCACTGATGGAATGATGAGGGGATGCAACGGAAGGCGCTGATAAGGGGCCTCGTAAAGATGGCGATGTAGCTACTGGGGGCATCCACGATGACGAACCTGCAGTTTCTTGACTGCCCCCCCAGGATGACATGGAGGCCGACTCCTCCCTTCTCTTCCCTCCTCTCCCCCGAAAACCCGAACAAGTGTCCATCCGAGGCCAGCACCCTCTCCGCCTCCACCTTCATCGCATCAAACGCCTTCTTAAAGACGATGTTGATTGAGCTTCCGTTGTCAACGAGGATCCGAGAGACGGTAAAATTTTTGATGGCTGCCTTGATGACCAGCGCATCACAAATTGGATCCTCGTGATCCGGCATGTCGCTCCTGGATAAGGTGATCCTATCTTCTGGGGGTGGGGTTTGGGATGTGGAGGCAATACTCTGATGATACATGGCATGGAGGCTCGTCTTCCGAGAAGCCTGGACCCCCTCCCCCCCCCCCCCCGTGGATCACTCTGATCCCTACTCGGGTCCTAACGTCCACCCGATCTTCGTAACGGTCCTCCTCTGCCTGAGGCAGGACCTCCTCGATCCTCACTCCCTAGCGCCCCTGCTGCTGCTGCTGATGTTTCCCGTTCCCTCAGATTTCAAGGAACTCCGGGCACATGGCTGTGGCGTGCCCCTCTTCCTGATGGAAGTCGTAATAGGGCAACTCCACCCTAACTTCTCTCCTCCTCCTCCTCCTTACTACTCTCCTCCTCTCCCCCATGGCTATGGCCATTGCCTCTTCTTGATCGGGGAGTCGGGGACTCTGGGCCTGCCTCCAGCCCGGTGGGTGGAATTGATCTTGCCCCCCTTGATGGCGATACCTTCCTTGATACCCTCTTTGTGGCCCTTGCCATTGCCACTCAGGGCTCCAGCCCAGCCGACGGTCATGCTCCTGATGCCCCCACCTAGGATGATGCTGCACCTAGAGCTATCTATGCTCCCTCTACCGGGGCTCTCCTCTCCTCTCCTCCTTTCCCCTTCCTCTCGACTCCTTCTCCTCCTCTGTGGAGTACCTGGCCAGCATCCGTGCAAACTCCGGGTTTGACGCCTCCCCGTCAACCTCTCTCACTGCCTTTTCCATCAGCTCTTCGTAGGAGAGGGGGGGGGGAAGTCTCTTCAGCTCCATCCTGAAGAATCCCTATTGCAGGCCCAGGGTAAAGGCCATCATCAAACTATGGCTCGGCATCTCCTGGACCTGAGTAACCTCCTCCTAGAACCGATCCACGTAGCTCCCCAGCATCCCATTCACCCCCTGCTTGATGTGGAACTTGGACTCCGACTCCTTCTTCCTCCTCTTCGAGGTAGTGAACCTCAACATGAGCCCCCGGCGCAGGTCCTCGAAGCAGTAGATGGAGCTGGCTGGTACCTGGTGGAACCACTCCCTTGCCTTCTCCTTTGGGGTGATAGTGAAGAGTCGGCACTTGAACCCGTCCGACATCTGCCAGATTGAAACTACATCCTCGAACCATTGAACGTGCTGGATGGGGTCTCCCTTCCCGGTGTAGTAGAACATTTTGGGTTCCCTGAACCCATCTGGAACTGGGGCAGAGCAAACCAAGTCACTGAAGGGGCTTCCTCCCCCTACTGGGCGAGCTGTCGAGTCTCGTGATCCTAGCTCACCGAACCGGCCTCGGCCTGCCGAGCCAAGGAAGAGCTCGCTGCCGGGGAGCTCGCACCCCCGGCCTTCCTCGACCACCTCCTTCCCAGCTCGCCTGCCGGGGGCGACTTCGCCCAGAGAGGGGGAGGCCGCGATCTGGGCAGCTGGAGTCGAGCACTCAGCCCGCGTGCCGATTGCGAATTTGACGAGGTTCAGCACCTCACTCCTGAAATCCTCGAACATCCTCACCGTGGCGAGAGGCGGGGGGGGGGGGGAGTCTAGCCTGTCAGATCCCTTTCCTCCTGTCATCGGGCTCACTGAAGCTTTTCTGCACTGTCCACGCTCAACACACCAAAATGTTGAAACCGAAAAATTGTCTCCTGTGGAGTTCACCCTCGGGGAAGTGGTGATCGCGCGCCTACTTCGCTTCTGCAAGCAGAACAACAAAAGAAACAAGGGGAACCGACCCAAGGGCTCGGCGGGGAGGACCCACCGCACACCCGGAAGATCTAAGAGCGCTTCCCCTCCTTAGCCAGAGGCCGAGCTAAGGTACCCTCAGAAAGCACTTGAAAACTGGAGCAGGAGAGCATAGGAAGCCTTCCTTCTCGGGAACCCCTTGGGTCCTATTTATAGTTTTCAGGATATGAATTGCCAATAACCAAACTATACTGACCTGAAGTTACCAAAAAACCCTTGGTTGGGTCTGCCAACAGCCAAACTCCGCTGTTCTAAAGGGCTATGGGCAGACCAGCGTGGGCAAAACTGTAAAAAGTACCTCATGGATCCAGGCGAGCTGGGG
Source organism: Platanthera guangdongensis (assembly GCA_039583875.1). Taxonomy (NCBI): domain Eukaryota; kingdom Viridiplantae; phylum Streptophyta; class Magnoliopsida; order Asparagales; family Orchidaceae; genus Platanthera; species Platanthera guangdongensis. Next base: position 44,764,729 of record CM077154.1, read on the forward strand.
AGCCTAGCCACCTCGGCAGATCCGGCTCGCCCACTGTTGCCGAGCTCCTTTGCGAGAGCGCAAGCTGGGGCGGCGAGCTCGCCCATCCGTTGGTCACCATCAGTCGTCCTTAGCTCGACGATTCTTGGACTAGATCAGCGAATGCCGAGCTCACGGTCGATGAACGCCGCTCTCCCATTCGACGAATGCTGAGCTCGGGCTCGACTTCCCTACTGCCGAGCTCGCCCATTAGTTTCAGCCCGATCGGTCTGGTTCCTGGCGACCTTATTCACCGGACACGGGGTTGTACATTCTCCAAACTCACCGCTCACTGCACCAAAATGTTGAAACCGAAAAACGGTCTCCTGTGGAGTTCACCCTCAGGGAAGGGGTGATCGTGCTCATACTTTGCTCCTGCAAGCAGAACAATAAAAGAAACAAGGGGAACCGACCCAAGGGCTCGGCGGGGAGGACCCACCACACACCTGGAAGATCTAAGAGCGCTTCCCCTCCTTAGCCAGAGGCCGAGCTAAGGTACCCTCAGAAAGCACTTGAAAACTGGAGCAGGAAAGCACAAGAAGCCTGCCTTCTAGGGTACCCCTTGGGTCCTATTTATAGTTTTCAGGATATGAACTGCCAATAACTAAACTATACTGACCTGAAGTTACCAAAAAACCCCTTAGTTGGTTCTGCCAATAGACAACCTCCGCTGTTCTGAAGGGCTATGGGCAGACCAGCTGGGGAAAAATAGTAAAAAGTACCTCATGGATCCAGGCGAGCTGGGGAGACTGGCCACATCGGCAGATCCGGCTCGGCCACTGTTGCCGAGCTCCTTTGCCAGAGCGCGAGCTGGGGCGGCGAGCTCGCCCATCCGTTGGTCACCATCAGTCGTCCTTAGCTCGACGATTCTTGGACTAGCTCGGCGAATGCCGAGCTCACAGTCAACGAACGTCGCTCTCCCATTAGACGAATGCCGAGCTCGGGCTCGGCTTCCCTGCTGCCGAGCTCGCCCATTAGTTTCAGCCCGATCGGTCTGCTTCCTTGCGACCTTATTCGCCGGACACGGGGTTATACATGGGTAGTCCTTAGAGTTGAAGAAGTAGAAGCACCAGCAGCTGGTGGAGGAGGAGGAGGAGGATCCTTTCTGTATCTTTGAGGAGGTGGGGAATATTTGCTATTTTTCTTCCTTTTTTCTGTTGATTTTTGGACAGCCACATCCATGCTGGCATTCCCTTGTAAGGTGTAATCTTCTGGAGTATATAATAAGAAGTGTCATATGTTAGGTTTGGTTTTTGGGCAGGAGGTGGAGGAGCTTTCCTCTTCTTAGACACTTTCTTTTTCTTGGGCTCATCATCAGAGTCCTCATCATTATCATCATCATCATCAGAAGAATACTGAGGAGCATCATATAAGGCATCAATGTCCTTTAGTACTGATTTGTCAATGGGCTTTTCAGCCTGAATAGGAGCTGGAGGAGGAGCTGAAACTTGAGCTGGAGGGCTATACACAACAGTGCTTTCAGCAACTGTCTTATTTTCTTCTTCAATGTCAGCCATGATCAATGCATTAAGATCAGGCATGGGTGAATCATCCATAATAAAAACTGGAGCAGAACTATCTTTTGGAGGGGATGAAATAATCGGTGAAATAGCTCTGGGAGGAGATGGAGTAGCTGGAACCTCTATTATAACAAAACTATCCCTGAGTTGCTTGACAACCTTGGGGCTTATGGGAGAGGTGTAAGGAACTATAGCCAAAGATGGCTTGATGCAGTATTCTGGAAGGTTATTAAAGTAGGCTGTATCAAAACTGCTCAATATATTTAAAAGATCAACTATGGGATTTATAATAAAATCACCAGCAGTTGTTATGTCCTCTGGGACCTGCTCATCTATTTCCATATCAGATTCAATAAAATGAATTATATCAAATAAATCTGTATCAGCATCTGCATCTGCATCTACTGTTGGTTCTGCTTCTACTTCAGCTGCTTCTTTTTCTGCTGTAACTACTGTTGTTATTGTTGCTTCTATTGTTGCTGCTTCTTCTGCTGCTACTGCTATTGCTGTTACTTCTGCTGCTATTTCTGCTACTGCTTCTTCATTGAGTATCTCCCCCTGCCTGGTTTCAGTGTATACTGGAGCCAGGCCCCTAACTGAAGAGGGAGGAGCAGAAAGAGCAGATATATGGGCAGCTAGGGAGGAAATGGAAGAAGAAAGAGGTGAAATGGCCTCTGCTATGATTGTTTTAAGAAGGGGAGTTAGAAGTGCAATGAGTGGTGGTATGATGGAGGGATCCAATAGTGGAGTGGTAGAGGGTGTGGAAGAAGGTTTTTGAATGGAAACAAAAGTGGGGAGGGTAGTAGTTGGTGGAGTAGGAGGTAGAGAATCTATCATTGGAATATCTGGAATAGAAGAAGTATGAGGAGGGGAAGTAAGCAGATTAAAGGAAGGGAGGGAGGATATATTGGAGGGGGGAATGGAAGCGAAATTGGTTGGTAATGGAGAGGAGAGTGGTGATGGAACTGGTGTATCATGTTGGGAGGGAGGTGAGTTAGGAAAGTCAGTGGGGGATAGGTGTACTGGGGATGAGGGAGGTGTAGGAGTGTGAATGGTGGTTTGAAATGTGGAGGGGGTTGTTGTACCATCTGATGTTGAGGTAGGATGGTTGGAGGTGAGGGATGTGGAGAAGGGATCTCTTTAGTAGGGAGGGAAGTGGCTGGAGCAGCCGTAGTACTCTCAGAAAGCCTGATGGAGGAGGAAGAAGCCTTGGAGGGCTTAGTGATGGTCCTCTCCCACCTGCCAAAGAGCGCAGAGGTGAGCCTCTTGGAGGCATTGATGAATATGGTCTGGGAGACCAGGGATTCAACAGCCTTTTCTTTTAGGAAGATCCCTAAGATCCTTCCAAAATAGACCTCTTTCTTTGTATTCTTTTTCTTAATCAGATCAAACATGATCTGAGCAAAGTTTACCCTTTTCTTGTTAACCACATCACACATAACTAGGAATTGGTGTCTGGTTATGTAGTCATGTGCAGTGTGCTTGCCCAGCAACGCTTTGCCCACAATGACTGCTAGGAATTTAAATTCAGCACACATGTGTTTCTCCAGCAATTTATTTGGGGTTTATCCAGAATAACCCATCATACCCAGCATCACATCATATTCTTCAGTATCAATTTCCAACTCTTCTTCACCATTACTTAACCCAAAAATTTTTGTTAGGACAGCGGGAGTAAGAGAATTAGCATTACCCGATACTGTCCCTGTCAGAGTGTTCTCATCTGTGGTGGAGGAAGTATAGACCCACTCCATGATTTCAGCGCTGACGAGTTTGATCCTGGTTGACATCAGATTCTTTAACTACTGTTCCTCAAGCAGTTGCAGGAATTCTAGGAAGATTGGGTCTGAATGCTGGAAGGAATCAAAATAGACATTAAAGCCGGTGTCGAATTTCATTGCCGCAAGATTTCCTGCTGGAATCGCCATTAGAGCACCTGCAAGAGAAAAACGACGATCAAGTACAAAGGAACTGAAAGCGCAGGATGGAGATCTAAGAAAACCTAGATATAAGGTTTTCCAGAATATGAATCGACAAACTTCGTTCCACGAAAAATAAAATAATTCTTCGATCTGTGGTTGACGAAATAATTTGTAGTTAAATATTTCGTCGAGCTCAGTCTGAAGATTTGAAGACATTTTGTCGAGCTCCATTCGACGAAAGTTTTCTGAAGTAGATTCGCCAATCTCCGTTCGACAAAAACAACTTCACTCATAGAGAGTTCGTCGACCTCCATTCGATGAATATCTCAAGAACTTTCCCCAGTTCGTCGAGCTACGTTCGACGAACTTTGGCAAATTCATCGAGTGCAGACAGAAATAAAACCAAGGCTTCTCCTTTGATCATTCCAAGCTGATTTATAAAGAACAAGTGATTTCTTTCATCCAAGGGTTTGGTGAAAATATCAGCTCTTTGTAAATCAGTGTAGATATAGACAAGTTTAATTTTGTTTTTGTCTACACACTCTCTAATGAAATGATGGCTAATGTCTATATGCTTAGTCCTACTGTGATGGACTGGATTCTGTGCAATGGATATAGCACTTGTGTTATCACACAGTAGAGTTGAATTATTTAAGTTGAAACCATAGTCCAGTAGTTGATTCTGAATCCATAACATCTATGAACAACAACTGCCAACTGTTATATATTCTGCTTCAGTTGTTGATGTAGACACAGATGATTGTTTCTTACAGAACCAAGACACTAGTCTCATACCAAGGAACTGGCAAGTTCCTGAGGTACTTTTCCTATCAACCCCGCATCCAGCAAAGTCCGCATCTTAATATCCAGTTAAATCAAATTCTTACTCTGTAGGATACCAAAGGCCTAGACTGGGACAACTCTTTATATATCTCAAAATTCTTTTTAGAAAAATTAGTTGAGATTCTTTAGCGTTTACTTGGAACTAGCACAAAGGCATGTGACAAACATGATATCAGGTCTGCTAGCTGTAGGATATAATAGGGACCCAATAATACCCCTATATAACTTCTAGTCAACAGGTTTCCCTTGTGGATCAGAATCTATTACAGCATTAGTTGCCATAGGTATTTTCTTTGTTGAGGCATCAGCCATCCCAAACTACTTGAGAAGCTCTTTAGCATATTTAGCCTGGGAGAAGAATATGTCATCAGGTAGCTACTTCACTTGAAGACCAAGGAAGTAGGAGAGCTCACCCATGCTACTCATCTCAAACTTAGAATGCCTGAGGTCAGAAAACCTCTTGTATAGTTTAGAGTCAGTAGACCCAAATATGATGTCATCCACATAGATTTGTACTAACAAGATTTTATCCTTATGGTGCCTAGTGAATAATATTTTATCTACTATGCCTCTAGTGAATTCATGCTCTATCAGAATGCTAGCTAAGGTCTCATACCAAGCTCTTGGATCTTGCTTTAGGCCATAGAGGGATTTATGCAATCTAAATACATAAGATGGATGGGTTGGAGAGACAAAACCTGGAGGTTATTCAACATAAACCTCTTCTTTTAGTAGTCCATTCAGGAAAGCACTCTTTACATCCATCTGATATACCTTGAACTTCTTATAGGCAGCATAAGCAAGAAAGATTTTGATTGCCTCGGTTGGACCCCTAATTGATTTGGGCTAGGTTCACTAGCTTAGGATGTGACCCATCATGTATAGCCATGGTCAAGTTTGTGTCCTAGAGTCTAGGTCAAGTCCTTAGGTTCAACATCAAATGGACCAGCTATCATCAAGACCATCAGAAACTCCAGACTTAGAGGATTTCAAGACTAAGTAAAATGAGTTCGACGTTCGTCGAACTCAGGTCGACGAAAGGGGTTCTGAGCTCGACGATCTTGAGACATTTCTTTGTGCTGAGCTCGACGATCCTTGTCCTCAGTTCGACGAAAATTGGGACTCTTCAACTCCAGAATTTTTCTAAGTTCAGCTTCAAGCTTTGGTCGATGAACTGGATTCTGAGCTCGACGAACTTGGACCTCAAGCTTACAACTTCCCAGGTCGACGAATGCAGTACTTTTCTCGACGATTTCTGGTCTACGATCTGAATCCTTCTCAATATAAGACTTCTCCGATTCTAAGTCCACAATCATTCTTCGGTCGACGAATTTGGATCTCGGTTCGACAAAAAAAGACTGACAGTGATGATTATCTATTCGACGAACTCTGGATCTCTGGTCGACGAATGAAGATTGTCAGTTCAACGAAGATTGTAGCAGTATTGACAAGATTCCCTAGAAGACTAAGTGCTATTGTCTGGTCGACGAACTCATCTAGCTCAGCTCGACGAACTCAAGCTCAGCTCGACGAACTCATCAAGCTAAGCTCGACGAATTCATCAAGCTCAGCTCGACGAACTCAAGTTCAGCTCGACGAACTCAAAGTCAGCTCTACGAATTGTGTTCTTCATTTGACGATTCCAGACTAGGTCTTCTCCAGCTTCCCGTCCCTTTTCTCGGAAATGAATTCTCAGTAATTAATGTCCAATCCTCTCGGAATGTTACCGTTAGAACGCGCATTGATCATGGATTATTTCATGCCGTTTTTCCATGGGACAGTTAGGGAAATCATTGATTGCCGCTTCCTTCCCAGGCCGACTGCAATTACTACTCAACATTCAAATTTCGAATATTCCTCAGTCAGTAGGAAGTCAAAGAAAAGAAGAGATTAAACAGTACTACAACACTAGCAGTTAGAGAGACACACAGACAGACAATTGTACTGAAGAACAAATCTTACAGAAATCTAAAGGTCTACTGCAATCAGCCTAGGCCAGAGAACAACTTCATTAAGAAGAAGAAGAACATTCATTTTCTATCAAGAGTCTTCTTCCTTTAACTCTACAAGATAACTTCTCAAGGACAACAATTATTCTATATGTCAAAGAAGATCCTGAAGCATTCTCTAGTCCAGGCTCTCAAGCTTTTTAAGACCTATCTCCCAGAAGCAGTGCTCCAGATTTCCTGAACCATTCAAGATCTTAGGGGGAGCAATCTGCTGAAATCAATCCAAAAGTCTTCTCAGTTGTCATTGAGAAAGAGAAGACCTCATCACCTTTTTCCATCCTCTGTACAGTGTTTTAATTCCCTTCAAAATTATTCCTGGTTGCAAGTCTCCTTCCAAAAGACTTGAGGTTTTTATTTTTGAGCACCTGAACAAAAGCTCATTGGTGTCAGGCACCTGATCAAAAACCTGAGTGGATTCCTACCAGGGTGGTAGAAGAGTGGACGTACCCAGGTTGGGGAACCACTATAAATTTCTTGTGTCGTCTGGTTGCCCTTTATTTTTGTTTTGGCTGTGTTGCTCTGTGATCTGTGATTAAATAGGTTGCTGTGGTTGTTTATTTTATTTTCTGACCTATTAACTTAGGAATACAACATGAGTTGTAAAGATTTTTTTTGAGAGCACAATACTCTATTCACCCCCCCCCCCTCTAGAGTATTTCAGATCTAACCTGCACTTTCAATTGGTATCAGAGCCAGGTTGGTTAAAATACCACACCTTTAGAGATCAAGTGGTTGTACAGGCTAACACCTGAGTCATAAAGATCCCTCTAGTTAGATCTGTTTGCTTTGTTTTTGTTATTAGATTTATTTCTTCACAGACATGGCTCAAAACAAAGATTATGCAAGCATCAGACCTCCAGTATGCAATCTTAACAAGTTTGCCCTCTGGAAGGCAAGAATCAAATTATATATGAATTCTATTGATGAGGATATTTTTGCTTCCATCTTGATAGGAGTACCTCCAGCACCTACCGCTTCTCCAAGCACCTCCACCAACATGACTGCAGTACCTCCTCCAGAGAACAATGATGCCTACAAGAAAGCCAAAATTGCAGATGCAAAGGCAATGAATATCTTGTCTCAGACAATGTCAGATGACATATTTCAGAAGATGGCTGAGTGCACCTCAGCCAAGGCCATTTGGGACTCCCTCAACCAAATGGTAGCTGGTTCAGCAGATGAAAGGAAAGACAAAAGATCATATCTCATATCCTTGTATGAGAATTTCAAGAAGGATGAGGCTGAATCAGTGGCTGAGTTGTACAACAGGTTTAGCTCAATCATCAATGAGCTTAAGACCTTGGATGAATACATCACCCTAACAGAGGTGAATGATAAGATCTTGATGTGCTTCCCTAGCTCTTGGGATTCAAGAATCTGGCCTATCAAAGAAGCCAGAAGCCTAAATGAGATATCCAATGAATCTCTGCCAGGCAAATTAAAATCCTATGAGCAGTTGATAAAATCAAGAGAAGCAGCTGAACAGAAGTCAACAACTCCAGTGAGAAAGGATCATAGCATAGCCTTCAAGGCATCTGAGGAAAGTGAGACCTCAACATCCAATGAGGAACTCATGAGCCTTTTTGCAAAAAGATTCTATAAGATGGCTAGAAAGGATTTTAGAAGGAAATCATCCGGGAAGGATGATAAGCCAAGATTTGACAAGACACCAACCAAGGAGGTTGTGTGCTTTGGATGCAGAAAGCCTGGACATTATATCTCAGAATGTCTAGAAAACCAGAAGAAGGAGAAAAGCAGAGAAAAGGACTCCAGTAGAAAACACAGCAGCAGACCCTCCTCCAACAAGTACAAAAAGAAAGACAAGGGCTTTGTTGGTGAGACATGGAGTGATACTGAAGAAGAATCATCCTCTTCCAGCTCATGTGAAGAAGAGGAAGAAGAAAGATCCAAGTAGGTTTGCCTAATGGCAATTGATGTCTCCAGGAGCAATTCAGGATCAGAAGGAGAATCTGAAGATGAAGCAGCCTCAGACTCAGAGGCAGATCAGGTTCTTTCAAGTTTTGATTTCAATTCTGATTTATTTAAAACTGAATTCAAAACTATGTGTTTAGATTTAATTAATTCAGAAAAAAGAAATTAAAACCCTTAGAGAAAGACTAGGAAATCTTGAATCTGTCAACTCAGAAAATATTAAACTACAAGATCAACTAACTCTAGCAAATGAACAGATAATTCAATTAAAATCTGATTTATGTGAGGCCAAACAACTTGAGCAATCTATCAATGGGAGAAGTCTCAAGCTGATGGACATAACAAGCATAGTAAATGCCAGATTAAATGACAAGCTGGGCTTGGGTGCATCATCCGGTTTGCCCCCCATAATTAAGAAAATTATTCTTTCCACACCCATTAAATTTATTTCTGCCAAGGGAAAAGAAAAGATAATAGACAAACCAATGTCAGCAAACAACCCAAAACCCATAGATAAGAGAAATAAAAATCAGAAAAAAGCTAATAAAAACAATGTTCAGCAGCATTCGTCGAACTCAAATCGACGAAATGTGGCCAGTTCGTCGAACCCAGATCGACGAACGCTGAACACAAACTTCAGTGATAAGAATTTGTCTAACTGCGATCGATGAACTTTGTATGGTTCGTTGAGCAGAGGTCGACGAACTTGGGGCGCGGAAAATGACTACTGTCATTCTCAGAGCAGAGATCGACGATCTCAGCCCTATTCGTCGAACTCTGGTCGACGAACTTACAGAAATTCGTCGAACCCAGAAGGAACAAACTTAAATCACTTCTCTTAGAGAAACTCTAAGCCAACTAATAAGACATTCAATCCAGTAGCTGATTGGGTTATTCCACCTAGGAGATATCACCCCTCAGGTTACAAATCTCAACCTACCTTATCAATTATTTACAGCTTTTCATTTCAACCAAATAAAGGACCCAAGATAACCTTGGTCAAGAACAATTGAGTTCTGTTTTTCATTACAGGTACAGGTGAAGAACTGTCTAAGGGTGAGTCAGACCTGGTACTTGGACTGTGGGTGCTTGATGTAGGGATGTCGGATCAGAGATCTCCACGGATTTAACGCTCTATCTCCGCTCTACACGTCGTAGATATACCGCACCTACACAGCACCTATCGCCCACAATAGTTCCTCGTCACAAACGCAGCACAAACAATAAGGGAGGAATGGTCGACTCGAAAACAACGATCGGAAATTTGAGTCGGAATATTCCCCAAGAAAACACAAATGTTGCCACTCATTTTTGAGAGCAAGACCAAGGCTATAGGCCAAGATCCGCTCAGACAAATAGGATCCACCCGATTCGGAAATAAAAAGCCTTGCAACGATGTTTTCGTTTCAAAACTTGCAGCGATTAATTTAAAGATCCGGAGAAAATGATTTGCGAAAATCGACCACAACTAAGGAGAAGAATCACACAAGGAAGAGGAAAGAGATTACCCAACCTGAAAGTGTTTCACACAAGATAACTGTGGGAGAATCACTCTCTCCACGGATCCACCGGTTTCACACCGAATGGGGCTGCTTCCTTCTTCCACGGAGTTGCACCGATAGAAGCCACGCCGGAGTCGCACCGAACGTGGATGGAGGAGGCAAGGTTTGGCTTCACACCAAGGGGGGGGGGGGGGGGGGGGGGCTATAGGATTCTCTCCATGGTGGCCGAAATTCCTCAAGGGGGATTTAGGGTTTCTTTTTCCAATGCTTTAACTCTTCATGATAGCCTCCTTTAAATAGGAGTTACAAACAAGGCTTAGCCCTTCATGATGGAGATTTAATCTCATCCATCTGAATGGCTAATTGCACACCAATACTAAAAATATTTCAAAATGAAAAAAAAACAACACATGCAATGAATATAAAATTATCACATAAGCATAGGATAATTATATATTCCAAATATAAAATAGAGTGCAAGAAAAGGAAATAAATAAAGCTAATGCGTTGCCGTGGCGGTAGCACGTCGCGGGCGGAGGTTGTAGCATAGCCTTCCGTTAGCGTCATCTTGCCGCCTCACGTCCTTGAGTCGTATGGCCTTATCAACCGGATCATCAACAGCATCGTCAGCGTTCTCTTCAAATGGTGGAGGAGGGGGCACGCCATCAATCCTCCCCCGCTCAAATGCACGCATCTTCGTTTCGTGGTCCAAGCGATAGCGGTGAAGGAGAGCGGCATCCAAACTCTGCAGCTCCGTCTCGAGTACCCAAGAGTCATCCGAAGGGGGCCGATCACGCCAATGGATGAGAAAGCGGTGGGTGTCGCCATCAGCAGTGGTAGCAGGCTCAGCATCAAGTATCATCTCTGGAGTGGAAAACGTCCGTGGAAACCTGGGGAACATATTAGCAGTAGGGAGGAAAGAAGGCAACTTACCATCCGATGATATAACTGTGGGGACCGAAAGAGAGAGATCATCCGTACTACCACTCGCCAACCCATGAGAATTTTCAGTGGAAGAAGAAGACGACAAAGAAATCAACTCTTGTGGTGGTGACACAAACATCGTTAAATCCGAAACATTAAAAATGGGGGAGATACCCCAATCAGCAGGCAAGTCCAAAACGAAAGCGTTGTCACCTAACTTCTTAATAATCCGAAAAGGGCCGGCCCGCTTTGGTGCTAACCTTTTAACGGTGCCAGTTGGCAAGCGTTCGGGAACCAAACAGACTAAAACTAGATTGCCAATTTTGTAGTCTGATACTCTCCTATGTAAATTAGCGTGCGCTTGATAAGAGTCGTATTGCGTAGTCAAGGTGGCCCGTATACGAGCGTGTAAATCATGGATGTGCTGGGCGAAGGATTGTGCAAACTGACTTGCCTTGTACGTTGGGGGCAACGGCACCAAGTCAAGCGGCACAGGAGCCTTATACCCGTGGAACATCTCATTCGGAGACAGACCCGTGGACCTATTCTTGGAATTATTGTAGGCTAACTGGGCATGGGGAAGGAGAAGATCCCAAGTGCTCTTGTGATCACTCACAAGGCATCGTAACAAATTTCCTAATCTCTGATTAACCACTTCTGTCTGCCCATCAGTTTGGGGATGATAGGCAGAGGAAAACAATAATTTTGTTCCCATTAATATCCAAAGAGTCTTCCAAAAATAACTAGTGAATTTTACGTCCCTATCCGATACTATGGTCTTTGGCACTCCACGGTGACTAACGACTTCTTTAAAATAAAGCTTAGCGACATGAGATGCATCATTCGTCCTACTGCACGAGATGAAATAAGCCATCTTTGAAAACCTATCCACAACTACAAAAATTGAGTCGTGACGGCGTAGGGTAACGTGAAGGCCTAATACAAAATCCATACTAACGTCTACCCAAGGCATGGAGGGAATAGGCAAGGGTGTATATAATCCTACATTGGTTTTACTACCCTTAGACACCTGGCACGTGCGGCAGCTACTCACTACCTGTCCCACCATAGCCTTAAGTTTTGGCCAATAGAATTTGTCTTCGACTAACGTAATGGTCTTATCTCTACCGAAGTGGCCACTCAACCCTCCGCTATGCAACTCCCATATGATATGTAGTCGTAATGATGACTATGTAATACATAGTTTCCCGTTCCTAAACAGGTAACCGTCCTTGATGACGTAGGCAGATATCGTCATGGGGGAGCTATCCTGGGCAGAAAGATAGAAGTCCTGGAAGTCAGGACACGTGGCGTACTCATCTTTAATCTGCTCAAATCCTACAACATGTACTTCCATCGAGGTGAGTAAAAGATTAAGACGACTAAGGGCATCCGCGACTCGGTTATCAGCTCCCTTAAGGTGCTTGAGATTAAACGTACAACCTTGTAAGAAAGATACCCACTTAGCATGTAGTGGACTAAACTTATGCTGGCCGTTGATGAAACGTAAGGCCTCATGATCGGAGAGGATCACAAACTCCTTTGAGAGGAGATAGTACCTCCAATGGTGTAGACATCGGACTACATCATAAAATTCCCTATCGTAATTAGAATAGTTCAGCTTAGGGCCGGACAACTTCTCGCTAAAATAACTAACGGGATGGCCCTCCTGGCTCAAGACACCTCCAATCCCTACCCCAGACGCATCACATGTGAGCTCAAAGACCTTAGCAAAGTCAGGTAGACGTAAGACAGGTGCCTTAGTCATAAGCTCCTTTATTCGTTCAAAAGCATGGGTGGCGGACTTCGTCCACGTAAACTCTCCCCTCTTCATACAGTCTGTGATAGGCGCCATAATACTACTGAAGTCTCGTATAAAACGACGATAAAACGTGGCTAACCCATGGAAACTACGCACCTCACGTAGGGTCATTGGCACGGGCCAGTCCTTAATGACCTGAACTGTGCCCGGATCGACTCCGATACCCTCAGAGCCGACTATATAGCCTAAGAACTCTACCTCCGAGACATAAAAAGTGCATTTCTTAAGATTGAGAAATAATGTCTCCTTCCGTAGGGTGGAAAGGATAACTCTCATGTGGGAGATGTGCTCGGTAGTAGAGGTGCTATAAATCGGAATATCGTCAAAGTAGACGACAACGAACTTTCCCATTAATGGCTGAAAGACATGTGTCATCATCCGGGAGAAGGTACTATGGGCATTGGACAACCCAAAGAGCATCACAAGCCATTCGTAGAGACCATCCTTCGACTTAAACGCCGTTTTCCACTCATCGCCCTCTCGTATCCTAATCTGGTGATAGCCACTCCGAAGATCTAATTTGGAGAATACGGTGGCTCCAGTCAAGACATCCAACAAATCGTCTAGGCGGGGAATGGGGAACCTATACTTGATGGTGATTTTGTTGATAGCCCAGCTATCAATGCACATCCTCCATGTACCATCCTTCTTGGGGGCAAATAGGGCTGGTACAGCACATGGACTCATACTAGTCCTAATAAAACCTTTCGCTAGCAAGCCCTCTATCTGAGACTGCAACTCCAGGTGACCTGCGGGGTGGAGTCGGTAATGGGGCTGATTTGGCAAGGAAGACCCCGGGATGAGATCTATCACATGCTGGATATTCTTAAGCGGGGGTAACGTGGATGGCAACTCATTCGGGTACACGTCCCTTTACTCCTCCAATAGTACCCGTAACTCACTAGGTAAATCATCCAAAATGCTAGAATTGGGCTTCGCACTTAAGAGGACTAGCGCATACATGATTCCATCAAAGAACGGATCCCTCTCAAACTCTTTCCTACCTACTAGATTCAACGTTTTTCGTTCTACCAGAATAGTGGTGTCCTTAGCCAAGACTACGGGCTCTTTTGGGATGGTCGGCCTCAAAGTGATGGTTTTGCCATTGAATTTGAATTCATAAGTGTTGGCTCTACCAAAATGTGTAACATCACGGTCATATAGCCAAGGGCGGCCCAACAACACATGACAAGCGGCCATCGGAAGGACATCACACCACACCTCATCAATGTAGGATTTGAATGAGAGTGGGACCAGGCATCGTTTTGTAACGGGTACAGAGAGCTTGTTGATCCAAGCGACCTGATATGGGGTCGGGTGCGGTTCCGTGACCAAGGACATACGTGCAACGGCATTCTCAGATACGACATTCACGCAGCTACCACTATCAATAATCAGCTTGCAAAGCTTCTCGCCACTCTTAAAAATCAGAGAAAATATGCTCGTCCTCTTCCAATCATCTAATGTACGCGGAGTGGTCAAGATACAACGCATCACCATAAGGTGGTGATCGTCCTCTAAGTCACTAGGGACTCCTTCGGGGTCACTCTCCTCTGCGGCCTCGTATACGTAATCGTCAGGGTCGGTGGTTGGCTCTAATAAGGCTAATGTTTTTGTCTTTGTTGGGCATTCGTAGGCATAGTGGCCTTGAATGCCGCAAGAGTAACAAGTGGTGTTAGCCTTGCTAACCTTCCCGATAGGGACACGCTCACTCGCAGGGTTCTTGGAGTTCCTAGCGGTGATCACGATTGACTTCGACTCGGTAGATTTGAACTTTCCCTTATCAGGGTATGTGGAAGAAGATGCCCCAGTGGTGGACTTTCTCTTCGCATGAGCGTAGCGGGAGTGAGCCTTAGAGGCTAGGTGTTTTTCAATGTCCAAGGCAGTATTGAAAGTCGTGTTCAAGTCCGTATGCTCATATCGCAAGAGCTTCCTTTGGATATCAGGGTTAAGCCCTTTTCGAAATCTAGATAAGGTGACTTCGGGGATCTCCCTAAGGTCACATCGCACCATACGGTCCTTAAGTTCGCCCATATATTCAGCTACCGAGCTTGAGCCCTGCCGCAGAGTGGCAATCTCATCGAACATCTGTGTCCGATGGTACGCGGGAAGGTACTGATCGGTCAACAGGTTCTTCATTACCGGCCAACCTATAAGAGGGGCTCCGTGTCCAGTTCCCAACCTTCGCTCCTCATTCAGCCAAAACATCTTAGCATGACCTGTTAACTTCATCCGGGCAACTAGGACCTTTTGGGGATCCATCAGGTTGTGCCACTCGAAGTAACACTCCATGTCCACAGTCCAGTTCAGGAAGAGTTGGGGGTCTCCCATGCCATCGTAAGTGGGGGCATTTATTTTAATGGCCCTAGTAATGTCAAAGTCTCGCTCGGGGCGGTGTCCTCTAGGGGGCACCCGTGGAGAGTCCCCATCAGAATCCGAATCAGAGTTATGTTGGTGCCGGTTGGGGCGGTCAACATTAACGTGTGGCGGGGGTGGCCTAGCCTGATTTTGTAGGATCTGGGCTAAGACGTTCCTAAGCTCAGCCATTTCGGCATGAAGACCCGCTATAGCCTCGGTGTTGGGATCACCATGCTCGTTCGCAGCCATCCTAGATGTAGACGGGGTTGCGTACTCCGTTCCTAGCCTAATGCGCATTCAGGTTTGGGAGGCCCCGGGAAAGATGAATTTTCCTAGGGCTGTAGCTATATTGAAAATAAGATATTTTTATATATTCCCAATGTGAATAACACGTAGATCGTTAAAAAAATTTGTTTTTGAAATTTTGCTGAAAAATAAAGATTTCAGCCCGCTATTGGCAGACCACAGAAAATAATTTTTTTTAATTCTAACGATCCGATCTCCAACAAGGAACGCAGAGAGGATGTTTGCAACGTGAAAGTTGCAACGACCGCCTCTGATACCAAATTAATGTAGGGATGTCGGATCGGAGATCTCCATGGATCTAACGCTATATCTCTGCTCTACACGTCGTAGATCTACCGCACCTTCACAGCACCTTTCGCCCACAATAGTTCCTCGTCACAAACGCTGCACAAACAATAAGGGAGGAATGGTCGACTCGAAAACAACGATCGGAAATTTGAGTCGGAATATTCCCCAAGAATACACAAAGGTTGCCACTCCTATTTGAGAGCAAGACCAAGGCTATAGGCCAAGATCCGCTCAGGCAAATAGGATCCACCCGATCCGGAAATAAAAACCCTTGTAACGACGTTTTCGTTTCAAAACTTGCAGCGATTAATTTAAAGATCCGGAGAAAACGATTTGCGAAAATCCACCACAACTAAGGAGAAGAATCACACAAGGAAGAGGAAAGAGATTACCCAACCGGAAAGCGTTTCACACAAGATAACTTTAGGAGAATCACTCTCTCCACGGATCCACCGGTTTCACACCGAATGGGGTTGCTTCCTTCTTCCACGGAGTCGCACCGATAGAAGCCACGCCGGAGCCGCACCGAACGGGGATGGAGGAGGCAAGGTTTGGCTTCACACCAAGGGGGGGGGGGGGGGCTATAGGATTCTCTCCATGGTGGCCGAAATTCCTCAAGGGGGATTTAGGGTTTCTTTTTCCAATGCTTTAACTCTTCATGATAGCCTCCTTTAAATAGGAGTTACAAACAAGGCCTAGCCTTTCATGATGGAGATTTACTCTCATCCATCCGAATGGCTAATTGCACACCAATACTAAAAATAGTTCAAAATGAAAAAATAACAACACATGCAATGAATATAAAATTATCACATAAGCATAGGATAATTTTATATTCCAAATATAAAATAGAGTGCAAAAAAGGAAATAAATAAAGCTAATGCGTTGTCGTGGCGGTAGCACGTCGCGGGCAGAGGTTGTAGCGTAGCCTTCCGTTAGCGTCATCGTGCCGCCTCACGTCCTTGAGTCGTATGGCCTTATCAACCGGATCATCAGCAGCATCGTCAGCGTTGTCTTCAAATGGTGGAGGAGGGGGCACGCCATCATTGCTCCAAGCATATGACAGGCAGCAAGGCCAATTTATCCAACTACAAGTCCAAGCTAGGACCAAAGGTGATCTTTGGTGATTCAAATAGTGGCCAGTCAGAAGGATATGGAGCAGTAAAGATTGGATCAGTTACATTCAAAAGAGTAACATATGTAAGAGGACTCAAACATAACCTTATATCCATAAGTCAATTATGTGATGAAGGTTATCAGGTACACTTTAACTCTACCTCTTGTTATATTATCAATAATGAAAACCAAACTGTTTTAATTGAAATTAGACAAGGTAACATATATCTAGTAGATTTTATTTCTGCCAAAACTGATGTTTGTTTACTCAATATCACTAGTAGCCCAAATGAGTTGTGGCATAAAAGATTAGGACATGTAAACCTTAAGAATATAGCTAGTTTATCTAAAGACAACCTTGTTAGAGTTCTACCTTCTGGCCCCTACAAGAAGGAAAACCTATGCAGGGCTTGTCAATTAGATAAGCAAACTAAAACTAGTTTCAAATCCATTAATAAAAGTGATTCACCTAGGATTTTGTATTTTCTTCATGTGGATCTATTTGGACCCATTGCAGTACAAAGCCTAGGATGGAAGTCTTATACTTTAGTGATTGTTGATGACTTCTCCAAATTCAGTTGGGTAGCCTTTCTGAGAACTAAGTCAGATACATTCAAGGTTCTTACAGATTTTCTCAGGACCAAACAGATTGAGTTCTCTACTCATTTTGCATTGATTAGAAGTGATCATGGCACAGAGTTTGAGTCTCTTCTTATGCATGAGTTCTGTGAGAAGGAAGGTATCAGACAGTCCTTCTCAGCTCCTAGAACTCCCCAACAAAATGGGGTAGCTGAAAGGAAAAATAGGACACTCATTGAAGCTGCAGGCACATTATTGGCAGATGCTTACATGCATCTATCCTTTTGGGCAGAAGCTGTAAATACTGCTAACTATGTCCTGAATAGAAGCCTTATACATAAGCTGAAAAGTAAGACACCCTATGAATTGCTTAAAGGGAAGAAACCTAAAATCACATATTTTAAAGATTTTGGTTGTATATGCTATATTCACATAAACAACAAAAGATACATTAGAAAGTTTGAGGCTAAGGCTGAAGAAGGGATTTTTCTGTGATATTCCCAAGTAAGCAAGGCCTATAGGGCGTTTAATAAATCATCTCTTAAAATTGAAGAGTCAGTCCATGTATCATTTGATGAAGCTAACATGTCTTATAAGGAGAAAGAAATTTCTACCAATAGCTTTTTGCAGGTTCCTTAACTGTATGAGTCTATGGATGGACTAAACCTTACCCCTGAGGCATCAACCCATCCTTCTCCATAGGTTGCTGAAGATAGTGAAGAAGAAATTCAAGTGGAAGTGGCTGAACTTCCCTCAACAGCTAATAAGATTCCTCAAGAGGAATTTATCATAGAAGCTGTTGCTGAACAAACTCCACCAACTGATCTTGTCACACTTAAAGATCACCCCAGATCTCAAGTGATTGGAGACATTTCAGCAGGTGTACACACAAGGCATCAGCTCAACCAAGACTTGATGCGTGCCTATTTTATCTCTCAGATTGAACCTCTCACCATCCATGAAGCTGAGCAAGATCCCCATTGGATCATTGCAATGCAAGAGGAACTAAATCAGTTTGAGAGATGTAGAGTTTGGGATTTGGTTCCAAGACCCCATAACTACCCAGTTATTGGAACCAAATGGGTCTACAGAAACAAGCTGGATGCTCAAGGGAACATAGTGAGAAACAAGGCTAGGCTTGTTGCTCAAGGCTACAGGCAAGAGGAAGGAATTGACTATGACCAAACCTTTGCCCCTGTTGTAAGGTTAGAGGCCATAAGAATATTCCTTGCCTATACAGCTCACAGGAGATTCAAAGTTTTCCAAATGGATGTCAAGAGTGCATTTCTAAATGGAGTGATTCAAGAAGAGGTTTATGTAGAACAACCTCCAGGTTTTATCTCTCTAACTCAACCCTCTTTTGTATTTAAATTGCATAAAACTCTCTATGGTTTAAAGCAAGCTACAAGAGCTTGGTATGAGACCTTAGCAAGCTTTCTTTTAGAGCATAAATTTACAAGAGGAACCATAGATAAAACTCTTTTCACTAGACATCATAAGGACCAAATATTATTAGTACAAATATATGTGGATGACATCATCTTTGGGTCTACTGATCCCAAATTGTGCAAGAGGTTTGCTGACCTCATGCATTCCAAATTTGAGATGAGTAACATGGGTGAGCTTTCCTACTTTCTTGGTCTCCAAGTGAAGCAGCTCGCTGATGGTATCTTCCTCTCCCAAGCTAAGTATGCTAAAGAGATTATTAAGAAGTTTGAGATGGGTGATGCTTCAGGAATGAAAACACCTATGACTACCAATGCTGTTGTGGATTCTAATGCAGCAGGGAAACCTGTAGATCAGAAGCATTGTAGTGCAATTGTTGGATCCCTATTATACCTAACAATTAGCAGTCCTGATATCATGTTTTCCACATGCCTTTGTGCTAGGTTCCAAGTGAACCCCAAAGAATCTCACCTTATTTTCTTAAAAACAATTTTGAGATATATAAAGAGTTTTCCTAATCTAGGACTACGGTATCCTGCAGAGTCAGAGTTTGAGCTAACTGGATACTCAGATGCTGACTATGCTGGATGGAGAGTGGACAGGAAGAGTACCTCTGGAACTTTCCAGTTCCTAGGTATGAGACTTGTCTCCTGGTTTTGTAAAATGCAAACATCTGTGTCTACATCAACTGCAGAAGCAGAATATATGGCTTGTTGGGTACATTGGAAAATGTGTACCAGATTTGAAGAAGCCTCACTATACTCAATGATATACATCAAGGTGTATTTGATGTGTTTTGAGTTTATATGTGCAGGTTAAGTAATTGTAGGAAATGCAGAAAAGTTTCTAAGTCCATGTGTCGACACCTAGAGGTGAAGTGTCGACACTTATGAAGGCTTGTGTCGACACCTAGAGAAGCTGTGTCGACACTTAGAGTAATTGTGTCGACACGAGGAAAGGCAGAGTCGACACCAGAAGAAAAGTGTCGACACATACAGCCAGTGTCGACACACCATGAAGAAATGTCAACATAATCTATTTCGACACTTAGAGGCAGTGTCGACACCCAGAGAAACTTTGTCGACATCAAATGTGTCGACACCAGGAGGCTGTGTCGACACTCAGGAAAGCTTCAACAGAGTTAAAGTACATGTGTCGACATAAAGGGGAAGTGTCGACACTCAGCAAGTTTCAACACAAGAAGGCATGTGTCGACACAAAGGAGATGTGTCGACACTCAGCAAGTTTCAACACATGAAGGCATGTGTCGACACAAAGGAGATGTGTCGACACTCAGGAAGTTTCAACACAAGGAGTTATGTCGACACAAAGGAGTTGTGTCGACACATAACAGAATTCAACTAAGTGTTAAAGAAGAAGTACTTGTATCGACACACTCAATCAGTGTCGATACATTCAATAGAAGGCTTGTGTCGACACATAGAATCATTGTCGACACATTCTGAAGAAGCAGTGTCGAGAAGCTGTTACAACAACACAAGGAGTTCTGTCGACACCATCAAGGATAGTGTCGACACTTAGTATACTTGTGTCGACACTTGGTGTATTTGTGTCGACAAATGATGACTATCCGTCTCGACACTTTCAGACAGTGATAGTGATTTCAAGAAGTGACTGGATGACTTGACAGCTGCCATTTCAACCGGTCAACTACAACTGTCAGAGCTGACAGAAGTTCGTTAGAAACCGGATCAGTCGGTTACCTTGGAGGAAGACTATATAAGGACCTTTCTCCTTCAACAGAAAGAAAAAGATCACGATTTGATCACAATAGGAAAAAGACAATAAATCAACAGATTATTCATTGAAGATCAATAACAGATTGAGAAGATTTGAAGACCTTCGACAGAAGATCTAAGAAGTTGGAGAGAGAGAGCTCCTTCTAAGAAGAGCAGCTGCCGAACTAGGCTGCAAAGTAAGATTCAGATTGAGATCTGAATCTCAAGACAGAAGTTGATTGAAGATCATCTTCATAGGAGATTCAACCCTATTGAGTTCTAATTCAAGAAGCTTTGAAGAAAGCTAAGGGAGGTTGATCTCTGTCAAGTTCTTCCAAGAACTCATCAAGAAGTCAGTCAACTCATCTCTCTCTGTCAGAGTTGTGGTTAATTACTTTGTATAAACAAATTTCTGTAGGATCTTGTATAGATCTGAGCTGTAAGCCTATTTTATAAAGGCTGAGTGTAGGAGACCGTGTGCTCTGGGTGTAGGTCTTATTGAAGACTAAGGTGGGGCCTTGTGCCTGAGTTGTAAGAGACTTTGTTCTCTGAGTGTAGGTCTTGTTGAAGACTGAGTGGTAGGGTTTTGTGCCTGAGTTGTAGGAGTGGGGACACTGAGTTGTAGGAACCTGTTTAGGGTCCTGAGCTGTAGGATCCTGTTTGGTGTTCTGAGCTGTAGGATCTGAGGATCTGAGGAGTAGTGCAGAAGTTAGGCCAAATCTAGTACACTACTAGATAGGCGAAGGGGGAAAGTGGATGTACCCAGACCTTGGGGAACCACTATAAAAATCTGTGTGCACTCTGTGTTTGTTTATTTCTGTGATTGCTGAGATAACTGTGCTGAATTGCTATAGAAAATTGCGAATACAAGTTTAATTATTCAATGTTTCTGCCTTAAATTCAAAAAGATAAAGTTCACCTATTCACCCCACCTCTAGGTGGTTAGGTACTATTTCTTTCAAGTGGTATCAGAGACAGGTTGCTCAAAAAGGGACATAACAGTCTGAGTAATATCCTGTAGGCAGATTCAGAACAAACAAGATTCAAGAAAATGGGTTCTAGTGAGAATCACAAAGAGCCGAGGTCCATGAAATTGCCAATATGTAGAAAAGAGATATTTGGCATATGGAAAGAGAGGTTTGGACTTTTTATGGAAGCTTCTGACCCAAGGATATACATTACAGTTAAAGAAGGACCATATGTGCCAATGAAGATATCCATTCTGGATGCAAATCAGAAAACTCCCAAAGACTTTTCTGAAATGACTAAAGATGAAATCATTCTGGCCACTATGGATAAGGGAGCCCAGAATATAATTGTTAGTGTCATTGATGATGCAACATTTCAGAACTTAATTCATTGTAAGACCTCTAAAGAAATGTGGGACACATTAATAGTTTATATGGAGGGATCAGAAGAAGTAAGACAAGATAGGAAGTCCTTGTTAAATCAGGAATATGAAAGCTTCAGACAAGGAAAGTCTGATAGTATTACAGATTGTTACAACAAGTTCTATAGGATTGTTAATGCGTTGATGTCCTATGGAAGAGAATTCAACAACTATGAGTTGAATGACAAGTTCTTAAGATCCCTGACTAAGGACTGGGACACCAAGATTTGTGTCATTAGGGAAGTGGCCAAACTAGCTGACATACCTCCTCCAACTTTGTTTGAAAAACTGTTATCTTATGAGATGCAGTTAATGGCTAGAAAGGAGGAAGAGAAGACTACTAGAGTGGATCACAAGGAAAGATCTATGACCTTCAAGACTGAAGTCACTAGGAAGTATAGAAGCAAGTCTCCATCTCCACCTCAAATAGTTGCTGAGGCTGTGACAGATAATACAGATAGAAAGAATTCATATAGCAGTGAAAGTGATGAAGACTTTGCTGCTTTTACTAGGCATTTTCAAATGTTTCTGAAGAAGAAGTAGTGGAGGTCTAAGCCTTCCACTTCTCAGTCAAAAGATGACTACTATCAGAAAAGAAAGTCATCAAGGAATGACAGAAGCAGGTCCAAGCCAAGCAAAGCTACATCCTCAAAGATTGTGTGCTATTGCTGCAATAGACATGGACATATAGTGGCTGACTATCCTAAAATGAGGAAGGAGTCAGCTGACAAAAATAAGACTCAGTTTAAGGGTAAAAAGGAAAGGTCCTTTGTTGCTAAGAAAGACTAGAGTCTGACTGATCAGTCATCTTCAGAAACAGAATCAGAAGCTGAAGCCTATATTGGAATATTTGCTGAAGAGGAAGAAGATGAGTTCATGCAGTTAATGAATTCAATTTATGAGCATGAGGACAATCAGTGCAAGGGACTGATGGCCTTATCTGAAGGAGACAAGAACCAAGATCAGCCTAGACCAAGTAAGGTACAAAGTTGTTCTTCCAGTTCAATTTCTAGTACTGAGTCAGAATCAGATACATCTGCATCAAGTGATGTGGGTGGGTCTGAATCTGAAGGAGATAATCATCAGTTAATTGATGAATATAGGGACTTGTTGCAGGCCTTGAAGAAAAGCAAAACCTTGGCCAAAACTCAGGCAAAGGAGATTGCTAGTCTTAAATTGGCTGCTGCTTATTCAGATAAGTTGTTTGATCAGAAACTGAATGAAATAGCCAGGCTGAAGAACATTACTG
The DNA here is from genome assembly GCA_039583875.1 of Platanthera guangdongensis. Lineage (NCBI taxonomy): Eukaryota > Viridiplantae > Streptophyta > Magnoliopsida > Asparagales > Orchidaceae > Platanthera > Platanthera guangdongensis. The sequence continues at coordinate 44,787,692 of CM077154.1, forward strand.
TTATTCAGATGGGTACTATTACATTTAAGAATGATCAAATTAGAAATCTGGAGGTTAGGCTTCAGAAGGAGAGATAGATTGTAGCAAGTTTTTCTAAACCTAAATCTATTTTACCCTTGATAGATGAGTTTGTACCTCAAAAGGGTAAGACTGGATTGGGGTTTACAAAACCTGCCTGGACAGCTCGGTCCAAATCTAAGGGCAAAGCCCCAACACTAAACAAGAAGCCTGCAGTAGATAATTCAGCTAGGGTTGTACCTAAACAAAGGTACAACAGATTTGAGTGCTGGTGTTGTGGCAAGATAGGCCACTTTGCCATAGATTGTTGGCACAATTCAAGTGTCAAGGAGAGTAGCAAACTGCCTGCTAGAAGAGCTACATGTAGTTTTGTTAAAGGTCAGACTAACCTGCACCAAGGACCTAAGAGTTATTTGGGTTCTAAGGTTAAGTAATTTGTTTTGCAGGTGAGTCCAAGTGGCCATGCCGCTACATGGTACTTGGACAGTGGATGTTCCAGGCACATGACTGGAACTAGGGGTTGCTGAAGGACTATACACCTATCAAGGATGGCCCTAAAGTTACCTTTGGTGGTTCAGAAAAAGTAATCATCAAAGGCTTTGGTAACATTTCTAGTAACCTGATTACAATTTCTCATGTGGCTTATGTAAAGGGTTTGAAACATAACCTCATTAGCATAAGTCAGTTGAGTGATTTAGGATATGACATCTCATTTGTTAAGGATGGTTGTCATATCAAGAGGTCAAGTGATCAAAAGATCATTCTGACAGGATTTAGGAAGAGAAATGTTTATTGTCTTGACTTTGTATGTGAGAACAATGTTTCTCCTATTTGTCTTGTAGCTAATGAGAAAGTCTCACATTGTGTTAAATGTCACAAGAGGCTGGCTCATCTTAACTATAAGATAATTGGCCAACTCTTTAGCAAAGAGTTAGTGAGGAATGGTCCTCAAGTTAAGTATATAAAGGATGGGATATGCTCAGATTGTCAAAAAGGCAAGCAGACCAAATCCATCTTTCATAGCCTTGAGAACAAGGATTCTGTAAGGTGTCTATACCTCTTGCATATGGATCTTTTTGGTCCTATGCTAGTTCACAGCCTAGGTAGGAAGGTCTACACATTTGTGGTAGTAGATGACTATTCAAGATATTCCTGGGTGTTCTTCCCAAGACAAAAATCTGAAACCCCAAGTATCTTATATAGTTTTGTTAAACAAATTCAGAATGAATTGGACAGTACAGTGGTCAAAATTAGAAGTGACCATGGTACTGAATTTCAGTCTGAAAGTATGACAAAACTATGTGAAGAGTTTGGGATTTTTCAGGAAATTTCTTCACCAAGAACACCTCCGCAAAATGGTATTGCTGAAAGGAAGAATAGAACATTGATAGAGGCTAGTAGAACCCTATTGAGTGAGACTTCTCTCCCATAATATTTCTGGGCTGAGGCAGTAAATACTGCTTGTCATGTGATCAATAGGGCTACTATCACCAAGAGCCACTAGAAGACCCCCTATGAGATTGTGAAGGGCAGAAAACCAAATTTATCCTATTTCAGGATCTTTGGTTGCAAGTGCTATATACTTAACAATGGAAAGTCTTATCTAATCAAGTTTGCAGCCAAATCCCAAGAGGGGATCTTTGTTGGGTACAACAACAATAGTAAGGCTTATAGGGTCTACAACTTGATTACTCAAGTTGTAGAAAAGTCTGTAAATGTAGTTTTTGATGAAGCAAGGCTCATTAATAATGAATTGCCAAGTAGTGTTTGCAGCTCTACAGGTGTAACTGAGAATATGGACAAGCTTACCATTGCAGAAGGTTCTACTGCAAGTCAGCAAGTGGAAGATGATGGCAGCTGTCCAGGGCGAGTACAAGATACTCCTGATGCTGAAGAAGACCAAGAGGTGCAGCTAAATGAATAGACTGAAGGTGTACAACCTGAAGACAGGCTGCCTCCAGGAAATAGACACTTAAAGGATCATCCAGCCAATCAAATAATTGGAGATCCTAGACAAGGAGTGCAAAAAACGAGCAAAAATCTAAGTACAGTTCTTTACTCCAGCTTCCTATCCCAAGTGGAACCAAAGAAGTTTGAAGAAGCAATCCTAGACCCTCATTGGAATGAGGTCATGCAAGAGGAGCTCAATCAATTCCAAAGATGCAAGGTCTGGGAGCTAGTTCCTAAACCCAAGGACCACAACATCATTGGAACTAAGTGGATCTTTAGGAACAAGTTGGATGAGAATGGAATCATCATAACGAATAAAGCTAGACTGCTTTCAAAAGGATATAGACAGGAAGAAGGTATTGATTTTGATAAAACCTTTGCTCCAGTAGCAAGACTAGAGGAAATCAGGATGTTTCTTGGCTATGCAACATATCAAGGGTTCAAGGTATATCAAATAGATGTTAAGTCAGCTTTTCTGAATAGAAATATGAAGGAAGAAGTCTATGTAGAGCAGCCATCAGGTTTTGTTGATTCTCTTAAACCTGATTATGTATATAGACTTAGGAAGGCTTTGTATTGGTTAAAACAAACCCCTAGGGCTTGATATGAAACCCTGTCTAGTTTCCTCATTGAGAACAAATTCTCAAGGGGGAAAATAGACAAGACTCTATTCCTTAGGGAATCTAAAGGCAAGATTATTCTAGTCCAAATATATGTAGATGACATAATATTTGGGTCTACAGAAAGTAGTCTTTGCAGAAAATTTGCAAAACGTATGCAAGGACAATTTGAAATGAGCAGTATGGGGGAACTTAAGTTCTTCTTGGGTCTCCATGTTAGACAGACTGAAAATGGCCTGTCCATATGCCAGTCTAAGTTCACCCTAGAGTTAATAAAGAAGTATGGTATGGAATCATCCACTACCATGAAAACTCCTATGGGGCCAAGCATGTCTCTAAGCAAAGATGATACAAGGAAACCTGTAGATGAAACTTTGTATAGAGGGATAGTTGGCTCCCTACTGTATTTGACTGCTAGTAGACCAGATATCATGTATGCTACATGTGTCTGTGCTAGGTACCAAGCATGCCCTAAAGAATCTCATCTAACTACAGTCAAAAGGATTTTGAGATATCTTTAGGGCACACCTTATCTAGGCCTTTGGTACCCTAGGAATGGAGATTTTGTACTGACAGGTTATTCAGATGCAAATTTTTCAGGCTGCAAGGAAGATAGGAAGAGTACTACAGCAACCTGTCAAGTTTTAGGTGGAAGGCTGGTGTCTTGGAGCAATAAGAAGCAGACTAGTGTGGCTATCTCCACAGCTGAGTCAGAATATGTTGCTATAGGAAGTTGTTGTGCACAAATTTTATGGATTCAACACCAGCTAGAAGATTATAGTATTCAAGTAAGTAGAACACCTTTATTTTGTGATTCTACAAGTGTCATTTCTATTGCAAATAATCATGTCTCATATAGTAGGACAAAGCACATAGAAATTAAATACCATTTTCTTAGAGAACATGTAGAAAAAGAGGACATTTCCCTAGAGTATGTTAAGACAGATAACCAGATAGCTGATATGTTTACTAAGCCCTTGGATGAAACCAAATTCAATAATTTTAAAATTGAATTAGGAATGTTAAACTTAGAATAGTTTAAAAAAATTGGCTAAGTAAAATGGTGTTGACACAAGGAATTATCTGTGTCGACACATAGAAGTGGTGTCGACATTTCAGAGAAATGGTGTTGACACATCTAGACAGACTGTGTCGACACTTCAGAGAATTTGTGTCGACACATCAAGAGTAGGTGTCGACACATCCAGGGTGTTGTCGACACTTAGGATTTACACAGAATTCGTCGAGTAAACTTTCGACTAATCGTCGAGCTGAGATGCATAAGTGTCGACACATATATTCTGTCGACTATATTTGTGTCGACACATAGTTGTCGAGACATTAGAAGTGTCGACACATTTCAAGTATTTTGACGTGCCTTTTCACCTTCGATTTTAGAAAGGTATAAATAGGTCTTCACCATTGTTTATCGACACGCTCACCAATGTTTCGAGACCAAACTTATGTGTCGACATCTCTCTTCTCTAAATTCAAAAATTCTCCAAACCCTAATGGCGCCCAAGCTAGAGGAGAACATCAATGAAGGTTATGAGTTCATGCGACACGCCTTTGATGACGCGGAACCAGAAATCCAAGGTGTTGTAACCCTAGTTGCAGAGACTGGGTTAGAGTATCTTGTTTCAGAACCAATCAAGATCTGGAAGAAGGAGGTCCTTGAATTCTTTAGTGCAGCTACACTTGATGAAACTGGACTCAAGATTAAGTCCAAAGTCCATGGGGCCAAAGTCAAGGTCACCAAGAAAAGTCTAAGAAAGATTCTACATCTCCCTAGAACTAAAGAAGAGGAAGATGTACCTGCATCAAAGACATGGGAGGCACTACAATGGTGTGATTTAGATTCAAGCATGAAGATTGGATCAGTCTTCAACAGGAAAGGTATGAACATGCAGGGCAAGTTCTTGTCTGAAATAGTAGGCAAAGTAATTCTGAGCAAGCTAGGTGGGCATGATAGAATATCAGGTCACATGTTCAGTTTGATGACAAGGATAATTTTCAAACTCAAAACTGATTGGTCAGCAGTGATGTTTGACAAGATAAAGGAAAGTCTAAAGAAACCCAATCTGGGTAGGATTCTGAGTTTATATTTAGCTGGAAGAATTCCTGAAGTCATGAACCAAGCTGCTGGTTCTAAGATAAATCACATGAGGAGAATGAATGTTAGAATTATCTCAAGGTGGGATAGAGTGTTGACAAAGGAAATGCCAACTCCAGAAAAGGAAGTTCCTCAACAGAAGAAGAAGAAAGCCATTGTGGCTCAAGAATCCTCAAGTAGCTCAGAGGAACAAGTGGTTTTTAGTTCTGATGATGGAGAGGATGACAATGCTGGACAGTCACCAGCAAGACATGAAGATGCCCAGAGGCAGGGGGAGCAACCCTCTGCTAGCCCTATTCACCTGGATCCACTCCAGGGGGAGCCTCAACATGTGGATGAGCCAACTCACTTAGATAGTAAAAGGGCAACCCAAACAATTCTTGAGGTAATCAATGAAATTAATCAATCTATTTTCAATATTGAGGATGAAGTATTGACTGACTCATTACTTGATGTTGATCAGCAAACACAGATACAAAGTCAACCACAGGATGTGGTCATGGAAGACACATTAGTTGTAGAAAATGCTCCTGAGATAAGAGATTCTCCAGTACATACTCAACATAAGTTTACACTAGAAGAGCTGTTCCCTGATCTATTACAGACTGATTTTGAGGGAGAGAAAGCAGTTGTTGAGGGGGAGTCAGCAGACCTTGAGGGGGAGCATGTAAGGTCACAGGAGGAGATTGCTAGAAAAGAAATTGAGGAGCTACCAAGAGCAAAGAAGGAATTGACCCCTACTCCACAGGATAGAGTAGACATTACTAGTACTTCTGACTCTGAAGATGAAGAGGCTGCTAGAGCCAAGAAAAGAAAGCTACAGGTTTTCAGAAGGAGAAGCCAGACCTACAAGAAAACACTATAAACCATTGTTCCACAACAAGCCCCAACTGCTGATTATAGTTCTTGAAGTTTGAACAGCATTTAGGCTCTCTTGTAGTTGCTTATCAAGTTTGAAAGAGACGTTATAAAGGGGGAGAGGGTACTAGTCAAAGTAGGCTCTGACCCTGCTAAATGTATTTCAAACAGCATCAGAGCTACCCTTGGATATCCACCTTTGTGTGATGATGATAATGTAGCAAAATCTTGGATAAATCCTGCATACTTTGGAGGTAAGCAAGCTGAAGTGGCTCAAGTGATCTACCCTCTAGCAGATTTTGATATGATACATCAGAGGCAATATTAAAGGAGCAAGAGGCATTATTAGAAAGTAGTACAGCCTGTGCCAGAGGCAATATTAGAAAGTAGTATAGCCCTCCTGAAGGTAATCAGAATATTATTTTTGAGAAAGTAGTACAGCCTGTGCCAGAGGCAATATTAAAGGGGAAAGAGGCATTATTAAAAGAGCAAGAAGCTCAATTATCTAAGAAAAGGTTCAGAGAACAGACAGAGTTAAGGCCTGATTTTGAACAGTGGAGCCCAACTTCTAGGAATATCATATTAACTGCTTGGAAGGCTGCAAAGGATAATTTCCTAGAGAGGGGTAAATGGTACTCTGATCAGGAATGGAGAAAACATGAAGCTAGGCAAGAGGCCATAGTATAATATAGAAGGAAGACTAAATTAGGGAAGCTACCTCCTAATGCACAAGAGCCTAACAAGTATTTCCCTAAGCCTTATCATTATTTTGAGAGACAGAAGATAAGGGCTGAAGAACAGAAAAAAAAAAAGATCTTAAGGGAAAGAAGCCTGCTGATGACAATGATGCTCCAGTTCAAGCAAAGATCCAATCTGGAAAGGGCATTGTTATCAAGGGGCCAGAGCAGCCATATGCTAGAATTTTCTTAAGTTTACAACTTTGTAATCATTTGCATTAAACTCCATGTAAACTTTTGATTAATAAAACTTTTGAAAGTTGTAACAAAATAATGTTTAATGTTCAATCTATTACATTGTTATTCTGAGATAATTGTTTATACATGTTTATTATTTACCTTGTCATATAATACTGTCATACATCATATTGAGTATTTATTATGTATGGTGTATATCATTGACTAAGGGTTATGACTTCTCCAAATAGGGGGAGATTGTTGGGTACATTGGAAAATGTGTACCAGATTTGAAGAAGCCTCACCCTACTCAATGATATACATCAAGGTATATTTGATGTGCTTTGAGTTTATATGTGCAGGTTAAGTAATTGCAGGAAATGCAGAAAAGTTTCTAAGTCCATTTGTCGACACTTAGAGGTGAAGTGTCGACACTTATGAAGGCTTGTGTCGACACCTAGAGAAGCTATGTCGACACTTGGAGTAATTGTGTCGACACCAGGAAAGGCAGAGTCGACACCAGAAGAAAAGTGTCGACACATATAGCCAGTGTCGACACACCGTGAAGAATTGTCAACATAATCTATGTCGACACTTAGAGGCAGTGTCGACACCCAGAGAAACCTTGTCGACATCAAATGTATCGACACCAGGAGGCTGTGTCGACACTCAGCAAAGCTTCAACAGAGTTAAAGTACATGTGTCGACACAAAGGAGAAGTGTCGACACTCAGCAAGTTTCAACACAAGAAGGCATGTGTCGAGACAAAGGAGATGTGTCGACACTCAGCAAGTTTCAACACATGAAGACATGTGTCGACACAAAGGAGATGTGTCGACACTCAGCAAGTTTCAACACAAAGAGTTGTGTCGACACAAAGGAGTTGTGGAGACACACAGCAGAATTCAACTAAGTGTTAAAAAAGAAGTACTTGTGTCGACACACTCAATCAGTGTCGACACATTTAACATAAGGCTTGTTTCGACACATAGAATCAGTGTCGACACATTCTGAAGAAGCAGTGTCGAGAAGCTGTTACAACAACACAAGGAGTTCTGTCGACACTATCAAGGCTAGTGTCGACACTTAGTCTACTTGTGTCGACACTTGGTCTATTTGTGTCGACACATGATGACTATCCGTCTCGACACTTTCAGACAGTGACAGTGATTTCAAGAAGTGACTTGATGACTTCACAACTACCATTTCAACCGGTCAACTGCAACAGTCAGAGCTGGCAGAAGTTCGTTAGAAACCGTATCAGCCGATTACCTTGGAGGAAGACTATATAAAGACCTTTCTCCTTCAACATAAAGAAAAAGATCACGATTTGATCACAATAAGAAAAAGACAATCAATCAACAGATTCTTCATTGAAGATCAATAACAGATTGAAAAGATTTGAAGACCTTCGACGGAAGATCTAAGAAGTTGGAGAGAGAGTTCCTTCTAAGAAGAGCAGCTGTTAAACCAGACTGTAAAGTAAGATTCAGATTGAGATCTGAATCTCAAGATAGAAATTGATTGAAGATCATCTTCACAGGAGATTCAACCCTACTGAGTTCTAATTCAAGAAGCTTTGAAGAAAGCTAAGGGAGGTTGATCTCTGCCAAGTTCTTCCAAGAACTCATCAAGAAGCCAGTCAACTCATCTCTCTCTGTCAGAGTTGTGGTTAATTACTTTGTATAAACAAATTTTTGTATGATCTTGTATAGATCTGAGCTGTAAGCCTATTTTATAAAGGCTGAGTGTAGGAGACTGTGTGCTCTGAGTGTAGGTCTTGTTGAAGACTGAGGTAGGGCCTTGTGCCTTAGTTGTAGGAGACTTTATTCTTTGAGTGTAGGTCTTGTTGAAGACTGAGTGGTAGGGCTTTGCTCCTGAGTTGTAGGAGTGGGGACACTCTGAGTTGTAGGAACCTGTTTGGGGTTCTGAGCTGTAGGATCTGAGGATCTGAGGAGTAGTGCAGAAGTTAGTCCGAATCTAGTATACTACTAGATAGGCGAAGGGGGATAGTGGATGTACCCAGACCTTGGGGAACCACTATAAAAATCTGTGTGCACTCTGTGTTTGTTTATTTCTGTGATTGCTGAGATAGTTGTGCTGAATTGCTATAGAAAATTGCAAATACAAGTTTAATTATTCAGTGTTTCTGCCTTAAATTCAAAAAGATAAAGTTCACCTATTCACCCCCCCTCTAGGTGGTTAGGTGTTATTTCTTTCATGGCTGCTGGCAGCTGCTGTTCACAAATGTTATGGATACAAAACCAACTCCTAGACTATGGTGTCAACTTAAATAATTCAACATTATTTTGTGATAATACTAGTGCTATTGCTATAGCACATAATCCACTTCACTATAGTAGGACTAAACATATTGAAATAAGACATAATTTCATTAGAGATAATGTAGACAAAAAGAAAAATTAACCTAATCCATATTCCTACTGATTTACAGAGAGCAGACATTTTAACCAAACCCCTGGATGAGAAAAATCATCTGTTCTTCATAAATCAACTGGGAATGATAAATGGAGAAGAGTTAAATTAGTTTTTGTCTGCATTCGACGAATTTTCCAGAGTTCGTCGAACGGAGTTCGACGAATTAGGGAAAGTTTGAGAGATGCTCGTCGAACGGAGATCGACGAATTATCTGTGTGTGGAAACAATTTTCGTCGATCGGAGATCGACGAACTTTGCTTCAGAAGACATTTCGTCGAACGGAGTTCGACGAACTGTTTTCGATTCTTTTGGATAAGATCGACGAATTATGCATCTATCATTTATTTCGTCGACCACAGTTAGAAAAACTGTTTCTTTTTCGTGGAACGGAGATTGTCGATTCATATTCTGGAAAACTTATATCTAGGTTTTATTCGACCTCCGTCCCGCGCTTTTAGTTCCTGTGCTCTTGATTGTCGTTTTCTCTTTCTCTCTTGCAGGTCATCAATGGCTGTTCCAGCAAGCACCTTAGCCGCAATGAAATTCGATACCAGCTTTGACATGGATTTTGACTCTTTCCAGCACTCTGACCCAATATTTCTAAACATTCTGGAACTTTTGGAAGAACTTAGTCTCAAAGATTTTATGACTAGAAGGATTAAAGTGCATGCAACTGAAATTCGAGAATGGGTATACACTTCGTCAGTTTCTGAGGAAAATGTTGTGACAGGCAATATCTGGAGTAATGCTGTCTCTCTATCTCCCGTCATTCTTTCTGAAATTATTGGTTTGGTAAATGGAGAAGATGACATGGATATGGATTCTGAAGAATATAGTTCAATGCTGAAGTTGATGGGGTTTTCTGGAAGCAACCCTAATAAGTTGTTAAAGAAACAATTGTCTGCCGCCTACCAATTCTTGGCGGACATTGTAGGGAAAGTGCTGATGGGCAAGCACTCTGCACATGACTACATAACCCGTCATCAGTTCCTTGTTATGTGCACAGTAGTCAACAAAAGACATGTCGATTGGGGCACGATTTTCTTTGAGTTGATAAAGAAGAAAATCAGCAAGAAAGAGGTTTGTTTTGGAAGAATCCTGGCGATCTTCCTCAAGGAAAAGGCTGGTGAATTCATGGTCTCCCCGACCATCTTCATCAATGCCAACAAGCGTCTCACCTGCGCTTTGTTTGGCAGATGGGATAGGACAATCTCCAAGCCATCCAAGGATTGCTCCTCTTCCATCCCTGCTTCAGAAGGTACCAGGGCTATTAAAGCCACTCCCATACCTGCTGAGGAGATCCATCCCCCTCCACCATCTCTTCCAGTACCCCTTCCAGCAAAGCAGCCTCCTCATGTGCCTACTCCGCCTCCATCTCCACCACTGGGCATCACCAACATCCAATCTCCACCTCCATCTTCCCCTCTGCCAGCTAATTAACAATCAACACCCCCTGCTTCACCTCATGACACAAATAATCTTACACCCCCTCAGTCTCCACTTCCCCCTCATTTGTCCTCCATTCCATCTTACACCCGACCCACAGACATTGCCATGCCAGATGCCACCATTCCATCTTCATCACCATCCACTCATCACATATCTGCTATTCTACCCTCCATTCCATCCTTATTTGCTCCCTCCTCGACACATAATGCAACATCCTCTTCCCCTTCCTCCTTTGATTCAACTACCATATCATATATCCTCACCTTCCTCACTCCTCTCATCAAAACCATTATCACAGAGGCCATTACACCTCTTGTGAATTCTATTAATTCTTTATCTTCCAAAGTTTCTGCCCTTTCTGCTGGCCCCTCCTCAGTCCAGGGCCTGGCCTCAGTCCCCACTGAACCCAGGCAGGGGGAGATGTTTGATGATGAAGTAGCAGCACAAGCTTCAGATACAGCTTCCCCAGCAGATACAGCTTCAGAAGTTTTTCGAGATTGTACAGATACAGAGTTAATTGATTTGGTTAATTTTATTAATACTGATATGGATATTGCTAACATGGATACTGCTGAAACTATTGGTTATTTTTCTCTCAATCCCACAGTTAATCTACAAGAATTACTGCAAGTTTTTGATACTGTACATATGCAGTCTCTTCCAGCAGACTTTACTAAGCCACAGTTGGCTATTGTGCCCTACACATCTCCAATAAGTCCCGCAGTTGCTAAGCAACTCTGTGATAGTTTTGCTCTTCCAGTTGTTGCTCCAACCTCTCCAGTTATTCCAGAAGAGATCTCAGCCCCAATTTTTGTTATGGATGACTCCCCAATGCCTGACCTGGATGCATTGATTCAGGCAGACATTGAGGAAGAGAATAGAGCTCAAGAAGACTGCTCAGTCTTAATTAGTTCACTAGCTCCAGTTCCAGTTCCAGTTTCAGCTCCAGCTCCAGCTTCTGAAACTTCTGCCCCTTCTTTAGAGACAGCTGTTATTGATGATAAAGCTTTAAAAGCATTGGATGCTTTATATGATAACCCTCAGGGCTCTGATACTGAAGATGGTGAAGCTGATGATGATGATGATTCAGATGAAGATGCTGCAAAGAAGAAAAAGAAAGTGTTGTCAAGGAAAAGGAAGGCTCCTCCTCCTCCAGCTCCTAAACCCAATCCCAATGCTGACACTCCTTATTATATTCTACACAATGTTCCTCCTTATAAGGGAATGCCTGCATGGATGTGGTTATCCAAGAACCAGCAGAAGGAAAGGAAAAGAAGTAGGAGATAGTCTCCTCCTCTAGTTCACAGGTATAGAAAGGATCCACCTCCTACTCCTCCTCCAGCAGCTGGTGCCACTAGCTCTTCTAGATCTTAGAGATCTGCCCCCATGCAAACCTATCAGAGATAGTCAGGGAGATCCTCTAGAAGCAGCCAGCAGAGGCAACCATCCTCAGGAAATCAACATCAACATCAACTGCAACAGCATCAACAGCAACAAATATCTGAAGAATAGAAAGCAGACAATCCTGAAAGGCCTTACTCTCCTCCTATTCCATTTGAAGATCCTGAAACTGCAAATACTGCTAAAATGGCCAGATTCAAGGAGCTAATTGACCTATCTTTGATCAATAAAGCAAAGGCTGAAGGTAAAAACACTTCTGGATTCACAACAATGTCTAAGTATAGAAAAGAAGAACTAAAAAGGTTTGACAAAGGCAACAAACTTTTCAATGTTGATGATTATATGAAGCTCCATGCAGAAGTAGTTGTCCCCAGAGCTACATCACTGAAGATCATTGGGGTAGCTGACATGACTATGACTCAAGCACAGGCTCAAGATCCAACCAGAGAAATTATCTTCAAAAAGGCAGGAGAGAAGACAACAGAAGACCAGTCTGTACAGAAGAAGAAGAAGTAATCTTTATTTTGTTTCATTTTCTTTCTGCAATTTTTTTTTCAAACTATGTTATTTGTTTAAACAAAGCCCATGTATATATATATCTGCTGCATGTGTTAGTAACTCTCTACCAGATATATTTCTTTTCCTGCTTTGTTTATTTGTTTGTTTATGATTTGAGTGTCTTAGTGACCTCACCCAAATAGGGGAAATTGTTGGACCCCTAGTTGATTTGGGCTAGATTCACTAGCTTCGGTTGTGACCAATCATGTATATTCAGTGTCAAGTTTGTGTCCTAGAGTCTAGGTCAAGTCCTTAGGTTCAATATTAGATGGACCAACTATCATCAAGAACATCAGAAACTCTAGACTTAAAGGATTTCAAGACTAAGTAAAATGAGTTCGACGTTCGTCGAACTCAGGTCGACGAAAGGGGTTCTGAGCTCGACGATCTTTAGACATTTCTTTGTGCTGAGCTCGACGATCCTTGTCCTCAGTTCAACGAAAATTGGGACTCTTCAACTCCAGAATTTTTCTAAGTCCAGCTTCAAGCTTTGGTCGACGAACTGGATTCTGAGCTCGACGAACTTGGACTTCAAGCTTACAACTTCTCAGGTCGACGAATGCAGTACTTTGCTCGACAATTTCTGGTCTACTATCTGAATCCTTCTCAGTCAAAGACTTATTAGATTCTAAGTCCACAATCATTCTTCGGTCGACGAATTTGGATCTCAGTTCGACAAATAAAGACTGACAGTGATGATTATCTGTTAGATGAACTCTGGATCTCTGGTCGACGAATGAAGATTATCAGTTCGACGAAGATTGTAGCAGTATTGACAAGATTCCCTAGAAGACTAAGTGATATTGTCTGGTCGACAAACTCATCTAGCTCAGCTCGACAAACTCAAGCTCAGCTCGACGAACTCATCAAGCTCAGCTCGACGAATTCATCAAGCTCAGCTCGACGAACTCAAGCTCAGCTCGACGAACTCAAGTTCAGCTCGACGAACTCAAACTCAGCTCTACGAATTGTGTTCTTCATTCGACGATTCCAGACTAGGTCTTCTCCAGCTTCCCGTCCCTTTTCTCAACAATGAATCCTCAGTTATTAATGCCCAATCCTCTCGGAATGTTACCGTTAGAACGCGCATTGATCATGGATTATTTCATGAAATTTTTCCATGGGACAGTTAGGGAAATCATTGATTGCCGCTTCCTTCCCAGGCCGACTGCAATTACTCCTCAACATTTAAATTTCGAATATTACTAAGTCAGTAGGAAATCAAAGAAAAGAAGAGATTAACCAATACTACAACACTAGCAGTCAGACAGAAACACAGACAGACAATTGTACTCAAGAACAAGTCTTACAGAAATCTAAAGCTCTACTGCAATCACCCTAGGCGAAAGAACAACTCATCAAGAAGAAGAAGAACGTTCATTTTCTATCAAGAGTCTTCTTCCTTCAACTCTACAGGATAACTTCTCAAGGACAATAATTATTCTATCTGTCAAAGAAGTTCCTGAAGCATTCTCTAGTCCAGGCTCTCAAGATTTTGAAGACCTGTCACCCTGAAGCAGTGCTCCAGATTTCCTGAAGCATTCAAGATCTCCGGGGAGCAATCTGCTGAAATCAATCCACAAGTCTTCTCAGTTTTCATTGAGAAAGAGAAGACCTCATCACCTTTTCCATCCTTTGTTCAGAGTTTTAATTCCCTTCAAAATTATTTCTGGTTGCAAGTCTCCTTCCAAAAGACTTGAGGTTTTGGTTTTTGAGCACCTGAACAAAAGCTCATTGGTGTCAGGCACCTGATCAAAAACTTGAGTGGATTCCTACCAGGGTGGTAGAAGAGTGGTTGTACCCAGGTTGGGGAACCACTATAAATTTCTTATGTTGTTTGGTTGCCCTTTATTTTTGTTTTGGTTGTGTTGCTCTGTGATCTGTGATTAAATAGGTTGCTGTGGTTGTTTATTTTATTTTCTGACCTGTTCACTTAGGAATACAACAAGAGTTGTAAAGATTTTTTTTGAGAGCACAATACTCTATTCACCCCCCTCCCCCATCTAGAGTACTCCAGATCTAACATGCACTTTCAGCCTTTAACATTGCAACTGGTGCAAAGGTCTGATTATAGTCTATGCCTTCTTCTTGCCTGTATCCTTGAGCAACAATCCTAGCCTTGATCCTCACAATTGCACCTTGGACATCTAGTTTGTTTCTATATAGCCATTTGGTTCCAATGACTGGGTAGTCTTTGAGACTTGGAACCAAATCCCAAACTCTACATCTCTTAAACTGGTTGAAACCTCTTGCATTGCAATGATCCAGTGAGGATCTTGCTCAGCATCTTTTATGGATTGAGGTTCAACTTGAGGGAGAAAACAGGCATGCATCACATCTTGGTTTAGTTGATGTCTTGTCTATACACCTACTGTTATGTCTCCAATCACTTGGGATCTGGGGTAATCCCTTAGTGTGACAAGATCTGTGGGTGGAGTTGGTTCAGCAACATCATTTGTATTTAATTCCCCGTGTGGAATTATGTTTGTTGTTGAATAAAGTTCAATCACTTCAGTGCTTTCTTCTTCCAAATTCTCACACAAGTGAGGTACCTGCAAAGGATTACTGGTAGAAATCTCTTTCTCCTTGCAAGACATGTTAGCCTCATCAAAAGTAACATGAATTGACACTACAATTTTTAAAGATGATTTATTAAATACCCTATAAGCTTTGCTTACTTGAGAAAATCCTAGAAAAATTCCATCTTCAGCCTTATCTTCAAACTTTCTAATGTATTTCTTGTTGTTATTATGTATATATCATATGCAACCAAATACTTTAAAATAGGTGATTTTAGGTTTCTTCCCTTTAAGTAATTCATAGGGAGTCCTATTCTTAAGTTTATGTATGAAACTTCTGTTCAGTATATAATTTGCTGTGCTTACAGCCTCTGCCCAAAAGGATAGTGGCATATAAGCATCTACAAGTAATGTGCCTGCAGCTTCAATCAGGGTTCTATTCTTCCATTCAGCTACCCCATTTTGTTAGGAAGTTCTAGGAGCTGAGAAGCAGTGCTTGATACCTTCCTTTTCACAGAACTCATGTATGAGAAGAGACTCAAACTCTGTACCATGATCACTTCTAATCAATGTAACATGAGTATAGTACTCAACTGTATGGTCCTGAGAAAATCTGTAAGAACTTTAAAGGTATCTGACTTAGATCTCAGAAAGAATACCCAAGTGAATCTTGAGAAGTCATCTACAATGACTAGTGTATAGGATTTCCCTCCGAGACTTTGTATAGTAATGGGTCCAAAGAGATCCATGTGTAGCAAGTACAAGATCCTAGGTGAATCACTTTTATTAATTGATTTAAAACTAGATTTAGTTTGCTTGCCTAGTTGACAAGCCCTGCAAAGGCCTTCCTTCTTGTAAATTTAATTTTTCAACATCTTGCAAAGCAAGAATGTTGCAGGATGATCCAGAGTCGCATAGAGCTATTGTCTCTACATGTTGCAAGAATGTTGCATTATTGATCTCACATTTGACGACCAATTCATTATTATCACACTCCTCTGCATCCCCATCACACTTCCCTTGCTCATTGGGATTTTTCTCCGTGTCACTAGGTAGGGTATCACGAGTAAGCTCGAAGAACGCAAGGGCCAGTTGACCCAGCTGTATCTCCAAGTTCCTCATAGATGCGGTTTGAGTGGCCATATTTGATTGGGCCATATCCACAAACGTCTCCATCATTTCTTCCAAAGCACTTTTACAAATTCCTTGCGCGTTAGGATTATAATACATATGCGGCGGTCTCGGCTGGTTACTAGAGGCTTGGGCATCAAACTGAGGCTGGCCTCCCTGCCATCTTTGACCGGGAACATTCTGATTCCATGAGAAATTGGGATGATTTCTCACATTGGGATTATAAACATTATTAAAAGGAATATTGCGATTTTGACTATTTATAAAATTCACATTTTCATCAGACATTATGCCTAATAGCTCAGCAATTCTTTCTCCAGCGGTGCACTTGTAGTCATGATGGCCAGGGTTACCACAACCTTGACAAGATATGCCCATATACCGAGCTGGAGGAGGGGTCGATCTGGTCAACATATTCCTTCCATCGAACGTGTGATGGATCGCTTCCGATTGCTGCACCACAACGTTAACTTCAAACAAAGTCCTCTCCCCTCTAGGGGTATTTCTCCCGGCGGTCCAATAAGTGCTATGGGAGGCGGTATCTCGAAGTAGCCTCAATGCCTATTCCGGAGATAAGTTCATTATCGTGCCACTAGCAGCTGCGTCGATCATTGCCCTGAAATTAGTCTCAATGCCAAAATAAAATAATTCAACTAGATTCAACGGCTCACATCCGTGCTCTAGGCATCGACGCTGCAGTTCTGAGAATCTCTCTCATGCCTCGGATACCATCTCATGGTCTAGTTGCCAGAAGGTTGCAATATCCCTTCGAGCATTCACTATATTATCCAGCGGGTGGAACTTTGCTAAGAACATAGAGGACAATGCCTCCTAAGTAGTAGCAGTGTAATACCCCAAATCCCAAATTTGTGTTCAGGTTGGGCGACACGGCCTGGGACACGGGCGTGTCCCAGGGCGTGTCCTTCTCGGGTTGAGCAGCTTGTCGAGTGCTCGACGAAATGCACTCGACGAAGTTTTCGAGAGGGAACACGCCCTGTGACATGGGCGTGTCCGAGGGCATGTCCGAGACGTGTTCGACGAACTTTACTCGAGTAGATGCGCTCGACGAATTCTCGAGAGAGAGGGCACACGGCCTGTGACACGGGTGTGTCACATGGCCGTATCCTGCTCTGTGTCTACTCGAGTGGGTCTCGAGGGGGTGTCACGAGTAGGTCGAAATTGTCTCGAGTATGGGTGGGACACGGGCGTGTCAGCCATGTGACACGGGCGTGTCCTGGCCAAGTACTCGAGTGGTTGTCTCTAGTAGGTCTCGAGTGGGTCTCGATAGCTAGACACGAGCATGTCAGCCATGTGACACGGGCGTGTCAGCCATGTGATACGGGCATGTCAGCCATGTGACATGGTCGTGTCAGCCATGTGACCCGGGCTTGTCAGGCATGTGACACGGGCGTGTCACATGGCCATGTCATGTTCTGGATAAGTCGGTTCGTGTGCCGCTTAAGGTACACGCCCTGTGACATGAGCATGTCACCGAGCATGTCAGACCCGAAATAACTGTTTTCAGGAAAATTTATAGTTGTTCATTTACTTCCTCTGGGATCTGATGGCCCGGGTTTCTCCTTGCTGCTTTAAGGCCGAAAGTGTGAAGAGAAGTCTCACTTTTCTTTTAGACATTCTCTTTCTAAAAGATTTAGAGAGAAGGGAGAGCAAGGAGGAGGAGGAGGAGGAGGAGGAGAAGGGAGTTGGCTATCGGTGGAGCTTTAGAGTTCCGAACTAAGATCCGAGGACAGATTTGTGAATGCAAAGCTACTGCGGTGCTTTCAAACCGGCTAGAATTCCATGGCGCCAAAGTGGTCGTCAAGGGTAACGATCTTCCTTCTTGGACCTGTGAAGTCCTTCTTTTTGGCATGTGCATGGATTTCCCTCACCAGAGGGTGGCTTGTGAAGGGATTTCCTTGGGGGTATTCTTGGAATCCCTAATAGTTTTGCATATAGATTCGGAAATGGAGCACGGAATAGGCATGTTGTGTAAAGCCCATCTGGACAGGTTGGTCTGGATTGGTGAAGTTTCATTTGCACACCGGAGAAGACTCTATGGTTAAACATGTAGTTTGTGGAGTCGCTGGGTTGGACCTGTGAAGGGTAGTAACAAGAAGTACTGGAGTGGTAGTCCACGAAAATACCCTTGGAATGCTTTTGCTGTGTGCGATGACAAGATCGGTTTTTCTGGCACTACAGGATGCTGTAGGGTTTGGGCGGAGTTTGGCGCAGAAAGTGAGTTCTGCGTAACCCACTAAGCGATCGTAATGGATGCTAGCATGAACTGCCCTTATTGATTGTGAAGCCAGTCCTTGGTGGACATTGTGGCTCTTGTGAGGCCAGTCCGTGATGGACAGTGTGGCTATTGTGAAGCCATTCCTTGGTGGACAGTATGGCTATTATGAGCTTGTTGAGCTCTTGAAAAGGACTCGTGCTAAACAGGAAAGGTGAAACCGACCCGCGCCTTATATTTAGCCTCAAGTACGTTGGTATTCGGTGATGGCAAGGCGACTTGAGCAATGGGGGGGGTGGTGGCTAATCCATACCTGCGTTATGTCCGTCT
Source organism: Platanthera guangdongensis (assembly GCA_039583875.1). Taxonomy (NCBI): domain Eukaryota; kingdom Viridiplantae; phylum Streptophyta; class Magnoliopsida; order Asparagales; family Orchidaceae; genus Platanthera; species Platanthera guangdongensis. The sequence continues at coordinate 44,806,225 of CM077154.1, forward strand.
GATTTGAAGAGCTGAAAGTGCGGTCAGTTGGAGCGCATAATGAGAGTCTTAGGCCTGCGCGCCGAAAAGACTAAATGCTCAATTTTACCGTCGGGCGTTGGACCTGGAACGGTGGTGGGACCCTGGTTCATCGGTACACAAAGAATATGCCCTGAGTGCACGGATTGTCGGGTCGCGTGGCTGACGACTGTGATGTAATGTTTGTGTATGAGAGCACACTATAATATATATCTACCTATGTATTATTGTGCCTGCAGGGAAGGAATACCACTGCCCTGGGAAAGAGGTAAGGTCATTATAAATTGGTCAGTTGAATGCTGACCGTTCTCTTATTTTGCCACCGTTTGGTGGGTTGTCCTTGTATAGGTGCTGGAGAGCCAAGTGGGACACATAAGGGTTAAAGTCCCTGTTGTTGCTACTGTTGTTGCTACTACTGATAGCCCTTGAAAGCTAAGTAAAAAATGTTGTTTTGTTCATGTATGGTCGGCCTGCATGCCGATGTTTGGAATCCACATTTTTAACGAGTAACTGTAAGGCTATAAGGCCAAACGATGTTGTATTTGATGTACATTCCTACTTGAGTTGATATATAAAATGTGGCAATTTATATATATGGTGGGGTTCAAAGTTATTGTTAAAATCTTTCGCTAGCATGCTCTGTGTTAGGATGCGATTGTGTCTTGGTATTAACCAGTAATTTCCCCGCCTATTTTGTGGCATATGGTGTGGAGCCCCGGCCGGACCTTCTATTATATGATATATGAACCGATGGAGTTGTTACATTTTGATATCAGCCTGTTTCAGTCTTCCCTTTCGAATTCGTGGTCGAAATCGTTTCTGGGGTGGCGAGCACGTGTAAGTGCGAACCACGTTAACACTAATGAACTCGTGAATGTTCACTTAGGAATGCAAATATACTTGTTTGAGGAACCTGCACGTTCCTAAATTGTTGTTATTGCTTGCGGGAGATCGCTAATGTGTGTATTGTTCACCTATAGGTGACACGTAGAGGTGCTTGGAAGTCAGAACCCCAGCATTCTGATGAGAGTATGACACCAGCTGAGGTGCCTACACCTCCACCTTCTGCGAAAACCGTCCGCTTAGTTACTGAGGCACTGTTTGCCATGTATCAAGCACATCCTGGTAGGCAAGCACAGCCGGCAGTGGTGTTAGACCAGGTTGCGGCAAGGCTAGAACCTATTGTGGTTGTTAATATGCGAGCAGCTGAACGGCAGTTGAAGCAGCGCGTGAGATTCAATCCCCCTACGTTTATGGGTGTGTGATCCCCTACGCAGGCGGAGGATTGGTTGTCGCGCGTCAAGCGTATATTGACGGTGATCAGGACGGAGGAAGATCAGAAGGTCACCTTGGCCACATTCTTATTAGAAGGAGAGGCTCGGCTCTGGTGGGACGAGATCGAGTTACATCACTTAGCAGGCATGCAGTTAACACATGTCTCCATTGAGGAGTTCTCGTGACTATTCCTGGCAAAGCACGTACCAGCGGTACAATGCATTGCAATGGAAAATGAGTTCCAACGGCTAACACAAGGAGAAAGTAGTATTGAGACTTACCTGCATGAGTTCACAAGGTTGGGACGGTATGCAGGCTCCATCTTTGCCGATGAGCAGCGGAAAACTAATAGGTTCTATGAAGGGTTGCGGGATGATTTGCGATTCCTGCTCTCGAGTTCCGTGAACCAAGTGTTTCAAGCGTTGGTCGACACTACATGTGCATTGGAGAAGGATATGAAGCGGGTGCAAGGAAAAAGAACTTTGCCTCTGACAAAGCCGGAGTTCAAAGCGCCTTGACCTGGGAAATCTTACTATTCAAAGAAATGGGGCAAGAGGTCTAAACCTTCTGGGCAAGATCCTTCAACTATTCTGTCGGGGGCTACTTCGAGGCCAGAGACTTGTACCTGCTTCACTTGAGGAAAAGTGAGGCATATCTCCCGTGACTATCAGACTAGTCCATCAAAGGGTGAAACGAAGACGGGAGCCTCTTATGCTGAGAAGGGAAAGGCAGTGGTGGAGTCCTCTGCATCCCAGGCGTAGCCCCAGGTTTATAGCCTTGGACAGCAGGAGGCCATAAAGCAAAGTGATGTCGTCACAGGTACGAGTGAAAGTTATTGATTGCTTTTCTTATTGCATACTTTGTGTGTAGCTTGTGTATGATGTGTATGCCACGGGCTTTGTTATGATTCGGAACACGTTAGCGAGGGCACTATTTGATACGGGTGCTTCACATTCATTTCTGTCTAAGAACTTCGTAGGTCAGGTTAGAGTACCCAGTCATGTGAAGACAGATAGCATAAGGGTGTTATTACCGAATGGATGTTTGATGCTCGTCGATGGGGCTTGCGATGTGGACATGCAAATTGGAAGTCGGGATTTTTGTTTGAACGCATCTGTGCTACGATATCGGAATTTGATGTGATTTTTGGTATGGACTGGCTCGCGGAGCAGCGTGCCTGTATTGATTGCCAGTCAAAAGAGATCACAATGGGCCAGAATACCAAGCATGAGACTAAGTTCACTTGCTTGCGAGGAGTGAGCGGGACCTTGATGTCTGCACTCCATGTGGTCAATGTCGTTCGGAAGTCCGCGGAGTTATTCTTCACGCTAATTCAGGCTGTTGAGCCAAAGGCCAATATGAGGGATATTCCGATTGTATCGGAGTTTGCGGATTTGTTTCCTAAGGATCTTCCTACGCTACCACCCCAGCGGGAGATCGACTTCACTATTGAGTTGGTGTCAGGTGCGAAACCTGTGTCCACTCTCCATATCGCGTCGCGCCAAAGGAAATGGCTGAATTGAAAGTCCAAATGCAAGAGTTCCTGGAGCAGGGATATATACACCCAAGTATGTCACCATGGAGCGCAGCTGTTCTTTTTGTGAAAAATAAAGTCAGTAGTTTGCGGTTATGTATTAATTATTGTGAATTGAATAAGCTGACAGAGAAGAACAAGTATCAACCGTCTATTCTAAATTGGTTTTGAAATCTGGATATTACAAGTTGAGGATTCGGGAAGATGGCATTCCCAAGACTGCATTTGGAACACTCTACGGTCATTATGATTTCACGGTAATTCCATTTGGGCTATGTAATGCGCCATCATTGTTCATGGACCTAATACACCGAATGTTCCGAGAGTACTTGGGACTATTTATTATTGTATTCATTTATGATATTTTGGTGTACTCTCAATCTGAAGCTGATCATGCAAACCACTTATGGTTGGTGTTGCATACATTGCGAAGGAATAAGCTCTATGACAAGTTCTCAAAGTGCAAGTTTTGGCTATCGTCGGTGGCTTTTCTTGGCCATGTGGTAAGTGGAGAGGGCATATCAGTGGATCCGTCAAATATAAAAGCCATACAGGAGTGGCCAGTGTTGTCTTTGGTGGCCAAAACCAGGAGTTTCCTTGCACTGGCAGGCTACTATAGATGTTTTGTAGAAAACTTCTCGCGGATCGCTTTGCCTTTGACCATACTAACGAGGAAGGATCAGAAGTTTATTTGGACACCAGAGTGTGCACGAGCTTTTGAAGAGCTAAAAAGTCGTTTGACCACGACGCCTGTGTTGACATCACCATGTGGTACAGACGGCTATGAAATTTATCGTGATGCTTCAGGGAGCGGCTTAGGCTGCGTTCTTCTACAGTTCGGAAAGGTGATTGCTTATGGCTCACGCCAGTTAAAAGTGCATGAGCAAAATTATCCCGTCCACGACTTAGAGTTGGCAACGTTGATCTTTGCACTTAAGTTATGACGATATTATCTTTATGGAATAAAAGTGGATATCTTTACGGACCATAAGAGCCTAAAGTACTTGTTGGATCAGAAGGATCTGAATATGCGACAACGAAGGTGGATGAAGTACCTTGGGGACTACACCTTTGACATTCATTATACTCCCGGGAAGGGAAACATGGTCGCTGATGCCTTGAGTCGTAGATCTCCAGAAATGGCAAATTGGTTGCAGATGCATGATGAGCGTCTGATCCAGGAGTTGGAAGCATTAGAAATTTCTTGTGTTGACAAGAATTCCACAGCCTATGCGTGTTTAAACTAGACGGTGGTGCAATATGACCTTGCGGACAGGATTCGACGAGCAATGGAGCTGGATGAAAGTCTCCAATGCTATGCAAAGGATAGGCTAGATGACCAATTCTCCTGGGATGACGGCCTTTTGCGGAAGAGGGTCGTTTGTGCGTCTCGAGTATGGGTAGGTTGAGAGAAGAATTGATGTATGAAGCACATTTTACAAAATACTCAATTCACCCTGGGAGCATGAAGATGTTCAAAGATATGAAAAAGTTGTTTTGGTAGCCTGGACTAAAGAAAGACATAGCTCATTATGTAGCTAAATATCAAACTTGTGGCTTGGTGAAAGCGGAATGCCAGAAGCCTGGAGGTTTCTTAAAGTCATTACCGATTCCGGAATGGAAGTTTGGTGATATTTCAATGGATTTCGTGCACTGGTTGCCGAGATCTCAATGCGGGATTGATTCAATCTGGGTGATTATAGATCGGTTGAAAAAAGTATCTCACTTCCTTCCGAACAAGCCAGATAATTCAGTGGAAAGTTTGGCAAAACTCTACGTGGAGAAGATCGTACTGTTACACAGTGTTCCTCGTAGCATCATGTGTGAACGTGATGGGCGATTCACATCGAACGATTGGAGGCTAATCCATCAATTGTTGTGAAAGAAATTGACTTTCAGTACGACCTTTCATCCCCAAATAGATGGCCAGACTGAGAGGACCAACAGAACAATGGAGGACATGCTCCGAATGTGCGCCCTGGATTTTGTTAAGAGATGGGAAGATCATCTCTATATGGTGGTGTTTGCCTACAACAATAGCTACCAAGCGAGCATCGGTATGGCACCGTTTTAAGCCTTGTATGGTCGTAAGTGCCGTACACCATTAGCTTAGGCAGAAGCAGGCGAATCCAAACTATATAAACTTAAAGAGGTCGATGAAGTTAACTCGACGATACGCTATATTTGCGAGAGGCTATTGATAGACCAGGATCGTCAAGCAAAATACAATGATGCCAAGCACCGGAACATGGAGTTCACGGTGAGCGATTGGGTATATTTGAAGATTAAACCCTTCAAAGGCGTGTACAGGATTCGGCGTCTGAAAAAGCTAAGTCCGAGATATCTTGGTCTGTTTGAAGTGGTCGAGCGAGTTGGGGAAGTTGCATATCGGCTAGCTCTTTTGGCAGAATTGAGTGGATTACAAGATGTGTTTCGCATATCTGTGATTCGGAAAGCTGTCAAAGATCTAGCTCAAATGGTCGAGAACGATCGTGTAAACTGGGGGAGGAGAGTATGGGCTAAAGACGAAGGTTAGGATCATTCAGATCGAGGATCGAGCCGATAAATAGTTGCCGGACAAGACAATCGGGATGGTCAAGGTCCAATGGGACAACTGTGGCCATGAAGAGCTAACATGGGAGTGACAGCAGGCCATGCGAGCTGAGTTTCCCGATTTGTTTGTGTAAACTATTATATAGTGCCCCCTTGTTGGAATAAACATTTTGGAATATTACATCTTGTCTTTGTTTCCTTACTGTGTGCAAATTTCGGGACAAAATTTCTTGTAAGGAGGGGAGGGTTGTAACACCCAAAATCCCCAATTTGGGTTCAGGTTGCGCGTCACGTCCTGGGACACGGGCGTGTCCCAAGGCGTGTCCTGCTCGGGTTGAGCAGCTTGTCGAGTGCTCGACGAAATGCACTCGACGAAGTTTTCGAGAGGGAACACGCCCTGTGACACGGGTGTGTCCGAGGGCGTGTCCTAGGCATGTTCGACGAACTTCACTCGAGTAGATGCACTCGACGAATTCTCGAGAGAGAGGGCACATAGCTTGTGACACGGGCATGTCACTATTGGGTACATTGGAATATATGTACCTGATTTGAAGAAGCCTCACCCTACTCAATGATATACATCAAGGTGTATTTGATGTGTTTTGAGTTTATTGGTGCAGGTTAAGTAATTGCAGGGATAGTAGAAAAATTTCTAAGTCCATGTGTCGACACCTAGAAGAAAAGTGTCGACACTTAAGGAGGCTTGTGTCGACACCTAGAGAAGCAGTGTCGACACTTGGAGTAATTGTGTCGACACCGGGAATGCAGAGTCGACACCAGAAGGATAGTGTCGACACATACAGGTAGTGTCGACACACAATGAAGAAATGTCTAAAGAATCAGTGTCGACACTTAGAAGCAGTGTCGACACCCAGAGGAACTTTGTCGACATCAAAAGTGTCGACACTAGGATGCTGTGTCGACACTCAACAAAACATCAACAAAGTTCAAGTACAAGTGTCGACACTAGGAGGCTGTGTCGACACTCAGCAAAACATCAACAAAGTTCAAGTACAAGTGTCGACACAAAGGAGATGTGTCGACACTCAGCAAAAGTCTCAACACATGAAGAATGTGTCGACACAAAGGAGATGTGTCGACACTCAGCAAAAGGTTCAACACAGAAGGCATGTGTCGACACAAAGAAGATGTGTCGACACTTAACAAGTTTCAACACAAGAAGATGTGTCGACACAAAGGAGTTGTGTCGACACTTTGCAGAAATCAACTAAGTATTGAAAAAGAAGGACTTGTGTCGACACACATGATCAGTGTCGACACTTTCTGAAGAAGCAGTGTCGAGGAGCTATTTCTACAACACAAGGAGTTGTGTCGACACCATGAAGGCTAGTGTCGACACTTAGTCTACTTGTGTCGACACTTAGTCTATTTGTGTCGACACATAAAGACTATCTGTCTCGACACTTTCAGACTGTGACAGAGATTTCAAGAAGTGACTGGATGACTTGACAACTGCCATTTCAACCGGTCAACTGCTACTGTCAGAGCTGTCAGAAGTTCGTTAGAAATCGGATCAGCCGGTTACCATGAAGAAAGCTTATATAAAGGCTTGTTTCTTCAACAGAAGGCAATCAAGACAGATTGAGAAAGCAATCAATGAAGTGAGAAACAACAAACCAGAAGTGGACCTTCAAGTGAAGATCTAAGAAGTTGGAGAGAGAAAGCTCCTTCTAAGAAGACAGTTATTGAACCAGGCTGATAAAGAAAGTTTCAGATTGAGATCTGATTCTCAAGTCAGCAGTTGATTGAAGATCATCTGCATAGAGATACAACCCTACTGTGTTCTAATTCAATAAGCTTTGAAGAAAAGCCAAGGGAGGTTGATCTCAGTAAAGTTCTTTCAAGAACTCATCAAGAAGCCAGTCAACTCAACTTTCTCAATCAGAGTTGTGGTTATTAATCCTTGTACTTTTTATTTTCTGTAGGATCCTAAGTTATCTGAGTTGTAAGCCTATATTTATAAAGGCTGAGTGGTAGGGCCCGTGTGCCTGAGTGTAGGAGATACATTTCTCTGAGTGTAGGCCTTGTTGAAGGCTGAGTGTAGGCCTTGTTGAAGGCTGAGTGTAGGTCTTTGTGAAGACTGAGTGGTAGGGCTTTTGTGCTTGAGTTGTAGGAGTGGGATCACTCTGAGTTGTAGGAACCTATTTGGGGTTCTGAGTTGTAAGATCTGAGGATCTGAGGAGTAGTGGAGAAGTTAAGCCGAATCTAGTACACTACTAGATAGGCGAAGGGGGAAAGTGGATGTACCCAGACCTTGGGGAACCACTATAAATCCTGTGTGCTCTCTGTGATTGTATGCTTGTGTGATTGCTGTGTTATCTGTGCTGTAAATTACAATTATTGTACTGTATTGCTACCTTAAAAGTTTAAAAAGATTAAATGCACCTATTCACCCCCCCTCTAGGTGTTTAGGCACTAGTTCTTTCAAGTGGTATCAGAGGGAGGTTACTAAGAAAGGACATAACAGTCTGAGTAAAAGATCCTGTAGGCAGAATCAGTAGAATCAAGAATCAAGAAAATGGGTTCAACTGAGAATCACAAAGAGCTAGGATCCATGAAGTTGCCAATCTGCAGAAAGGAGATCTTTGGAATTTGGAAAGAAAGGGTTAGACTTTTTATTGAATCCTCAGACCCAAGAATATACATTACTGTTAAAGAAGGGTCATATGTGCCAATGAAAGTATCTGTTCTAGATGCCAATCAAAGAACACCCAAAGACTATTCAGAAATGACCAAGGATGAAATAATTCTGGCCACTATGGACAAGAGGGCTCAGAATATCATTGTAAGTGTAATTGATGATGCCACATTTCAGAATCTGATTCATTGTAAAACATCAAAAGAAATATGGGACACACTGATAGTCTATATGGAGGGTTCAGAAGAGGTAAGACAAGACATGAAGTCTTTATTAAATCAAGAGTATGAAAGCTTCAGACAAGGCAGGTCTGATAGCATAACTGAATGCTACAAGAAATTCTATAGGATAGTCAATGAATTGATGTCCTATGGAAGAGAGTTCAGCAATTATGAATTGAATGATAAGTTCTTGAGATCCCTGACAAAGGACTGGGATACTAAGATTTGTGTCATAAGGGAAATGACCAAATTAGCAGACATTCCTCCTCCAACTTTGTTTGGAAAACTAATATCTTATGAGATGCAGTTGATGGTAAGGGAGGAGGAAGAAAAGTCTACAAGGGTGGAGCACAAAGAAAGAGCTGTGGCCTTCAAGACTGAAGCCACTAAGAAATATAGAAGCAAGTCTCCATCTCCACCACAGATAGTTGCTGAGACAGATTCAGATAGCAAGAAGACAGAAAGCAGTGAAAGTGATGAAGACTTTGCTGCATTTACCAGGCACTTTCAGAAGTTTCTAAAGAAAAAGCAGTGGAGGTCCAAGCCATCTACTTCACAGACAAAAGATGACTACTACAAGAAAAGGAAGTCATCAAGGACAGGAGAAAGTCCAAGTCTAATAAAACTACATCCTCAAAGATACTATGCTATTGTTGCAATAGACAAGGACATGTTATAGCTGATTGTCCAGAAAAGAGGAAAGAGTCCACTGACAAGAAGAAGACACAGTTCAAGGGAAAAAAGGAAAAGTCCTTTGTTGCTAAGAAGGATAAAAGTCTGACTGATATGTCATCTTCAGAAACTGATTCAGAAGCTGAAGATTATATTGGCTTGTTTGCTGAAGAAGAAGAAAATGAGTTCATGCAGCTAATGAACTCAATTTATGAGCAGGAGGACATTCAGTGCAAGGGACTGATGGCCTTATCAGAAGGAGACAAAATACAGGATCAGCCTGGACCTAGTCAGGTACAAAATTGTTCTTCAAGTTCAATTTCTAGTGCTGGATCAGAATCAGATACATCAGCATCAAGTGATGTGAGTGGATCTGAATCTGAAGGAGACATTCATCAGTTGATTGATGAATATAGAGTATTGTTGCAGGCTTTAAAGAAAAGCAAACTCTTGGTCAAGACTCACGCTAAGGAGATTGCTAGTCTCAAAGTGGCTGCAATAGATTTTGACAAGTTGTTAGATCAGAAATTAAATGAAATAGCCAGACTGAAGAATATTATAGTTATACAGATGGGGACTATTACATTTAAAAATGATCAAATTAGAAATCTGGAGATTAGTCTTCAGAAGGAGAGATATTGTAGCAAGTTTCTCTAAACCAAAATCTGTTCTATCTTTGATAGATGAGTTTGTACCTCATAAGGGTAAAACTGGATTGGGGTTTACTAAACCTGCCAGGACTGTACAGTCCAAGTCTAAGGGCAAAGCCTCAGTACTCACCAAGAAGCCTGCTGAAGATAAAACAACCAGGGTTGTACCTAAACAAAGGTACAAAAGATATGAGTGCTGGTGTTGTGGAAAGATAGGTCACTTTGCCATAAACTGTTGGCATAATTCAAGTGCCAAGTGAGTAGCAAACTGCCTGTTAGAAAAGCTACAGGTAGTTTTGTTAAGAATCAGACTAACTTGCACAAAGGACCCAAGAATTATTTGGGTTCTCAGGTAAAGTAATCTGTTTTGTAGGTGAGTCCAAGTGGCCATACCCCAATATGGTACTTGGACAGTGGATGTTCCAGGCACATGACTGGAACTAGGGGATTGCTAAAGCACTATACACCAATCAAGGATGGTCCTAAAGTTACCTTTGGTGGTTCTGAAAAAAGAATCATCAAAGGCTTTGGTAACATTTCTAGCAACCTTATTACAATTACTCAAGTGGCTTATGTAAAGGGTTTGAAACACAACCTCATTAACATAAGTCATCTGAGTGATTTAGGATATGACATCTCATTTGTCAAAGATGGTTGTCATATCAGTAGGTCAAGTGATCAAAAGATCATTTTGACAGGCTATAGGAAGAGAAATGTCTATTGTCTAGACATTATGTGTGAGAACAATGCTTCTCCTATTTATCTTGTAGCTGATGAGAAAGTCTCACATTGTGTTAAATGGCACAAGAGGCTGGCTCATCTTAACTATAAGACAATTGGCCAACTCTTTAGCAAAGAGTTAGTGAGGAATGGTCCTCAGGTTAAGTGTATAAAGGATGGGATATGCTCAGCTTGTCAAAAGGGCAAACAGACCAGATCCACCTTTAATAGCATCGAGAACAAAGATGCTGTGAGGTGCCTATACCTCTTGCATATGGATCTTTTTGGTCCTATGCCAGTTCACAGCCTAGGTAGGAAGGTCTACACATTTGTGGTTATAGATGATTATTCAAGGTTTTCCTGGGTATTTTTCCTAAGGCAAAAATCTAAAACTCCTAGTATCGTTTATAGTTTTGTTAAACAAATTCAGAATGAGTTAGACAGTACAATGGTCAAAATAAGAAGTGACCATGATACTGAACTCCAGTCTGATAGTATGACAAAGCTATGTGAAGAGTTTGGGATATTTCAGGAATTTTCCTCACCAAGAACACCTCAGCAAAATGGTATTGCTGAAAGGAAAAATAGAACCTTGATAGAGGCTGGTAGAACCCTATTGAGTGACACATCTCTCCCAGAATATTTCTGGGCTGAGAAAGTTAATACTGCATGTCATGTGATCAATAGGGCTAATATCACCAAGAGCAACAAGAAGACCCCCTATAAGATTGTGAGGGGCAGAAAACCAAATCTATCCTATTTCAGGATCTTTTGTTGTAAATGTTATATACTTAACAATGGTAAGTCTTATTTAACCAAGTTTGCTGCCAAATCCTAAGAGGGGATCTTTGTTGGGTACAGCAATAACAGTAAGGCTTATAGGGTCTACAACTTGACTACTCAAGTTGTAGAAGAGTCAGTTCATGCAGTGTTTGATGAAGCTAGACTCATTAACAATGAATTGTCTAGAAGTGTTTACAGCTCCACAGGTGTGACTGAGAATATGGACAAGCTTACTATTGAAGAAGGTCCTACTTCAAGTCAGCAAGTGGATGATAGTGGCTGCTGTCCAGGGGGAGTATAAGACACGTCTGTCGCTGAAGAAGACCAAGAGGAGCTGCTGAATGAAGAAGCTGAAGGTGTACAACCAGAAAACAGGCTGCCACCAGCAAATAGGCATTTAAAAGATCATCGAGCCAATCAAATTATTGGAGATCTCAGTCAAGGGGTACAAACAAGGAGCAGGAAACAAAGTTCAGTTCTCTACTCCAGTTTTCTATCCCAAGTAGAGCCAAAGAAATTTGAAGAAGCTATCCTAGACCCTCATTGGATTGAGGCAATGCAAGAGGAGCTGAAGCAGTTCAAAAGATGCAAAGTCTGGGAGCTAGTTCCTAAACCAAAATACCACAACATTATAGGAACTAAGTGGATCTTTAGGAACAAGTTTGATGAAAATGGAGTAATTATAAAGAATAAAGCTAGACTAGTTGCTAAAGGATATAGGCTAGAAGAAGGTATTGATTTTGATCAAACCTTTGCTCTAGTAGCCAGACTGGAAGCAATAAGGATGTTCCTTGCCTATGCAACATTCCAAGGAATTAAGGTCTATCAAATGGATGTTAAGTCAGCTTTTCTGAATGGAAATCTGAAGGAAGAAGTCTATGTAGAACAGCCATCAGGTTTTGTAGATTCTACTAAACCTAATTATGTTTATAGACTTAGGAAGGCTTTGTATGGGTTAAATCAAGCCCCTAGGGCTTGGTATGAAACTCTGTCTAGTTTCCTCATTGAGAATAAATTCACAAGGGGGAAAATAGACAAGACTCTATTCCTTAGGGAATCCAGAGGCAAGATTATCTTAGTCCAAATATATGTAGATGACATAATATTTGGGTCTACTGAAAGTAGTCTTTGCAGGAAGTTTGAAAAACTAATGCAAGGACAATTTGAAATGAGCAGTATGGGGGAACTTAAGTTCTTCTTGGGTCTCCAAGTTAGACAGACTGAAGATGGTTAATCCATATGCCAGTCTAAGTTCACCCTAGAATTGATAAGGAAGTATGGTATGGAATCATCCGCTACCATGATAACTCCTATGGGGGTCAACAATGTCTCTAAGCAAAGCTGATGCAGGGAAACCTGTAGATGAAACATTGTATAGAGGGATAGTTGGCTCCCTATTATATTTGACTGCTAGTAGACCAGATATCATGTATGCTACATGTGTCTGTGCTAGGTACCAAGCTTGCCCTAAAGAATCTCATTTGACAGCAGTCAAAAGAATTCTGAGATATCTTAAGGGCACTCCTTATCTAGGCCTATGGTACCCTAGGAATGGAGAGTTTGAACTGACAGGTTATTCAGTTGCAGATTTTGCAGGCTGCAAGGAAGATAGGAAAAGTACAACTGGAACCTGTCAATTCCTAGGTGGAAGGATGATATCATGGAGTAGCAAGTAACAAACAAGTGTGGTTATCTCCACAGCAGAATCAGAGTATATTGCTGCAGGAAGTTTCTGTGGGCAACTTCTATGGATTCAACATCAGCTAGAAGATTATGGTATTCAAGTAAGTAGAACACCTTTATTTTGTGATTCTACAAGTGCTATTTCTATTCCAAATAATCGTGTCTCTCATAGTAGGACTAAGCACATAGAAATTAGGTACCATTTTATAAGAGAACATGTGGAAAAAGAAGATATTTTCCTAGAATATATAAATACAGATAATCAGCTAGCGGATATGTATACTAAGCCCTTAGATGAAACCAAATTCAATAAATTTAAAATTGAATTAGGGATGATAAACTTAGAATAGTTTACAAAAATTGGCCAAGTAAAATGGTGTCGACACACAGAGTTGTTTGTGTCGACACATAGAAGTGGTGTCGACAATTCAGAGAAATGGTGTCGACACATTTAGGAATTCAGTGTCGACACTTCAGAGAATTAGTGTCGACACATGCAGTGTAGGTGTCGACACATCCAAGGTGGTGTCGACACTTAGGATTTACACAGAATTAGTCTAGTAAAGTCTCGACTAAGTGTCGAGCTGAGTGGTGTCGACACATATACAAGTGTCGACACATATATTTTGTCGACTATACTTGTGTCGATACATTGTTGTCGAGACATTATAAGCAAGTGTCGACACTTTTCAACAGTGTCGACAGAATTTAAGTATTTTGACGCGCCCTTTCATCTTCGATTCTAGAAATGTATAAATAGGTTTTCGCCATTATTTGTCGACACGCTCACAAAAGTTTCGAGACCAAACTTGTGTGTCGACATCTCTCTTCTCTAAATTCAAATTTCTTCAAACCCTAATGGCGCCCAAGCTAGAAGAGAATGTTAATGAAGGATATGAGCTCGTGTGGCACGCCTTTGATGATGCGGAACCTGAAATCAAAGGTGTGGTAACCCTAATTGCCGAAACTGGACTGGAATACCTTATTTCTGAACCAATCAAGATCTGGAAGAAGGAGGTCCTAGAATTTCTGAGTGCAGCTTCACTTGATGACTCTGGCCTCAAGATTAAGTCCAGAGTTCATGGGACCAAAGTCAAGGTCACACCAAAAAGTCTGAGGAAGATACTTCAACAACCAAGAACAAAGGAGGAAGAAGATGTATCTGCTTCTAAGACAAGAGAGGCATTGATATGGTGTGGACTGGATTCAAACCTGAAGATTGGATCAGTGTTCAATAGTAAAGGAATGAACATTCAAGGGAAATTCTTATCTGAAATAGTTGGCAAAGTCATCCTGAGCAAGCCTGGAGGCCATGACAGAATTTTAGCTTATATGTTCAGTTTGATGACAAGGTTAATCTTCAAACTAAATACTGACTGGTCTACAGTTATGTTTGATAAAATTAAAGAAAGTATGAAGAAGCCCAATCTGGGTAGAATACTAAGTCTTTACCTAGCTGGAAGTATACCTGAGGTAATGAACCAAGCTGCAGGTTCAAAGATTAACCACATGAGGAAGATGGATATGACAATCTTCTCTAAGTGGGATAGAGTACTGACCAAAGAACTGCCATCTCCAGTAAATAATACACCTCAGAAAAAGAAGAAGAAAACAGCCATTGTGGCTTAAGAATCCTATTGCAGCTCTGAAGAGCAAGTAGTCTTCACTCCTGATGATGAAGAGACAGGACATGCTGGACAATCTCCAGCAAGACAAGAAGATGCAGAAAGGCAGGGGGAGCTACCCTCAGTAAGCCCAATTCACCTGGATCCAATCCAGGGGGAGCCTTTACTTATGGAAGAGACAACTCCACTCGAGAGTGAACAAGCTACTCAAACCATACTAGAGGTAATAACTGACATTAATCAATTAGATTTCCCTATAGAGGATGAAGTTTTGTCTGATTCATTACCTAATATTCATCAGCAAACACAGATACTCCCTCCACCACAAGATGTTGTCATGGAGGACACATCTGTTACTGATCAAGTGGTTGATGAGATAAGAGCTTCACCAGTCCATCCTCAATAGGAATTTACATTAGAAGAACTGTTCCCTGATCTTCTACAAACTGATTTTGAGAAAGAGAAAGCTGCTGTTGAGGGGGAGGAGATCAATATTGAGGGGGAGCATATGGAGAATGTAGAGGTAACTGCTACACAAGAGACTGAGAAGGCAAAGAATGCTGAAGAACCACAAAGGACTGAGAAGGAGTTACCTCCTAGTCCTAAGAAAAGAGTAGACATAGTCAGCACTTCTACTTCAAAGGATGAGGAGGTGTTAGAGCCAAGAAGAGGAAGTTCCAGGTCTTCAAGAGAAGAAGCCAGAACTATAAGAAAGCCTTACAAACCATTGCTCCACAGCCTGCCCCATCTACTGATTTCAGTTCACTGATGGTGGCCTTACAGATTAAGCTTGATGAGCAAAGAAAGGCTTTGCAAACTTATATGGATGAAGGACATAAGTCACTGGAGTTCGATCTGGCACAAGACATCACGTCTATCAGATTTGAAGTGAATCTTAATAAGAAGGAAATGACTGACTGCTTCCATAAAGGAGGAAATGCAGTAGTCTATCTGGCCACACATCAAGAGAAAATAAAGACAAAACTTAATGATCTAGAAGTGAAGCAAGGCTATGTCCTGGCAAACCAGATCAGGATGAATGATAATTTGGCAGCCTCTCATATTGCCATAGTAACTGAAATGAAGAATATGGCTACTGCTCAGACTACAGCAAGTGCTACTGCATAGGCTGAATTTGACAAATAATTGCAAGAGAGCCTAACTGCTGTTAAAACTGCCCTTAAAGGTTCACAGAAGATAATTACTGACAAGCTCCAAAGATTAAAACCCTTCTATAAAGATGGAGTAAACTATCTGAATGCCCAGATAAGATTTCAGAAAGATGATCTGAGGGATCATATAGAGAGAGAAGTCATAAAGGGGGAGAGGGTATTAGTTAAGGCAGGATCTAATCATGCCAAATAGATTTCAAATTCCATCAGAGCCACCCTTGGATATCCACCATTATGTGATGATGATAATGTTGCAGAGTCTGGCATTAATCCTGCATATCTTGGAGGAGAGCAAGCTGAAGTAGCTCAAGTGATATACCCTCCACCAGACTTTGACATGATCCATCAAGAGATCCAGACTATGTATAGTCCTCCTGAGGGAAATCAGAATGTCATCATAGAGAAAGTTGTTCAGCCTGTGCCAGAGGCAATACTGAAAGAAGAAGATGCTTTGCTAAAAGAACAAGAAGCTCAATTGTCTAAGAAAAGATTCAGAGAGCAAGATGAATTGAGACCGAATTTTGAACAATGGAGCCCCACTTCCAGGAATATCATTTTGACTGCATGGAAGGCTGCTAAGGACAATGTCCTGGATAGAGGCAAGTGGTATTCTGACCTACAGTGGAGGAAGCATGAGAATAGGCAAGAGGTCATTGTGCAATATAGAAGAAAAGCTAAACTGGGAAAGCTACCTCCTAATGCACAAGAGCCTAGTAAGTATTTTCCCAAGCCTTATCACTATTTTGAAAGGCAGAAGATCAAGGCTGAAGAGTTGAAAAAGAAAGATCTTAAAGGGAAGAAGCCTGCTGCTGATGATGACACTGAAGCTCAAGTTCAAGCAAAGATTCAATCTGGAAAAGGGATTGTAATCAAGGAGCCAGAGCAGCCTTAGGATAACATTTTCTTAAGTTTACAAGTTGTAATTTGTAGTAAACTCAATGTAAACTTTTGATTAATGTAAATGTTAGATCTTGTAAGAACAATGTTATATGTTCATCTATTACATTAATTATTCTGAGCTAATGGTATATACATGTTCTGTTCATGCATGTTTAAGTATTTTCCCTGTCATATATTACTGTTTTACATCATACTGAGAATTTGTTATGTATGGTGTATATCATTGACTAAGATTTATGACTTTTCCAAATAGGGGGAGATTTTTGGGTACATTGGAATATATGTATCTGATTTGAAGAAGCCTCACCCTACTCAATGATATACATCAAGGTGTATTTGATGTATTTTGAGTTTATTGGTGCAGGTTAAGTAATTGCAGGGATAACAGAAAAGTTTCTAAGTCCATGTGTCGACACCTAGAAGAAAAGTGGCGACACTTAAGGAGGCTTGTGTCGACACCTAGAGAAGCAGTGTCGACACTTGGAGTAATTGTGTCGACACCAGGAATAGAGAGTCGACACCAGAAGGATAGTGTCGACACATACAGGCAGTGTCGACACACAATGAAGAAATGTCTAAAGAATCAGTGTCGACACTTAGAAGCAGTGTCGACACCCAGAGGAAATTTGTCGACATCAAAAGTGTCGACACTAGTATGCTGTGTCGACACTCAGCAAAACATCAACAAAGTTCAAGTACAAGTGTCGACACTAGGAGGCTGTGTCGACACTCAGCAAAACATCAACAAAGTTCAAGTACAAGTGTCGACACAAAGGAGATGTGTCGACACTCAGCAAAAGTCTCAACACATGAAGAATGTGTCGACACAAAGGAGATGTGTCGACACTCAGCAAAAGGTTCAACACAGAAGGCATGTGTCGACACAAATAAGATGTGTCGACACTTAACAAGTTTCAACACAAGAAGATGTGTCGACACAAAGGAGTTGTGTCGACACTTTGCAGAAATCAACTAAGTATTGAAGAAGAAGGACTTGTGTCGACACACATGATCAGTGTCGACACTTTCTGAAGAAGAAGTGTCGAGAAGCTATTTCTACAACACAAGGAGTTGTGTCGACACCATGAAGGCTAGTGTCGACACTTAGTCTACTTATGTCGACACTTAGTCTATTTGTGTCGACACATAAAGACTATCTATCTCGACACTTTCAGTCTGTGACAGAGATTTCAAGAAGTGACTGGATGACTTGACAGCTGCCATTTCAACCGGTCAACTGCTACTGTCAGAGCTGTCAGAAGTTCGTTAGAAATAGGATCAGCCGGTTACCATGAAGAAAGCTTATATAAAGTCTTGTTCCTTCAACAGAAGGCAATCAAGACAGATTGAGAAAGCAATCAATGAAGTGAGAAACAATAAACCATAAGAAGACCTTCAAGTGAAGATCTAAGAAGTTGGAGAGAGAAAGCTCCTTCTAAGAAGACGACTATTAAACCAGGCTGATAAAGAAAGTTTCAGATTGAGATCTGATTCTCAAGTCAGCAGTTAATTGAAGATCTTCTGCATAGAGATATAACCCTACTGTGTTCTAATTCAAGAAGCTTTGAAGAAAAGCCAAGGGAGATTGATCTCAGCAAAGTTCTTTCAAGAACTCATCAAGAAGCCAGTCAACTCAACTTTCTCAATCAGAGTTGTGGTTACTAATCCTTGTACTTTTTATTTTCTGTAGGATCCTAAGGGATCTGAGTTGTAAGACTATATTTATAAAGGCTGAGTGGTAGGGCCTGTGTGCCTGAGTGTAGGAGATACATTTCTCTGAGTGTAGGCCTTGTTGAAGGCTGAGTGTAGGACTTGTTGAAGGCTGAGTGTAGGTCTTGGTGAAGACTGAGTGGTAGGGCTTTTGTGCCTGAGTTGTAGGAGTGGGATCACTCTGAGTTGTAGGAACCTATTTGGGGTTCTGAGTTGTAAGATCTGAGGATCTGAGGATCTGAGGATCTGAGGAGTAGTGGAGAAGTTAGGCCGAATCTAGTACACTACTAGATTGGTGAAGGGGGAAAGTGGATGTACCCAGACCTTGGGGAACCACTATAAATCCTGTGTGCTCTCTGTGATTGTATGCTTGTGTGATTGCTGTGTTATCTGTGCTGTGAATTACAATTACTGGTCTGTATTGCTGCCTTAAAAGTTTAAAAAGATTAAGTGCACCTATTCACCCCCCCCCCCCCTCTAGGTGTTTAGGCACTAGTTCTTTCAGCCACATGGTCGTGTCCTGCTCTGTGTAAGACCCCCCCCCCCCCCCTCCGATCCAAAAACACGGCATGAAGG
This sequence comes from Platanthera guangdongensis, assembly GCA_039583875.1. NCBI lineage: Eukaryota > Viridiplantae > Streptophyta > Magnoliopsida > Asparagales > Orchidaceae > Platanthera > Platanthera guangdongensis. The sequence goes on from CM077154.1 coordinate 44,824,976, forward strand.
GGGGTCTTTTGCTCGAAACAGCCGCCTTGCGGTAGCATTAGCACACGGGCTAACCTGTACCACAAGACGTCTATTCCGCCGGCTACAACCAATATCAATATATGCATGCCAACCCAACCATAATATAAGCAAGAAGTCAAATCCACACCAACCAAATAGTTTCCAAATAGTACAACAAATAAGAGATGCTAAAACATGCTTCTACAATATCAGAGTACAGCTATAAAATTGCCCAAACGGGCTACAATAGAATCTCACAACACTCACATCCGTAACCGACGGTAGCGAGGGTACCGTCACTTCAGGCCCTGTCGTCCTAGCCTGGCTTTCCTGCTGTAAAGTCTGCGGCTGCTCTACCTGCGGGGTGACCTCCTAAAAAAGGAAGATGTAGCAACCGTTAGTCGAAAGACTAAGTGGCTTCACATCCGCTCCCCCGGCGACTCCTCGGCACCGGGCCGAGAAAGGAACAATGGTACAAGTATAATATAAGTAGTAAAGCAGGTACATGCGGGTGGTAATAGTACATGAATAACAACATTATAAACTAGCAATTCTACTTGAATAACAATATTAGTAAATCAAGAAGTACAAGTAACTACAGCATGAATGTAACTTAACTTATAAAAATGCCCATACAAACTTATAAGTTAAGAATCGGGTTACATAAAAGTAACTCATCGTATGAGAGTGCCCATACAGACTTATACGATGATGGTCTTGTTTGTGCAATGCTATGTAATGGTATGTATGCTATGCAATGAGTGACCCATGATCACACACATGCAATTGCTATGTCGACACAGACTATAGTTCCCACTATTCGAGCAGGTAGCTAATCTCTCAGGCATCAGCCGACGTGGCCAGGCGGTGATAGTAGAGCGGACATCTCTACTACTAGGAGGGTATCCACACTACTTCACCTAGGCCTCCATACGCCTAAATACAAAGAAAACAACAGCGGAGCCCATGCGTACTATGGCCCAGCGAGAGCCTCGGGTAGATGTACACCGAGGTCCAAGCCCATAACTGACCTTGTGTGACCCGGAAGGAGCCTCGGAAGTAAGCACGAGGACCAAGCCCAACCGTTCACCTAGCACGGAAGGAGCCCCGGGGCATAGACACCGAGGACCAAGCCAAACCGCCCAAAGTCTAACTGTCAACTCCCGTCGGTGTAACAATCGGCGAGCCCGTAGACCTGCCACATTATCCATAACCAAGGATTACGACACCGCGTGTCGACTCACACTACATGCAAATTCCACATCACCGTGGCATGGAAGGGGCCTCGGAAGTAAGCACGAGGACACAGCCCAACCATCCATCTATACCACATCTCAACACAAACCAACTAGTGACGGTCAACACCGCACTTACATCCATTCATAATACTACCCGTAGGGAGACTACGCTATAAGTATTGGATTACTACATTTCATTCTAACCATCATACATACTCATGGCCATGGTTTATCCTTCTATTTGTCATTCCAAATGATTTCAACATATTACAAATATGATGCACATTAATAATAATCGACCAATTTGTATCCAGTCATTTCATTCATTATATTATAAACATGGTGCACATTTATAATAATCTATCAATTTTAGCAAGTCATATCATGCATTAAAGCTTGCTCCACAATTCAGTTTTATGAAATCTAATTAACAAGATTTATCATTCATAGCACTACGGTGGTCAACATAAAATAGTTCATCAAAATTTAGAGTTAATTAGCAACATCGATTCCACCGAATTCAAATTCATATTATATAAACCCCAGAATTTAAGTGCAGAATAAATCTGGACAGCAACTTCGACTGGAGATTCCCGAAGCTACATGAATCCGGTGAAGACGTGTAACCACTCGATGGAAAGGTATTTCCATGGGTTACAACTTTCAAATTCAGCCCACAACCCAGATTTGAGTGTATCCTATTTGAAATCAGCCTTGAAATCCGCTTCGTACAGAACACAATTTTTGTATGCAGGATTTATCGGACAACATGTTCGTTCAGACTTTTATGTGGCTACATACTTGGCATGAAGACGTTCAACCACTCGTTGGAAAGGTATTTTCAGGGGCGTCAACTTTCATGTTTAGTCAAAAGCCCAGATCTGGCCACATCCTACATGAAAATGGCCAAGAAGATCGTTGCACACAGAATACAGATTTTGCACGTATCTTAAAGAGGAATGAACGACATCGGTTCATCTTCCTCTTCAAGTCGATCTTCCAATATCACTCCAAAAATTCCTCCTCCCTTATTCACCCTCAAGGGCCATGATTCTTCATGAAACCACCCACCCATCATCACATAGAAGAAAGGGCAAGTTGAAGAGATTTGAAACCTAGAACACATGTCCTAGCATGGTGATGTAGGCCTCTACCACGGATACTATATGGGTTACGGGAAAGAAACGGACGCCACAATCAATCCACAACCTCACACGCACTAGATTTAACCGCAGCGCACTCGAAAGCATCTTATCACCGTTCACCAACGTATGGTAGCCACTCCGCGGGAAGGTCAAACGAACGGCTATAGGCCGACGTTCTCCCAAGCTAAAAGGACTAATATTGGGTTCGACCGAGCGAAAGTTGTACCAAAAGAGATCTACCCAAAGTGCGATCGAAAAATGGTAGATCTCTCCCAACAAAACTGCAGGGCTCGCCAACCCCTTTCGGAAATATCGCGATTAAGATTGATGCAAATCCAAAAGGAAAACCACGAAGAATCTAACGATTCAAATCCAACGCAAAAATTATTTCCGACCACTAGAACATCAAGAGGGAATCACACGTGAGTGGAGAGGATCGTTACCCAAGTCGGAATAGATGATTCCGACTACCTTTGAAGGGGTCGCTCTTCCACGGTTCCGCCGGAGTCGTGCCGGTTGGAGAGATAGATCGTCCGCCTTGGCCGCTTCACACCAAGGTCCCGTTTCCTCGCCGTAGAAGGAGGCCTTTCTCGGTTAAGACTTCATGAGAAGAGGGGCAGCCAGGTTCTCTTCAAAGGGGGGTGCTCGGATGGAGAGATGGGTTGCCGGTCGGTTTAGAGAAGGTGGACGCCGGGTTGTGGGTGGTGAGAGGAGGTGGTGGCTTGGAAGATGGGGTTGAAGGAGTGGGCTGGCCGAAGTTTTTTAGAGAGAGCGGGAGAGAGTGAAGTGGGCGGCCAAGAGAGGTAGAGAGAGAGAGGAGGATTAGCAAGAATAGGAAATTTAGGGTTTCTTCTCATTCAACTTGAGTTAAACAAAGCATACATGCCTATATATAGGCTTAACAATAAGTCTTGGCTATATGTAGCCCAAAATAAAATAAAAATAACACACAAAATGGCTACATGCAGCCCTCAATAAAATATCCCAAATAAAATAGCATACTAATAATAAGATAAATTTAACTATATATTTGTCTTGCGCGGATGGCGGAAATTATAGCGCCGCTCCATACGAACACCATGGCGATGCGAGTCCTTTGTTGGAGACGAAGGAGGGTCTTCTGTTAGCATGCCGTCATCAACAACTTGGGGGCCGTCATCAACTTGGGGGCCGTTGTCCACTTGGGGGCCGTCGTCGCCACCAATCCTCCCCCGCTTGAAAGGACTCATCACCGATGAGTTGTCTTGAAGATACCGTCGGAGAAGAACACCATCCAAGAGAGCCACTTCCGCTTCCGGGAGCCAAGAGTCATCAGAGGCGGGGCGATCACACCAGCGGATCAAGTAGCGGCACACATCGCCATCAGCAGTGGGAAACACGTCATCCTGGAGAATCCTGTCTGGCAAAAATACGGTCCTGGCAAACCTGGGAAAAGCATTAGGCAGCAAAGGGGGAAAATCTATATCATCAACAGGTAGCGTACCTCCGTTGGAGACCGACGGAGAGAGCGAGCCCTTACCCCCCTCAACCCCATACCCATGAGAATCTATAGTGGAACTAAACGGACAGGAAGATAGTTCTAGTGGCGGAGCAATATATGCCGTTAAATCCGAAACATTAAAAACAAGGGAAATACCCCAATCAGTTGGCAATTCCAAAAGAAAAGCATTGTCTCCTAACCGTTTTAAAATCCGAAAAGGTCCAGCTCGCCGATCCGCTAACGTTTTTAAGGTGCCCGTAGGCAACCGTTCAGGGATGAGACGTACCATGACTAAATCAGCCACTTTCAAGGGAGACACTCTCTTATGTGCATTGGCATGAACTTGATAAGACGCGTATTGAGTGGTAAGCGTTTCATTTATGCGTTTGTGAAGATCATGGATGTGAGAGGCAAAGTCCTGTGCAAATTGACTTGACTTAAACGATGGCGGTAACGGAAGCAAGTCAAGGGGCACGAGAGCTTTATAACCGTGCACGATCTCATTCGGGGACAAACCCGTGGACGTATTTTTGGAATTATTATATGCTAACTGAGCATGAGGGAGGATAAGGTCCCATGTACCCTTGTGGTCTCCCACAAGGCATCAAAGCAAACTACCTAAACTTCTGTTCACAATTTCTGTTTGCCCATCCGTCTGCGGATGGTATGCGGAAGTGAATAGAAGTTTGGTGCCCATAATCCTCCATAGAGTCTTCCAAAAATAAGTAGTAAACTTCACATCCCTATCAGTAACTATAGACTTCGGAACTCCTCGATGGCCTACCACCTCTTTAAAATATAATTGTGCAACGTGTGACGCGTCGTTGGTTTTTTTGCAAGCGATAAAATAAGCCATTTTAGAGAAACGATCTACAACAACTAAGATAGAGTTGTGACGTCGAAGTGTGATTGGGAGGCCGAGAATGAAGTCCATGCCTACGTCTTCCCAAGGAATAGATGGAATCGGAAGAGGGGTATAAAGCCCCGCATTAGTTTTGTTCCCCTTAGACAGTTGACACGCTCGACAACTACCCACGATCTTACTAACCATGGCCTTAAGACCGGGCCAATAAAACTTGTCTTCAACTAACGTGATCGTCTTGTCACGGCCAAAGTGTCCACCTAATCCGCCACCATGCAATTCCCACACTATGAAGTGTCGTAGGGAGGAACGGGGGATGCAAAGCTTCGAATGGTTAAATAAGTAGCCGTCCCAAATGTAAAAAGAAGTAATGGTTGTCGACGAGTCATCTTGAGTGGCGAAATAGATATCCTGAAAATCTGCGCAGTGGACGTACTCGTCCTTAATCCTATCGAAGCCAATCACCTTTACTTCTAGCATGGAGAGCAATAACGAAACACGACTAAGGGAGTCGGCTACGCGGTTGAGAGTCCCCTTGAGGTGTTTGATAATGAAAGTGTACTCCTGAAGATAGGAGACCCATTTGGCATGTCTAGGACTAACCTTAGTTTGAGAGTTAAGAAACCTTAGCGCTTCATGATCAGATAGGATGACAAACTCCTTAGGAAGTAAATAATGCCGCCAATGTTGGAGGCATCGAATGACCGCGTAAAACTCCTGATCATAATTGGAATAATTTAATTTTGGACCTGCTAGTTTCTCACTGAAATACCCTACAGCGTGGACTTCCTGACTCAACACTCCACCAATTCCCACTCCAGACGCATCACATGACAACTCGAAAACCTTGGTAAAATCCGGTAGTCGCAAAAGGGGGGCTTCCGACATGCGCGATTTAATTAATTGGAACGTCGTAGCGGCCGAGTTCGTCCATGTAAATTCACCTTTTTTCATGCACTCGGTAATAGGGGCCATAATACTACTAAAATCCTTAATAAATCGCTGATAAAATGTAGCGAGCCCGTGAAAACTCCTAACATCCCGAATGCTGGCGGGCTCGGGCCAATCTCTAATGGCTTGTACTTTCTTGGGGTCTACGTGGATCCCCTTCGAACTCACAATATAACCGAGGAACTCAACCGATGTCACATGGAAGGTACACTTCTTAATGTTCACGAATAATTTTTCCGATCTCAGCGTGGTAAGGATGGTTCTTAAATGTGACTCATGCTCAATCGTGGAGGTGCTAAATACCAAAATATCGTCAAAATATACCACGATGAATTTTCCCATATAGGGTTCGAAGACGTGGGTCATCATCCTCGAAAACGTGCTCGGCGCATTGGAAATTCCAAACGGCATAACTAACCACTCGTAGAGCCCTTCCTTAGACTTAAAGGCGGTTTTCCACTCGTCACCTTCCCTAATTCGGATCTGATGGTAGCCACTCCTAAGATCCAATTTCGAAAAAATCGTGGCACCGGCTAACTTGTCCAATAAATCATCCAAGCGAGGGATGGGAAAGCGATACATAATAGAGATTTTATTAATGGCTCTACTATCCAGACACATCCTCCAAGAGTCGTCCTTCTTGGAGGCAAGTAAGGCGGGCACAGCACACGGGCTCTTGCTGTGCTGGATAAAACCCTTTTGCAATAAATCCGAGATCTGGGTTTGCAACTCTAAGTGCGCGGAGGGGTTTAGCCGATAATGTGGGAGTTTGGGCAATGAAGAGCCAGAAATGAAATCAATGGCATGTTGGATTTCCCGCAACGGGGGTAATTCAGCCGGTATCTCTTCCGGGTACACGTCCACAAACTCTTCTAGGAGTTTTCTCAACGCCGACGGCAAGTTCTCAAAAGGGGCTGCGTCTTCCTTAACTTGTAGGCACACTAAGGCATAGAGGACCCCATCTACAAAGGTAGTACGCTTCAATTCTTTCCTTCCTATCAGGCTCAACGTATTCTTCTCGACCGGGACGACCGTATCCTTAGAGGGGGCTGAAGGATCCTTTGGCGGGGAGGGTTTTAAGAGTATGGTTCTACCATTAAATTTAAACTCGTAAGTGTTGCCCCGACCAAAGTGAGTGACGTCATGATCGTACAACCAAGGGCGACCCAACAAGACGTGACAAGCATCCATAGGGATAACATCACACCAAATCTGCTCAGAATAAGCTTTGATGGTAAGGGGTACCAAGCATCGCTTCGTCATAGGGAGGGACGACTTGTCTACCCATGCCACTTTATAAGGGTGAGGGTGCGGCTCGGCAACAAGAGACATTCGTCTCACCACGGCTTCAGAAATAACGTTCATGCAACTACCGCCATCGATGATCAACCTACACCATTTTTCACCACTCTTAAAATTCAACGTGAAAATGTTCGTCCTATTCCAATCGTCTAACGCTCGAGGGGTTGCCAGAATACACCTCATAACCATCATACGGGGGTCATCCTCCATATCACTAGGCACTCCGTCCGACTCGCTTTGTTCGCCTGCCTCGTAAGTAATATCGTCGGCCCCACCGGCGGAATCTAACAGGGCTAATGGTCTGGGTGTAGTAGGACAATCACTAGCATAGTGCCCTTGGACCCCGCAAGCATAACAGGTGACATTCGTTCTGTTGACCCGACCCACCGGGACACTCTCACCAGAGGGGTTTCTATAATTCCTAGCCGTTACGACTATGGAGGTGGAGTCGGGGGACTGATACTTTCCTTTAGCCTTATTGGTGGCGGTGGGAGGCGGTCCTAAAATGGACTTCCCCTTTTGGAACGAGCAAGACTTGCCCTTAAGCGCGTTGTGCTGCTCAATATCTAAGGCAGCATTGAAAGTGGTGTGTAAATTGGTGTGACCATAACGCAGAAGCTTTCCTTGGATGTCGGGGTTTAGTCCCTTACGGAACCTGGAGAGGGTGACCTCGGGCATCTCTTTCACGTCACACCTAACCATCATGTCCTTCAGCAAACTCATATACTCAGACACCGACCTAGTCCCTTGCTTAAGGGTGGCTAAATCATCGAACATTTGTGTTCGATGGTAAGTAGGGACGTACTGTTCCGTTAGCCTAGCCTTCATTGCATCCTAGCATATGGGCAGTGCTCCGTTCTCGACTCTTAAACGTCGCTCCTCATTCAGCCAAAATATTTTAGCGCGCCCTAGCAACTTCATTCTCGCTACTCGCACTTTATCCGCGTCGTTCAGGGTATACCACTCGAAATAACATTCGATCTCCATGATCCAGTCCTGGAAGACTTGGGGATCTCCTAAACCATCGTAGGATGGTGGCTTGACTCGGACGGCCCGAGTAAGGTCAAACTCGTACGGTGCTCGTGGGGCGTTCTCATTAGGAGGGTGGGGGTAAGGGTTGTGATGTTCTCCCACCCGTGGGTGAGCGGGTTGATTATGGGGTGCCCCGTGTGGTAACCCAAGTCCGTGAAGTGCCTCCCTAAAGGCCGTCAACTGCTCCGTGAAATCCTGATGGAGCTCCTCAATCTCCGTGAGGGGACGACCCTCACCCCGGTCATCATCCATATTAGACGATGATGGAGGATATTCCGTACCGAGCCTAGTACGCATGCAAATAGGAAGACAACAGATTCAGGCAGACCCAAGAAGGAATTAATCCCGCTTAACTACTATAGGAAAATAAATTTTTTTTTGATTTTCTTACAGGAAATAAAAAGAGGATTATTAAAAAATTTAGTTTGATTTTTTTGGCTGAAAAATAAGAAAACTAAGCCACTATTGGCAGACCAAAAATAATTTTTTTGAAATTTTTTTTGTGACAACTAATGCGCAAACACAAGTGCAGGTTAACGTGCTAAAAAGAGGGGAGGGTGCCAATTAAAAAATTGACAAGAACCTCGCTTTGATACCAAAATTGATGTAGGCCTCTACCGCGGATACTATATGGGTTACGGGAAATAAACGGACGCCACAATCAATCCACAACCTCACACGCAGTAGATTTAACCGCAGCGCACTCGCAAGCGTCTTATCACCGTTCACCAACGTACGGTAGCCACTCCGCGGGAAGGTCAAACGAACGGCTATAGGCCGACGTTCTCCCAAGCTAAAAGGACCAATATTGGGTCCGACCGAGCGAAAGTTGTACCAAAAGAGATCTACCCAAAGTGCGATCGAAAAATGGTAGATCTCTCCCAACAAAACTACGGCGCTCGCCAACCCCTTTCGGAAATATCGCGATTAAGATTGATGCAAATCCAAAAGGAAAACCACGAATAATATAACGATTCAAATCCAACGCAAAAATTATTTCCGACCACTAGAACATCAAGAGGGAATCACACGTGAGTGGAGAGGATCGTTACCCAAGTCGTAATAGATGATTCCGACTACCTTTGAAGGGGTCGCTCTTCCATGGTTCCGCCGGAGTCGCGCCGGTTGGAGAGATAGATCGTCCGCCTTAGCAGATTCAGACCAAGGTCCCGTTTCCTCGCCGTAGAAGGAGGCCTTTCTCGGTTAAGACTTCACGAGAAGAGGGGCAGCCGGGTTCTCTTCAAAGGGGGCTGCTCGGGTGGAGATATGGGTGGCCGGTCGGTTTGGAGAAGGTGGAGGCCGGGTTGTGGGTCGTGAGATGAGGTGGAGGCTTGGAAGATGGGGTTGAAGGAGTGGGCTGGCCAAAGTTTTTTAGAGAGAGAGGGAGAGAGTGAAGGGGGCGGCCAAGAGAGGTAGAGAGAGAGTGGAGGATTAGCAAGAATAGGAAATTTAGGGTTTCTTCTCATTCAACTTGAGTTAAACAAAGCATACATGCCTATATATAGGCTTAACAATAAGTCTTGGCTATATGTAGCCCAAAATAAAATAAAAATAACACACAAAATGGCTACATGCAGCCCTCAATAAAATATCCCAAATAAAATAGCATACTAATAATAAGATAAATTTAACTATATATTTGTCTTGCGTTGAGGGCGGAAATTGTAGCGCCGCTCCATACGAACACCACGGTGACGCGAGTCCTTTGTTGGAGACGAAGGAGGGTCTTCCGTTAGCGTGCCGTCATCAACAACTTGGGGGCCGTCATAAACTTGGGGGCCGTCGTCCACTTGGGTGCCGTCGTCGCCACCACATGGCCGTCCCTAGAAAACTCCTCCTCTCCATCAATACTCTCTTGAGTCGATATCTCTCCTAAGAAAATAACTAAAGATCTAGCACCAAGGGATAGGGTAGGAAGCTCACCTCATTTCCGACCATGGATCTCGTGACTCTTCTCGACGACATCTTCTTTTCCACGGTGGCTGTGGATCTTCTCCTCTAGAACTAGATCCAGCGACTTTCTTCTCTCAACAGGAGTTTCTCTCAGAAAAACGGCTGGAATGAGGAGTGAAAACGACTAGGGTTATCACTTCCCCTTTTATATAAAAGTGACAGGGGTAGGGACTCTCCCATGTACTTACCCGTGTCCTGCTTAGGCGAAGCGTTACGACGGTTTTTGTGCGTCGGTTCAATACTAGAAACGACACACGGGTGGGACACGCCCATGTCGGCCCAGTCACGCCCGTGACATGGGGTGTGTAACCCACTCGAGACTTACTCAAGAGGACTTACTCGAGAGAAAACCAATAACTCAAGTACCCGGATAGGACACGCCCGTGACGGCCCAGTCACGCCCGTGATATGGGGCGTGTAACCCACTCGAGACTTACTCGAGAAGACTTACTAGAGAGAAAACCAACTACTCGAGTACCCGGATAGGACACGCCCGTGTCACAGGGATGGCACCCATGTGTCACCCCCTCTTACTCGACTACGTTTCCACCTACTCGAGTATATTTCGACCTACACGAGAGATACTCGAGGATGAGCTGGACACGCCCTGTGACACGCCCCTGTCACAGGCCGTGTACCCCATAATTGATACTCGATGATCGTCGAGTGCTGGTCATCGACCAGTGGGAACACACGCCCTCCGACACGCCCGTGTCAGATGGGACACTCCCGTGACACTGGGCGTGTTCCCTCAGTCGACCATTTTTGTCGACCAAAGTCTCGAGTGTCGACACAAAGGAGGACACACCCTAGGTCACGCCCGTGACACGGGGCTTGTCTCGCCCAAACACTTCATCGAACCCATTTTCGTCGACCTCGCGACTGCTACGCACCCGAGCAAGACACGCCGTGGGACACGCCCGTGTCCCAGGCCGTGTCACCAAAAATTTGCCAATCGCAGACTTTGGGCTGTTACATGCTTCCCAGTTGTCAGCACTCCGCTGAGCCCAAATCAGCTCTCCTGGCTCAAAAACACGCACAAGGGGCCTTGTGCGATTCGGGGCGTTACACTCTGTATCTACTCGAGTGGGTCTCTAGGGGGTGTCTCGATTAGGTCAAACTTGTCTCGAGAATGGGTGGGACACGGGCGTGTCAGCCATGTGACACAGGCGTGTCCTGACCAAGTACTCTAGTGGTTGTCTCAAGTAGGTCTCGAGTAGGTCTTGAGAGCTAGACACGGGCATGTCAAACATGTGACACGGGCGTGTTAGTCATGTGACATGGGCATGTCACATGGCCATGTCCTGTTCTGGATAAGTCGGTTCTTGTGCCGCTTAAGGTATACGCCCTGTGACACGGGCGTGTCACGGGGCCGTGTCACGGGGCATGTCAGACCCGAAATAGCTATTTTCAGGAAAATTTATAGTCGTTCGTTTCATTCCTCTGGGATCTGATGGCCCAGGTTTCTCCTTGCTGCTTTAAGGCCGAAAGTGAGAAGAGAAGTCTCACTTTTCTTTTAGCATTCTATTTCTAAAAGTGTTAGAGAGAAGTGATAACAAGGAGGAGGAGGCGGAGGAGAAGGGAGTCGGCTACCAGTGGAGCTTTAGAGTTCCGAACTACGATCCGATGCCAGATTTGTGGAGGCAAAGCTGTTGCGGTGCTTTCCAACCGGCTAGAATTCCATGGCGCCAAAGAGGTCATCAAGGGTAACGATCTTCCTTCATAGACATGTGAAGTCCTTCGTTTTGGCAAGTGCATGGATTTCCCCCACTAGAGGGTGGCTTGCGAAGGTATTTCCTTAGGTTGATTCTTAGAATCCCCAATAGTTTTGCATATAGATCCGAAAATGGAGTACGGAATAGGCATGCTATGTGAAGCGCATCTGGACAGGTTGGTCTAGATTGGTGATGTTTCATTTGCACACTGGAGAAGACTCTGTGGTTAAACATGTAGTTTGTGGAGTCGTTGGGTTGCACCTGTGAACGGTAGTAGCAGGAAGTGCTGGAGTGGTAGTCCTGGAAAATAACCTTGGAATGCTTGTGTTGTGTGCTATGATAAGACCAGTTTTCCTGGTACTGTAGAATGCTACAGGGTTTGGGCGGAGTTGGGTGCAGAAAGTGTGTTCTGCAGAACCCGCTAAGCGATGGTGACGGACGCTAGCATGAACTCCCCTTGTTGATTGTAAAGCCAGTCCTTTGTGGACATTGTGGCTCTTGTGAGGCCAGTCCGTGATGGACATTGTGGCTATTGTGAAGCCAGTCTTTGGTGGAAGGAATGGATATTGTGAGATTGATGAGCTCTTGAAAAGGCCTTATGCCGAACAGGAAAGGTGAAACCGACCCACAACTTATATTTAGTCTTGAGTACGTTGGTATTCGGTGATGGTAAACCAACTTGAGCAATGGGGGTTGGCTGATCCGTACCTGCGTTATGTCCGTCCGACTTGAAGACCTGAAAGTGCGGTCAGTTGGAGCGCATAATGAGAGTCTTAGGCCTGCTCTCCAGAAAGACTAAATGCTCAATTTTACCGTCGGGCATTGGACCTGGAACGGTGGTGGGACCCTGGTTTGCCGGTACACCAAGAATGTGTCCTGAGTGCACGGATTGTCGGGCCGCGTGGCTGACGATTGTGATGTAATGTTTGTGCGTGAGAGCACACTATGATATATATCTGCCTATGTATTGTTGTGCCTGTAGGGAAGGAATACCACTGCCCCGGGAAAGGGGTAGGGTCGTTATAAATTGGTCAGCTTAATGCTGAACGTTGCCTTGTTTTGCCACTATTTGGTGGGTTGTCCTTGTACAGGTGCTGGAGAGCCAAGTGGGACACATAAGGGCTGAATTCCATGCTGCTACTGCTACTATTGTTGCTACTGCTAGCCCTTGAAGGCTAAGAAAAGAATGTTGTTTTGTTCATGTGTGGCCAGCCTGCGCGCCGATGTTTGGAATACACATTTGTAACGAGTAACTGTAAGGCCATAAGGACAAACGATGTTGTATTTGTTGTACGTTCCTACTTGAATTGATATATAAAACGTGGCTGTTTATATATAGTGGACATTCATGGTGGGGTTCAAAGTTATTGTTAAAATCTTCCACTAGCATGCTCTGTGTTAGGATGCGATTGTGTTTTGGTATTAACCAGTAACTTCCCCCCCTGTTTTGTGGCATATGGTGTGGGGCCCCGACCGGACCTTCTATTATATGCTATATGAACGGATGGAGTCATTACAAGCGGTCCCTGGAACAATGGTATGCAGCCAGGTCTTTGACTTGTCCCTCAGCGAGAACGGGAACAACCTCAACTTCATAATGTCGTTAGAAATTCCAGCATACTGAAATGTGCCACAAATCTTCGAGAACTCCACCAGATGGAGATGTGGGTCCTCACTTGGCAATCCCGAGAACTGCGTATTATTCCTGATCATATTCAGGATGACAGGTTTTATCTCAAAGTGGTTGTTTACAATGGCCAGCACGAAGCCCGGGTAAACACTTCCTGCAGTCGGGGTTGTGAAATCACGCATTGTCCTAACGCATGGTTGTACCACCTCTTGGCCAGCAACAAACCGTTCTCCTTGGCCATTTCCTCCTAGGCCATTATTCTCCATTCTTTCTTCAGCAGCAGCACCACACAAGCGAGCTCGCCTCGCACGTGCAGTTTCTAGCTCAACCGCAAGATCTTCAACCCTTTCACCGGAGTTGGGATCTGTCATACAACACAAAAAAACTTTCAAAAACACCAAAAGCACTCGCAATCTTTTTCAAATGAAAAATACACACAATGGTTGCACTCCCCGGCAACGGTGCCAAAACCTTGATGCATCTTCATCAAGTATACCGCTCGCTGTCAAGTAATAAAGTTGAGGGCTTGAATTCCCGGATATCGATCTCTTGAGGAGTGCAAGTAGGGAGTGTGATTTCGCTATTGAAAAGCTAATTGCAAGTGTTAACGTAAACAAAGGGGGTTTTGGTTTGGATTCCTAAGTTAACAACATTAAGAAAACTATCGCGGGTCGCCGTCACCGCGTCTCTTTGGTGGATTACTCAAGAAAGTAATACAAAAGATGGATGAGCTAATGAGGGTCGTGATCACCTCTTCGAAATGCACGCTTCTAGCAATCGCTAGAACGGCACAAACACAACTTGAACAAGAGAAAATCTGAAGTTCAACAATAATATCCAGAACTAAAATATATCAACACTTAGACATGCTGAAATATTCAAGCTATCAATATTCTTACACATCATTGCAACACCAAAATATGAATAAAAAGAAATACTACAAGTGAAGGGGAAGAGAAACAACCATCTGCACGAAGTCTCTCCAAGATTCACGACCGGATTTAAGGGTTGTCGGGCCTTGTCCGAACTCGATCTACGGTTGACGTCCGGGAACCAAAAAGGGATGTCACTTCCTTCGAATATCTAGTCTTCTCCGTGAATAATCGCTGGCTAGTTCTAACTGGAGAACTTCATGGATGCAGCAACCTTCGAGCTTGACATGGAGCTTGGAGCTTGGAAATGACAATGGCGGTCAGAGATGAAGCTTTTGCAATCTCTTGGATGAGAAATGGTGGCCAAATCAACTCTCCAAGGTGGAGAGAGAAAAAGGTGGCTGGAGGGAAGATTTCCCCACTCAAAAGAGAAGAAAAGGGCGGCTGGGTCGGACTGGATCAGAATCCTCCAAAGATGAAGAAATCTGCCCTTTAAATAGAAGCAGGTCAGAAAACAAAGCACGCACTGTTTGGCCCACGACCGTGCGCAAACCATGCGATATTACCTTTACAGGATAAGCCTGGGGGATGAGACGCGTTGACCCGTGCATTTTCCGCGCGCACAGACGATTCCGCCTGTGCATGAAGGAAATCGCATGGGTAATGACAAAAAGCTGGAATGTTGGGACAAATAGGAAAACCATTTGTTTTACTCGCACACGAGCGCATACACCCGTGTTGAACAAATCACATGATTAACCGCAGAATGGAACAAACAAGAAATCTACCGGAAAACCGTGTATTTCCTTCGCGCACGGTTATGATGAAACAGTGCATCAACTGTGCGTGATGATCGTTGAACTCAGCTCGACGAAATTCGTCGAGCTCAGCTTGACGTTCTTCCAGCTGAACAAAATGCACGATCGGGCATAAACCGTGTGCGAATAAAATGCACGACCATGCGTTTTTCCTCAAAACAGAATTCCTGCCTTGGTGAAAATGCACCACCTGCATAACAAAACTAAAACTGGAGCACAAGCTCCCAACAACAAATATACAACAAAGAAAACAGCAGGAAAGAGCCATGGGGAGAACCATGTGCTTACCACCAATAACAGAATGCGCAAATGCACACCCTTGGGCCAAAACAGTGCACAGAATGTTCAAGTGAAGATCTAAACAAAAATATAACTTTTCCAATTGAAAACTTAGTGCACATGCAAGATAATTAGCCCAGATGAGTCCGAAAAACCCTATAAATATCAGACTCATCAGTTGTACGAGAACTCAATCAATGGTAGCTGCCACTCCCATGGCTCCCCGCGGTCCAGTATACAAAGATGCAACAAATCCTCCAGTGTCTGATTGGTGCGCTCTGTCTGTCCTTTCGTCTGAGGGTGGAAGGCAGTACTGAATGTCAACCGGGTCCCCAAATAAGCCTGGACCGATCTCCACTCCTTCGACGTAAATCGTCCATCACGATCGGACACTGTCATCCTCGACACTCCATGGTATCAAACGAACTGCTCCACAAACTTCCGCACCAATTCACCCAATGAATCGTCTTTCGTCATTCGGTCGAAATCTGGCCATCTTCGTCAGTCGTTCGACAATCACCCATATCGAGTCGTTCCCCGCATTTGACCGAGGAAGACCATGTATGAAATCCATGGCGATATCGTCGAACTTCCACTTCGGCACCGGAAGTGGCTGCAACAACCCGACCGGACTCTTACACTCGGCCTTTACTAACTGACAAGAATCGCAATGGGTCACAAAGTACGTGATGTCCCTCTTCATGCCCAGCCATTACATTGTCCTCTTCAGGTCGGTCGTCATCTTGGTGATGACCGGGTGCACAGAGTACCTGCTGCAGTGAGCCTCGGTCATAATGAACTCCTGAATCCTGCCCCCTACCGGTATATACACCAGTCCTCTAAAACATATCAAACCATCTCTCTATGTATACTCGCCAGCCGTGCCTGCCTCTAAGGCCCTGAATACTGGCTCCAACTTGTCATCCCTTCTCTGCTTAGCCCCGATGCGATCTCAAATATCATCGATAGTGCTCATCACGGATAAATACTCCTTACAAAGCTCTGAGTCATTCGAGGACACCAAGGTAATCTACATATCCTCCATCATCCGCACCAGCTCCATGGCCATCAACTGGGACTTTGCTCCTGAAGTGGTAGCCCTCCGGCTCAGTGCGTCCGTCACCACATTCGCATTCCCTGGGTGATAGTGTATCGCATACTCGTAATCAGATGGAAATTCCACCCATCACCTCTGGAGAACATTCTACTCCTTCTGCGTATCAACATATTTCAGATTCTTGTGATCCGAAAATATGTCGCAGTGCACCCATAGAGGTAATGCTGCCAAATCATCAGAGCGAACACCACTGCCCCCATCTCTAAGTCATGGACAGGGTAGTTTTGCTCGTGCTTCTTCAGCAGGCAGGAGGCGTATGTTATCACATTTCCGTGCTGCATTTGTACAACGCCCATCCCCTGAAATGATGCATATGTGTATACTTGAAAGCCCTCCTTCCCAGACGGAAGGGTGAGGATAGGGGCCGATGTAAGCTGACCCTTCAACTCCTGGATGGCCGTCTCACACTGCGGCGTCCAAATGAACGGAGTGTTCTTCTTCGTCAATGAAGTGAGTGAAAGGGATATCTAAGAGAATCCCTGCACAAACTTCCAGTAGTACCCGACCAATCCCAGAAAGCTTCGAATATCCGTGGTCGTATTCAACTGAGGCAAGTATCGCACTGCCTGAATCTTCACGGGATCCACTGCCAATCCTGCCCCACTGATTATGTGGCCTAAAAATGCTACCTCCGTCAGCCAAAATTGGCACTTGCTGAACTTTGGATATAACTGGTGCTCCCTGAGCTTCTCCAAAGTCAAGGCCAGATGTTGTGCATTCTCCTCCTTCATCCTCAAATAAATGAGGATGTCATCTATGAATACAATGACAAACCTGTCGAGGTATGGCTCGAACACCCGGTTCATCAAACTCATGAAAGCTGATGGCGCATTCGTGAGCCCAAAGGGCATCACGATAAACTCGTAAAGACCGTATTTGCTGCTAAACGCAATCTTCGGGATGTATTCTTCCTGGATCCGTAAATGATAGTACCCCGACCTCAAATCCATCTTTGAGAACCAATGTGCTTCCACTAGTTGATCAAATAATTCGTCGATCCTTGGCAGTGGATAGGTGTTCTAGACTGTCAACCGGTTTAGTGCACGATAGACGATGCACAACCTGAGGGTCCCGTCCTTCTTCACAAACAAGACCGAATCTCCCCAAGTCGAGGAGCTCGGCCTAACAAATCCAGCCTCGACCAGCTCCTTCAACTGACTCCTGAACTCCACTAGCTCCTTTTGAGCCATCCAGTAGGGAGCCCAAGACACTGGCTTAGCTCCAAGCACCAACTGAATCTAAAAGTCCTTCTCCCGATGCGGCGACAATCCTAGTAGCTTATCTGGAAACACATCCGCAAAGTCTCGCACCACTGATATATCGGAAACTGTCATCTTGTCCTCGACCATCTTGAAGAATACTTGATATACCTCATCTCCCTGCCTGTAGGCCTTGACGGCCTGAATAGAAGATAACATCCTACGGGAGACGGGAGTAATACCTTCAAAGGTCGCGAAGGTGCCATCATAACTCTGTATAACCCTCTTCGCCGGGCAATCTATCTGGGCAAGGTTCCAAGTGAGCCATGTCATGCCTAGAACCAGGTCGAAGCCCGGCATCCTCAAGACCGTAGCCGGGGCCTCGAGTGTCAGTCCATCAATCGTCACCTTCAGGAGGCACTTAGCAGTAGCTAAGACCTCCGTCCCATTGGGGAGACGCACCCTCCTGGCGACTCCCGAATAATGCCTGACTCCCTCCAATTCTTTTATAAACTTCTTAGAGATGAAATTGTGCGATGCCCCTGTATCGACCAAGGTGTGGACAGGTTTGCTGCACACCATAATTATTCCTATTTAATTAGATAAGGTTAGGTAACTGAACCTAGGGTTTTCTTTCCTAGTATGCTACTATTGTTTGTTATTTCAAAAGTTCCAAAAGTAAAAAACAACAGAAAAATACTAGCATACCTGCAATCACCCTACCTAGGTCCCGAGGTGGAGCCAAGTCCTGAGCATACACCTGCACTTCCTTATGCCTCTGATCTCTTCCCTAGAAACCACGTCCTTTTCCACGGCCTCTGCCTGCAAACTGCTGAGCGGGCGGGGTAGCCTGTGGTACCGGTAAAGGTGCTCCTCTGATAGGACAATTCCTCCGAATGTGCCCTACCTGACGACACTTGTAGCACTCGGGTGGGGGAAGTGCCACACCTACAGGCCTCTGTATCTCCCGAATTTGAAGAGGTTGAGGGGCCAATATAACCGGCTCCCTCGGCTCCTGTCTTACCTCCTGACAAGGTTGGTCCTCTGCCCTTCTCTCCTCAGCAAAGCGGCCCCTCTGCTGATCATTCCTGCCTCCCCGACCCTGATCCTCAGTTGGACTGCTCCGGCCTCGAGTCGTGTGCTAATATGCCTCCATACTCTTTTCCATATCCAAAATCCGAGGTATAGGCCCGTCGGATAAAAACAAAAGAGCATGTATAAAATCCTCTCAAATTCCCTTATAGAACCTCTTAGTATACCCCGCTTCGTCCAGCTGATAGGAGTCCGCAAATCGTGCTAAGTGATTGAACTCCCGGTGGTACTCCACCACAGTCCTGTTGCCCTGCCTCAGCTGTACGAACCTGTCTTCCAGCTCATCTCTTGCCGAATGTGGGATTAAGTGCTCCAACAGTATGGCCCTGTACTCCTCCCAAGTGATGTCAACAACCTCTCGATCTATAAATGTCGTATCCAAAAGAGTCTTCCACCACCTCTTGGCATGAGACTCCAAGCAAGAGACCACCAGAGGTACCCTCTCATCCCACGGGCACTGTATCCCTGTCAGCATCTTGAACATGATGTCGAGCCATTATTCTGTCTGTACTGCCAACTCCATTCCCATGTATGATGGGGGAGAGAGACCTCAGAAGATACTCAACCAATTACCCCACGGGTTCGGTTGCGGAGCCGGAGCATGCTGGGCCCTGAAAGCCTTTAGAATGGTCGTGGAAATCTGCCACATATCTGACTGCAGAAATGGAGTGGGAGCTGGGGGTGGTGTGCAACAACCAGAGTTTGATGATCACCGCCCTGCAGTGTGGGATGTGTCGTGGTCTGCATAACAAAGGCCATTTGTAAGAAATTTGACCTAACCTAGTCAAAAGTGGACAATTACATGTGATTCCCCATATGGGCACACTACAGCTTCCGCTACTTAGTTTGTCCCAAACTAAACTCGAGCGGGGCTGACCCAGGGTTAGTGGACTTCTACTTTTTCGATTGAGGTTTTCCTCTGATACCAGTTTGTAAGACCCCATTTTTTTTCCTTTTAAACCGCCGGGGTCTTATGCCAAGAACCACCGCTTTGCGGTGACACCATCACACCCAGGAAGGTCGTCACTACAAAATGTCGATCCTGCCGGCCATACCGATCACAAAAAGTTAGAATAAGTATAAAGCATACAATCAAAGTAGTCTACCAGAATCACATATATAATATAAATCTCCACAAAGGGATAGTCCACAAAAAAGAATAAACAAGGTACTAAAAAGGGATGCTGCCCGATACATCAAGATCCTCACTACAAGTCACTCAACGCGGAAGCAAATCTATAATAACTGCTAAGGATCGGGACTCACAGTCCCTGATGGTTGCACTCCAGTGCTAAACTGCCTCGTCTCCAAACGCACCGACCTCTGGGGCTGTGTCTCCTGGTGCGGCTCCACGATCCCCTAAAATGATTTGGTAAACGACCGTTAGTCTAAAAGACTAAGTCCTATCATCCCCCACCGCTCCCCCAATGGCTCCTAGGCACCGAGCGGGGAGGAGGGAAGGGAAGATAATGAAGGTGGAGAGTAGCAAAGTAAGCAGGTGACAGCGAACTAGTCTAACACAAGTATATAAATAGAGCAAGTATATGTAAGCAATAGTAGGTAAGCAGTAAAGGTAAGTAGTATAAATATACACAAGAACAAGTGAGCAAGTATATGAAAACGTAAACTAAGTAACCATGACCTATAGGAATGCCCATACAAACCTATAGACCAAGAGGTCGTTTTGCAAGGCCTATTGTATAAAGCGTCCCATACCACTTTATACAATAGGTTTCAGGGGTTATATGCAATGATTACGCTATGAAATGAAAGTATGCCATGATGTGAACATGCAAGTACAACACACACACTCGAGTATGTGCACATAGACATTTAGTTCCCCCTTTTTGGAGCCTAATCTCCCAGGCTACCTCCGTAGTGGCAAACAAAAGCGCTGGGTTGGTCCTCGCCCACCTCGAAACCAGTATAACACTACCAGTTAGACCTCTCATATGCCTCAACGATGGTGCACTAAGAGGAGCTCATGCATACTCTTGCCGACTGGACGTCCTGACTTTATTTGGCCAAGTGCAAAACCGCACCTGCCGAGCCAACGTATTGGTGTTGGTGTGATGACTCTCCAATACCGATGACCCACCACCTTTTATCTTATGCACATACAATATTAATGAATTTTCCATCGAGCCAAAGCTCCCCGGACTAACCTGTTCGTCTCAAAACCATCCGAGCCATCGGCACACCGGGCTAACCTGCCCATCACCAAAACCACTGAGCCTACTACTCGTGAGACCTAACTAAACTCCCACAACACTGGGGAGTGTGAGTGTAAGTGTAATCCTAGTTATACTAGTTAATCTTAGACATTAATTTTTCTTACGGTTTATGTTAGCCCAGGACTGCCCCCGACATACCCGGTGAAGGGTTCTCAAAGGGCACTCGGAACTATGATGGTAGCTGAAGCCCATCGTTCCCTTTCGGCATGCACATACTATTATTGGTTAATACCTGATGTGCTCGCGGTAAGATTACCATTCATGGCCAAGTAATAAAATGGAGGAGTAGCTTCCCCAAGTATCGATCTCATGCGGAGTGCAAGTAGGGAGCATGGATTTCGCTTTCAGAGAAATGAATGAAAGTATTAAATAAAATCGAGGGGTTTGATTTTGGTTTTCCTACCATAAGCAGCATCAAACTAGTGCGGGTCGCCATCACCGCGTCGCCAGGGTGAATTACTCCAAGGAGTAATAGCAGATACGAATAAACTATCGAGGGTCGTAAACACCTCTTCGCAACACGCGCTTCTAGCAATCGCTAGAACGGCTCAAACACGACATTCTCTAACAAGGAGGAAACTCATCAACATATATCATGAACAAGGAATCACCATACAAAACTGTAACAAGACCTTGAACAAAACATTGCTAATAAACCTCAAGCAAAATAACACAAGTTTAGTTTAAAGTAAATCCAAGAAAAAGGGGAGATGAAATACAACCAAGCACTCGAAGACTCTCAAAGAGTCACGGCCGGAAGCGTGGGTTGTCGAGCCTCGTTCGAGCTCGGTCTTTGGAAGATATCTGGGATCCTAAAGGGCTGTCACTTCCTTCTTCACACACAGCTTCTTCATGTTGTAGTTGTTGATGTGGATCGGAGCGAAATGCTTCACAAGTTCAGCAGCAAAGAACTCAAACAGCACTTTAGAGGTCGGCAATGGCGATGGTGGCCGGAGACAAAGCTTTAGATAGCCCTTTAGAGGAGAAAAGGTGGTCGGATCAACCCTCCAAGGAGGAGAGAGAAAACGACGGCTGGAGGCGCGAGTTCCCGCTCCAATGGGCGGAAATGGCGGGGAAAAATGAAGCATCTAGTCCAGGAGAAATCTGCGGCTTAAATTGTAAAAGTCAGAAAAATGGTCACGCACTGTCTGGCGCACGACCGTGCATGAACCATGCGATATTAATAACCAGAAGGCGCCTGAGGAAGAAGAAGCGTTGACCCGTGCAATTTTACTCGCGCACGGGTGATTCTGGCCGTGCGTGAAGTAATTCGCTCGGGTAGCGACAACAAGCAGAAAACGCAGGCAACCAGGAGAAATCGTGCGTTTACGGGAGCACGGGCGCTTCCGCATGTGCGTGAAGAAGACGCACGACCAGCCACAGAACAGAGAAAAACCAAAAGGCTACAGGAAAACCATGCGTTTCCATCGCGCATGGTTCTGAAGAAACCGTGCGTGAAGCAATCGTACGGGCCGGTCAATCTTCCAAAATAATATGCAGGAAGACGCATGACGGAAACAAACTGTGCGCCAATAAAATGCACGGTCGTGCGTTTTCCTCAAATCAGTAAACTAAAGAGGGGAAAACTGACCACCTGCACACAAAAACACTAGCAACGGAGGACCCTCCAGCAATCAACAAAAAGCAATAAAACTACTGGAACGAGCCCCGGGGAGCACCAAGTGCATGCCCCCAGCAATCGAATGTGCAATTGCGCACCCACGAGCTAGAAAGGTGCACTAAACGTGAAACGCAGTAGGAACGAAATATCAACAAAAACAACCGAGAAGTGAAGTGCAAAGACAGGAAAACCAGCCTAAATGAGTCCGCAAAACCCTATATAAACGAGACTCATCATACCCCCAGACTTACCTATTTGCGCGTCCCGAGAAAAGAAGATACTTGCAGAATAGAAAAAGAACTGACTAACACAGTAATTATGATTCGGGGTACCATGCGAAGTCGCACACTCTCGGGCGTAGAAATACAGTAGAAAACATTTCTGTTGGATCCCTAGTTTGATTTGGGCTAGGTTCACTAACTTAGGATCTTGTGACCCACAATATATAACCAGGGTCATAGTTGTGTCCTAGAGTCTAGGCAAAGTCCTTAGAGTCAACATCACATGGACCAACTATCAACAAGACTGCCAGAGACTAAATACTTAGAAGAATTCAAGACTCTATAAAGTGAGTTCGACGTTCGTCGAACTCAGGTCGACGATAGTCGTGCTCAGCTCGACGATCTCAAAGAAAATTCTCTGAGCTCAGCTCGACGAATTTGGTACTCATGGCGACGAAAACTTGGACACTACAACAACACTTCAAGTTCAGAAAAACATCAAGATATTCTAAGTCATTAGTATCAGACTAGGGTCGACGAACTTAGTTCTCAGCTCGACGAACTCTATTCTTTGGTCGACGAATCTTTCGACTACTACAGCATTCTATCAAGACTATGTTCTCTAGTCTCAGGTCGATGAAATTAGTTCTCTGCCTGACGAATTTTGGAATTATCTACTTCAACAACATAGAACCAGAAGACTTGTGTCGAAACTCAGAGTATATGTCGACACCAACTGAGTCGACACTAGAAGAACTTATGTCGACACCCAGATCATCAGTCGACACTTTGGAAAGGATATGTCGACAGCACATAGAAGACTTGTGTCGACACACAAAATATATGACAACTCCAAAATAGTTGATGAACTCCAGTCGACGAACACATTTACCAGCTCGAAAAACTTCAGACACAGAATAGGCAAAGTTCAGAAGAGACAGCAGTTCAGTTTCCAGCTCGACGATCATGGAACTCAGCTCGACAAACAGAAGCTGTCTGGTTGATGAACACAACATCTCAGCTCGACGAACTGTGGACTCAGTTCGACGATTTCTGTCAACTATTCGACGATTCCAGATTAAGTCATTCCAGCCCTGTTCCCATGATTACTGCAATAATTCCTGAGTAATCAATGATCTAACATTCTCTGAATATAACCGTTAGAGGAGCATTGATTAGGATATTCTCCAGGATTATTGCTTGCCATTTTTCCACAGGATAGTTGGGGAAATTATTCAATGACGCTTATTCTCTAGGCCGCCGGCATTGAATGTAGAAGGAATTCAAAATTCAAAAGACCAATTTCCTCAGGAAATATAAAAAGAGATTTTTCTCTCTTTCCTGACAGTACAACAGACAGATAGAAAGAAAGTTAGAAAAATATCCAGAGAGAAGATTATTGAATCAGACAAGAAAAACTCAACTCGTCTGCTCTCAGTCTGACACAAGATTTCTGATCTGAAGAAGAAGAATAATTATTCAAAAATTAAGAGTCTTCATTCTTCAAACTCTCCAGGACACTTAACAGGACAACAAATCTTCCATTTGTCAAAGAAGTTCCTGAAGATCTCTCTGAACTCTTCTACATCTCAGGGGGAGCTTTGACAACATCACTGAATCCACATAGTCTTCTCATTGTGATTGAGAAAAGAATACTTTCATCACTCTCTCATCCCCACCTCTGTAAAATGTTGTCATCTCCCTTCAAAAGTGATTCCTGGTTACAAGTCACCCGATCAAAAGACTTGAGGGTTTGGTTTTTGAGCACCTGATCAAAAGATCATTGGTGCCAGGCACCATATCAAAAACCTGAATGGATTTCTACCAGGGTGGTAGAAGAGTGGATGTACCCAGGTTGGGGAACCACTACAAAATTTCTTGTGTCGTCTGGTTGCCCCTTTTCTTTTTTTTCTTGCTGTGCTTGTGTTTTTAGGGCTGTTGTGTGATTATTTACTTTAGTTTAATTCTGCACATTTTAATTACAGCAGAAGTTGTAACAGTTTTATAAGGACCTACATATACTCTATTCACCCCCCCTCTAGAGTATATTAGATCTAACGCATCACTTTCAATTGGTATTAGAGGAGGTTCCTTTGGTTGTACAAGCTAAACCTTGAAACAAAGATCCTTTGTTAGATCTAAACATTATTTCATTTACATTTAGATTATAAACACAGCCATGACACAGAACAAGGATTATGCAAGCACCAGACCACCAGTTTGCAACATTAACAGGTTTGCCATCTGTAAGGCAAGAATTAAATTGTTTATGAATTCTATTGATGAAGCCATTTACAACTCTATTTTGTCAGGTTTCATTACACTATATGCATCCTCAGAAGCCCAAAAATTGCTAAAAAATGCTGATGCAAGAGCAATGGACATCCTTGTTCAATCAATGTCTGATGAAATTTTTCAAGAAGTGGCTGAATGTACTTCAGCAAAGGAAATCTGGGACTCCCTCACAGCAATGGCTGCTGGATCAGCAAAAGAAAGAACATTTAAAGCTGAATCTTGGAGTGACTCTGAAGCTTCATCCTGTAAAACTGAGGATGAAGAAGAAATAAGAGCAAGATAATTCTGCTTGATGGCAATCAATGCATCTTCTAGCAGCTATAATGAAGAATCTGAATATGATGAAGAATAAATAACAGAATTAGAAGAGGATCAGGTTATTTCCTCCCTCGATTTCTCTTCAGAACATTTTAAAGAAGATTTTAAAATTTTATGCAAACATTTGATTCTATCTGAGAAGGAGATAAAACTTCTCAGAGAAAAAGTAATTAATTTATCTTCTGAAAACATTCAACTCAAAGAAGACTTAACAATTACTTCAAAAACAATTAGCTTCATTAGAATCAGTTAAAGGCAAAGAAAAGATAATAGATTTAGATAAAATAACTGAATTTTTACCAAAACAAACTAAAAATATTCAGAAATATTTTGTTCAAAATAAGTCGTCGAACCAAGATCGACGATCTCAGTATTACTCGTCGAACGGCGATTGACGATCTCTGAACCCAGAGGTTGGGTTTAACTACTCAGCAAAAGGGGATCGACGATATCATCACTGTTCGTCGAGCAGAGATCGACGATCGTGGAACACAGATAGTATTCATTATTACTCTGTGAACCGAGATCGACGAGACGAATACTGGTCGTTGAACACAGATCGACGATCTCAACATAAATCATTGAACTCAGAATTTCAAAACAGAAATTTGTATCCTTTTGAACAACTTGAAGTTAAGGACAAAATTAAAAACCAAAAGAATAATAAAACTAACAATGTTCAGCAGTTATCGTCGAACTCAGATCGACAATATATGAACAGATCGTCGAACTCAGAACGACGATCTCTGAACGCAAACTTCAGTAGTAATCATTCGTTGATCTATGATCGACGATATCAGTATGATTCGTCGAACATAGATTGACGATTGTGGTGCCACGAGAATTATTATTTTCATTCTTCGAGCAGAGATCGAAGATCTCATCCAACATCGTCGAACTCAGTTCGACGATTCCACCAGAAATCATCGATCCCAGATTCTATTAGTAGAAAACTAAATTCTAATAGCAACTTCATTCCCTTCAATCAATGTATAATACCACCAAGAAGATATCATCCTAAAGGTTACAAGAATCAACCTAAATTTTCTTACATTTCCAGTTATAGTTATGTAAATCACCAAGGACCCATGGTTACCTGGGTCAAAATCAATTAGCTATTTTTCTTGCAGGAAAAGAACTGTCCAACATATAATCAACATTGGTACCTGGACAGTGGTTGCTCCAAGCATATGACAGGGAGCAAGGACAACTTAAGTGATTACAAGTCCAAGCTGTGAGCAAAGGTTATCTTTGGTGATTCAAACTGTGGCCAGACCAAAAGTTATGGTAAAGTCATGATTGGAATAGTGATTTTCAATAAAGTTGCCAGGCTAGAGGCTATAAGGATTTTTCTGGCCTATGCTGCATTCAAGAAGTTCAAGGTTTAACAAATGGATGTCAATAGTGCATTCTTGAATGGAGTACTTAAAGAAGAGGTTCATGTTGAACAACCTGCAGGTTCTGTTTTTCCAACTCATCCATCTTTTGTTCAAAAAATTGCATAAGGCTCTCTATAGTTTAAAGCAAGCTCCAAGTGCTTGGTATGAGATCTTAGCCAGCCTTCTTCTAGAGCATGGTTTTGGTTTTAAGAGACATGGTAGATAGAACTCTTTTTACAAAATTGCATCATGATAAAATTTTAATAATACAAATATATCTAGATGACATCATATTTGGTTCTACTGAACCCAAATTGTGCGAGAAAGTTTCTGATCTAATGCATTCCAAATTTTAGATGAGTAGCATGAGAGAGCTATCTTATTTCCTTAGTATCCAAGTGAAACAATCTTCTGATGGAATCTTGATTTTCCATTCTAAATATGCTAATGAGCTTATTAAGAAGTTTGGGATGGCCGATGCCTCTTCAATGAAGACCCCCATGGCTGCCAATGTTGTATTAGACTCTGATGAACATGGAAAACCTGTTGATCATACCAGGTATAGGGACATTGTTGGATCCCTACTATATCTAACAGCAAGCGGACCAGATATCATGTTTGCTACATGTTTATGTGCTAGGTTCCAGGTTAACCCTAAAGAATCTCACCTTGAATATATGGCTACCGGCAGTTGCTGTTCACAGATCTTGTGGATACAAAACCAACTCTTAGATTATGGTCTCAATCTAAATAATTCAACCATTTTCTGTGACAATACAAGTGCTATATGTATATCACATAATCCAGTGCATCATTCTAGAACAAAACATACAGATATAAGACACCATGTAGACAAAAAGAAAATTAATCTTGACTTTGTCTCCACTGATCTTCAAAGAACAGACATTTTCACCAAACCCCTAGATGAAAAGAATCACCTATTCTTCCTGAATCAGCTTGTAATGATCAATGGGAAGGATTAATTTAACTTTTCTATCTTAGGTTTTGGATCTGTTCTAAAATCGTCGAACATAGGTCGACGATCTTCGAACTGATCTTGAGCTAAATCGTCGACCTACGATCAACCACAGCTCTGTGAAGTAAACATCGTTGAACGGAGATTGACGCCTATACTTCAGAAGATAAATCGTTGAACGGAGATCGATGATCTATTTACCCTCTTCAATCTGAGATCGAAGTTTTTCTTTACTTATCGTAGGACAGAGCACGACTCTTCACATTCTAAAAAACCTACTTAAGGGTTTATCGTCGTGCTCTATCCCGCGTTTTCCAACTTCCCCTCCTGCACTTGATCTCGTGTTCTCTCTTGCAGGTTTCTAATGGCGATTCCGGCGCTATCCTATCTGCGATGAAATTTGATGCAGGATTTGACATCGATTTCGACTCGATCAACCATTGCGATCAGATATTCATGGATATGCTGCACCTGTGTGAAAATCAAGGTTTGAGGAAGTTTATGACAAAGAGAATCAAGTTACCAACTGCAGAGATTAAAGAATGGGTTTACTCTTCAACCTGTCCAGATGAATCAACCATGATTGGATCTATTGCTGGAAATCAGGTTATTCTCACCCCAGTCATTATTTCTGAATTATTTGACTTGGTGAATGGAGATGATAGTTTGTACAAAGACAGTTCTGAATATAGAACTATGCTGGGAAGGATGGGTCATCCTGATGGAGTGCCAGCAAAGTTGCTCGAGAAGAACTTATCTGCTCAATATAAGTTCTTGGCTGATGTTGTCGGGAAAGTGCAGCTGGGAAAGCACTCTGCCCATGATAACATTAACAGACAGTAGTTTGCCATTTTGTCTGCTCTGGTTAATGGAACGTCAGTAATTGTTCTTTTCATTGATTAGAAGGAAATGCTCTAAGAAAGAGGTATGGTTTGGGAGAATATTGGGGATATTTCTCCAGTCAAAAGACCCTTAACTGATGGTCTCCTAGACCCAATTCATCATTGCCAGCAAGAGGTTGGATTCCTCTTTGTTTGGAAAATGGGAGAGGACCATTCCTAGGCCTCCTAATACCTCCAGGACTTCTGAGGATACCAGAGCTGATCCAGCTACTTCCCTAACTCCAGAAGATCATCCTGCATCTCCTACTGCAGATCATTCTGCATCTCCCTATGAAGATCATCCTGCATCTTCTCCTCCAGATCTTTCTACATCTCCTCATACTGTCAATCTTGCTTCTCCACATGAAGATCATCCTGAATATCCTCATGATTCTCCTCAGCACATTTCTTCTCCCATCATTTCTCCATTTGTATCCTCTCAGATCCCCTCTGACCCCATCCAAGAAAATGTTCCATCCACATCTGCTCCACCAACATCTGTTCCATCAACAAATGTTCCCTCAACATCTCCTCCCCATGCTGCCCCATTGTCATCATCTTTTCCTGAGTGCACTCGTACAAACATCTCTTCTGCATTCTCTGTTTGCTCAAACTATGGGCATAGAACTCCTTACTCAGCCTCTGAACATGAACCCCTTCATCTCAATTTCTCAATTATAGCTAAAGATCTTCTGCAATTCATTTCTCCTTCCTTAGAGATTCTTATAACTCAAGCTATAGCTCCTCTAACTGCTTCTCTCAACACTCTTACCCAAATAGTTGCTGCTCTATCCTCTGCTTCTTTTTCTAGGGTCCTGACTACAGAAGCCTCTGCAGCCAGGCAGGGGGAGATAACCAATGAAGAAGCTCCCTTGATCCCTTCAGCAGTAGTTTTAGCTGCAGCAGCAGTTCCAGTAGAAATACAGATAGATATCTCTTCAGAAGACCAGTTATAAACCACTGTGGGGAGACAGTGGAGGAGTTTGGCCGAATCTAGTACACTGCTAGATAGGCGAAGGGGGAAAGTGGATGTACCCATATCTTGAGGAACCACTATAAACCACTGTGTATGCTGTGCTGTGCTGTGATTGTTGCTGTGCATGCTGTGTGTTTGCTGTGATAAAATAGTTAGTATTCTGTGATATAACTGATTGCTGCCATTAAAGTTTAAAAAGGATTAGGTCACCTATTCACCACCCCCCCCCCACTAGTTGTTTAGGTACCATATCTTTCAAGTGGTATCAAAGCGAGGTTACTCAAAAAGGACTAACAGTCTGAGGAGATCCTGTTTGGCAGATTCAGTGTAAGGCAAAACACAGATTCAAGAAATTCAAGAAAATCAAGAAACATGGGTTCCTCTGAGAATCATAAGGAATTGGGTTCCATGAAATTACCCATATGCAGGAAAGAGATCTTTGGGATCTGGAAGGAAAGGGTAAGTCTATTTATGGAGGCCTCAGACCCTAGAATCTACATCACAGTAAAGGAAGGGCCTTATGTGCCCATGAAGATTTCAGTTTTAGATGCAAATCAGAGAACTCCAAAGGATTTCTCTAAGATGACTAAGGATGAGATTGTCCTAGCCACAATGGACAAGAGCGCACAGAACATAATAGTGAGTGCCATTGATGATGCAACTTTTCAGAATCTTATACATTGTAAGACAGCCAAGGAGATGTGGGACACTCTTATAGTGTATATGGAAGGATCTGAAGAAGTTAGACAAGATAGAAAATCCTTGCTAAATCAGGAGTATGAGAGTTTTCGACAAGGAAAAGGTGATAGCATAACTGAGTGCTACAAGAAGTTCTACAGAATAGTCAATGAACTCATGTCTTATGGAAGAGAGTTCAGTAACTATGAACTAAATGATAAGTTCTTAAGGTCCCTAACCAAAGATGGGGACACAAAGATGTAACAACCCCATCTGTTCATATGATATATTCTAGAAGGTCCGGCCGGGGCCCTACAGGATATATCACAAAACAGTCGGTGAAGGTACAGGATGATACCAGAGTCGCGCATCGCACCTAACACAAAGCATTCTAGCGGAAGCCTAGACTACAACTTGAACTCCTCATGAACTCCTCATGAATGTCCAACCATAAAACTCCACATTTAATATATATATATAGGAATTTCTTACAACAAGTCAAAAGAGTTGGCCTTATGGCCTTACATGGCTTTCACACAGTGGCCTAAAACAGCTTGGCGCGCAGGCCGACCACAATAAAAGAAAACACACAAAAGAACACAGCTAGCCTTTGAGGGCTAGCAGCAGCAGCAGCAACACCCGCAGGGACATCAGCCTCTATGCGATCCGCTCGACTCTCCAGCACCTGGAAAGGGACAATCCACCCACCGCTGGCAAACAAAAGCAACGATCAGCGTTCGGCTGACCAAATTATAACGACCCTACCCCTTCTCTCGGGGCAGCGGTAATCTTCCCTGCAGGCATATTAGATCACAAGTATGGCAAGCTATATCATCAAAATGCGCTTTCACGCACACAAGCCATCACAACCGTTCGCCGCCCGGCCCAACGGTCCGTGCACTCAGGGCACATTCTTGGTGTTCTGGCAACCTCTTGCCCACCACCGTATCAGGGTTATAACCCAACGGTAACTCTCTTGAGCATTTACTCCATGGCGTGCAGCCGGAGTTAGTCTTCGGACACCGGGATGGCCCGTAGCCCCCCGTTGTGTCATGGCGCGCAGGCCGAAGACTCTTGCTATGCGCTCCAACAGACCGCACTTTTTGGTCTCACGTCAGACGGACATAGCGCAGGTCGGATCCTCCACCCCTCGTTGCTCAAATCGCCTTGCCTTCTCCGAGTACAGCGTACTCATGGCTATATCAAAAGCGCGGGTCGGTCTCACCAATCCTGTTCTTGGCATTCAAGCCTGGGTATTTCACTATACCCATTTCCTCACAACAACAGCGGGTCTTTCCTGGGCACACCAGTACTTCCTGTGACTCTCTCCACAGGTGGACACCGCACAAGCACAAATGTCAGGGGTCTTTCCTGGGCACACCAGTACTTCCTGTGACTCGCTTCATAGGTGGACACCCTATGACATCAAACATCACAAAAGGGCCTTTCCTGGTTCCACCAGTACTTCCTGTGCCTCATTCACAGGTTGGACCCAAAAACATCACATGGCTATTTTCCTGGGCTACCACCCCAGTACTTCCTGCTACTCCTTTTCGCAGGCATAACCCGTAGACTCCTTACACGACACGTTTATCACAGAGTCTTCTCCGGTTCGTATGCAACATCACCAATCCAGACTAACCTGTCCAGATGGGCTTCACACAGCATGCCTATTCCGTACTCCATTTCCGTATCTATATGCTAACAAAGGGGATTTCAAGCTTCCACCCAAAGATTTCCAAAACCAGCCACCTCTTGGTGGGGGAAATCACAAAATATGCCAAAAAGGAAGCCTTCACATGGCTAGGAAGAAAAGTTGTTACCCTTGACGACCGCTTCGGTGCCATGGACTCCAAGCTAGCTTGCAAGACTCGCAAGAGCGTTTCCTCCGCAACGCTGGATTCAGATCTCTCGTCGGTAAACCGCAGCACCACCAACAACAGCCCCCTTTCCTTCTTCCTCCTCCTTTCTCTCTCTCTTTCTCTCTCTTGAAGAAAGATGAAGGCCAAACAAAGTGAGCAAGACTTCTCAGTTTTCGGCCTTGAAGAAAAAGAGGAAGGAGCTTTCAGCCCTTGGATCCAGACTGAAGGAATGGACGGCCACGATTCTGCCAAAAACACATATTTTGACCTGACACGGCCTCGAACACGGCCGTGTGCCAGGCCGTGTGCCTCAAGCGGTGGTCAACCGACTTATCCAAACCAGTGACACGCCCACGGGACACGCCCGTGTCATGGGCCGTGTCACCAACACGCCTTCAGACACGCCCGTGTCTGTGGCCGTGTACCTGGGGGAAAAAAATCCCAAATCATCCCGAGACTTCACACGGCCTGTGACACGCCCGTGTCCCAGGCCGTGTGCCCAGACACGGTACAAAGACACGCCCTGTCGAAACCTTCGGCGGGCAGAGTTCGTCGCCTAATTGGACACGCCCTGTGACACGCCCGTGTCACAGGCCGTGTTCAACACTCAACGATCGTCGAATAAAACTCGTCGAGCATGCGACACGGCCTTGGACACGCCCGTGTCCTGGGCCGTGTGCCTCCCTCTCGACGCATCGTCAAGAGAAAAATCGTCGAGACAAAGCCCAATCGTCGACACAACCTCGACACGCCCTGCGACACGCTGGTGTCGCAGGCCGTGTCAAGTGACACGCCCTGGGACACGCCCGTGTCACAGGCCGTGTCACCCAAAATTTCCTGATTCCGAACTTTGGGCTGTTACAATCCTACCCTCCTACAAGAAATTTCGTCCTCGAAATTTAGACATAGGAAAGGCAATAGGAAACAACAAGAAAAATGTGACAACATATATATATAAGTTTATGTTACAACATTCTCGCTACAGATTACACAAACAGCTCTGGGAACTCTGCTCGCATGGTCTGCTCGCGCTCCCATGTCAGTTCTTCACGGCCACAGTTGTCCCACCGGACTTTTACCATACCGACCGTCTTGTTTCGCAACTGTTTCTCAGCTCGATCTTCGATCTGAATGGGTCTAACTCTCGTTGTTAGCCCATACTCCACCGGCACACGATCATCCGCGATCACTTGAGCTGGATCTTTCACGGCCTTCCGAAGAACCGAGATGTGAAAGACATCATGTAACCCACTCAAGTCCGCCGACAGAGCTAGCCGATAAGCCGCTTCGCCAATTCGCTCAACCAGTTCAAAAGGACCCAAATATCTTGGACTCAACTTTTTCAATCGTCGAATCCTGGAGACACCTTTGAATGGCTTGATCTTCAAGTAGACCCAATCGCCAACCGCAAATTCTACATTCCGGTGCTTGGCGTTGTAGTACTTCGCTTGTCGATCTTGCGCAATAAGCAATCTCTCTCGAATCGTCCGAATGGTTGAGTTTGCTTCATCTACCTCATTTGGTTTAACAATCCGGGCTTCACCCGCTTCTACCCAAGTCAAGGGAGTACGACACTTCCTTCCATATAAGGCTTCATATGGTGCCATCCCAATGCTTGCTTGGTAGCTGTTATTATATGCAAACTCGACCATATAGAGATGATCTTCCCATCTCTTTCCGAAGTCAAGGGCGCACATTCGGAGCATGTCCTCCATTGTTCTGTTGGTACGTTCAGTCTGGCCATCCGTTTGGGGATGAAAGGCCGTACTGAAAGTCAATTTCGTGCCAAACAGTCGGTGAACTAGCCTCCAATCATTTGACGTGAATCGCCCATCTCGATCACTTACGATGCTCCGAGGAACACCGTGAAGACGCACAATCTGGTCAACATATAACTTTGCCAAATTTTCAACCGAATCATCCCGCCTATTCGGGAGAAAATGTGCTACTTTTGTTAGTCGGTCAACTATCACCCAAATGGAATCATTTCCTCGCTGCGATCTTGGCAACCCCTGCACAAAATCCATGGAAATATCATCAAATTTCCACACTGGGATCGGCAGTGACTTCAAATAACCGCCCGGCTTTTGACATTCCGCCTTCACCATCGCACATGTTTGGCATTTAGAGACATAAAGGGCAACATCTTTCTTGAGCCCTGGCCACCAGAAGAGCTTCTTCATATCATTGAACATCTTTGTGCTCCCTGGGTGAATGGAATACTTGGTATAATGTGCTTCATACATCAGTTCTTCCCTCAGTTTCCCCACATTTGGGACGCACAACCGGCCCTCTTTTCGCAAAAGACCGTCATTCCAGGTGAATTTGCCTTCTGGCCCTTCATTCACATAGCGTAAGAGATCGTCATCCAACTCCGTTGCCCGTCGAACTCGGTCTGCAAGGTCACATTGCACCTCAGTCCAGTTCAAACATGCAATGGCAGTGGAATTCTTGTCAACGCAATAGATCTCTAACGCCTCCAACTCCTGGATAAGGCGTTTATCATGCCTTTGTAACCAATTTGCTCTAACCGGAACTCGCCAACTCAAGGCATCCGCGACAACATTCCCCTTCCCGGGTGTATAGTGAATCTCGAAAGTGTAGTCCCCAAGGAACTCCAACCACCTTCGTTGTCGCATATTCAACTCTTTCTGCTCCAATAGATACTTTAGGCTCTTATGATCGGTATAGATCTCCACCTTCACGCCATAAAGGTAGTGTCGCCACAACTTGAGTGCAAAAATCACCGCCGCTAATTCTAAATCATGGACGGGATAGTTTCGCTCGTGCACCTTCAGCTGGCGTGAGCCATAAGCAATCACTTTTCCGTTCTGCAAAAGAACGCAGCCTAAGCCGCTCCCTGAGGCATCACTATAAATCACAAATCCGTCGGTTCCACATGGCGAAGAAAACACCGGCGCCGTGGTCAACCGAACCTTCAGCTCTTCAAAAGCTCGTGTGCACTCTGGTGTCCAAACGAACTTCTGATCTTTTCGCGTCAGTGTGGTTAGCGGCAAAGCGATCCGCGAGAAGTTCTCCACAAATCTTCTATAGTAGCCCGCAAGTCCAAGGAAACTCCTGACCTCGGCCACGGAAGACAACATTGGCCAATCTTGTATGGCTCTTATTTTCGCTGGATCCACAGCAATGCCCGCTCCACTCACCACATGGCCCAAAAATGCCACTGACGATAGCCAAAACTCGCACTTCGAGAACTTGGCATATAGCTGATTTTGCCTCAACGTATTCAACACCAACCGCAAGTGAATCTCATGCTCAGCTTTGGACTTCGAGTATACCAGGATATCATCAATAAACACTATCACAAACAGATCCAGGTACTCACGAAAAATACGGTGCATCAGATCCATAAACACCGAAGGCGCATTACACAATCCAAAGGGCATGACTGTGAACTCATAGTGCCCATAACGCATTCCAAATGCGGTTTTGGGAATGTCACCTTCCCGAATTCTTAACTGGTAATAACCAGACTTCAGGTCCAACTTCGAATAGACGGTCGAGCCCACTAGCTGATCAAATAATTCATCAATCCGGGGTATAGGATACTTATTCTTCTCGGTCAGCTTATTCAATTCACGGTAATCGATACACAACCGTAACCCACCATCTTTCTTCTTTACAAAGAGCACAGGCGCGCTCCAAGGTGACATACTTGGTCGAATATAACCTTGTTCTAGCATTTCTTGTAGTTGAACCTTCAACTCAGCCATCTCTTTAGGCGCAACGCGATATGGCGAGCGGGCCACGGGTTTCGCACCTGGCACCAATTCAATTGTGAAGTCAATCTCCCGCTGGGGTGGTAGCACAGGGAGATCCGTGGGAAACACATCTGTAAATTCTGCCACAATCGGAACCTCGCACAAAGTGGCCTTAGGCTCCACAGCCTGAATTAGTGCAAAGTAACACTCCGCACCCTTCCGAACAGCTTTGCCTACCTGGAGTGCAGACATCAACGTCCCGCCCACTCCTCGCATACCCGCGAACTTGGTCTTCTGTTCGGTATTTTGGCCCAACGTGATTTCTTTGGACTGGCAATCAATCATAGCATGCTGCTCCGCAAGCCAATCCATCCCAAAAATCACATCAAATTCCGATATTGGCAAAACAAGTGCGGTTAAACGAAAATCCCGACTTCCTAACTGAACCGCCACATCGCAAGCTTGATCCGCAAGCATCCAACAACCATTCGGCAACACCACTCTGACGCTATCTGCCTTTGCACGACTGGGTATCCCAAGCCGCGTAAGAAACTCACGAGATAGAAATGAATGCGATGCACCTGTATCAAACAGTGCTCGCGCCAGCGTGTCCCGAATCATCACAAAGCCTAGGACAAACATGTCACACACACAAACCACAAACATAGGAGTACTAGGCTAAGCATACAAACAATAGCATAAACAAAACTATACTCATACCTGTGACAACGTCACTCTGCTTGATGGCCTCTTGCAGGCCAAGATTGTAGACCCGGGGTTGCGCCTGCGAGGCAGAGGAATCCACCACCGCCTTTCCTTTCTCCGCATAAGATGCACCCGCCTTCTTTTCACTCTTTGGTGGCATCCGACAATCTCGCGCAATATGTCCCATCTGGCCACAATTGAATCAGATCCGAGTGTCTGGCTTTGAGGTCGCCCCTGATGTTGCTCCCGTTGCAACTGATGAAGGAGCTTGTCCACTAGGCTTGGACTTCTTACCCCATCTCTTCTTATAAAATGGTTTTCCTGATCGGGGCGCCTTCCACTCCGGTTGCTTCATCACCAACGCTCTCTTCCCTTGCACCCTTTTCATGTCCTTTTCCAACGCGGTCGCGGTGTCAACCAACGCTTGGAAACCTTGGTTCACAGAACTGGACACAAGGAATCTCAGCTCGTCCCTCAGTCCTTCATAGAACCGATTCGTCTTCCTCTACTCATCAGCAAAAATCGAACCCGCATACCGCCCCAAGCGAGTAAATTCATGCAGGTACGCGTCAACACTGCCATCACCTTGAGTTAACCGTTGGAATTCATTTTCCATGGCTATCTGTTGAGCCACAGGAAGGTGCTTCGCTAGGAAGAGCCGGGAGAATTCTTCCATCGACACTTGGGTTAACGGACGACCAGCCAAATGATGCAACTCCATCTCATCCCACCATAAACGCGCTTCTCCTTCCAGCAAGAAGGTGGCTAAGGTAACTTTCTGATGCTCCGCCGTTCCTATCGCCGTCATCACTCGCTTGATGCGCGATAACCAATCCTTAGCCTGCGTCGGGGTTCCCGCTCCCGAGAACGTAGGCGGATGGAAACTCATAAACCACGTTAGCTGCTTCTCAGCCATTCGAGGAGCCACAGCCACTACAGGTTCAGGCCTTGCCGCCACCTGTTCTGGCCTCACAGCCGCTTGCTCCTGCCTAAGGGGCTGGCCTTGGATCATGGTAAATAAGGCCTCCACAACTAAACGCACATGTTCCGCAGACGGTGGAGGCGTAGGACCCGCGGCTGGTGCCGTACTTTCATCAGAACGCTGGGACTCAAACGGCCCAGCTCCACTCCGTGTCACCTAAAGGTGGAGAAGACACACATATTAGCGGTCG
This sequence comes from Platanthera guangdongensis, assembly GCA_039583875.1. NCBI lineage: Eukaryota > Viridiplantae > Streptophyta > Magnoliopsida > Asparagales > Orchidaceae > Platanthera > Platanthera guangdongensis. The sequence goes on from CM077154.1 coordinate 44,862,701, forward strand.
TACCCAAACAATCAACACGAAAGAAGAACACACAGGTTCCTCAAACACACAAATATGCATTCCTATCATGGACATTCAGGAGTTCATTCGTAGACTTTGGTGTGCACAAACACGTGCTCGCCACCCCACAAAAGAAGTCGACCACGACTTCGAGAGGGAACGACCAAGACAACCGATACCAAAAATGTAACAACCCCATCCGTTCATATGATATATTCTAGAAGGTCCGGCCGGGGCCCCACAGGATATATCACAAAATAGTCGGTGAAGGTACAGGATGATATCAGAGTCGCGCATCGCACCTAACACAAAGCATTCTAGCGGAAGCCTAGACTACAACTTGAACTCCTCATGAACTCCTCATGAATGTCCAACCATAAAACTCCACATTTTATATATATATAGGAATGTCTTACAACAAGTCAAAAGAGTTGGCCTTATGGCCTTACATGGCTTTCACACAGTGGCCTAAAACAGCTTGGCGCGCAGGCCGGCCACAATAAAAGAAAACACACAAAAGAACACAGCTAGCCTTCGAGGGCTAGCAGCAGCAGCAGCAACACCCGCAGGGACATCAGCCTCTATGCGATCCGCTCGACTCTCCAGTACCTGGAAAGGGACAATCCACCCACCGGTGGCAAACAAAAGCAACGGTCAGCGTTCAGCTGACCAAATTATAACGATCCTACCCCTTCTCTCGGGGCAGCGGTAATCTTCCCTGCAGGCATATTAGATCACAAGTATGGCAAGCTATATCATCAAAATGTGCTTTCACGCACACAAGCCATCACAACCATTCGCCGCCCGGCCCAACGGTCCGTGCACTCAGGGCACATTCTTGGTGTTCTGGCAACCACTTGCCCACCACCGTATCAGGGTTATAACCCAACGGTAACTCTCTTGAGCATTTACTCCATGGCGTGCAGCCGGAGTTAGTCTTCGGACACCGGGATGGCCCGTAGCCCCCCGTTGTGTCATGGCGCGCAGGCCGAAGACTCTTGCTATGCGCTCCAACAGACCGCACTTTTTGGTCTCACGTCAGACGGACATAGCGCAGGTTGGATCCTCCACCCCCCGTTGCTCAAATCGCCTTGCCTTCTCCGAGTACAGCGTACTCATGGCTATATCAAAGGCGTGGGTCAGTCTCACCAATCCTGTTCTTGGCATTCAAGCCTGGGTATTTCACTATACCCATTTCCTCACAACAACAGCGGGTCTTTCCTGGGCACACCAGTACTTCCTGTGACTCTCTCCACAGGTGGACACCGCACAAGCACAAATGTCAGGGGTCTTTCCTGGGCACACCAGTACTTCCTGTGACTCTCTTCACAGGTGGACACCCTATGACATCAAACATCACAAAAGGGCCTTTCCTGGTTCCACCAGTACGTCCTGTGCCTCATTCACAGGTTGGACCCAAAAACATCACATGGCTATTTTCCTGGGCTACCACCCCAGTACTTCCTGCTACTCCTTTTCGCAGGCATAACCCGTAGACTCCTTACACGACACGTTTATCACGGAGTCTTCTCCGGTTCGTATGCAACATCACCAATCCAGACTAACATGTACAGATGGGCTTCACACAGCATGCCTATTCCGTACTCCATTTCCGGATCTATATGCTAACAAAGGGGATTTCAAGCATCCACCCAAAGATTTCCAAAACCAGCCACCTCTTGGTGGGGGAATCACAAAATATGCCAAAAGGAAGCCTTCACATGGCTAGGAAGAAAAGTCGTTACCCTTGACGACCGCTTCGGTGCCATGGACTCCAAGCTAGCTTGCAAGACTCGCAAGAGCGTTTCCTCCGCAACGCTGGTTTCGGATCTCTCGTCGGTAAACCGCAGCACCACCAACAGCAGCCCCCTTTCCTTCTTCCTCCTCCTTTCACTCTCTCTTTCTCTGTCTTGAAGAAAGATGAAGGCCAAACAAAGTGAGCAAGACTTCTCAGTTTTCGACCTTGAAGAAAAAGAGGAAGGAGCTTTCAGCCCTTGGATCCAGACTGAAGGAATGGACGGCCACGATTCTGCCAAAAACACATATTTTGACCCGACACGGCCTCGAACACGGCCGTGTGCCAGGCCGTGTGCCTCAAGCAGTGGTCAACCGACTTATCCAAACCAGTGACACGCCCACGGGACACGCCCGTGTCATGGGCCGTGTCACCAACACGCCTTCAGACACGCCCGTGTCTGTGGCCGTGTACCTGGGGAAAAAAAATCCCAAATCATCCCGAGACTTCACACGGCCTGTGACACGCCCGTGTCCCAGGCCGTGTGCCAAGACACGGCACAAAGACACGCCCTGTCGAAACCTTCGGCGGGTAGAGTTCGTCGCCTAATTGGACACGCCATGTGACACACCCGTGTCACAGGCCGTGTTCAACACTCAACACTCACTTCTCGACACTCGACGATCGTCGAATAAAACTCGTCGAGCATGCGACACGGCCTTGGACACGCCCGTGTCCTGGGCCGTGTGCCTCCCTCTCGACTCATCGTCGAGACAAAGCCCAATCGTCGACACAACCTCGACACGCCCTGCGACACGCCCGTGTCGCAGGCCGTGTCAACTGACATGCCCTGGGACACGCCCGTGTCACAGGCCGTGTCACCCAAAATTTCCTGATTCCGAACTTTGGGCTGTTACAAAAGATCTGTGCCATTAGAGAAATGGCTAAGTTGGGAGAAATTCCTCCACCTACAATGTTTGGCAAGTTGTTGTCATATGAAATGCAATTGACAGTGAGGAAAGAGGAGGAGAAGTCCACAAGAATTGAACACAAGGAAAGATCAGTTGCTTTCAAGACAGAAGTTCCCAGAAAGTGCAGGAATAAGTCATCAACTCCACCTCCAGAGGTAGTTGAATCAGAATCAGATGAGTCAGTCAGCACAAAGACTGAGAGCAGTGAAAGTGATGAAGACTTTGCTGCCTTCACTAGACACTTTCAGAAATTCTTGAAGAAGAAACAGTGGAGGTCAAGACCTTCTTGTTCAAAGGGAAATGAAGTCTTTTATCAGGAGAAAAAGCCTTCAAAGAAAGACAGGAAGAGGACAAAGTCAAGCAAGGCAACTGGATCTAAGATAGTGTGCTATTGCTGCAATAGACAGGGCCATGTTATTGCAGATTGTCCAGAGAAGAGAAAGGAATCTGGTGACAGGAAAAAGGCTCACTTCAAAGGCAAGAAAGAGAAGTCTTTTGTTGCCAAGAAAGAGAAGACTCTATCACATATCTCTTCTTCAGAAATTGAGTCTGAGGCTGAAGCCTACATAGGGCTGTTTGCTGAAGAAGAATAGGAAGAATTCATGCAGATCATGGAGTCTATTTATGAACAAGAAGACAGTCAATGCCAAGGGCTAATGGCTTTGACAGAGAGTGCCAAAATCCTAGAGCAGCCAGGACCCAGTCAGGTACAAAGTTCAAGTTTAAATTCAGTTTCTTGTTCTAGTTCAGAAGTAGATTCATCTTCATCAAGTGATGAAAGTGCATCTGAGTCTGAGGATGATATTCATCAGCTTATAGATGAATATAAGGTGCTGTTGTAGGCTTACAAGAAAAGCAAGACCCTAGCCAAAAGTCAGGCAAAGGAAATTACTATTCTTAAAGCTGCAGCAACAGATTTTGAGAAGTCTTTTGATCAAAAATTGAATGAGATAGCCAGGTTGAAGCACATAACAGTGATTCAAATGGGTACTATATCATTTTAAAATGATCAAATCAAGAGTCTGGAGATCAATCTTCAGAAAGAGAGAGAGCTTGTTGCTAGGTTTTCTAAACCTAAGTTAGTGTTACCTTTAATTGATGAATTTGTTCATCATAAAGGCAAGGCTGGACTGGGCTTTATTAGACCTGCAGGGACTGAGCAGTTCAAGTCTAAGTCAAAGGGCAAAGCCCCAACATTCAACAAGCCTGCTGTAGATAAGACAGCCAAGGTTATACCTAAGCAAAGGTACAATAAGTTTGAATGTTGGTGCTGTGGCAAAGTTGGCCATTTTGCGGTGGACTGTTGGCACAATTCTAGTGCCAAAGTGAGTACCAAACTACCTGTTGGAAAGCCAGTGGGTAGCTTTGTCAGTTTGCAAACTAACAAGTACCAAGGACCCAAGAATTCTTTGGGTTCTAAGGTTCATTAATCTGTTTTGCAGGTGAGTCCAAGTGGCCATACCCCAACATGGTACTTGGACAATGGATGTTCCAGACATATGACTGGAACTAGAAGATTACTAAAGGACTACATTCCAGTAAAAGATGGTCCAAAAGTAACCTTTGGTGGTTCTGAAAAAGGAATCATCAAAGGATTTGGTAACATTTCTACAAACTTAGTTACCATTACTCAAGTGGCTTATGTTAAAGGGTTGAAACACAACCTAATAAGTATAAGTCAATTAAGTGATGTAGGGTATGACATCTCATTTGTTAAAAATGGTTGTCATATCAAGAGGTCAAGTGATCAAGAGATCATTTTGACAGGTTATAGGAAGAGGAATGTCTACTGCCTAGACATTATGGTTGAGAACAATGGTTCTCCAGTTTGTCTTGTAGCTGATGAGACAGTCTCTCATTGTGTCAAATGGCACAAGAGGCTTGCCCATCTTAACTACAAGACTATTAGCAAACTCTTTAGCAAAGAGTTAGTGAGGAATGGTCCTCAAGTTAAGTGTGTTAAAGATGGTATTTTCTCAGCTTGTCAAAAGGGCAAGCAGACTAAATCCACCTTTAGAAGCATAGAAAACAAAGATGCTATGAGGTATTTATACCTCTTGCATATGGATCTCTTTGGTCCAATGCCAGTTCACAGCTTAGGTAGGAAGGTCTATACCTTTGTAGTTGTAGATGACTACTCAAGGTTTTCCTAGGTGTTCTTCTTAAGACAGAAATCTGAAACACCTAGTGTCTTCTATAGCTTTGTCAAGCAAATTCAGAATGAACTAAATAGTACAGTGGTCAAAATTAGAAGTGACCATGGTACTGAATTTCAGTCTGATAGCATGACAAAACTATGTGAAGACTTTGGGATATTTCAAGAATTCTCTTCACCTAGAACACCTCAGCAAAATGGCATTGCTGAGTGGAAGAATAGAACCTTGATATAGGCTGGTAGGACCCTACTAAGTGATACATCACTGCCAGAGTATTTCTGGGCTGAAGCAGTTAACATTGCATGCCATGTTATAAATAGGGCTACCATCACTAAAAGGCTTAACAAGATCCCCTATGAAGTTGTGAAAGGCAGGAAACCAAACCTATCCTATTTCAGGATCTTTGGTTGCAAATGCTTCATACTTAACAATGGGAAGTCTTACTTAACTAAGTTTGCTGCCAAGTCCCAAGAGGGAATTTTTGTTGGGTACAACAATAATAGTAAGGCTTATAAAGTCTACAACTTGACTACACAAGTTGTAGAAGAATCAGTGCATGTAGTTTTTGATGAGACTAAACTTATTAACAATGAGTTGTCTAGTAGTGTATGCAGCACCACAGGTTTAACAAAGAAAATGGACAAGCTAACTATAGAAGAAGTGCCTGCTGCAAGACAGCAAGTAGAAGAAAGTAGATGTTGTCCAGGGGGAGAACTACATGTGCCAATTGCTGAAGAAATACAAGGAATACAGCATGATGCAGATGCTGAAGTGGTTCAACCAGAAGTTAGGATGCCTCCAGCCCACAGGCATCTTAGAGATCATCCAGTAGAGCTGATTATTGGAGATCCAAGATAAGGAGTTCAAACCAGGAGTAGAAACATGAATGCAGCAATCTACTCCAGCTTTCGGTCACAAGTTGAACCTAAGAAGTTTGAAGAAGCAATACAAGATCCACAATGGACTGAAGCAATGTAAGAAGAGATTAATCAGTTTAAGAGGTGCAAGGTCTGGGAACTTGTTCCTAAACCTAAAGACCACAATGTAATAGGAACTAAGTGGATCTACAGGAATAAGATGGATGAACAAGGGGTCATCATTAAGAATAAGGCAAGATTGGTTGCTAAAGGATATAGGCAAGAAGAAGGTATTGATTTTGATCAAACCTTTGCTCCAGTAGCCAGACTGGAAGCCATAAGAATGTTCTTGGCCTATGCAACCTATCAAGGATTCAAGGTTTACCAAATGGATGTCAAGTCAGCATTCCTAAATGGTAATCTTAAAGAAGAAGTCTATGTGGAACAGCCTTCAGGTTTTGTTGATCCAACTCTACCTCATCATGTCTATAGAATTAGGAAAGCTTTATATGGGTTAAAGCAAGCCCCTAGGGCTTGGTATGAAACCCTATCTAGTTTCCTCATTGAGAACAAATTCTCAAGGGAGAAAATAGATAAGACTCTATTCCTTAGGGAATCTAGAGGCAAAGTTATACTAGTCCAAATATATGTAGATGACATTATATTTGGGTCTACTGAAAGCAGCCTTTGCAAAAAGTTTGCAAAACTTATGCAAGGTCAGTTTGAGATGAGTAGTATGGGAGAGCTGAAGTTTTTCTTGGGTCTCCAAGTTAAACAGACTGAAAGTGGTTTATCCATATGTCAGTCCAAGTTCACCCTAGAACTCATAAGAAAGTATGGTATGGATTCATCCAGTACCATGAAGACTCCTATGGGGTCAAGTATGTCTCTTAGCAAGGATGATGCAGGGAAACCTGTAGATGAAACCTTGTATAGAGGGATAGTTGGCTCCCTATTATACTTGACTGCTAGTAGACCTGACATCATGTATGCTACATGTGTTTGTGCCAGTTATCAAGCCTGCCCTAAAGAGTCTCATTTGACAGCAGTCAAAAGAATATTGAGATATCTAAAGGGCACTCCCTATCTAGGCCTCTGGTACCCTAGGAATAGAGATTTTGATCTAACAGGTTATTCAGATGCAGACTTTGCAGGATGCAAAGAAGATAGAAAAAGCACTACTGGAACCTGTCAATTCCTAGGTGGGAGACTAATTTCATGGAGTAGCAAAAAGCAAACCAGTGTGGCTATCTCCACAGCAGAGTCAGAGTATGTGGCTGCAGGAAGTTGCTGTGCTCAGCTTCTGTGGATTCAACATCAGCTAGAGGACTATGGATTTCAGGTAAGTAGAACTCCACTTTTCTGTGATTCTACAAGTGTTATTTCAATAGCTAATAACCCTGTATCACATAGTAGAACTAAACATATTGAAATTAAATATCATTTTCTTAGGGAGCATGTAGAGAGAGAAGATATTTTACTTGAATATGTTAAAACTGATAATCAAATAGCTGATATGTTTACTAAGCCCCTAGAAGAAGCTAAGTTCAATAGATTCAAAATTGAACTAGGAATGTTAAACTTAGAGTAAGTTTACAGATTTAAAATTGGCTAAGTAAAAAGGTGTCGACACATAGACAAGTCTATGTCGACACAGAATAGTGGTGTCGACACTTCAGGAAAAAGGTGTCGACACATCCAGGATGTTGGTGTCGACACTTCAGAATGTTAGTGTCGACACATGACAAGTAGGTGTCGACACATCCAATATGGTGTCGACACTTATGTTTTACTCAGAATTTTCTAAGTAAAGTCTCGACAATGTGTCGAGTTATGTTGTGTCGACACATAACCAAGTGTCGACACATAATATCTGTTGACTAAACTTGTGTCGACACATATGTGTCGAGACATTATAAGTCAGTGTCGACACTTATTGCCAGTGTCGACACATTTTAAGTTAGCTGTCCCGCCTGTTCATCTTCAAAATTAGAAAGGTATAAATAGGGTTCTGTCTTTGTTTGTCGACACGCTTTCAAAGTTTCGAGACCCAAACTACTGTGTCAACACCTCTCTTTTCTAAAGACAAATTCTACAAACCCTAATGGCTCCTAAGCTTGAGGAGAACGTTAACGAAGGATATGAGCTTGTGCGCGGCGCGTTCGACGATGCTGATCCAGAAATCAAGGCAGTAGTAACCCTAGTCGCCGATTCAGGGTTAGAGTACTTAGTTTCAGAACCTACTAAGATATGGAAGAAGGAGGTTCTTGAATTCCTAAATGGAGCTGCAGTAGATGAATCTGGATACAGAATCAAATCCAGAGTTCATGGAACTAAGGTCAAGGTTTCACCAAAGAGTCTGAGGAAGGTACTCCAGCTACCGAAAACTCAAGATGAAGAAGAACTTACTGCATCCAAGACCAGGGAAGCTCTAACCTGGTGTGGACTTGATCCAAAGATGAAGATAGGTTCTGTTTTCAACAGGAAAGGCATGAATAATCAAGGAAAGTTCAGGTCTGAGATTGTGGGAAAGGTCTTACTCAGCAAACCTGGAGGGCATGACAGAGTGTCTGCCTATATGTTTGGAATCATGACAAGGATCATATTCACTCTGAAAACAGACTGGTCAATAGTGGTTTATGAGAAGATTAAGGAGAGCTTGAAAAAGCCCAATCTGGGCAGAATCATCAGTCTATACCTAGCTGGTGTGATACCAGAGGTAATGAGTACTGCTGCAGGCAGCAAGATAAATCATATGAGGAAGATGGATCTAAGGATCTTTTCAAGATGGGACAGGGTGTTGTCCAAGGAATTGCCAACCCCAGAGAAGACAGTTACTGAGAAAGTCACTCCTCCCAAAAAGAAAAGGAAGATAGTTCCAGTGGCACAAGAGTCCTCCAGCAGTTCAGGGAGTGAAGAACATGTTGTTTTCACTCCTAATGATCAAGAGGAAGAGGCTGTAGTGAAATCTCCTGCTGCTCAAGAGATTGCTGAGATCCAGGGGGAGCTGCCTGAAGCTAGCCCCATCCACAAGGATCACAGCCAGGGGGAGCCTCCAGTTGTAGAAGAACCATCTACACTGGACAGTGAGCAAGCCACCACCATCATACAAGAGGTACTCACTGACCTAAGTACTTTAGAATATCTTATAGAAGATGCTGATGTGTCTGATGTTCCTCAGCAAACTCAGCTGCATAGTCAAGAACCAGATGTTGTTCTAGAAGACACATCTGCTGTTCCTGTTATCCCTGATCCTGTGGTTGAAGAACCAAGAACTTCTCCAGCTTTTTCCCCACCAGAATATACAATGGAAGATTTATTTCTCAATCTAGATCAAACAGATTTTGACATGGACAAGGATGCTGCTGAAAAAGATCATGCTACTATTGAGGGGGAGCCCGTGCAAGTTATAGAAGAGCCTTTAAGGCCAGAAACTGAGAAAGCACCTGATGTGCAAGCTGACAGACCTCCAAGCCCTAAGGATAGGGTTGACATAGCCAGCACTTCTGCCTCTGAAGATGAGGAGAGTGCTAGGGCAAAGAAGAAGAAACTGTATGTTTTTAAAAGGAGAAGTCAGAGTTATAAGAAAGCTCTGCAATCTATAGCCCCACAGCCTATAGTTCAATAAGCTCCAACTGTTGATTATAGTGCTTTACTGATTGCACTGCAGATTAAAATGGATGAACAAAGAAAAGCCATAGAGGCTTATGTTGATGCAGGGCACAGATCATTACAGTTTGATCTTGCCCAAGATATAAAATCTATAAGGTTTGAAATGAACCGTAACAAGAAAGAGATGACAGATTGCTTCCACAAAGGTGGAAATGCAGTGGTGTATTTGGCAACACACCAAGAGAAGATCAAAGCACAGGTAGATGACATAGCATTAAAACAAGGATATGTTCTAGAAAATCAGTTAAGAATGAATGACAACTTGACAGCTTCTCATAATGCTATAGTCACTGAGTTAAAGAACAGGGCTGCTGAACCTTCTACATCTCCTGCTGCTGCTAAAGCTGATTTTGATAAAGTATTCCAAGAAGAACTTTCTGCTGTAAAGACTGCTATCCAAGCCTCTCAGAAGGTCATATCTGAACAACTTCAAAAGCTAAAACCTTACTTTAAAGATGGAATCAGGTACTTGGATAGTCAAATCAGATTTCAAAAGGATGATGTCAGAGATCATATGGCTAAAGAAGTCATAAAGGGGGAGAGAGTGTTAGTCAAGGCAAGTTCTGCTCATACAAAATGGATATCAAATTCAATCAGGGCTACACTTGGATATCCTCCTCTGTGTGATGACAATGAGGTTGCTTAATCTGGACTAAATCCTGCTTATTTTGGAGGTGAGCAACCAGAAGTAGCTCAGGTCATTTATCCACCTCCAGACTTTGAAATGATTCAAGCAGATGTGAGCACAATGTATAGCCCACCTGAGGGCAAGGACAATGTCCATATTGAAAAGGTTGTTCAACCTATATCTGAAGCCATGCAAGAGGCATTACAGAAAGAAGAAGAGACAAGGTTGTCCAAAAAGAGGTTTAGTGAACAAGCAGAACAAAGGCCAGACTTTGAACAGTGGAGCCCTACCTCTAGGAATATAATTTTAACTGCCTGGAAAGCTGCCAAGGACAATACTCATGACAGGAACAAGTGGTTCTCTGAATCAGAATGGAGAAAACATGAGATCAGGCAGGAAGAAATAGTTCAATACAGAAGGAAGGCAAAGATGGGAAAGCTACCTCCTACTGCAGTGGAGCCTAGCAAGTACTTTCCTAAGCCATATCACTATTTTGAGAGGCAGAAGATCAAGGCAGAAGAACTTAAAAAGAAAGATCTAAAAGGCAAGAAGCCTGCTGATGCTGAAACTGTTGATGCCCCTGTCAAAGCTCAAGTCCAAGCTAGCATGGGAATAATTATCAAGGAACCTGACCAGAAATAGATTAAGAATTTACTTGAAGATTATTGTGTAATCTTTTGAATGTAAAACATTTTTGTGAACTATTGAAGATGTATAAGAAAAATGTTAGAACAATATATGATAAATATATTTCATGATTGTTCTGTGAATGTGTCTATTTCTTGTTTGTTCTGAAATGATGAATGTGTATACATGTGTGAATTAATACATGTTTATGTTTACCCTGCTGAATATTACCTGCTTTACATCATTTTGTAATTTTTAATTATGAATGGTGTATATCATTGACTAAGGGTTATGACTTCTCCAAATAGGGGGAGATTGTTAGGTACATTGGTTAAATGTACCTGATTTGAAGAAGCCTCACCCAACTCAATGATATACATCATAATGTATTTGATGTATGTTGAGTTTACTTGTGCAGGTTAAGAAATCACTGGACTAAAGCAAAAAGTTTCTAAGTCCATGTGTCGACACCTAGAGGGAAAGTGTCGACACTTAAGAAGACTTGTGTCGACACCCAGACAAGCAGTGTCGACACTTGTAGTCATTGTGTCGACACCTGGGATGCAGAGTCGACACCAGACAGAAAGTGTCGACACTTGGAGCTGTGTCGACACTCAGTGAGGAAAAGTGCATACAGAAAGTGTCGACACAAGGAACTGTGTCGACACCCAGTGAAGCTGTGTCTACACCAGAAAGTGTCGACACTTGAAGCTATGTTGACACTCAGCAAAAGTAAGCAGAGACTAAGTACAAGTGTCGACACTCAGCACAATGTGTCGACACTCAACAGAAGAGTCGGCACTTGAAGTATGTGACGACACCCAACACAATGTGTCGACACTTAGCTAAAGACTCTACACTTGAAGAAAGTGTCGACACAAGGAGCTGTGTCGACACTTAGCAAAGATCAGAAAGATCAACAAAATTTATTCTAAGTACAAGTGTCGACACTAAGGGAATGTGTCGACACTCAGCTGAAGTCTCAACAAGAAGAAGGTGTGTCGACACAAGGAGCTGTGACGACACTCAGCAAGTATCGACATTGAAGACTATGTGTCGACAGCAAGAAGCAGTGTCGACACTTAACAGTTACAACATATGAAGATGTGTCGACACAAAGGAGATGTGTCGACACTTAGAAGAATTCAGCAAAAGCTAGAAGAACAAGTACTTGTGTCGACACTCAATTTCAGTTTCAACACATGCAGAAGAATCTATGTCGAGACATACAAGAAGTTGTGTCGACACCTTGTAGACTTGTGTCGACACTTACACAGCATGTGTCGACACTTGGTCTATAAGTGTCGACACTTAAAGACAGAAAGTCTCGACACTTTCAGACAGATTAGAGATTTTCAAGAAATGACTGGATGACTTGACAGCTGCCGTTCCAGCCGGTCTACAGCACCTGTCAGAGATATCAGAAGTCAGTTATGGACCGGACCAGCCGGTTACCATGAAGAAGGCCTATAAATAGGCACCTACAGTTTACAGAAACAGTAGTTAAAAGAGTGGTTCAGATTGTTGTTCAAGTGGATCACATTGTTGAAGAACAAGTTATCAAAGTGGTACACAAAGTATCAACACAAGAAGATCTTGCAGTCCAAGAGCAGATCTAAGAAGTTGGAGAGAGAGGGCTCCATCCAAGAAATCAGCCTCTGGAACTAGGCTGAGAAGAAGGATTCAGATACATTCTGGATCTTAAGTGGCAGAGGTCAAGGAACTACTGCAGGAGGATTCAGTCTTATTCAGTTCTACTCAAGAAGCTTTGAAGAAAGCTAAGTCAGATTGAATCCAGCTGAGTTCTTTCAAGAACTCATCAAGAAACTCTCAACTCCCCTTTGTTTTATTTCTGAGTTGTTGAGTTAATACTTGTAATACATTTTTATCTTGTAGGATCCTTTGGATCTGAGTGAATTGTAAGCCTATAATTATAAAGGCTGAGGGTAGGGCTAGAGAGCCTGAGTGTAGGAGATTGAGATCTCTGAGTGTAGGCCTTGTTGGCTGAGTGTAGGCCTTGGTTGGCTGAGTGTAGGCCTTGATTGGCTGAGTGTAGGCTTTGGGATAAAGCTGAGTTGTAAGGCTTTGGGTCTGAGGTGTAGGAACCAATTTGGGTTCTAAGACAGTGGATGAGTTTGGCCGAATCTAGTACACTGCTAGATAGGAGAAGGGGGAAAGTGGATGTACCCATATCTTGGGGAACCACTATAAACCACTGTGTATGTTGTGCTGTGCTGTGATTGTTGTTGTGTATGCTGTGTGTTTGCTGTGATAAAATAGTTAGTATTCTGTGATATAACTGATTGCTGCCATTAAAGTTTAAAAAGGATTAGGTCACCTATTCACCCCCCCCCCCCTCTAGGTGTTTAGGTACCATATCTTTCACTCGTCCATCCACCTAGTGATTCGGTGCATAGCGGCCCGAGTAGTCTTCCATCCCGCCTGGCGAAGCATCGCATAGCGACGTTGCATAGGAGTAGTTGTTAGCCTTTTATTTTCTGTTTCCACAACATCAAAACCTCCCCTTAGTTAGCTCCTACCTGAGGACTTTACTCTCAAGTCCTCCTCGAAATTAACTCCATCTTACTGTGTTCCTTGTGAGATCGATACTTGGGAAAGCCCCCATTTTATATTACTTGTGCGACCGGTTCACTGCCGTGATCTATAGCATCAAAGTCGTCCCTCCTCCAGCTGTTAAGGAAATTCCCATAGAAATGATTAGAGAGATTTATGCTCTTTATGATAATCCCTAAGGATCATCTGATGAAGATCAAGATAATGATTCAGAGGATTCTGATTCTGACTCTAAGAAGAAGAAAATGTCTAAGAAAAGAAAGGCTGCTCCCAAACCAGGAAATACAAATGACACCCCTTATTATATTTTGAAAGGGATTACAACATACCCTGGCATGGAAAGATGGATGTGGTTATCTAAGAATGAATAAAAAGCTAGGAAGAAGAGTAGGAGATACTCTCCTCCACCTCAGATGTTTAAGAGGGGTCCTCCTCCTCCTCCTCCTCCAGCAGTAGGAGCCTCTGGATTAGCTTCTCAAAGATCTCCTTCTATTACCCAGACCTATCAAAGGCAAGACAGATCTTCAAATCCTCCTCCAGCTAGATCTTCTGATAAGCATTCATCCTATCAAAGGTCTATTACTTCAAGAAAGTCAAAAGAAAAGCTTATTGAAGTCCCACCTCCCAGGTCTTTATACTCCAGTTAGAAACAACAACATACAGTGTCTACAAATTTCAAGGACCAATCTACTCAGTTCAGAATCTCTTCTCTAAAGTCAGACTAGGTAGCAAATTCAGAGAGACCTCCTTCTCCTCCTCTTGATCCTGAGCTTGACCCCAACTTCAGAATGGCAAGGTTTAATGAATTAGTTGGGCTCTCTCAAATGAATAAAGCCAGGAAAGAAGGTCAAGACACCTCTAAATTCACTACTATATCATCATATAAAGAGAAAGAACTTAACAGATTGCAGGTCAGCAAGAAAGTATTTAATCCATCAGAGTATATGTCTCTTCATGCTGAAGTAGTTGTCCCCAAGGCTACATCTCTGAAGATTATAAGGGCTGCTGACATGACCATGACCATTGTGGAAGCTTCAGATCCTAACAGAGAAATAATATTTACAAAGCCAGGAGACAAGAGCAAGGATGCAATGCCAAAGGAAACGAAGCAGAATAAGTGATTTTGAACTCTATTTATCTTTCTGCATTATTTATAACTGCATTATATTTTCTGAACAAAGTTTATATATATATCTGTTGCATGTGTTATCTATCTCTGCCAGATATATGCTTTTTTCTGCTTTGTTTATTTTCAGTTTAAGTCTGTGTCTGTTGTTAGTAACCTCACTCAAATAGGGGGAGATTGTTGGAAACCTAGTTTGATTTGGTCTAGGTTCACTAACTTAGGATCTTGTGACCCACAATGTATAGTCAGGGTCATAGTTGTGTCCTAGAGTCTAGGCAAATTCCTTAGAGTCAACATCACATGGAACAACTATCAACAAGACTGCCAGAGACTCAATACTTACAAGAATTCAAGACTCTACAAAGTGAGTTCGACGTTCGTCGAACTCAGGTCGACGATAGTCGTGCTCAGCTCGACGATCTCAGAGAAAATTCTTTGAGCTCAGCTCGACAAACTTGGTACTCAGGTCGACGAAAACTTGGACACTACAACAACACTTCAAGTTCAGAAAAACATCAAGATATTCTAAGTCATTAGTATCAGACTTTGGTCGACGAACTTAGTTCTCAGCTCGAAGAACTCTATTCTTTGGTCGACGAATCTTTGGACTACTACAGCATTCTGTCAAGACTATGTTCTCTAGTCTTAGGTCGATGAACTCAGTTCTCTGCCCGATGAATTCCGGAATTATTTACTTCAAGAACTTAGAACCAGAAGACTTATGTCGACACTCAGAGTATATGTCGACACTAACTAAATCGGCACTAGAATAACTTGTGTCGACACCCTGATCATCAGTCGACACTTTGGAAAGGTTATGTCGACACCAAACAGAAGACTTGTGTCGACACACAGAATATATGACAACTCCAGAATAGTTGCTGAACTCTAGTCGACAAACACATTTACCAGCTCGACGAACTTCAGACACAGAATATGCAAAGTTCAGAAGAGACAGTAGTTCAGTTTCCAGCTCGACAATCATAGAACTCAACTCGACGAACAGAAGCCGTCTGGTCGACGAACAAACCATCTCAGCTCGACGAACTGTGGACTCAGTTCGACGATTTCTGTCAACTGTTCGACAATTCCAGACTAAGTCATTTCCAGCCCTGTCCCCATGATTACTGCAATAATTCCTGATTAATCAATGCTCTAACATTCTCTGAATATAACCGTTAGAGGAGCATTGATTAGGATATTCTCCAGGATTATTGCTTGCCAATTTTCCACGGGACAGTTGGGGAAATTATTCAATGCTGCTAATTCTCTAGGCAACCAGCATTGAATGTAGAAGGAATTCAAAATTTGAAAGACCAATTTCCTTAAGAAATATAAAAAGAGATTTTTCTCTCTTTCCTGACAGTACAACAGACAGATAGAAAGAAAGTTAGAAAGATATCCAGAGAGAAGATTACTGAATCAAACAAGAAAAACTCAACCCGTCTGCTCTCAGTATGACACAAGATTTTTGATCTGAAGAAGAAGAACAATCATTCAAAAATCAAGAGTCTTCATTCTTCAAACTTTCTAGGACACTTCATAGGACAACCAATCTTCCATCTGTCAAAGAAGTTCCTGAAGATCTCTCTGATCAAGGCTGAAAACTTGAAGGCCTATCGCCCTGTGCAAAGCTCCAGTTCTCCTGAACTCTTCTACATCTCAGGGGGAGCTTTGACAACATCACTGAATCCACATAGTCTTCACATTGTGATTGAGAAAAGAAGACTTTCATCACTCTCTCATCCCCACCTCTGTAAAGAGTTGTCATCTCCATTCAAAAGTGATTCCTGGTTACAAGTCACCTGATCAAAAGAATTGAGGGTTTGGTTTTTGAGCACCTGATCAAAAGCTCATTGGTGTCAGGCACCTGATCAAAAACCTAAGTGGATTTCTACTAGGGTGGTTGAAGAGTGGATGTACCCAGGTTGGAGAACCACTATAAAATTTCTTGTGTCGTCTGGTTGCCCCTTTTTTTTTTGTTCTTGATGTGCTTGTGTTTTTATGACTGCTGTACGATTGTTTACTTTAGTTTAATTCTGCACATTTTAATTACAGCAGAAGCTGTAACTGTTTTATAAGGACCTATATAAACTCTATTCACCACCCCCTCTAGAGTATATTGGATCTAACACATCACTTTCAATTTCTAAGCATACAAAATAATTTATATTTTTCAGCATGCGTAACAAAAATTCTATGACTACTCAAAAATAGAATCACGGTGAATCCTCCGGTCACGCGTAGGGAGAAAATAGACTATCCGCTAAGGAGTGTATTGCCAAAGATCGGGATTCGGTACAACCTCCAAAGGAATCCACCAATGTCGGTGACCATATGCTTGCCCGTTCACACTCTCTCCACGGCACTAGTTTGCCTTAAGCGCAAGTCTGTAGGACTTCGGGTGGTAATGGGGCTTGGGTTATGGAGGGGTAATCAAGGATAAAAATGAAGGCTACGCACAAAACCCAGCTGAGCCAGCACGAAAAGAGTCTATCCACTATCCACAAAACACGCGCGCACACCACACCCCCAAACTTGATTTTTGAAATACGGTTGTGCGCACCGCCTACGGTATAACATATACTAACTCAAAACATATTTTCAGTTACGCTTTTCCTTCCACTTTTTCTTTCTTTTTCAAATTTTATTTTTATAACTTTTCTTATTATATCTTCTTTTTCTTATGCACAATTCCAGCAAAACTTTCATTGGAGCACAACCACACATATCACAAAGGTGGTAAAGGTGCAATAACTTTGGGCGCAACAGTGACGCCACCAGCATCAAAATGCAACGCAGCCTCAGTGGCTTTAAGGAAGTGGACCCCAAGGATGGGTTTTGATGTGTTACCCCGGGGTCCAAGCACCTGAAAGTATGTGAAGACACCCGCCCCATTCAAAACCACTTCTACACCCTTCACCTCTCCATTGGTCTCAACCATAGATCCATCAACTAGCATTAAGGATTTCCTTCCATCAGAATCGATATTCAAATTCATCTTTTCAATATCTTGCAAAGCAAGAATGTTGCAAGATGAACCAGAATCACAAAGCGCTAGAGTCTCTACGACATTTATCTCTCACTTAACAGTCATTTCTCGTCCATTACATTCCCACACATCCTCAATACTCTGACCCTGCTCACGGGGATTCTTCTCCATGTTGCTAGGAAGTGTGCCTCAGGTGCGCTCAGAAAAAACGTGGGCCAATTGTCCCAATTGTGTTTCCAAATTCCTCATGAAAATAGTTTGAGTAGCCATATTCGATTGGACCATTTCAACAAACTTTTCCATCATCTCCTCTAACGCGCTCTTTCGTGACCCTTACAAATTCTAATTATAACCCGGCTGAGACAGTCGCGGCTGGCTACCACAAGCCTAAGCATCGAATTGATGCTGGCTCCCCTGCCATCTTTGACCGGGCGCGTTTTGGTTTCACGAGAAATTAGGAGGATTTCTCGCGTTAGGGTTATAAGTATTATTGTAAGGTACAACACGATTTTGATTATTTATAAAATTAACATTTTCTTCAAAAGGCATACCTACCTGTTCAGCAAACAGTTCACCCGCAGGTAGGGGTGCACATAAAGACCCCGGTCCCGGTCCGGGACCGGTCCTGTGCAGGACCGGTCTTTTGGGATACCGGTCCCGGACCGGTCCTGCCAAAACCGGTCCCGGTCCGGGACCGGTTTTTCCTTTGAAAACCGGGACCGTCTGGGACCGGAAGGACCGGTCCTAACCGGTCCTAACCGGTCCTAACCGGTCCCAGACCGGGACCGGTTATTTAAAATAATTATTTTAATTATTTTTTTATATTATTATATTTTAATTTTAATGATTTAATTAAATTAAATACTATTATACTAACATGTAAATAATACAAATTACAAAATACAAATTGCAAAATTGCAAAGTAAATAAAATTTTTTATTAAATTTGAAATTAAACTACAAAATCAAAATACAAATTACAAATTATAATAAAAAATCAAAATACGAAGATTTTTATTAAATTTGAAATTATATTACAAAATACAAATTCAAAATTTTGAGTTGAGCACTTGAGCCTTGGACTCGTCTTCATTCCGCCGCGCTCCCCAGATTTAAGTTATTAAGCTCGTCTTCAACTTCAGACTCACTGTCTTCAATTGACGAGACGTGTTGTCTCCTCCTCAAAGCGTCCAAATGGTCCTTGTAGCAAATGCAAATCTCCAAAGATTCTTCGGTCAAACGGCTCCTTCGCTCGTTCAGAATCCTGCCACTCAAAGAAAATGCAGACTCCGAAGCTACTGTACTAGCTTGGATGGTTAGTAAATCACGGGCCATTAAGGCCAAAATAGGATAATTATTACATTTAATTTTCCACCATTTTAAAATATCAAAATTTTCTATTTCGTATGCGGTCATAAAATCTTGAAACTGGGTTTTGCTATATAAACCTAATTCGTTTAAAGTACTCGAAGTTCGTTGTTTTTTCTTCGAAGCTAATTCTAAAAATCTATTTTTTAAAATATCTTTTGTTCGAGGGGCGGTGGATTCCTCGCGAGGTCGCAATCCATATAGTTGATCGTAATAATTATATAGGCGAGTAAAATCAGAATTAAATTTTGCAACGCTAACGTTGTGAAAATTACTAGAAGATTCGTTTAACTCTAAATTTCGATTAATTTCCTCTATAAAATTTTCAACCCCGTCTACACCCATTAAAGGGTTTAAAGCCGCAGCACAAGAAAACATAGGTGGCATATGCGTATAATATTTTAAAATCTTTTCCTCCATTACTAATATTAACGGACGCCACATTGGGTTAATTTTGTAAGTTTTAAACGTTTCAGTAATTAATAAAAAAATTTCAATAACAAGCGAGCTAGTAGGATAATAAACGCCCGATAAAATAGTTGTTGCCCGATAAAAACTTTCTAATAAATTTACGTAATCTTCGATTATAGCCCAATCTGACGCATCTAAATCATGTGATTCTTCTACACTATTATAAAATTCTATCAATAACGATTTTTGTGACAAAGCCCGTTTTAACATTTTGTACGTGGAATTCCATCGTACCGGCATATCATAAGATGGACCCAAAAATTTTTTACCCTGTGCTATAACAAATTTTTTGAAATCTTGTTTTCGCCGTTTTGAACTATAAATAACTCGTAACATAGTACGTATTTTAATAACATAATTTTTCATAAAACTTAAACTATCTTGCACAATTAAATTAAGAACGTGACATACGCAACGTGTATGAAAAAAAATACCATCTAGCATAGGTTCCAAATCATTAATCAAATATTTAATAGCCATATTATTATTCGAGGCGTTATCAAACGAAATACTTAAAATTTTATCTTTTATTTTAAAATCTCTAATACACTTAATAATCACCTGATAAATAGCTTTACCGGTGTGCGGATATTCAAAACCTTCAAAACAAATTATACGTTTATTTAACTCCCAACTATCGGGATCGACCCAGTGACAAGTTATGCAAATGTACGAAAGACCGTCAACTAAACCGCTAGTCCAAACGTCGCTCGTTAAACTAACTCGACCGTCGAATGTTTCAAAAAAATTTTGTAAAAATAATTTTGATTGCAGGTAAGCTTCTAAAGCATCACGTCGAGTTGTAGTACGACTTACCTGTTGATATTTTGGTTGAAGTGCTTCGTGTATGTAAGACGTCATTTCGTCGTTGTCGTAGTGGTTGAACGGAAGTCCGCTTTTGATGACATTCTCCATTTGTCGCTCCCGTTGTCGAGCTTGGTCATACGTCCAAATGTGCCCGGTCGTCGAAATTTGAGCTTGGTTGGCCTCCGACGGGGCTTGTTTGGAAAGACACGATTTGTTGTGTCGGGCGAGCGTTGTGTTGCTACTATTAGCGGCCATAAGCTTCGCGCAAAGTTTGCACTTCGCCTTAATTTCGCCGCCGATCCGCACTTTGTCGAAGTTATCCCATACCGCCGCTTTATGTCGGTGCTCAACGATCTCATGATCGACGGACGCTGAGGAGGACGCCGGCATGGAGGAGGAGGAAGCCATTAAACACGAGTATGAGTGAGAGAGAGTGAGAGAGGTAGTGAGAGAGATAGTGAGAGAGAGAGAAAGAAATATGAGAGAGAGGGGGGGGTTTAAATAAAAAAATTTTATTTTTTTTTATTTAAAATAGAGCCAAACGGCTCTTTATATGAGCCTGCCACGTGGCAGGCTCATATAAAGAGCCGTTCGGCTCTTTTAATGAGCCTGCCACGTGGCAGGCTCATTAAAAGAGCCGTTCGGCTCTTTTAATGAGAGCCGAACGGCTCTCATTAAAAGAGCCGTTAACGGCTCTTTTAATAGAGCCGTTAACGGCTCTATTAAAAGAGCCGTTAAGGCTCTATTAAAAGAGCCGTTAAGGCTCTTTTAATAGAGCTGTTAACGGTTCTATTAAAAGAGCCTTAACGGCTCTTTTAGCCAGTCCCGACCGGTCCCGAAACCGGTCCCGGACCGGGACCGGTAAAAGACCGGTCTTTTACCGGTCCCGGTCCGGGACCGGTTTTTTACCCTTTTTACATGGACTGGCGGGGACCACAGGACCGGTCCGGGACCGGACCGGTCCTAACCGGGACCGGTCTCTGTCCGGTCCCAACCGGTCTGGTCCCAACCGGACCGGTTGGGACCGGTTTTTTTGTGCACACCTACCCGCAGGGCACTCATAAGAGTGGTGGCCAGAGTTACCACAACCCTGGCATGATATGCTCATCACAGGGGCAGGCGGTGTGGTATATCGGTTCAAAAAGATCTTCCCATCCAAAGCAGGATGGCTTGATTCGGCGTGCAGCCCCACCGCATTAGCATCAAACAAATTTCTTGCCCCTCTTGGAGCATTCCTGCCTGCTATCCAGTACGTGCTGTGGGAGGCCGTGTCTTTAAGGAGTCTCAACGCTTCCTCAGGAGATAAGATCATAATCATGCCACCCGCTGCCGCATCGATCATTGCCCTGAAATTTGGCTCAATGGTGAAATAGAATATCTCCACCAAATTCCAAGGCTCACAGCCGTGTTGAGGAAAATGACGCTGCAGGTTGGAAAATCTCTCCCATGCCTTAGAAAGAGTTTCTTGATCCAGCTGTCAGAACGTGGCTATTTCCCTGCGAGCATTAACAATTTTATCAACAGGATGAAACTTAGCAAAAACATCCAGGTGGTAGCGGTTCCAGGTGCAATCGTATACAGCCACGTCTTGGCCCTATCCCTCAATGAAAAAGGAAACAACTTTAGTTTCACAACTTCATCCGCAATGCCCGCATTGCGGAAAGTACCACATATTTCAGAAAATTCAGCCAAATGTAGCTGAGGATCCTCGCTCGGCAGACCCGAGTACTGAGTATTGTTCCTAATAATATTCAAAATAGTAGGCTTGATCTCAAAATGATTATTGGCTATGGCTGGCCCGAACCCTTGATAAACACTCCCCACATTAGGGGTAGTAAAATCCCGCAGTGTCCTAATGGGAGGCTGGGCCACATCCTGGTTCTCAAAAATTCATTCCCCTTAGTCGAGTCCCAAATGGCCCAAGTCATCCATCATTCCCTTAGCTGCAGTAGCACGCAAGCGAGCTCTCCTTGCTCGTGCAGTCTCGGGATCAGCACCAAAATCTTCGTGCCTTCCATCAAGGTTCAGATCTGTCATAAACACTCACAGAAAGAAAACACTAAAAATAGCAAAACACTCACAAACGTTTCCCAAAAAAACAAAATCCGCGCAACAGTTGCACTCCATGGCAAGGGCGCCAAAACCTTGATGCGCTAGCGGTAAGATTACCGTTTACGGCCAAGTAATAAAATGGAGGAGTAGCTTCCCCAAGTATCGATCTCACGCGGAGTGCAAGTATGGAGCTTGGATTTCGCTTGCAGAGAAATGAATGAAAGTACTAAATAAAATCGAGGGGTTTGATTTTGGTTTTCCTACCCTAAGAAGCATCAAACTAGTGCGGGTCGCCATCACCGCGTCGCCAGGGTGAATTACTCCACGGAGTAATAGCAAAGACGAACAAACTATCGAGGGTCGTAAGCACCTATTCGCAACGCGTGCTTCTAGCAATCACTAGAACGACTCAAGCACGACTTTCTCTAACAAGGAGGAAGCTCATCAACATATATCATGATCAAGGAATCACCATACAAAACCGTAACAAGACCTTGAACAAAACATAGATACTAAACGTCAAGCAAAATAACACAAGTTCAGTTTAAAGTAAATCCAAGAAAAGGGGAGATGAAATACAACCAAGCACTCGAAGACTCTCAAAGAGTCACGGCCGGAAGCGCGGGTTGTCGAGCCTCGTCCGTGCTTGGTCTTTGGAAGATATTCAGGATCCTGAAGGGCTGTCACTTCCTTCTTCACACACGGCTTCTTCGTGTTGTAGTTGTTGATGTGGATCAGAGCGAAATGCTTCACAAGTTCAGCATTAAAGTACTCAAACCGCTCTTTAGAGGTCGGTAATGGGGATGGTGTCCGCAGACAAAGCTTTAGTAAGCTCTTTGGAGGAGAAAAGGTGGTCGGATAAACCCTCCAAGGAGTAGAGAGAAAATGATGGCTGGAGGGGCGAGTTCCTGCTCCAATGGGCGGAAATGGCATGGAAAAAATGATGCATCTAATCCAGGAGAAATCTGCTGCTTAAATAGTAAAAGTCAGAAAAATGGTCACGCACGGTCTGGCGCACGACCGTACGTTAACCGTGCGATATTAATAACCAGAAGGCGCCTGAGGAAGAAGAAGCGTTGACCCGTGCGATTTTACTCGCGCATGGGCGATTCGCCCGTGCGTGATGTAATTTGCTCGGGTAGAGACAACAAGCAGAAAACGTAGGCAACCTGGAGAAATCGTGTGTTTATGCACGCACAGGCTCTTCCGCCCGTACGTGAAGAAGATGCACGAACAGCTACAGAACAGAGAAAAACCAAAAGGCTACAAGAAAACCGTGTGTTTCCCTGTCGCACGGTTCTGAAGAAACCGTGCGTGAAGCACTCGCACGGGTCGGTCAATCTTCCAAAATAACCTGCAGGAAAACCCACGACAGAAACAAACCGTGCTCTAATAAAATGCAAGGTCGTGCATTTTCCTCAAATCAATAAATTGAAGAGGGGAAAACTGACCACATGCCCTCAAAAACACTAGCAACGGAGGACCCTCCAGCAATCAACAAAAAGCAATAAAACTACTGGAACGAGCCCTGGGGAGCACCAAGTAAATACCCCCAGCAATCGAATGCACAATTGCGCACCCACGGGCTAGAAAGGTGCACTAAACGTGAAACGCGGTAGGAACAAAATATCAACAAAAACAACCAAAAAGTGAAGTGCAAAGACAGGAAAACCAACCCAAATGAGTCCGCAAAACCCTATATAAACGGGACTTATCAATACCCAATTCCCTATTCCTTTTAATATTTCTCTAGATCTAACCCTAGTGTGTTTTGACTCACTCACTCTCTCTCTCTCCACAGGAAAGACGAGCTTTCATCGATCCTGAGCACCACTTACACTAGTCAACCCATCACTTCTCCCCATGATGATTCCTAATAATGGACACCTTTTAACTTCACCACAACCAGTAAGTTAATAACCCCAACTCCCTGTGTCCACTTCACATTCTATCACGATTTCTGCAGTTTTACTATATGCAGACCAATCTAAGCTATATGATGTATACGATAGGAGGTAATCCAAATGTTTATCCAAAAGCCCTAAAATATTCATTGGGGGCCTATCATGATATACTTAGCATAAATCCAGAAACTTGGAATTTTCCTAAATAAATTGGCATTTAATTAATTTTCCCAAAAATTGGTCCACAGATAATTTGAACATGAAGTACTAGATTTACTTATGATATGATCATACAAAAATTTTGAACACTATAGGTTAGCAAGATATCAGTGAATACTAAATTTCATAAGTTTTTATAAAGGAATTATCCTCCAAATAAATAATCCAAGGTAATTAAAACAAATAGGGGTAATGAAGAGAGTACCATAAATACTTGTCCAAAATTTATACCAAAAATAACAGAGCTTTATTATGATCATCAAACTTTACTGACTATATTTCATACAATTCTAGGGCCAGTAAACTATATATAAAAATATCTCAACCAAATCCATCATGGGGAACTTTGTGAAGGAACATCCTTGTAAACTCAACTAAACAACATGTAAATATATTTCGAAGCTTCTTTATGCCCTAAAAAGTACTCTGGCTAAGTAACATAATTTTCCAGCAAGCTATAATATTTATTTTCTATTTAATAAAGTAAGGTGACTAGTTTACTTTACAAATGATGTACTTAAAAGAAATGTTCATCTATACCAAATAATTCACAAGTGCATCTACATGCTATTTGATCAGCTTTTCCAGAGTTTGAAATCATTCTAAGACATAAAAACAATAATTACATCAATATCATAAAAAAGGCAACATAAAGTTTATAACTACAAGGGTGAGTTACTGTTATCTAAACACCCTCTAATAAATTCCAGAGGTATATATCACTATGGCAATACTCCTACCACAATACCACCAAAATCCAAGGTCATATGACCCATTGAATATTACCTATGGTGTAAAGACCTAGATATCTACTGTGTGCTCTAAGTGTGGTGCATGTGTCCAAAGTCCACCAAATCTCTTCCTAGGGCATTTCACCTCCCTATGATCACATGGACTAATCAACCAGTCCATCCAAAGACATAACTCCCTATGTCCTTCACAAATACCCAAAGTTCAACCTTAGGGTTTGAAATTGGTTCCTAGAGCGAATCTACCTTAATCTATCCCACCCTTCATGTGAGGGAGTTAAATATCATAACAAATCAGTGGCCCAAGTTTCAAACTCTGTTGAGGTTATTTGGCCACCTAAAACCCACAAGTAACACTTTGACCTAATTACCCTTTATTGGTCCA
The DNA here is from genome assembly GCA_039583875.1 of Platanthera guangdongensis. Taxonomy (NCBI): domain Eukaryota; kingdom Viridiplantae; phylum Streptophyta; class Magnoliopsida; order Asparagales; family Orchidaceae; genus Platanthera; species Platanthera guangdongensis. The sequence continues at coordinate 44,887,993 of CM077154.1, forward strand.
ACTTAGGGTTTGCTTATTTCCAAACAAATCATCTCCAAATTTGATGAAAATTTATACAGAGCCTTATAATGACCCCAAGGACCACTCACCGAAATTTTGGTGGGTTTAGAGGTAATTAGACCCTTTAAATAATTCATATATGGATTATTAAATTTCTACAAAAACGTTTAGTAAAATGTTTTCCAAAAATTCTCATTTTTGGATAGGTCCTATGTATAGGTAATAGTGACCCCTATCCAAAATTTCAAGTCATTTTGATGTCTGGATTGATGGGGGCACTCAAAATAGTCTATGGTCTAGACTAGGTATAGTACTCACCAAAATGAGTGCTCTAGTCACCGCTTACCCAAATGGGTTGAAACCAATTTTAAATTAAAGTAGATCCATATAGCTACAATTTTCGTGTTGATCATTTTCTCTGAAACAACCCCTAGGTATTTTTAAAATTTAATTCAAAACACTACTAATTATGTGATAAAATAATACAAAATCTATAGTTAATTTTATTTAATCAGCACGAATCTTTGCTCAAGATAAACGGAATCCGTTCATCTTCCCCAACGTGCCAACGACCGGGATTGTCCTGTCCTGGGCTGTTTTGGGAGGCGATTTCCCGGCCACCTGAGCCTCTCCCCGGCCGGTCAACGCCACCACCACCTTCGTTGAGGTGGTGGCCGTCGATATGCGGTGGTAGGCCTGCCGGAGGCGGCCAGAATCGGGGTATATGGGTGGAAGAAATAGCTAGAAAATTCAAGCTTTCCGCCATGCCGAACGTGGGCCAATTGGCCTCAACTCCGACAGCCGTTAAGAGTGGATCTATCCACTGAAGAAGGAGGTGAGGGAGGACATTCTTGGAGGGCTGGAGGCGGGTTGATCGTCGAGTGGCCATGGCCGGTGGTGGTGTTTTCCCATGCTCTGTAACTACACTATAGGAGGGCTCAAATTCTTCAGGTAAGATGTGTAAAATGCTCCCCTCAGTCTGGTGAGGCTTTTAGAAGCACCAATTGGGGAATGGGAAGAGTCTAACACTAATGGTCATCAATGGCCATTAATGGAGGTTTTCGGCCATGCCATGGAGGGGTGAACTTGGCTCAGTGTTGGCAGAAAATGGCTGGAAACTCCTCCTCTTCCCTAGAGGAGTTGAACCCAGCAATGAAGGATGGCCCTTGGCTTCCCTATGTCATGAATGACCTTCTCCCTCACTTTCTCTCTCCTCCATTAAAGGGAAAAATATGGAGTTTTCTCTCTCCTAGTCATCAAGATAGATTTTGATCTCTCCTCTAGCCTATTGGCACCCCACTAACTCATATTAATAATAAAAATGAGGTTAGCCCAAGTGGGGGAAATGGGTTTGAGCATGTGTTAGCCCATTTGGGCTAATTTGACTTAACACTAGTGTAGAGTTGACCTTGGTCAACATGACCATTTGGATTGACACCAATTGTCCTTGGTGACCCATTGGGCTCCCCTAAGGTCTAGAATGACTTGGGAAGGGTTGGTTGGGCATCTTGGGGGTCTATGTATGACTTCCGCTTCAAGTAATTAGGGCACTTTGACCTTCTTGGTGCTAGGGTTGACTTGGGTTAACTTAGCCTCTTTGGTTCACACCAATGGGTCATTTGTGACCCATTGGACTCCCTTAGGGCTTAGGAGGTCTAGATGGGTCCCTTTGTCTAAGGGGATGTCAGTTGACCATGTATGAGCTTAGTTTTACCTGATTAGGGTTTGGGTTAACTTTGCTCAACTTGACCATTTTAGTTGACCCTAGTGGGTCCCTATGGCTCTAATGGACCCTCTAATAGTTTAGTGATGTTGTGGTGGTATCATGGTGTCATGGTGAAGCCCTATGGTCATCCCTAAGCTAATACTTGAATTCTACTATTTGCAAACCAAGGTGGTTCACCCACTAACTCCCCAGTTCACCCTAACCTTTTTAAACTTCTCGGGGTTTTGTCATGACCCAGTCATGACAAAATCATCCTAAGGGTCTAGAAGTCTGAGGGATGTTACAGAAGTATTACCCTTTGGTTTCCCTAGGATACCCCACAAGATAACACTTATCTGATTTATGTTCAAGCTTATCATGCATTGGATGTCTTACGTATGGCTCACAACCCCAATCGTTAATGAACAACAAACTGGGACGCTTCCCATTCCATATCTCATATGGTGTATTTAGAACCGCTTTCATTGGAGCACTATTTAATATTAAAGTAGTAGTTTCTAGAGCAAAACCCCAAAAAGAAACAAGCAGATATGCATGACTCATCATCGACCGTACCATATCTAACAAGGTACGATTCCTCCGCTAAGACACACCATTATGTTGTGGTGTTCTAGGTGGAGTGAGATGTGATACAATACCACACTCTTTCAGATGATCACAAAAGTCATGACTTAGGTATTCGCCACCTCGATCTGATCAGAGTGCTTTAACCTTCTTACCCAGCTGGTTTTCTACTTCACTTATAAACACTTTGAACTTTTCAAAGGTTTCAGATTTGCACTTCATAATATACATGTATCTGTATCTACTTAAATCACCAGTAAACATAACAAAGTAGAAGTACCCACCTCTAGATATAGAACTCATGGGTCTACATGCATCACTATGTACTATACCCAAGAGATCATCAGCCCTCTCATTGTTTCCAGTGAAAGGGACTATAGTCATCTTGCCTAACAAACAAGATTCGCATCTCTCAAATGATTCATAATCAAATGAGTCCAATAGTCCATATCTATGGAGCTTGGATATACGTTCTCATTTATATGGCCCAAACGACAATGCCAAAGATACGTAAGGTTCGAGTCATTTGTTCTTAGTCTTTTAGTATTTTCAGTATTATAGATCTGATGGTCTAAGTTCAAAACATATAGACCATTAGAAAATTGTGCTACATCATAACAAATAGCATTCTTAAATATAGAACAACAGTTGTTCTTAATAAGAAAAGAAAATCCAATCATGTCTAAACATGAAATAGAAATAATGTTTCTAGTTATTGCAGGAACATAATAACAGTTATCAAGTTCCAAAACAAGTTCACTGGGCAAAGAAAGATGGTAAACCCCCACAGCAATAGCAACGACTCTTGCTCCATTGCCAACATACAGGTCCACCTCTCCTTTACTTAGCATTCTTCTCCTTCTCAGTTCCTGCACATTTATTCAAATATGAGAACCACATCCGGTATCCAATACCCAGGATGAAGGAGAAGAAATGTTTATCTCTATAACATAAATACCTGAAGCGGAAGTCATACCTCCCCTCAGCTTCTGCAGACCCTCTATATAAGAAGGATAGTTTCTCCTCTAGTATCCAGCCTTGCCACAGTGGTGGCACTTTCCCTTATTCATCAAGCCCTTCTTTTTCAGTGCAGAAGTCTTGGGCTCCAGTCCAGACTTTGGTCCTACCTTCGTCTTCTTGAAGCACTTAGTCTTGCCCTTGCCTTTATGCACCATTAATATGGGGCTATCAGGCTTGGCAATCTTCATGTTTATCTCAGCAGTTCTCAACATGCATAGGAGCTCGGGAAGTATCTTGTCTATTTCATTCATGTTATAGTTTAAGACAAACTACTCATAACTGTCTGGCAACGATTACAGGATCAGGTCTGTAGCCAACTCTTGGCCCAGAGGGAACCCTAGTCTTTCAAGGTTCTCGATGTACCCAATCATCTTGAGTACGTGAGTCCCTACTAGGTCCCGAGCTCCCATCTTACAGTGTAACAACGCCTTAGTGACATCAAATATCTCTTGACGAGCATTCCCTTGAAACATTTTCTTGAGATGCTCGTCAATGTCCTTGTAACCCATGTTCTCATGTTGCTTCTGAAGCTCAGAGTTCATGGTCGCTAACATGAGACATTCGATGTCTAAGGAGTCATCGAGATACTTCTCATAAGCATCTTTATCAGCACAGGTTGCATTCCCGGCAGGCTCATCAGAGGATTCCTCTTCCAAAACATAGAGCTTGCGCTCTTGCCTGAGAACAATTCTCAGGTTACTGTAGTAGTCCAAATAATTAGTCCCTCTTAGCTCTTCATTCTCAAGGATTGCTCGTAGGGATAGGGGGGAGTGTGAACTACTTAGAATGGAAATTCTATAAGAATACAAGCAAAGCAAATCAGTATTACATTTCAAAATATAATTTATCTTTCAATTAGGACTTTAATCAAAATAACTCCCACTATATTTATTAAATTGATAACCCTCGATATCAATTTGAAGAGTTTGGCAAGTAATCATCTTAGTGGACAAGATCCATATTTCGTTAACAATATGAGTCAACTTTGGCTTTTGTCTCACAATGCAGCTATTTAGGTAGGCAACGCTTGCCAATTGCATCACTATGCAATTCTTGTATGGCAGGTGAATAACTCTTTATTCGCATCTATCATATGTTGCATACCAACCCCATGCCCCTAGGCACTCAAACTTTGAGGTCACCCAGTTAAGCTAGACCCGATGTCGACAGTGGGATATTGCAATTATCCGCTCGCACCATCACCAAGATTGATTAATGCACCTTGCTTTGGCAAGCCCACACTTCATCGATCGAGGCAGGAAGAGTGTCATCCATCAGAAGGCATCTGAATGCTTAATATCACTAAAGGGATTTTAGATTGCTGATTAACTTTTTAATCATGGTTAACACTTAACTAGTGTGCACATGAAGCAAAATAAAATTCAACAAGCATAATCCAAATACATCCTAGATGTGCGCAAGAATCATCGACACTTGATGAACTTGGCTAAGTCTGAACATCTAAAACATGTCTAAATCTTCAAACCTACATGTATTGTACATGAGCAACACCAACTCCACTTACACAGTAGACAAGCTCGTCACTTAATGTGAGATTCAAAATTTAACACATGTTTAGTTTCACAAACCAACAAAGTGACGGTTACTATTGAGGTGTAAACTTCAATGAAATCACATGCATTCTTGGAAAGATCCAAGACTAGTTATGGGCATTTAGAACACTTCTAAATCTCCAAATCTACACGCCATGGATTTATCAACTTCTGAAACAATGAATATTTCCGGAAACCTCCCCCTGATACCACTGTTGGGTTTTTGGGGATGGCACAATACTTGTGCACGTAGTGGAAATAAGAACATGAAAAAAAATTCAAACGAGTTCGGATCTGACAATATTCATCTATCAAGAAGTAAAGCATGTGAAAGTGAAGGTAGATCTGAAATACTCTAGAGGGGGGGGGGGGGTGAATAGATTATTGTGGTCTCTTAAAAAATCTTTACAACTTTTTCTGTAAAGTTAGGTGAATAGATTAGTAAATAAATTAATAAGTATAGCAACCTAATAAATCACAGATCACAGCCAAAACAAAAGAAAAAGGGCAACCAGACGACACAAGAAATTTATAGTGGTTCCCCAACCTGGGTACATCCACTCTTCTACCACCCTGGTAAGAATCCACTCAGGTTTTTGATCAGGTGCCTGACACCAATGAGATTTTGTTCAGGTGCTCAAAAAACAAAACCTCAAGTCTTTTGGTAGGAGACTTGCAACCAGGAATAATTTTGAAGGGAATTAAAACCCTGTACAGAAGATGAAAAAAAAGGTGATGATGTCTTCTCTTTCTCAATAACAACTTAGAAGACTTGTGGATTGATTTTAGCAGATTGCTCCCCCGAGGTGATCCCTTAGTGTGACAAGATCATTGGGTGGAGTTGGTTCAGCAATAACATGTGGAGTTAATTCCTCTTATGGAATAATGTTTACTGTGAAGGAATTTCAACTTCTTCCATAAGTTCCTCTTCACTGTCTTCATCAGCTTGTGGAGTAGGAGGTGATATATCCTCTTGTGGAAGGTTTAACTCACCCAATTTCTCACACAAGTGAGTTACCTGCAAAGTGCTATTGGTAGAAATTTCTTTCTCCTTATAAGACATGTTAGCCTCATCAAAAGTCACATGTATTGATTCCTCAAATTTTAAATAAGATTTATTAAACACCATATAAGCTTTGTTGACTTGGGAATATCCTAGAAAAATTTCCTCTTCAGTCTTAGCTTCAAACTTTCTAATATACTTCTTGTTATTATTATGAATATAACATATACAACCAAATATTTTAAAATAGGTGATTTTAGGTTTCTTCCCTTTGAGTAATTCATAGGGAGTCTTATTCTTAATTTTATGTATCAAACTCCTGTTCATTACATTGTTTTCTATGCTTACAGCCTCTGCCCAAAAGGATAAGGGCATGTAAGCATCTCCAAGTAATGTGCCTGCAACTTCAATTAAGGTTCTATTCTTCCTTTCAGCTACACTATTTTGTTAAGGAGTTTTAGGAGCTGAGAAGCAATGTCTGATACATTCCTTCTCACAGAAATCATGCATAAGAAGAGACTTAAACTATATACCATGATCACTTCTGATCAATGCAACATGAGTAGAGTACTCAATTTGTATGGTCCTGAGAAAATCTGTAAGAACTCTTAATGTATCTGACTTAGATCTCAGAAAGAACACCCAAGTGAATCTTGAGAAGTCATCTACAATAATTAGAGTATAAGATTTCCCTCCTAGGCTTTGTATAGCAATAGGTCCAAAAAGGTCCATGTGTAGCAAGTACAAGATCCTAGGTGAATCACTCTTATTAACTGATTTAAAACTAGATTTAGTTTGCTTGCCTAGTTGACAAGCCCTGTAGAGGCCTTCCTTATTATAGGGACCATAAGGCAAACCTCTCACAAGGTTGTCTTTAGATAGCCTAGCAATGTTTTTCATATTAACATATCTTAGTCTTTTATGTCATAGATCATTTTGATTGCAAACAATATTAAGTAAACAGATATCTGAATTTGCAGAATGAAAATCTACTATGTATATGTTACCTTGTCTATTTCCAATTAAAACAGTTTGTTTTTCTATATTAGAAATAATGCATGAACTTGAGTTAAAATGTACCTGATAACCTTCATCACATAGTTGACTTATGGAGATGAGGTTATGCTTGAGTCCACTTACATATGTCACCTTTCTGAAAGTGACTGCTCCAATTTTTACTTCTCCAAATCCTTCATACTGGACCCAATTTGAATCACCAAAGATCACCTTTGGTCCCAGCATGGACTTGTAGTTATTTAAGTTGTCCTTGCTACCAGTCATATTCTTGGAGCATCCACTGTCCAGATAACATTTTTGATTAACAGCTGGACAGCTCTTTACCTGCAAAGAAAACAATTAGTTGTTGTTGACCCAGGTTACCTTGGGTCCTTGTTTCTTTACATAAGAAAAGCTGGAGATATAAGAGAACTCAGGTTGGCTTTTGTATCCTAAGGGGTGATATCTTCTGGGAGGAATTATCCATTTGGTGAATGGGTTGATATTCTCCCTAGGTTGGTTATAAGCTTTAGAAAAATTTAAGTTTCTGTTAAGTTGATCTGCGTTCGACGAATTCTGGTATGTTCGTTGACTTGAGTTCGATGAATTGGGGTGAGTTCATCGAACTCCATTCAGAGAGTGATAGAAGTTATTTTCTGGACCCCAAAATCATCAATCTTTGGTCGACGAACCATACTGGTTTCATCGATTGTAGTTCAAAGAATTATTATAATATATATCTGCGTTCTGAGTTCGTCGACTTGAGTTCGACGAACTGTATATGTTTCGTCGATCGCAGTTCGACGAAAACTGCTGAACATTGTTCTGGTTATTATTTTTCTTATTCTTTATTCTTTTCTTATTTTTGTGTGTAATTTCAGTTTGATTATGATTGTTATTATCTACTTTTTCTTTACCCTTCTCAGAAATAATTTTTATTAGTGTGGATAATATGTTCTTAAGTATGGGGGGTAAACTTGATGATGCACCCAAGCCCAGTTTGCCATTCAGTATGGCATTGACTGTGTTGTAATGTCCATCAGCTTAAGGGTTCTCCCATTGAGAGATTCCTCAAGTTGCTTAGCCTCGCATAGCTGTGTTTTTAAAGAAATAATTTGTTCATTAGCTAGTGTTAGTTCATCTTTTAACTTAGTGTTTTCAGAAATCAGATTTTCTTGATTGGACATTGTTTCCCTAAGTGTTTTGATTTCCTTTTTAGAGTTAATTAAATCAATGCACATAGTTTTAAATTCAATTTTGAAGCTATCAGAATTATAAACAAAAGATGAAAGTACCTGATCAACTTCTGATTCTAAAGCTCCTTTAGTATCAGATTCTTCACCATCTGATTGACTGCTGGAAGCATTGATGGCCATGAGGCAGACTTCCTTGTCCCTTGCCTCTTCTTCCACTTCACTAGAACTGGAAGATGTGGATTCATCTTCTGTCTCACTCCAGGTATCAGCAACAAAACCGTTCTCCTTCTTTTTGTATTTTCTGGAGGAAGGCCTGCTACTTTGTTGTCTTCTGGAGTCCTTCTCTCTTCTTCACTCTTTTTTCTGATTCTCTGGACACTCTGAGATAAAGTGTCCAGGTTTCCTGTAGCCAAAACATACTACTTCTTTAGTAGGTGTTTTATCACACCTTGGCTTATCATCCTGCCTGGATGATTTTCTTCTGAAGTCCTTTCTTGCCATTTTGTAAAATCTCTTGGCAAGGAGACTCATCAATTCTTCATTTACTATTGAAGCTTCAGTTTCTTCAGCAGCCTTGAATTCTAAGTTATGATCCTTTCTTGTTGGTGGTGGAGTCCTTTGTTCAGCTGCTTCTTCGGACTTTATCAGCTGCTCATAGGATTTGAACTTTCCCAACAGAGATTCTGTGGAGATATCATTTAAGCTCATGGCCTCATTGATTGGCCAGATCGTGGAATCCCATGATCTTGGGAAGCACATGAGGATTTTATCATTTACTTCAGTGAGGGTGATGTCCTTATCCAAAGACTTCAGCTCATTGATTATTGAGCTCAGTCTGTTGTACATGTCAACAACAGATTCTGACTCATCCTTTTTGAAGTTCTCATACAGGGATATGAGATTTGATCTTCTGTATTTCCTCTCATCAGCAGAGCCATCCACCATTTTGTTAAGAGAGTCCCAAATAGCCTTGGCTGATGTGCATTCAGCCACCTTCTGGAAAATATCATCAGACATAGTCTGTGCCAGAATATTCATGGTCTTTACATCAACAATCTTGGCATTCTTCTGTACATCTGTCCACTCAGGTGGTGGAACAACATGTGTTTCTGAGGTTGCAGTAGATGTAGAGGCATTTGATTGAGTAGGACCTGTCAAAATAGAGTTGTAGATGTCCTCATCAATGGAATTCATATATAGTTTAATTCTTGCCTTCCAGATGTCAAACTTACTTAAGTTGCGCACTGAAGGTCTGGAGCTTGTATAGTCCTTGTTCTGTGCCATGCTGTGAATATAATCCTAAGAGGTATAAAAGTTCAGATCTAACACAGGATCTTTTGGTTCAAGTGTTAACTTGAACAACCAAAGAAACACTGCTTTGATACGAATTGAAAGTGAGGGTTAGACCTGAAATACTCTAGATGGGGGGGGGGGAGGGGGTGAATAGAGTATCTTTGAAATCTTTAAAACTTTTTGCTGTAAATAAAATCACTTCAGAGTAGGGCAGCTATATGATACCAATTTGATTTAAATAAAAGTGAAATCCTAAGATACACTAATCTACCACAAGTATAACAAAAATTAATCTAACTAAAATAGGCATAGCAAGAACAAAAAGGAAAAATGGCTACCAGACAACACAAGAATTTTTATAGTGGTTCCCCAACCTGGATACATCCACTCTTCTACCACCATGGTAGGAATCCACTAATAGGTTTTGATCAAGTGACTGCCACCAATGAGCTTTTGATTAGGTGCTCAAAAACCAACACAAGTCTTTTGATCAGATGACTTGCAACCAAGGAATAACTTTTGAAGGAAGTTAAAGAACCCTTTATACAATGAGGGGGTGAGAGAGTTATGGTGTCTTCTCTTCCTCAAATACAACTGAGAAGACTAGTGGATCTTTGATGTTATCAAAGCTCCCCCTGAGTTTTAGAGTTATTCAGGAAGATTGGAGCTTTGCTTCAGGGTGAGTAGGTCTTATTTCTTTAGCTTTGACCAGAGATGATCCAAAAACTTCTTGACTGATGAAGATTTGGTGTCCTTGAAGAATCCTGGAGTGAAGAATGAAGAAGACTCTTGATTTGGATGTGTGTTCTCCGTTTTCTTCAACAGTGTCAGGGTGAAGACCAGATTATCTTTTTCTGGATAGAGAAGAATTTGAATGAATGCTGTTGTGTCACATCTCTATGTGTTGTATCTTGTTCTTTCGTATATCTCTCTCTATCTCTAAGAAGGAGGAAGAAATCCCTTTTCTATTTTATATGAAATTTTCCTTAGAATTTTTGAATTCCTTCCTACATTGATAGCTGACAGCCATGAGAATGTCTGCATTAATTGATATCCCCAACTGTCCCATTGAAAAACAACAAGTAATAATCCTGATAAATGCCATAATCAATGCTGCTTCTAACGGTAATATTCAGAGAATATTAAGCTTTGATTACTCAGGATTTACTGCAATAAAATAATGACAGAAGGAAGGAAAAAATCCAAATCTGGAACTACACAGAAATCATCGAGCAAAGAACAGAATTCGTCGACCTGGGTCCAGAGTTCGTCAAGCTGAGAAGTCATTTTCCTCGACCAGATAATTGTTGTTCGTCGACCTGAGATCCAAGATCGTCGACCCGAGAACTACTAACTGCTACTTGATAAAAACTTGCCAATTTTGTGCACTAAGATTGTCGAGCTGAGAATCATAAATTCGTCGACTGGAGTTCAGAGATATGTTTCTGGACTTTGAGTGTTGAAGTAGAGCCTACAGAAATCATCGACCTGAGAACTAAGTTCGTCGAGCTCAACTCAGAAAATTGTCTCTAAGTTCATCAAGCTGAGCACAACTTTCATCGAGCTGAGTTCGATGAATGTCGACCTCACTTTCCTGAAGTTGATTTTTCTCTAGGTCTTGAGTCTTCTGCAGTCTATTTTTGGCTGGTCCAAGCAATGTTGACTGTAAGGACATGGCCTAGACTATAGGACACAGACATGACCCTGGCTATTCAAGGTGGATCAATAATACTAGTTTAGTGAAGCTAGCCAAAATCCAACTACGGATCCAACAGAACAGAAAGATAAACAGGCGTATGCCCAGTACATCAAAATCCTCACTACAAGGTCACTCACGGAAACTAACAAAACTCAACACTCACGGAGCTAGAATCGGGTGCTCCCGAGCTAGACTGGCCCAACCCCATGTGCACCATGTTGTACTGGTGCTGTCTCTCTGACTGCTGCTTGTATCCTATCCGGAGCCCCTGAAAAAATAATGGTCCACCGACTGTTAGTCAAAATACTAAGCCAACTATCATCCCCGCCTCCCCCTGCGACTCCTGGCACCTTGCGGGAAGGAGGATAGGTAAGATATTGAGGTGGAGAACTGTCAAAGCAGATGGCGGCGGACATAAGCTGGCACTGATATAACAGAACTATAAAGGTGTACTGCAGTAATATGATAATATAAAAAGTAAGGAAGTAATGAAAGAAAGTAAGATAGCAGAGTATAATGTAGAATAACATTAACTTATATGAATGCACATACAAACTTATAAGTTAAGGGGTCTTTTTTAAGGCTCCCATCATATAAAAAGTCACATATCATTTTATACGATGGGGTGTCAGGTGTATATGCAAGTATGAGTGTAGTGTTTTGTTATGCATGAAATGCTATGTTCACATAAGTGCAACTCACGCACACGACTCTATGCGCACATACCTTTAGTTCCCCCATTTTGGAGCTAGCCAATGTCCCAGGTACCTCGCACTGTGGCATACAGAGGTAGTGGGTCAGGCCACCCCACTACTAGGCTAGCATTCACGCCACCCAACGTAGACCCTTGTACGCCTCAACTTGAAGAGCACACCATAGAGCCTCTGCATACCATGCTGGTAAATCCACCAGTCATTCCTTGGCTATGTGTGAATTACACTTGCCGAGTCATCATACCGACATCGGTGTGAATGACCATCAAGTAACAAAGACCCACCACCTTATGTTATGCACATGCAAACCAGAACCTCTGAGCCATAGGCTCCCCAGAATAACCCGTCCGTCAAACCACCTATCGAGCCATCGTCTCGCCGGGCTAACCTGCCCACAACTAAAACCACCGAGCATACCACTCAAAGACCAAGCTGAGCTATCAACCCTATAACTAGAGGTTAGTGTAAGTGGAGTTTCAGTAAAGACTAATTACTCCTGAACTATTATTAGGTGTTGTTGGATTCTCTCACTAGGGAAAGGCGATCACTCATCTCCCCAGGTACGACCTTAACCAAACCCACTAGGTTGTCATAACCTGACCCACATTTATGACCTCAGTCATACTCTATAGGTTAAATATACCACATATCCCTTTACCTCATACCCAAGGTTCACAAGATTCCCTGTTAATGTTGTTTTGCTATGTGCAGACCTAGTGAGCTAAATGACATGCAGGAGTGGATACCCCCTTAAATATTCATCTGAATGACCTAAGATAATTATTGGGGGTCTATAGTGACAATAGTAGACTAAGTCCAGAAACTTGAAATTTTCCTAATTTAATTTGCATTTATTTTGTTTTCCCAATTTATGGCCATAGGTGACTTTGAACTTGAAGTACTAGATTTACATAAGTTATGACCACTCAAAAATTAAGAACTCCATATGATGCCAATAAGTCAAATAATACCAAGTTTCATAATTATTCATACAAGATTTGGCCTCTAATTAATTAATCCACAATAAATCTCATAATTTTTGGTAAAGAAGAAAGTACTATAATACATCATCATAAAATTATGGAAAAATTACTAAATCTTAAGGGTGAATAGAAAGTACTTTTAACCAAAGATCATAATTTACCAAGCTCATTAAGTGCCAAAATAAAATCAATTAATTTACTTAGAAATAAGCACCTTGTGAAGCAACACCTGTAAACAGACTTCCAAAAATTCCACAAAACTTTACACAGCTTTATAAAGTCAAAAAAGGTCCTCTGACTAAATTTCATGAGTTTCTAGTAAGAGGTTAATTCATAAGAAATTTGTAAATAGCAAGAGCAACTTGATGGGTTGTGAATGAAGTACTCCAAATATTGATCTAAAAATTCATACTAAAATTTCAAGAGCTTTGTTATGGTCTTAAATCATAACTAACTAAATCTCATACAATTTCAAGGTCAGAAAGTCATATATAAAAAATTCTTCAAGAAAACTCATGATAATGCTCTTACAAAGGGACCTACTTGTAAACTCATCACAACATCATTTAAAATATTCTAGAGATTAATATGACTAAAAAAATGAATCCTACCATCATCCCATGGAAAACCATGTTCATAGGACCCATAAATTATTCTTTAAGGTGCAAGAGCCTAATTAGGCATAAAGTTATTTAAGTGGGGTGTAAGGGTCCAAATACCACCTATAATTACCCTAAGGCATTACTCCACCCTAGAAACTCATGGGGTAAACCCCAAGCCCAAACAAATCTGAAACACCCTATATCCTTCACAAACCCCAACAAGCTCAATCCAAGGCTTGAACTAGGGCACTAGGTCTCAACAACCATAACCCATCCCAAACTCTAAGAGAGGGAGTCCCTACTGACCTTTGGACTCTAGCCAGAGCCCCAACCCATTTGGGTGAGGATTGGCCCCTCCATGCCCCAAGAATCCAAAACCCTAAACTCACACTTAAGGGCCGAAACTTTAGTCACATCAAAACCCAGTCAAATCATACTCAAATTGGTTGACATTTTAACCAGTGACTCATGGTGACCACTAAGACCATCCACCGAAGTATTGGGGGTTGGTGATATAATTAGGACCCTTATTTAAACTACATAAAGATTATTAAATTTTTACCAAAACTATAGTAAAGTTTTCTCCAAAAATTCTTATTTTTGGATATGTCCTGTGTATAGATAAGATTGACTGCCTGCCCAAATTTCTGGTCATTTGGAAATGTGGTTACGTGGAAGCACATATTTTAATTTCTGAGAATCCCTAAGTATAAACTGCACCATTTTGGGTGCTGAGGTCAGTCCACTAACCCAAATTGGTTGAAATAAATTTTAAATTAAAATAGACCTCAAGGACAACAACTTTGCTGTTGACACTTTTCTATAGAAGCATCTAAGTATTTTTTTTAATAAATAGAAACTTTAGCTGTAAATTATGTGACAGAAAAATCAAATGAAATGAAATAATTAATCCTAAGATTAAATCTATGCGGCATGAATCTTGGCGCATAAAGGACGACATCTGTTTTTCTTCTTCAGCGCGCTAATGGCCAGGATTTATTCTTCCTGAAGCCACTTTTGAACGCTGCAGCCGGAAACCCGACTATCTCCCCGACCGGCCACCGCCATTACCACCTCCGTTGAGGTGGTGGCTATCACTAGGCGGCGACACGACCACCAGAGAGGCCTTTTTCGGCGAACTCGAGAGGTCCAAAAACATCAGAAAAATCTAGAAAATTTCTCACTGGATCGGGCTCGATTGATCCCGGTGTCTCTCCTAATTGATCTAGGATCCTAGCACCGAGGGAGAGGGGAAGAAATCGACCTTCAATCGTGCTTGTCGACGGTTTTGGTGTTGTTGTTCCATGGCCGGTGGTGGAGGCAGTCGGGATTCTGCAACAACATAGCGAAGTAGCTTGAAACCGCCAGGGAAATGGTGGAAATGACCCCTTGGTGCCCAGTTATGCTTTTAAAGGAAACAAAAAGTGGATGGGATGGGTCTTTGTTCATGGCTCCATTAATGGCCATTAATGCCATTTTCGGCCATGGGTGGATACACTGTTCTGGTCATTGAACATCCACCAAAACGACCCCTGGCCTTCTCTACACTAAATGGGGATTTGGAACAATGCTTTAGAAAAGGAGAGAGGGGCCCTTGGTCTCCCTTGGTCGTGAATGTTCTCCTAACAAAATGCTAATGGTCTGCTCGATGATTTTCGTCGAGCTCTACATGACGATTTCGTCGAGCTCTGCTCGAAAATTTTCGTTGAGCTCTGCTCGACTCTTAGCTTGTACTTTTGGGGTGTTACAATGGGTGCCACTAGATCTTTAGTGCTTTCCAGGGTTTTGTCGTGACCTAGTCAGGACAAAACCATCCTAGAAGTCTGAGGGATGTTACAAATTGATGGCGCGGCCCCTCCTCCACCGGTTGAAGATGATGCTGACGATGCTGTTGATGATCCGGTTGCTAAGGCCATACAACTCAAGGACGTGAGGCGGCACGATGATGCTAACGGACGGCTACGCTACAACCTCCGCCCGCGCCGTGCTACCGCCACGGCAACGCCTTAGTTTTATTTATTTCCTTTTCGTGCACTTTATTTTATAATTGGAATATAAAATTATCCTATGCTTATGTGATAATTTTATATTCATTGCATGTGTTGTTGTATTTTCAATTTGAACTATTTTAGTTTTGGTGTGAAATTAGCCATTCGGATGGATGAGATTAAATCTCTATCATGAAGGGCTAAGGCTTATTTGTAACTCCTATTAGCCATTCGGATGGATGCGATTAAATCTCCATCATGAAGGGCTAAGGCTTATTTGTAACTCCTATTTAAAGGAGGCTATCATGAAGAGTTAAAGCAATTGGAAAAGAAACCTAAAAAAAACCCCTTGTGGAAATTTCGGCCACCATGGAGAAGTCTATAGCCGCCCCCTCCCCTTTGGTGTGAAGCCAAGCCTTGCCTCCTCCATCCCCGTTCGGTGCGACTCCGGCGTGGCTTCCTTCGGTGCGACTCCTTGGAAGAAGGTTGCAAACCATTCGGTGCGACGCCGGTGGATCCGTGGAGAGAGTGATTCTCCCACAGTTAGCTCGTGTGAAAGTTTTCCGGTTGGGTAATCTCTTTCCCCTCCCTTGTGTGATTTCTTCTCTTTAGTTGTGGTGGATTTCGCTCATCATTTTCTCCTGATCTTTAATTTAATCGCTGCAAGTTTTGAACCGAAATCGCCGTTGCAAGGCTTTTATTTCCGGATCGGGTGGATCCTATTTGCTTGAGCGGATCTTGGCCTATAGCCTTGGTCTTGCTCTCAAAAAGGAGTGGCAACCTTTGTGTTTTCTTGGGGAATAATCCGACTCAAATTTCCGATCGTTGTTTTCGAGTCGACCATTCCTCCTTTGTTGTTTGTGCTGCGTTTTGTGACGAGGAAATATTGTGGGCGATAGGTGCTGTGTAGGTGCGGTAGATCTACGACGTGTTGTGCGTAGGGAGAGCGTTAGCTTCGCGGAGATCTTGGCCTATAGCCTTGGTCTTGCTCTCAAAAAGGAGTGGCAACCTTTGTGTTTTCTTGGGTTAGCCACGTTTTATCATCGTTTCATATGAGACTTCAGTAGTATTATGGCGCCTATCACGGATTGTATGAAGAAGGGAGAGTTTACGTCGACGAAGTCCGCCACCCATGCTTTTGAACGAATCAAACAGCTTATGACGGAGGCACCTATCTTACGTCTACCTGACTTTGCTAAAGTCTTTGAGCTCACATGCGATGCGTCTTGGGTCGGGATTGGAGGTGTCTTGAGCCAGGAGGGCCATCCCGTTAGTTATTTTAGCGAGAAGTTGTCCGGCCCTAAGCTGAACTACTCAAATTACGATAGGGAATTTTATGTTGTAGTCTGATGTCTACACCATTGGAGGCACTATCTCCTCTCCAAGGAGTTTGTGATCCTCTCCGATCATGAGGCTCTACGTTTCATCAACGACCAGCATAAGATCAGCCCACGACACGCTAAGTGGGTATCTTTCTTACAAGGCTACACGTTTAATCTCGAGCACCTTAAGGGAGCTGATAACTGAGTCGCGGACGCCCTTAGTCATCTTACGCTTTTACTAACCTCTATGGAAGTACATGTTATAGGCTTTGAGCGGATTAAGTATGAGTACGCCACGTGTCCTGACTTCCAGGACTTCTATTTATCTACCCAGGATAGCTCCCCCACGACGATATCTGCATACGTCATCAAGCATGGTTACCTGTTTAGGAACAGGAAGCTATGTATTCCGCAGTCATCATTACGACTACATATTATATGGGAGTTGCATAGCGGAGGGTTGAATGGACACTTCGGTAGAGATAAGACCATTATGTTAGTAGAGGACAAATTCTATTGGCCAAAACTTAAGGTTATGGTGGATAGGTAGTGAGTAGCTGCCGCACGTGCCAGGTGTCTAAGGGTAGTAAAACCAACGTAGGATTATAAACACCCTTGCCTATTCCTTCCATGCCTTGGGTAGACGTTAGTATGGATTTTGTATAAGGCCTTCTCGTTACCCTACGCCGTCACGACTCAATTTTTGTAGTTGTGGATAGGTTTTCAAAGATGGCTTATATCATCCCGTGCAGTAGGATGAATGATGCGTCTCACGTCGCTAAGCTTTATTTTAAAGAAGTCGTTAGTCACCGTGGAGTGCCCAATACCATAGTGTCGGATAGGGACGTAAAATTCACTAGTTATTTTTGGAAGACTCTTTGGATATTAATGGGAATGAATTATTGTTTTCCTCTGCCTATCATCCCCAAACTGATGGGCAGACGGAAGTGGTTAATCGAAGCTTAGGAAATTTGTTACGATGCCTCGTGAGTGATCACAAGAGCACTTGGGATCTTCTCCTTCCCCATGCCCAATTAGCCTACAATAATTCCAAGAATCGTTCTACGGGTCTGTCTCCAAATGAGATTGTCCACGAGTATAAGGCTCCTGTGCCGCTTGACTTGGTGATGTTGCCCCCAACGTACAAGGCAAGTCAGTTTGCACAATCCTTCGCCCAGCACATCCATGATTTACACGCACATATACGGGACAGCTTGACTACGCAATACGACTCTTATCAAGCGCACGCTAATTTACATAGGAGAGTATCAGACTTCAAAATTGGCGATCTAGTTTTAGTCCGTTTGGTTCCCGAACGCTTGCCAACTGGCACAGTTAAAACGTTAGCACCAAAGCGCGCCGGCCCTTTTCGGATTATTAAAAAGCTAGGTGGCAACGCTTTCATTTTGGACTTGCCTGCTGATTGGGGTATCTCCCCCATTTTTAATGTTTCGGATTTAACGATGTTTGTGTCACCACCACAAGAGTTGATTTCTTTGTCGTCTTCTTCTCCCACTAAAAATTCTTATGGGTTGGGGAGTGGTAGTACGGATGATCTCTCTCTTTCGGTCCCCACAGGTATATCATCGGATGGTAAGTTGCCTTCTTTCCTGTCTACTGCTAATATGTTCCCCAGGTTTCCACGGATGTTCTCCACTCCAGAGATGATACTTGACGCTGAGCCTGTTACCACTGCTGATGGCGACACCCACCGCTTTCTCATCCGTTGGCGTGATCGGCCCCCTTCGGATGACTCTTGGGTGCTCGAGACGGAGCTGCAGAGTTTGGATGCCGCTCTCCTTCACCGCTATCGCTTGGACCACGCAACAGAGATGCGCGCATTTGAGCGGGGGAGGATTGATGGCGCGGCCCCTCCTCCACCGGTTGAAGACGATGCTGATGATGCTGTTGATGATCCGGTTGCTAAGGCCATACGACTCAAGGACGTGAGGCGGCACGATGACGCTAACGGACGACTACGCTACAACCTCCGCCCGCACCGTGCTACCGCCACGGCAACGCCTTAGTTTTATTTATTTCCTTTTCGTGCACTTTATTTTATAATTGGAATATAAAATTATCCTATGCTTATGTGATAATTTTATATTCATTGCATGTGTTGTTGTATTTTCAATTTGAACTATTTTAGTTTTGGTGTGCAATTAGCCATTCGGATGGATGAGATTAAATCTCCATCATGAAGGGCTAAGGCTTATTTGTAACTCCTATTAGCCATTCGGATGGATGAGATTAAATCTCCATCATGAAGGGCTAAGGCTTATTTGTAACTCCTATTTAAAGGAGGCTATCATGAAGAGTTAAATCAATTGGAAAAGAAACCTAAAAAAACCCCCTTGTGGAAATTTCGGCCACCATGGAGAAGTCCATAGCCGCCCCCTCCCCTTTGGTGTGAAGCCAAGCCTTGCCTCCTCCATCCCCGTTCGGTGCGACTCCGGCGTGGCTTCCTTCGGTGCGACTCCTTGGAAGAAGGTTGCAAACCATTCGGTGCGATGCCGGTGGATCCGTGGAGAGAGTGATTCTCCCACAGTTATCTCGTGTGAAAGTTTTCCGGTTGGGTAATCTCTTTCCCCTCCCTTGTGTGATTTCTTCTCTTTAGTTGTGCTGGATTTCGCTCATCGTTTTCTCCGGATCTTTAATTTAATCCCTGCAAGTTTTGAATCGAAATCGCCGTTGCAAGGCTTTTATTTCCGGATCGGATGGATCCTATTTGCTTGAGCGGATCTTGGCCTATAGCCTTGGTCTTGCTCTCAAAAAGGAGTGGCAACCTTTGTGTTTTCTTGGGGAATAATCTGACTCAAATTTCCGATCGTTGTTTTCGAGTCGACCATTCCTCCTTTGTTGTTTGTGCTGCGTTTTGTGATGAGGAAATATTGTGGGCGATAGGTGCTGTGTAGGTGCGGTAGATCTACGACGTGTTGTGCGTAGGGAGAGCGTTAGCTTCGCGGAGATCTCCGTTTCCGGATAACCCTACATCACAAATCCCAATACATAAAAATAAAAATTTCGTCCTCGAAATTCAAGTTAGGCCTACGGGGTTTCAAGTATAAATAAGAAAAAGAATGTGACATCCCGAGAGGTTAACGAGATTACCTGACGTGAAAAGCTCCGGGTACCTATGCTGCATAAAGTCATGTAGCTCCCACATGTGCTCCTCTTGTCAATGATTCTTCCACAAGACCATGACCAGCAGAACCCTCTTGCGTCAAAGGCTCCGTACCACTGTATCGTCAATCCTGACCGACTCTATGTTGACTGACCGATCCGACGCCACAGGGCCATCCGTAGGAGAAATCAGCTATTCAGGTCGTAGCAAAGCTCTCCGAAGCGAAGAGACGTGGAAGACATCATGTTCTCCTGCTAACTCTGGTGGAAGCTCCAGCCTATAGGCTAAGGTGCTGACCCACTCTAGGATCCTATAGGGCCCCATGTATCTAGGGTTGAGCTTCTTCCACCTAAAACCTGAGAAACTCCATGCATCGGCCGAATCTTCAGGAACAACCGGTCTCCTACCAAGAAATTCACCTGCCGTTGTCGCGCATCATAGTACTTGTCCTACTTGCTCTGTGCCTCCAACATCCTATCTCGTATCAACCTCACCTGAGTATCAAAGTCCACCACAAACTTCGAGCCAAGAGCCTTAGGGTCCTCGTCCTAGACCCAAGATAGAGGGGTCCGACATCTCCAACCATACAGAGCCTCATAATGGGCCATGCGTATACTGGCCTGATGACTGTTGTTGTAGGAGAACTCAATCAGTGGCAAAAATCTCTACCAAGACTCCCTCCGATCCAGAATATATAAGCGCAGAAGATCCTCCAAAGTCTGGTTGGTGCACTTTGTCTATCCATCTCTCTGAGGGTGGAAGGCTGTGCTAAACGTCAACCGAGAGCCGAGGTAATCCTAAACTGACCTCCATTCCTTGGACATGAAATGCCCATCCAGATCTGACACGATCGTCTTGGGCACTCCATGATATCGTACAAACTGCTCCACAAACTTCCGCACCAGATCAACTACCGGAACGTCCTTCCTAACTGGGATAAACCTAGCCAGCTTTGTCACCCTGTCGACGATGACCCAAATCGAATCGCTCCGTGCATGCGACCGAGGTAGCCCGTGTATGAAGTCCATGGCTATATCCTCAAACTTCCACTCCGGCACTGGGAGTGGCTGCAGTAACCCTGCCGAACTCCTGCACTCTACCTTTACTAGCTTGCAAGCCTCGCAATGCGTCACAAAATATATGATGTCCTTCTTCATGACCGGCCAAAACATTGTCTTCTTCAGATATGTTTCCATCTTCGTGATACTCAGGTGAACGGAGTATCTGCTGCAGTGAGACTCTGCCATGATGTCCTTCCAAATCCGGCCTCCTGCCGGTATATAAACTTTGCCCCTAAAACAAAGCAGCCAATCTCTCAGTGAATAATCTCCAGCTGTGCCTTCCTCCAAGTATCTGAAAATGGGATCCATCCTCGCATCTAGCCTCTGCCCATCCCTGATGCGATCCCAGATGTCTTCTATAGTAGTCATCGATGTGAGGTACTCTCTGTACAAATCTGGATCATCCCTGGATACTAAGGATATCTCCATCTCCTCCATCATACACACCAGCTCCAAAGCCATGAACTGGGGCACTGCCCCCAATGTGGTGGCTCTCTGGCTTCGAGCTTCTGCCACCATTTTCACCTTGTCAAGATGGAAATGCATGTTATACTGATAGTCTGAAAGGAAATCTAACCACCACCTCTGTCGAATATTCAGCTCATTCTGAGTGTCCACATATTTCAAGTTCTTGTGATCTAAAAAGATATCACAGTAAACCGCATAAAGGTAGTGTCTCCAGCTTTTCAGAGAGAAAATCGTTACTCCCATCTCCAAGTCATGCACCAGATAGTTTAGCTCGTGCTTCTTCAACTGTCTGGAAGCATAAGCGATCACACGCCCATTCTGCGTTAGAACGACACCCATCCCCTGTTATAAAGCATTGGTGTATACCTGAAATCCTCCCTCCCAGATGGAAGGGCAAGAATAGTAGCCGTGGTGAGCCGGACCTTTAGTTCCTGGAAAGCAGCCATGCACCACAATATCCAAACAAATGGGGTCTCCTTTTGTCAGGGATGTGAGCGGGAGAGCAATCCGAGAGAACCCCTCTACGAACTTCCAGTAATAACCAGCAAGTCCTAGAAAACTCCTCACATCGGTGGCTGTCGTCAGAGGTAGCCAATCTCGAACTTCCTGAACCTTCGCCGGATCCACTGCCAAACCTACTCCACTGATAATATGGCCCAGAAAGTCCACCTCCTTCAATCAGAACCGGCACATGCTGAACTTCGCACAAAAACTGTGCTCCCGGAGCTTCTCCAAGGTCAGTGTTAGGTGGCAAGCAAGCTCCTCCGCAGTCCTTGAATAGATGAGGATGTTAATTATAAAAAAACTATGACAAAAATGTCAAGGTAAGCCTCGAATACCCGGTTCATTAAGCTCATGAACGCGGATGGGGCATTTGTGAGGCCGAAGGGCATCATTGTGAACTCAAATAACCCATATCTGCTGCTAAAGGTGTCTTCAGAATGTCCTCCTCCTGTATACACAGCTGGTAATATCCTGATCATAGATCCAACTTTGAAAACCAATGAGCTCCCTCCAAATGGTCAAACAACTCGTCAATCCTAGGCAGGGGATATGTATTTCAGACCGTGAGCCTGTACAGGGCTCTGTAATCAATGCATAAGCAAAACGTGCCGTCCTTCTTCTTCACGAATAAAACTGGACCTCCACAAGGAGAGGAGATCGGCCTGACAAATCCTGCTTCTACCAGCTCCTGTAACTGGCTCCGAAACTCTACCAGCTCCTTCGGGGCTATACCGTAGGGTACTCTCGATAATAGCTTAGAGTTAAAATTCCACTACCTGGCACTACTACCACGTTGAATTTTCTCCAGGTGGTCAACAAGATTGCCTGATGCCAAATTAATATTCTCAGCACTATTAAGACCACATCTTGATCACGCAAAAAATTCCCTGGAACCTGGAGTGTGCAGGGGTTATCTCAACTAAAGCCAGTCAAACAACAAACACATGCAGCACAAGAGTCTCATTGATTCACAACAATCCTCTTTACAAGGCGAGACATACATGGCGAGACATGCTTCACCAAACAACCACCCAAGCGAAAGCAGAGCACTACAAAAACAAGACAAGAGAAACAAGCCGCGCGGAGTCAAACACCAAGCCGCCGGTCTACTGCTGTGGAGTCCGCTCAGCCCGCCAGGTCTCCAAACCGTTCTCCTTCTTTTTGTATTTTCTGGAGGAAGGCCTGCTACTTTGTTGTCTTCTGGAGTCCTTCTCTCTTCTTCACTCTTTTTTCTGATTCTCTGGACACTCTGAGATAAAGTGTCCAGGTTTCCTGTAGCCAAAACATACTACTTCTTTAGTAGGTGTTTTATCACACCTTGGCTTATCATCCTGCCTGGATGATTTTCTTCTGAAGTCCTTTCTTGCCATTTTGTAAAATCTCTTGGCAAGGAGACTCATCAATTCTTCATTTACTATTGAAGCTTCAGTTTCTTCAGCAGCCTTGAATTCTAAGTTATGATCCTTTCTTGTTGGTGGTGGAGTCCTTTGTTCAGCTGCTTCTTCGGACTTTATCAGCTGCTCATAGGATTTGAACTTTCCCAACAGAGATTCTGTGGAGATATCATTTAAGCTCATGGCCTCATTGATTGGCCAGATCGTGGAATCCCATGATCTTGGGAAGCACATGAGGATTTTATCATTTACTTCAGTGAGGGTGATGTCCTTATCCAAAGACTTCAGCTCATTGATTATTGAGCTCAGTCTGTTGTACATGTCAACAACAGATTCTGACTCATCCTTTTTGAAGTTCTCATACAGGGATATGAGATTTGATCTTCTGTATTTCCTCTCATCAGCAGAGCCATCCACCATTTTGTTAAGAGAGTCCAAATAGCCTTGGCTGATGTGCATTCAGCCACCTTCTGGAAAATATCATCAGACATAGTCTGTGCCAGAATATTCATGGTCTTTACATCAACAATCTTGGCATTCTTCTGTACATCTGTCCACTCAGGTGGTGGAACAACATGTGTTTCTGAGGTTGCAGTAGATGTAGAGGCATTTGATTGAGTAGGACCTGTCAAAATAGAGTTGTAGATGTCCTCATCAATGGAATTCATATATAGTTTAATTCTTGCCTTCCAGATGTCAAACTTACTTAAGTTGCGCACTGAAGGTCTGGAGCTTGTATAGTCCTTGTTCTGTGCCATGCTGTGAATATAATCCTAAGAGGTATAAAAGTTCAGATCTAACACAGGATCTTTTGGTTCAAGTGTTAACTTGAACAACCAAAGAAACACTGCTTTGATACGAATTGAAAGTGAGGGTTAGACCTGAAATACTCTAGATGGGGGGGGGGGGGGAGGGGGTGAATAGAGTATCTTTGAAATCTTTAAAACTTTTTGCTGTAAATAAAATCACTTCAGAGTAGGGCAGCTATATGATACCAATTTGATTTAAATAAAAGTGAAATCCTAAGATACACTAATCTACCACAAGTATAACAAAAATTAATCTAACTAAAATAGGCATAGCAAGAACAAAAAGGAAAAATGGCTACCAGACAACACAAGAATTTTTATAGTGGTTCCCCAACCTGGATACATCCACTCTTCTACCACCATGGTAGGAATCCACTAATAGGTTTTGATCAAGTGACTGCCACCAATGAGCTTTTGATTAGGTGCTCAAAAACCAACACAAGTCTTTTGATCAGATGACTTGCAACCAAGGAATAACTTTTGAAGGAAGTTAAAGAACCCTTTATACAATGAGGGGGTGAGAGAGTTATGGTGTCTTCTCTTCCTCAAATACAACTGAGAAGACTAGTGGATCTTTGATGTTATCAAAGCTCCCCCTGAGTTTTAGAGTTATTCAGGAAGATTGGAGCTTTGCTTCAGGGTGAGTAGGTCTTATTTCTTTAGCTTTGACCAGAGATGATCCAAAAACTTCTTGACTGATGAAGATTTGGTGTCCTTGAAGAATCCTGGAGTGAAGAATGAAGAAGACTCTTGATTTGGATGTGTGTTCTCCGTTTTCTTCAACAGTGTCAGGGTGAAGACCAGATTATCTTTTTCTGGATAGAGAAGAATTTGAATGAATGCTGTTGTGTCACATCTCTATGTGTTGTATCTTGTTCTTTCGTATATCTCTCTCTATCTCTAAGAAGGAGGAAGAAATCCCTTTTCTATTTTATATGAAATTTTCCTTAGAATTTTTGAATTCCTTCCTACATTGATAGCTGACAGCCATGAGAATGTCTGCATTAATTGATATCCCCAACTGTCCCATTGAAAAACAACAAGTAATAATCCTGATAAATGCCATAATCAATGCTGCTTCTAACGGTAATATTCAGAGAATATTAAGCTTTGATTACTCAGGATTTACTGCAATAAAATAATGACAGAAGGAAGGAAAAAATCCAAATCTGGAACTACACAGAAATCATCGAGCAAAGAACAGAATTCGTCGACCTGGGTCC
This sequence comes from Platanthera guangdongensis, assembly GCA_039583875.1. Taxonomy (NCBI): domain Eukaryota; kingdom Viridiplantae; phylum Streptophyta; class Magnoliopsida; order Asparagales; family Orchidaceae; genus Platanthera; species Platanthera guangdongensis. The sequence goes on from CM077154.1 coordinate 44,913,234, forward strand.
AGAGTTCGTCAAGCTGAGAAGTCATTTTCCTCGACCAGATAATTGTTGTTCGTCGACCTGAGATCCAAGATCGTCGACCCGAGAACTACTAACTGCTACTTGATAAAAACTTGCCAATTTTGTGCACTAAGATTGTCGAGCTGAGAATCATAAATTCGTCGACTGGAGTTCAGAGATATGTTTCTGGACTTTGAGTGTTGAAGTAGAGCCTACAGAAATCATCGACCTGAGAACTAAGTTCGTCGAGCTCAACTCAGAAAATTGTCTCTAAGTTCATCAAGCTGAGCACAACTTTCATCGAGCTGAGTTCGATGAATGTCGACCTCACTTTCCTGAAGTTGATTTTTCTCTAGGTCTTGAGTCTTCTGCAGTCTATTTTTGGCTGGTCCAAGCAATGTTGACTGTAAGGACATGGCCTAGACTATAGGACACAGACATGACCCTGGCTATTCAAGGTGGATCAATAATACTAGTTTAGTGAAGCTAGCCAAAATCCAACTACGGATCCAACAGAACAGAAAGATAAACAGGCGTATGCCCAGTACATCAAAATCCTCACTACAAGGTCACTCACGGAAACTAACAAAACTCAACACTCACGGAGCTAGAATCGGGTGCTCCCGAGCTAGACTGGCCCAACCCCATGTGCACCATGTTGTACTGGTGCTGTCTCTCTGACTGCTGCTTGTATCCTATCCGGAGCCCCTGAAAAAATAATGGTCCACCGACTGTTAGTCAAAATACTAAGCCAACTATCATCCCCGCCTCCCCCTGCGACTCCTGGCACCTTGCGGGAAGGAGGATAGGTAAGATATTGAGGTGGAGAACTGTCAAAGCAGATGGCGGCGGACATAAGCTGGCACTGATATAACAGAACTATAAAGGTGTACTGCAGTAATATGATAATATAAAAAGTAAGGAAGTAATGAAAGAAAGTAAGATAACAGAGTATAATGTAGAATAACATTAACTTATATGAATGCACATACAAACTTATAAGTTAAGGGGTCTTTTTTAAGGCTCCCATCATATAAAAAGTCACATATCATTTTATACGATGGGGTGTCAGGTGTATATGCAAGTATGAGTGTAGTGTTTTGTTATGCATGAAATGCTATGTTCACATAAGTGCAACTCACGCACACGACTCTATGCGCACATACCTTTAGTTCCCCCATTTTGGAGCTAGCCAATGTCCCAGGTACCTCGCACTGTGGCATACAGAGGTAGTGGGTCAGGCCACCCCACTACTAGGCTAGCATTCACGCCACCCAACGTAGACCCTTGTACGCCTCAACTTGAAGAGCACACCATAGAGCCTCTGCATACCATGCTGGTAAATCCACCAGTCATTCCTTGGCTATGTGTGAATTACACTTGCCGAGTCATCATACCGACATCGGTGTGAATGACCATCAAGTAACAAAGACCCACCACCTTATGTTATGCACATGCAAACCAGAACCTCTGAGCCATAGGCTCCCCAGAATAACCCGTCCGTCAAACCACCTATCGAGCCATCGTCTCGCCGGGCTAACCTGCCCACAACTAAAACCACCGAGCATACCACTCAAAGACCAAGCTGAGCTATCAACCCTATAACTAGAGGTTAGTGTAAGTGGAGTTTCAGTAAAGACTAATTACTCCTGAACTATTATTAGGTGTTGTTGGATTCTCTCACTAGGGAAAGGCGATCACTCATCTTCCCAGGTACGACCTTAACCAAACCCACTAGGTTGTCATAACCTGACCCACATTTATGACCTCAGTCATACTCTATAGGTTAAATATACCACATATCCCTTTACCTCATACCCAAGGTTCACAAGATTCCCTGTTAATGTTGTTTTGCTATGTGCAGACCTAGTGAGCTAAATGACATGCAGGAGTGGATACCCCCTTAAATATTCATCTGAATGACCTAAGATAATTATTGGGGGTCTATAGTGACAATAGTAGACTAAGTCCAGAAACTTGAAATTTTCCTAATTTAATTTGCATTTATTTTGTTTTCCCAATTTATGGCCATAGGTGACTTTGAACTTGAAGTACTAGATTTACATAAGTTATGACCACTCAAAAATTAAGAACTCCATATGATGCCAATAAGTCAAATAATACCAAGTTTCATAATTATTCATACAAGATTTGGCCTCTAATTAATTAATCCACAATAAATCTCATAATTTTTGGTAAAGAAGAAAGTACTATAATACATCATCATAAAATTATGGAAAAATTACTAAATCTTAAGGGTGAATAGAAAGTACTTTTAACCAAAGATCATAATTTACCAAGCTCATTAAGTGCCAAAATAAAATCAATTAATTTACTTAGAAATAAGCACCTTGTGAAGCAACACCTGTAAACAGACTTCCAAAAATTCCACAAAACTTTACACAGCTTTATAAAGTCAAAAAAGGTCCTCTGACTAAATTTCATGAGTTTCTAGTAAGAGGTTAATTCATAAGAAATTTGTAAATAGCAAGAGCAACTTGATGGGTTGTGAATGAAGTACTCCAAATATTGATCTAAAAATTCATACTAAAATTTCAAGAGCTTTGTTATGGTCTTAAATCATAACTAACTAAATCTCATACAATTTCAAGGTCAGAAAGTCATATATAAAAAATTCTTCAAGAAAACTCATGATAATGCTCTTACAAAGGGACCTACTTGTAAACTCATCACAACATCATTTAAAATATTCTAGAGATTAATATGACTAAAAAAATGAATCCTACCATCATCCCATGGAAAACCATGTTCATAGGACCCATAAATTATTCTTTAAGGTGCAAGAGCCTAATTAGGCATAAAGTTATTTAAGTGGGGTGTAAGGGTCCAAATACCACCTATAATTACCCTAAGGCATTACTCCACCCTAGAAACTCATGGGGTAAACCCCAAGCCCAAACAAATCTGAAACACCCTATATCCTTCACAAACCCCAACAAGCTCAATCCAAGGCTTGAACTAGGGCACTAGGTCTCAACAACCATAACCCATCCCAAACTCTAAGAGAGGGAGTCCCTACTGACCTTTGGACTCTAGCCAGAGCCCCAACCCATTTGGGTGAGGATTGGCCCCTCCATGCCCCAAGAATCCAAAACCCTAAACTCACACTTAAGGGCCGAAACTTTAGTCACATCAAAACCCAGTCAAATCATACTCAAATTGGTTGACATTTTAACCAGTGACTCATGGTGACCACTAAGACCATCCACCGAAGTATTGGGGGTTGGTGATATAATTAGGACCCTTATTTAAACTACATAAAGATTATTAAATTTTTACCAAAACTATAGTAAAGTTTTCTCCAAAAATTCTTATTTTTGGATATGTCCTGTGTATAGATAAGATTGACTGCCTGCCCAAATTTCTGGTCATTTGGAAATGTGGTTACGTGGAAGCACATATTTTAATTTCTGAGAATCCCTAAGTATAAACTGCACCATTTTGGGTGCTGAGGTCAGTCCACTAACCCAAATTGGTTGAAATAAATTTTAAATTAAAATAGACCTCAAGGACAACAACTTTGCTGTTGACACTTTTCTATAGAAGCATCTAAGTATTTTTTTTAATAAATAGAAACTTTAGCTGTAAATTATGTGACAGAAAAATCAAATGAAATGAAATAATTAATCCTAAGATTAAATCTATGCGGCATGAATCTTGGCGCATAAAGGACGACATCTGTTTTTCTTCTTCAGCGCGCTAATGGCCAGGATTTATTCTTCCTGAAGCCACTTTTGAACGCTGCAGCCGGAAACCCGACTATCTCCCCGACCGGCCACCGCCATTACCACCTCCGTTGAGGTGGTGGCTATCACTAGGCGGCGACACGACCACCAGAGAGGCCTTTTTCGGCGAACTCGAGAGGTCCAAAAACATCAGAAAAATCTAGAAAATTTCTCACTGGATCGGGCTCGATTGATCCCGGTGTCTCTCCTAATTGATCTAGGATCCTAGCACCGAGGGAGAGGGGAAGAAATCGACCTTCAATCGTGCTTGTCGACGGTTTTGGTGTTGTTGTTCCATGGCCGGTGGTGGAGGCAGTCGGGATTCTGCAACAACATAGCGAAGTAGCTTGAAACCGCCAGGGAAATGGTGGAAATGACCCCTTGGTGCCCAGTTATGCTTTTAAAGGAAACAAAAAGTGGATGGGATGGGTCTTTGTTCATGGCTCCATTAATGGCCATTAATGCCATTTTCGGCCATGGGTGGATACACTGTTCTGGTCATTGAACATCCACCAAAACGACCCCTGGCCTTCTCTACACTAAATGGGGATTTGGAACAATGCTTTAGAAAAGGAGAGAGGGGCCCTTGGTCTCCCTTGGTCGTGAATGTTCTCCTAACAAAATGCTAATGGTCTGCTCGATGATTTTCGTCGAGCTCTACATGACGATTTCGTCGAGCTCTGCTCGAAAATTTTCGTTGAGCTCTGCTCGACTCTTAGCTTGTACTTTTGGGGTGTTACAATGGGTGCCACTAGATCTTTAGTGCTTTCCAGGGTTTTGTCGTGACCTAGTCAGGACAAAACCATCCTAGAAGTCTGAGGGATGTTACAAATTGATGGCGCGGCCCCTCCTCCACCGGTTGAAGATGATGCTGACGATGCTGTTGATGATCCGGTTGCTAAGGCCATACAACTCAAGGACGTGAGGCGGCACGATGATGCTAACGGACGGCTACGCTACAACCTCCGCCCGCGCCGTGCTACCGCCACGGCAACGCCTTAGTTTTATTTATTTCCTTTTCGTGCACTTTATTTTATAATTGGAATATAAAATTATCCTATGCTTATGTGATAATTTTATATTCATTGCATGTGTTGTTGTATTTTCAATTTGAACTATTTTAGTTTTGGTGTGAAATTAGCCATTCGGATGGATGAGATTAAATCTCTATCATGAAGGGCTAAGGCTTATTTGTAACTCCTATTAGCCATTCGGATGGATGCGATTAAATCTCCATCATGAAGGGCTAAGGCTTATTTGTAACTCCTATTTAAAGGAGGCTATCATGAAGAGTTAAAGCAATTGGAAAAGAAACCTAAAAAAAACCCCTTGTGGAAATTTCGGCCACCATGGAGAAGTCTATAGCCGCCCCCTCCCCTTTGGTGTGAAGCCAAGCCTTGCCTCCTCCATCCCCGTTCGGTGCGACTCCGGCGTGGCTTCCTTCGGTGCGACTCCTTGGAAGAAGGTTGCAAACCATTCGGTGCGACGCCGGTGGATCCGTGGAGAGAGTGATTCTCCCACAGTTAGCTCGTGTGAAAGTTTTCCGGTTGGGTAATCTCTTTCCCCTCCCTTGTGTGATTTCTTCTCTTTAGTTGTGGTGGATTTCGCTCATCATTTTCTCCTGATCTTTAATTTAATCGCTGCAAGTTTTGAACCGAAATCGCCGTTGCAAGGCTTTTATTTCCGGATCGGGTGGATCCTATTTGCTTGAGCGGATCTTGGCCTATAGCCTTGGTCTTGCTCTCAAAAAGGAGTGGCAACCTTTGTGTTTTCTTGGGGAATAATCCGACTCAAATTTCCGATCGTTGTTTTCGAGTCGACCATTCCTCCTTTGTTGTTTGTGCTGCGTTTTGTGACGAGGAAATATTGTGGGCGATAGGTGCTGTGTAGGTGCGGTAGATCTACGACGTGTTGTGCGTAGGGAGAGCGTTAGCTTCGCGGAGATCTTGGCCTATAGCCTTGGTCTTGCTCTCAAAAAGGAGTGGCAACCTTTGTGTTTTCTTGGGTTAGCCACGTTTTATCATCGTTTCATATGAGACTTCAGTAGTATTATGGCGCCTATCACGGATTGTATGAAGAAGGGAGAGTTTACGTCGACGAAGTCCGCCACCCATGCTTTTGAACGAATCAAACAGCTTATGACGGAGGCACCTATCTTACGTCTACCTGACTTTGCTAAAGTCTTTGAGCTCACATGCGATGCGTCTTGGGTCGGGATTGGAGGTGTCTTGAGCCAGGAGGGCCATCCCGTTAGTTATTTTAGCGAGAAGTTGTCCGGCCCTAAGCTGAACTACTCAAATTACGATAGGGAATTTTATGTTGTAGTCTGATGTCTACACCATTGGAGGCACTATCTCCTCTCCAAGGAGTTTGTGATCCTCTCCGATCATGAGGCTCTACGTTTCATCAACGACCAGCATAAGATCAGCCCACGACACGCTAAGTGGGTATCTTTCTTACAAGGCTACACGTTTAATCTCGAGCACCTTAAGGGAGCTGATAACTGAGTCGCGGACGCCCTTAGTCATCTTACGCTTTTACTAACCTCTATGGAAGTACATGTTATAGGCTTTGAGCGGATTAAGTATGAGTACGCCACGTGTCCTGACTTCCAGGACTTCTATTTATCTACCCAGGATAGCTCCCCCACGACGATATCTGCATACGTCATCAAGCATGGTTACCTGTTTAGGAACAGGAAGCTATGTATTCCGCAGTCATCATTACGACTACATATTATATGGGAGTTGCATAGCGGAGGGTTGAATGGACACTTCGGTAGAGATAAGACCATTATGTTAGTAGAGGACAAATTCTATTGGCCAAAACTTAAGGTTATGGTGGATAGGTAGTGAGTAGCTGCCGCACGTGCCAGGTGTCTAAGGGTAGTAAAACCAACGTAGGATTATAAACACCCTTGCCTATTCCTTCCATGCCTTGGGTAGACGTTAGTATGGATTTTGTATAAGGCCTTCTCGTTACCCTACGCCGTCACGACTCAATTTTTGTAGTTGTGGATAGGTTTTCAAAGATGGCTTATATCATCCCGTGCAGTAGGATGAATGATGCGTCTCACGTCGCTAAGCTTTATTTTAAAGAAGTCGTTAGTCACCGTGGAGTGCCCAATACCATAGTGTCGGATAGGGACGTAAAATTCACTAGTTATTTTTGGAAGACTCTTTGGATATTAATGGGAATGAATTATTGTTTTCCTCTGCCTATCATCCCCAAACTGATGGGCAGACGGAAGTGGTTAATCGAAGCTTAGGAAATTTGTTACGATGCCTCGTGAGTGATCACAAGAGCACTTGGGATCTTCTCCTTCCCCATGCCCAATTAGCCTACAATAATTCCAAGAATCGTTCTACGGGTCTGTCTCCAAATGAGATTGTCCACGAGTATAAGGCTCCTGTGCCGCTTGACTTGGTGATGTTGCCCCCAACGTACAAGGCAAGTCAGTTTGCACAATCCTTCGCCCAGCACATCCATGATTTACACGCACATATACGGGACAGCTTGACTACGCAATACGACTCTTATCAAGCGCACGCTAATTTACATAGGAGAGTATCAGACTTCAAAATTGGCGATCTAGTTTTAGTCCGTTTGGTTCCCGAACGCTTGCCAACTGGCACAGTTAAAACGTTAGCACCAAAGCGCGCCGGCCCTTTTCGGATTATTAAAAAGCTAGGTGGCAACGCTTTCATTTTGGACTTGCCTGCTGATTGGGGTATCTCCCCCATTTTTAATGTTTCGGATTTAACGATGTTTGTGTCACCACCACAAGAGTTGATTTCTTTGTCGTCTTCTTCTCCCACTAAAAATTCTTATGGGTTGGGGAGTGGTAGTACGGATGATCTCTCTCTTTCGGTCCCCACAGGTATATCATCGGATGGTAAGTTGCCTTCTTTCCTGTCTACTGCTAATATGTTCCCCAGGTTTCCACGGATGTTCTCCACTCCAGAGATGATACTTGACGCTGAGCCTGTTACCACTGCTGATGGCGACACCCACCGCTTTCTCATCCGTTGGCGTGATCGGCCCCCTTCGGATGACTCTTGGGTGCTCGAGACGGAGCTGCAGAGTTTGGATGCCGCTCTCCTTCACCGCTATCGCTTGGACCACGCAACAGAGATGCGCGCATTTGAGCGGGGAGGATTGATGGCGCGGCCCCTCCTCCACCGGTTGAAGACGATGCTGATGATGCTGTTGATGATCCGGTTGCTAAGGCCATACGACTCAAGGACGTGAGGCGGCACGATGACGCTAACGGACGACTACGCTACAACCTCCGCCCGCACCGTGCTACCGCCACGGCAACGCCTTAGTTTTATTTATTTCCTTTTCGTGCACTTTATTTTATAATTGGAATATAAAATTATCCTATGCTTATGTGATAATTTTATATTCATTGCATGTGTTGTTGTATTTTCAATTTGAACTATTTTAGTTTTGGTGTGCAATTAGCCATTCGGATGGATGAGATTAAATCTCCATCATGAAGGGCTAAGGCTTATTTGTAACTCCTATTAGCCATTCGGATGGATGAGATTAAATCTCCATCATGAAGGGCTAAGGCTTATTTGTAACTCCTATTTAAAGGAGGCTATCATGAAGAGTTAAATCAATTGGAAAAGAAACCTAAAAAAACCCCCTTGTGGAAATTTCGGCCACCATGGAGAAGTCCATAGCCGCCCCCTCCCCTTTGGTGTGAAGCCAAGCCTTGCCTCCTCCATCCCCGTTCGGTGCGACTCCGGCGTGGCTTCCTTCGGTGCGACTCCTTGGAAGAAGGTTGCAAACCATTCGGTGCGATGCCGGTGGATCCGTGGAGAGAGTGATTCTCCCACAGTTATCTCGTGTGAAAGTTTTCCGGTTGGGTAATCTCTTTCCCCTCCCTTGTGTGATTTCTTCTCTTTAGTTGTGCTGGATTTCGCTCATCGTTTTCTCCGGATCTTTAATTTAATCCCTGCAAGTTTTGAATCGAAATCGCCGTTGCAAGGCTTTTATTTCCGGATCGGATGGATCCTATTTGCTTGAGCGGATCTTGGCCTATAGCCTTGGTCTTGCTCTCAAAAAGGAGTGGCAACCTTTGTGTTTTCTTGGGGAATAATCTGACTCAAATTTCCGATCGTTGTTTTCGAGTCGACCATTCCTCCTTTGTTGTTTGTGCTGCGTTTTGTGATGAGGAAATATTGTGGGCGATAGGTGCTGTGTAGGTGCGGTAGATCTACGACGTGTTGTGCGTAGGGAGAGCGTTAGCTTCGCGGAGATCTCCGTTTCCGGATAACCCTACATCACAAATCCCAATACATAAAAATAAAAATTTCGTCCTCGAAATTCAAGTTAGGCCTACGGGGTTTCAAGTATAAATAAGAAAAAGAATGTGACATCCCGAGAGGTTAACGAGATTACCTGACGTGAAAAGCTCCGGGTACCTATGCTGCATAAAGTCATGTAGCTCCCACATGTGCTCCTCTTGTCAATGATTCTTCCACAAGACCATGACCAGCAGAACCCTCTTGCGTCAAAGGCTCCGTACCACTGTATCGTCAATCCTGACCGACTCTATGTTGACTGACCGATCCGACGCCACAGGGCCATCCGTAGGAGAAATCAGCTATTCAGGTCGTAGCAAAGCTCTCCGAAGCGAAGAGACGTGGAAGACATCATGTTCTCCTGCTAACTCTGGTGGAAGCTCCAGCCTATAGGCTAAGGTGCTGACCCACTCTAGGATCCTATAGGGCCCCATGTATCTAGGGTTGAGCTTCTTCCACCTAAAACCTGAGAAACTCCATGCATCGGCCGAATCTTCAGGAACAACCGGTCTCCTACCAAGAAATTCACCTGCCGTTGTCGCGCATCATAGTACTTGTCCTACTTGCTCTGTGCCTCCAACATCCTATCTCGTATCAACCTCACCTGAGTATCAAAGTCCACCACAAACTTCGAGCCAAGAGCCTTAGGGTCCTCGTCCTAGACCCAAGATAGAGGGGTCCGACATCTCCAACCATACAGAGCCTCATAATGGGCCATGCGTATACTGGCCTGATGACTGTTGTTGTAGGAGAACTCAATCAGTGGCAAAAATCTCTACCAAGACTCCCTCCGATCCAGAATATATAAGCGCAGAAGATCCTCCAAAGTCTGGTTGGTGCACTTTGTCTATCCATCTCTCTGAGGGTGGAAGGCTGTGCTAAACGTCAACCGAGAGCCGAGGTAATCCTAAACTGACCTCCATTCCTTGGACATGAAATGCCCATCCAGATCTGACACGATCGTCTTGGGCACTCCATGATATCGTACAAACTGCTCCACAAACTTCCGCACCAGATCAACTACCGGAACGTCCTTCCTAACTGGGATAAACCTAGCCAGCTTTGTCACCCTGTCGACGATGACCCAAATCGAATCGCTCCGTGCATGCGACCGAGGTAGCCCGTGTATGAAGTCCATGGCTATATCCTCAAACTTCCACTCCGGCACTGGGAGTGGCTGCAGTAACCCTGCCGAACTCCTGCACTCTACCTTTACTAGCTTGCAAGCCTCGCAATGCGTCACAAAATATATGATGTCCTTCTTCATGACCGGCCAAAACATTGTCTTCTTCAGATATGTTTCCATCTTCGTGATACTCAGGTGAACGGAGTATCTGCTGCAGTGAGACTCTGCCATGATGTCCTTCCAAATCCGGCCTCCTGCCGGTATATAAACTTTGCCCCTAAAACAAAGCAGCCAATCTCTCAGTGAATAATCTCCAGCTGTGCCTTCCTCCAAGTATCTGAAAATGGGATCCATCCTCGCATCTAGCCTCTGCCCATCCCTGATGCGATCCCAGATGTCTTCTATAGTAGTCATCGATGTGAGGTACTCTCTGTACAAATCTGGATCATCCCTGGATACTAAGGATATCTCCATCTCCTCCATCATACACACCAGCTCCAAAGCCATGAACTGGGGCACTGCCCCCAATGTGGTGGCTCTCTGGCTTCGAGCTTCTGCCACCATTTTCACCTTGTCAAGATGGAAATGCATGTTATACTGATAGTCTGAAAGGAAATCTAACCACCACCTCTGTCGAATATTCAGCTCATTCTGAGTGTCCACATATTTCAAGTTCTTGTGATCTAAAAAGATATCACAGTAAACCGCATAAAGGTAGTGTCTCCAGCTTTTCAGAGAGAAAATCGTTACTCCCATCTCCAAGTCATGCACCAGATAGTTTAGCTCGTGCTTCTTCAACTGTCTGGAAGCATAAGCGATCACACGCCCATTCTGCGTTAGAACGACACCCATCCCCTGTTATAAAGCATTGGTGTATACCTGAAATCCCTCCCTCCCAGATGGAAGGGCAAGAATAGTAGCCGTGGTGAGCCGGACCTTTAGTTCCTGGAAAGCAGCCATGCACCACAATATCCAAACAAATGGGGTCTCCTTTTGTCAGGGATGTGAGCGGGAGAGCAATCCGAGAGAACCCCTCTACGAACTTCCAGTAATAACCAGCAAGTCCTAGAAAACTCCTCACATCGGTGGCTGTCGTCAGAGGTAGCCAATCTCGAACTTCCTGAACCTTCGCCGGATCCACTGCCAAACCTACTCCACTGATAATATGGCCCAGAAAGTCCACCTCCTTCAATCAGAACCGGCACATGCTGAACTTCGCACAAAAACTGTGCTCCCGGAGCTTCTCCAAGGTCAGTGTTAGGTGGCAAGCAAGCTCCTCCGCAGTCCTTGAATAGATGAGGATGTTAATTATAAAAAAACTATGACAAAAATGTCAAGGTAAGCCTCGAATACCCGGTTCATTAAGCTCATGAACGCGGATGGGGCATTTGTGAGGCCGAAGGGCATCATTGTGAACTCAAATAACCCATATCTGCTGCTAAAGGTGTCTTCAGAATGTCCTCCTCCTGTATACACAGCTGGTAATATCCTGATCATAGATCCAACTTTGAAAACCAATGAGCTCCCTCCAAATGGTCAAACAACTCGTCAATCCTAGGCAGGGGATATGTATTTCAGACCGTGAGCCTGTACAGGGCTCTGTAATCAATGCATAAGCAAAACGTGCCGTCCTTCTTCTTCACGAATAAAACTGGACCTCCACAAGGAGAGGAGATCGGCCTGACAAATCCTGCTTCTACCAGCTCCTGTAACTGGCTCCGAAACTCTACCAGCTCCTTCGGGGCTATACCGTAGGGTACTCTCGATAATAGCTTAGAGTTAAAATTCCACTACCTGGCACTACTACCACGTTGAATTTTCTCCAGGTGGTCAACAAGATTGCCTGATGCCAAATTAATATTCTCAGCACTATTAAGACCACATCTTGATCACGCAAAAAATTCCCTGGAACCTGGAGTGTGCAGGGGTTATCTCAACTAAAGCCAGTCAAACAACAAACACATGCAGCACAAGAGTCTCATTGATTCACAACAATCCTCTTTACAAGGCGAGACATACATGGCGAGACATGCTTCACCAAACAACCACCCAAGCGAAAGCAGAGCACTACAAAAACAAGACAAGAGAAACAAGCCGCGAGGAGTCAAACACCAAGCCGCCGGTCTACTGCTGTGGAGTCCGCTCAGCCCGCCAGGTCTCCAGACCGCAACCCAAGCCGCACGGACTACCCCCTATTCCAATGCTTGCTCTAGCTGCCGATCTGCAAGCCACCTAACCGTGAGGTCGCCTAGCTTCCAGACCGCACAAGCTGTGATGCTGAATAGAACAGTCTACCTAAAGAAGGCGACTAATTGAACCTTGAACCAAGTTGCCAAAGAGAAGACCGTCTGGTCGCTGTCTGCGACCTGCTGTTTTCCGCCTATTGCTTAATCGCAGAGTCTGCACTATCCCTGAATGCAATTAGAGCCAAGTCCTGGCTTTACAGCGTTATCCGCACAACCTGCACAACACAACCCGGTCAACTCAATCAAACCGCGCGGACACCAAAAGGCTGTCCGCAGCAACTTGTGCATGCTCAAGTTACTGTTCACTTACTTCGGTTGGTTACTATTCCTGATGTGACATGGGTCCTTTTTATAGGCACCATGATGAGTGTGGTCACCACCCTACCCGATAGGATAACCTCCACATCCCGCAGCAAGACTTCTCCGTAATCCGCGGATACATTCCAGTCTGTCGCGCCTGTGTAAGATAACCAGCCCGCATATCTTCTCTAAGGCCGGACACAATCACCAGTCCGCCTTGTCGCCAAAGGCCAAACCGCCAAGACATCACCAAGGCCGGACAGCAACACCAGTCCGCCTTGTCGCCAAGGGCCAAGCCAGGACAGCCACAGCTAGACTCCGCAGCAACATTGTCCACCAATCCGCGGACACAGCTCCAGCCCGCTTATCCTGAGGCAACAGCCTCGCCATCAAGGCACCTGCCGGACTCTGCGGACACGCCGATCCAGTCCGCACATACTGCAGACAGCTCTAGTCTTCATATACCTGCAGACAACTGCAAACCGCATACCACAGACTTCTCCAGTCCGCATATCCCACAAACTGCTCCAGTCCATATATCCCAAGTCCACAGCCACGCCAACAAGGCAGCTGTCGGACTCAGTGGACTCCAGCTCCAGTCAGCACACAGTTGCGGACACAATCTCCAGTCCGCTTATCCCCAAACTCACAACCAAGGCACATGCACTTCTACCTAGCTTGGTGGACTGAGAAGCAGTCCGCGCTCCACTGCGCGATCTCACCGGACTGAGCCAAATATGGATTTGGTTCAGAACAACCAAGTCCACACCACTGGCCACAAGGGACAGTCCATACTTACTGGCGGACACTGGATTGAGTCCGCCTTTCCATGCGAGCTCCAGTATCAGTCCACACTGACTAGCGGTCTCTGCGGCTTCCACTTGTCGCTGCACCAGAGCAAGACCAAGGCAACTGCCAAACCGGTCTGTTGAGCTCCAGTACTTCAGTCTGCTTCTTGTCGGACTCCGCAGCTAGAGATTCTATCCGCCCGGTTACTTCCTGGGATCCAACTGTCTGCTGAGCACAAGCCGACCTGGCTAACCGCCGCTGTTATCCGTGTAGTCTGCGTGAACAGACCGCCCAGGCTGCTACAGAACAAACCGTCTGAAAAATCCCTGCCGACCTAGCAGTCCGCCAACCCTGTCTGCGTAGTCCGCGCAGATATGTCCAAATGCTCCATTCACCCACTTTCACGTCATAAATTTCAACACTCCCCCTTTGACGTGAGAAGTGGTGAATAACTCCAGCAGCTCCCGTAACCTTGCACCTGATCCCTCCGATAGAATGTATGAAGAAATGTCCAAGATATAGTCTTCGCCCCACATATCATAGACCATGAGGGAGCCCTCCAACATCTGCCAAAAGGAGTCATGCTTCCCTCTGCCTTCTTCTTCAGCTTCAATGTCCACACATGCATCACATGAGTATCACCATCAACCTTGGGCACAAAAGCCCAAGGCTCGTTACCTTTGATAGAAGTCACCTCTTCAGCCTTGGTGTCAACCACCTTCTTGATTCTAGTGTGCTCATCACAGCCAGAAGATACTTGCTCGACCTGAGGGCTCCAAGGAAACATGGGATCAAGCCCGCCGTATTTCCTTCACTATATCGAGTTGCTGGCTTACTGATCTTCTTCGATCTCTGAAGAACCTGATCACGGCTAACCACCTCTGCTGCTTCTGAACCAGCTCAGTTCCCGAGAAAACCCGGAACAATTCTCCCCTTGCTTCCTGAACAAGACGCCTCCTCACTGGAACCAGGAGCACCTGGAGCAACGCTCCCCCAACTACCTGAACCAGAAGTCTCCCCTCTCGAACAAGAACTACCTATAACTTCGCTCCCCCTGCTTCCTGAACTGGAAGCCTCCGCCTTCGAGCTAGAAGTACCTAGAGAATCACTCCCCCTGCTTCCTGACCCTGACGCCTTTGCTCCGGAGCAAGAATAACCTGGAACTCCTAGTGACTCAGGCTGCTCCACCAGAACCTTAGCAGCAGCCTCCTTCAGCCCACCATATAACCTGTTCATCTCTAGCTCCACATAAGAGCTATCCCAATACGGTGTTAACTCATCGAAGACAATGTATCTTGACACGATGAGTCTCTTCATCGCAGGATCCATACACCTCCATCTTCTCCTCTGCTCATCATACCCAATAAAGACATGCTTTGTCTTGAGAGCAACCAGAGTGTGTACATAGCAGGTAGATCCAAACACCCTTAGGTGCTTTACACTGGGCTTCACTCCAAAAATCAGCTCATAAGGAGTCTTCACATAGATCGGACAAAGAGGCATCTGATTGATGATATGAGCAGCACAGGCCATTCCTTCCGCCCAAAGAGCCTTAGAAATGCCTTTACTCTGAAGCCAACACTTGCAGGTCTCCGTTAACCAATGGATCATCCTAGCTGCAATACTGCCTTGCTGTGAAGTATGTCCACAAGAAATCACTTTCCGGATCCCTTGCTTCCTGCAAAGGTTTGAGAACTCAGTTGAGCCAAACTCACCGCCGATGCTTGTCCTCAACTTCTTGATCCTCAAGCCAAGCTAGCCATCCACAAAATTCTTGAACTCCACAAAGAAGCGCATCATGTTCAACTTCTTCTTCATGAAGTATACCCAAGTATACCTTGAATAGTCATCAACCAATATCAACATGAACCTGCTGCCTCCAAGACTGGCGGTGACGGTCGGTCCAACCAGAGCACAATGGACAACTACCAATGGTGCTTTACATCTGGATTGTGCCTTATCAACCATGAAGCGACAAGCTTCACTTTGCTGACATCCCGCACACTCCTGACCATCACCATAGGATGTCAATCTAGGCAATCCTCTTACGAGTCTTCTTACTGTCATTGCTTTCAGCTTGTCCATCCCTACATGCCCCAGTCTTTCATGTCAAATAGCTGCACTATCAATGGCCTTCATCCGATCAGCACCAGAACTTGTTGAAGACACAACAAAGTTCTTCTCCTTGCCACCAACATGAGCTACGATCGCCGAGAGCAAGGTAACCTTGCACTCCTTCCTGAGGTGACCATGTTGCTTGCATCTATAGCGACTTGGTACTTCCTTCCTCTTCCCATCACGCTTAGGAGAAACACTCCTCTCTTGCTGATATGAAATAGAAGGACCATCCTCTGCAGCAACCTTCACCTCCTTCCTGAACAACCCATCAAGGGAAGTTCAAACCTTCACAGCTGACCGACATCCACTAATGTGGTCCAAGAGCTCCGATGAGATTACATGCTTGAGAATAGACTTTGCTTTCACATTTGTCGCCTTCCAAGCTCTCATCTCTTCAGCATTGCCAGTAGTAGCCTCTTGTCTTTCTGCTCTGCATACAACCTCCCAAAGGACCTCACCAAGAAGAAAGCTCTCCATACACGACTTCCACCGATCAAAGTTCGTCTCTGTAAGGAGATCAATTCCAAGACAACTTGCATCCTCCACTGCAATGGTTCTACCACTGGTTCCCTCTTCAAAGAGTCATAGCCACTTCAGTTGATCGCTGATTATCCACTCCAATCACAACTTGATACCAAATTAATATTCTCAGCACTATCAAGATCACACCTTGATCACGCGGAAAATTCCCTGTAACCTGGAGTGAGCAGGTGTTATCTCAACTAAAGCTAGTCAACCAGCAAACACATGCAGCACAAGAGTCTTATTGATTCACCACAATCCTTTTTACAAGGCGAGACATACATGGAGAGACATGCTTCACTAGACAACCACCCAAGGGAAAGCAGAGAACTACAAAAACAATATAAGAGAAACAAGCCGCGTAGACTCAACCACCAAGCCGCCGGTCTACTACTGTGGAGTCTGCTCTGTCCGCCAGGTCGCCAGACCGCAACCCAAGTGTTGCAGACTACCCCTTATTCCAATGCTAGCTCTAGCCGCCGATCTGTAAGCTGCCTGACTGCAAGGTCGCCTAGCCGTGAGACCGCACAAGTTGTGATGCCGAATAGAATAGTCCGCCTGAAGTAGGCGACTTATTGAACCCTGAACCAAGTTGCCAAAGAGAAGATCATCTGGTCGCTGTCCGCGACCTGCTGTTTTCTGCCTGTTGCTTAACCGAAGAGTTTGCACTGTCCCTGAACGCAATCAAGGCCAAGTCCTGGTTTTCCAATGCTATCCACACAACCTGCACAACACAAACCGGTCATCTCAATCAAACCACGTGGACACCAAATGTCAGTCCGTAGCAACTTGTGCGGGCTCAAGTTACTGTTCACTTACTTCGGTTGGTTACAGTTCTTGATGTGACATGGGTACTATTTATAGGCACGATGATCAGTATGGTCACCACCCTAGCTGATAGTAGAACCGCCACATCCCACAGTGAGACTTCTCTGCAGTCCGCGAATACATTCCAGTCTGCCGTGCCTGTGTAAGATAGCCAGCCCACCTAGCTTCTCCAAGGCCGGACACAATCAGCAGTCCGCCTTGTTGCCAAAGGCTAAATCGCCAAGAAATCACCAAGGCCGGACTGCAACACCAGTCTGCCTTATCTCCAAGGGCCAAGCCAGGATAGCGATAGCCGGACTACGCAGCAACACTGTCCGCCAATCCGCGGACACAGCTCCAGCTCGCTTATCCTGAGCCAACATCCTCGCCATCAAGGCACCTGCCGGACACAGCAGATACGCCGATCCAGTCCGCACATACTGCGAACAACTCTAGTACTCATATCCCTGCAGACAACTCCAATCCGTATACCACAGACTTCTCCAGTCCGCATATCCTGCAGACTGCTCTAGTCCGCATATCCCAAGTCCACAACCACGCCAGCAAGGCAGTTGTCGGACTCAGCAGACTCCAGCTACAGTCCGCACACAGTTGCGGACACAATCAACAGTCCGCTTATCTCCAAACTCGCAACTAAGGCACATGCACTTTTGGCGAGCTTGGCGGAATGAGAAGCAGTCCGCGCTCCACTACGCGTTCTCCCCGGATAGAGCCAAACATGGACTTTGTTCAGAACCAACCAAGTCCAAACCACTGGCCACAAGGGCCAGTCCGCAATTACTGGCGGACACTGGATTGAGTCTGCCTCTCCTGACGAGCTCCAGTTTCAGTCTGTACTGACTGGCGGTCTCAGCGGCTTCCACTTGCCGCTGCACCAGAGCAAGACCAAGGCAACTGCCAAACTGGTCTGCCAAGCTCCAGTTCTTCATTCTGCTTCATGATGTACTCCGCGGTTAGAGTTTCTATCCGCCCAGTTACTTCCTGGGATCCAACTTCCTGCTGAGCACAAGCCGACCTTGCTAATCGCTGCTGCTGTCTGCGTAATCCGCGCGAACAGAACACCCAGGCCGCTACAGAACAAACCGTCTGCAACATCCCTGTCGACCTAGCAGTCCACCAACCCTGTCCGCGTACTCCGTGCGGATAGGTCCAAATACTCGATTCACCCACTTTCAGTTCACAAATTTCAACACTTAGCCCCTGGCACGAGATGAATCTGGAAGTCCTGCTACCGATACGGTGGTAACCCTGACAGATTCTCTTGGAATATGTTAGCAAAGTCTCAAACCAACAGAATATCAGCAATAGAGCCCTTGACCTCAGCGATCTCGAACAACACCTAGTAAACCTCAACTCCCTACAGGTGGGCCTTGACGACCTGAATAGAAGAGAGAAAGTGGCAGGAAACAGAAGCAGTACCTTCAAATGTCGCATATACATCGACACATCTGAGTACAACCCTCCTTGCTGGGCAGTTAATCTGAGTGTGATTTTGGGCGAGCCATGCCATTCCCAGAACGAGATCGAAGTCTGGTAAGCTTAGGGTCATTGTCGTGGCTTCAAGGGTCAACCTGTCGATGGTCACCCTCAGGATGCAACTTGCAGTAGATCGGACCACCATCCCATTGGGGAGACGCACCCTCCTGGTGACTCTCTCGTATAATATAGCACCCTCTAGCTTCTCGACGAATTCCTCTGAGATGAAATTGTCTGATGCCCCCGTGTCGAAGAGAGTGAGGGCGGGATTGCCACACACAAACACTACTCCGGAGTTTATTAGAGTATTCTTAGTTATGTAGTTCAAGATTCTTCCTTAGTATTTAAACTATTTCAAATCTACACAGTCTTATCTTAGAAAGAAAAGAACTTTAAAAAGAAAAAATTGATGTACCTGCTATTGCCCTCTCCGGGTCCCGGCGTTGTGACCGTACCAAGGCATAAACCTGCCCCCTATCCTGCCTGCTCTCTATCCCCTAAAATCCATGGCCTCGTCCACGTCCTTGCCCACCAAACTTCGAGCAGGTGGGGCCTCCTGGAGTGCTAGTACTGGTTCTCCTCTCATAGGGCAGTTCCTCCAAATGTGCCCAGGCTGGTTGCACCGATAACATGTTAGTGGCTCCTCCACTGCCCTCGGCATCTCCCACATCTGTAGTGGCAGATGAGCCAACACCACCGGGGTCCTCTGCTCCTGCCTGCCCTCCTGATGTGTCTGATCATCATTCCTCTTTTCCTGAATAACTCAACCTCTCGACGGGTCTCTCCTACCGCCGATCATAGCGTCATTGCTCGATCTCTTATGGACCCGAATAGAAAGCTGGTCTGCCTCCAGTTTCTTGGCCATCCCCAAGATCCTGGCCAAACTTCCATCAGAGACAAAGAGGAGGGCCTGCCTCATGTCGTCGTGAAGTCCCCTGTAGAACCTCTTCACGTAGCCCGCATCATCCAGCTGGCAAGAATCCGCAAAGCGGGCTAATTGAGTAAACTCCCGATAGTACTCCAAAACTATCCTGCTTCCATGCCTCAAATGTAGGAACCTGTCCTCTAACTCATCTCTCGCTGACTAAGGCACAAAATGCTCCAGTAGGGCTGCCCTGAACTCCTCCCAGGAATTTTCCGCACTATCCACTCAAGCAAAGGTGCAGTCCAGCAACGACTTCCACCACCTCTTTGCATGCAACTCCAGACATGACACTACCAAAGACACTGCCTACTCTGACGGGCATCTAATACTGGAAAGTATCTCGTAAATGTTGTCTAGCCACTCCTCTATACGAACTGTAGTTTCCATCCCGAGATAGGATGGGTGAGAAATCCCCCGAAAGACGCTCAACCATTTTGCCCCGGGATTTGGCTGAGGAGCTGGAGCTTGCTGAGCCCTGAAGGCGTCCAGAATAGCAGTCAAAGTCTGGCCTAAATCTATCTGCTGGAACAGAGTCAGTGCTGGCGGGGGTGGAATCACGTTTTGAGCCTGAAATTCCCCCAACTGGGGAGTAGGGTTCGTCGCAGGCTACAAAGGAGAATACGAATTGTTAGACGTTAAGGGAAAGAAGGAAAGAGATGGGACGCTTGCATGTGATTTCCCTTTATGGGCACACCATTGCTTCTGCTGCAAGTTTGTCCCCAAACTAAGCTCGCGCTGGGTGGCCCAGGGTTTGTGGACTTTTTTTTCTTCGGATCGAGGTTGCTCTGATACCAGTTTGTAAGACCCCCTTTTTTTGCTACACTACCGGGTCTTACGCCTAGAATCGTCATTTCGCGGTGACACCTTCGCTTGGAAGATCGTCACTACGAAACGCCAACCCTGCTAGCACACAGAATCACCAAAGATGTGAAAGCTTTTGAAAAAAGACAGTAAATGTCAAATTCACAAAACATATCACATATAGGTAAATAGCATGAATCACAACATGTCCCAGAATAAAAGAGTATCAAAAAAGATGAACAGAAAGGTAAACGGGCTTATGCCAAGTATATCAGAATCCTCACAACAAGGTCACTCGCGGAAACTAATAAAAATGAACACTCACAGAGCCAGAAGCGGGTGCTCCCGAGCTAGACTGGCCCATCTCCATGTGCACCATGCCCTGTTGGTGTTGTCTCTCTGACTGCTTCCTGTCTCCCATCCGGATCCCCTGAAAAATAATGGTCCACCGACCGTTAGTCAAAAAACTAAGCCAACTATCATCCACACCTCCCTCCGTGACTCGTAGGCACCGTGCGGGAAGGAGGATAGATAAGATATTGAGGTGGAGAAGTGTCAACGCAGATGACGGCGGACCTAAGCTAGCAGTGATATAACAATCAATATAGGTGTACAACAGTAATATGATAATATCAAAAGTAAGGGCAGTAAAGATAGAAAGTAAGAGAGCAGAGTATAATGGAGATTAACCTTTACTTATATGAATACCCATACAAACTTATAAGTTAAGGGGTCTTTTGCAAGGCTCCCATCATACAAAAAGTCCCATATCATTTTATACGATGGGGTGTCAGGTTTATATGCAAGTATGAGTGTAGTGCTTTGTTATGCATGAAATGCTATGTTCACACAAGTGCAACTCATGCACATGACTCTATGCACACAGACCTTTAGTTCCCCAATTTTGGAGTTACCTAACTCTCAGGTACCTTGCGCTATGGAAAATGGAGGCAGTGGGTCTGGCACCCCACTACTAGGCCGGCATTCATGCCACCCAACCTAGAACCTTGTACGCCTCAACATGACGAGCACACCATAGAGCCTCTGCATACCATGCTAGCAAATCCACCAGTCTTTCCTTTGCTATGTGTGAACCACAATCGCCGAGTTATCGTACTGACGTTGGTATGAATGACCATCAAGTAACCAAGACCCACCACCTTATGTTATGCACATGCAAACCAGAACTTCCGAGCCATAGGCTCCCCGGACTAACCCGTCTATCAAACCACCTACCGAGCCATCGGCTCGCAGGGGTAACCTGCCCACAACTAAAACCACTGTTCATACCACTCAATTTACCCAACTGAGTTTTCAACCCCGTAACTAGAGTTGAGTGTAAGTGGAGTTTCAGTAAAGACTAATTACTCCAGAACTATTCCTAGGTGTAGATTGATTCTCTCACTAGGGAAAGGCGATCCCTCGTCGCCCCAGGTACGACCTTAACCTATCCCACCAGGCTCTCACAACCTGACCCACGTTGATGACCTCAGTCATACTCTACAGGTTAAGTATACCACATATCCCTTTACCCCATACCCAAGGTTCACAAGATTCCCTGTTAATACTATTTTGCTATGTATAGACCTAGTGAGCTAAATGACATGCAAGAGTGGTGACCCCCCTTAAATATTCATATGAATGCCCTAAGATAATTATTGGGGGTCTATAGTGACAATAGTAGACTAAGTCCAGAAACTTGAAATTTTTCTAATTTAATTGGCATTTATTTTTATGTTTTTCCAATTTATGTCCATAGGTGATTTTGAACATGAAGTACTAGATTTACATAAGTTATGACCACACAAGAATTAAGAACTCCATATGATGCCAATAAGTCAAAGAATATCAAGTTTCATAATAATTCTTAAAAGATTTGGCCTCTAATTAATTAATCCATAATAAATCTAATAATTTTGGGTAAAGAAGAAAGTACTATAATACATCATCAGAAAATTATAGAAAAATTACTGAATCTTAAGGGTGACCAGAAAGGACCTTTGACAAAAGATCATAATTTACCAAGCTCATTAGGTGAGAAAATAAAATCATTATGTTTACTTGAAACAAGCACCTTGTGAAGCAACTCCTGTAAACAGACTTCCAAAAATTTCACAAAACATTACAGAGCTTTACAATGTCATAAAAGGTCCTCTGACTTAATTTCATGAGTTTATAGTAAGAAGTTAATTTATAAGAAATTTCTAAATAGCTAGAGCAACTTAATGGGTTGTGAATGAAGTACTTCAAATATTGATCTAAAAATTCATACTAAAATTTCTAGAGCTTTGTTATGGTCTTACATCATAACTGAGTAAATCTCATGCAATTTCATGGTTAGAAATTCATATATAAAAAATTCTTCAAGAAAACCCCTAATACTTCGCTTACAAAGGGAGCTACTTGTAAACTCATCCCAAGATCATGTAAAGTATTCTAGAGATTAATATGACTATAAAAATGATTTCTACCATCATCCCATGGAAAACCAAGGTCATAGGACCCCTAAATTATTCTTTAAGGTGCAAGGGCCTAATTAGGCATAAAGTTATTTAAGTGGGGCGCAATGGTCCAAATACCACCTTCAATAACCTTAGGGCATTACTCCACTTTAGAAACCCATGGGGTAAGCAGCAAGCCCAAACAAAGCCTAAACACCCTAGGTCTTTCACAAACCCCAACAAGCTCAATCTAAGGCTTGAACTAGCACACTAGGTCTCAACCACCCTAACCTATCCCAAACTCTAAGAGAGGGTTTCCCTACTGACCTTGCGACTCTAGCCAGAGCCCCAACCCATTCAGGTGAGGATTGGCCCCTCCATGCCCCAAGAATCCTAGACCCTAAAGTCACACTTAACGGCCCAAACTTTAGTCACATCAAAACCCAGTCAAATCACACTCAAATGGGTTGAGATTTTAACCAGTGACTCATGGTGACCCCAAAGACCATCCACAAATGTTTTGGGGGTTGGTGATGTCATTAATACCCTTATTTAAACTACACAATGATTATTAAATTTTGACCAAATGTATAGTAAAGTTTTCTCCAAAAATTCTCATTTTTCGATATTTCCTGGGTACAAATAAGATTAACTCCTTGCCCAAATTTCAGGTCATTTGGATATGTGGTTAAGTGGGGGCACCTATTTTAATTTCTGAATAGCCCTAAGTATAGACTGCACCATTTTGGGTTCTGAGGTTAGAACACTAAGACAAATTGGTTGAAACAAATTTTAAATTAAAATAGACCACAAGGCTACAACTTTTATGTTGACCAATTTTTCTATAGAAGCCTCTAAGTATTTTTAATACATAGAAACATTAGCTATAAATTATGTGATAGAAAAAACAAATGAAATGAAATAATTAATCCTAAGATTAAATCTATGGGGCACGAATCTTGGTGCATACAAGATGGCATCTGGTTGTCTTCTCCAGCACGACAACGACAAGGATTTATTCTTCTTGGAGCCTCTTCCGAACGTTGTAGCCGGCCACCCGGCCATCTCCCCGACCGGCCACAGCCACCACCACCTCCGTTGAGGTGGTGGCTATCGCTAGGCGACGGCACGGTCGCCGGAGAGGCCATTTCCGGCGAATCCGAGAGGTGCAGAAACCTAAGAAAATCAAGAAACTTTCTTACAGGATCGTGCTCGATTGAGCCCAATGTCTCTCCTAATTGATCAAGGATCTTAGAACCGAGGGAGAGGGGGAGAAATCGACCTTCAATCGTGCTTGCCTACGAGTTTCGTGTTGGATTTCCATGGCCGTTGGTGAAGGCAGTCGGGATTATTCAACAACACAGCCATGTAGCTTGAAACCACCAGTGAAAGGGTGGAAATGACCCCTCAGTGCCCATTGAAGATTTTAAAGGAAACAGAAAGGGGAGGGGATGGGAGGGGTCTTTTTTCATGGCTCCATTAATGGCCAATAATGGCATTTTCGGCCATGGGTGGATACACTGTTCCGGCCATTGAACATCCACCAAAAAGACCCTTGACCTTCTCTACACTGAATGGGGATTTGGAATAATGCTTTGGAAAAGGAGAGAGGGGCCCTTGGTCTCCCCAGGTCCTGAATGCTCTCCTCCCAATACGATAATGGTCAGCTCGACGATTTCTCATCGACGTCAGCTCGACGATTTCTCGTCGAGGTCAGCTCGACGATTTCTCGTCGAGGTCAGCTCGACGATTTCTCGTCGAGGTCAGCTCGACGATTTCTCGTCGAGCTCAGCTCGACGATTTCTCGTCGAGCTCTGCTCGACGATTAGCCGTCGAGCCCTGCTCGATGATTAGCCCGTACTTTTGGGGTGTTATATTGGGTGTCACTACACCCTTTAGTGCTTCCCAGGGTTTTGTCGTGACCTAGTCATGAAAAAACCATCCTAGGGGTATAAAAGTCTGCGGGATGTTACAATTTGTTTCTCTTCATTCTGCGTGTGACGTTGTAATTGTTTGCCGACAATTCTTTGAAGGGTGTCTGCATCTCTAAGGAGAAATTTGCTATGGAAAATGAGGTATATGATCTACCGATGCGTGATAGACAACTAGTGCCCCGTGGTAGCTTCCAGAAATACCTTTTCTTGGCAAAATAATTTGATTTTTTAATTAATGCATAATACATTACCCCCCCCCCCCCCCGATAAGTTTGGCCTCTAGATCCAACACTAAGTATGTAGAGATCCATGTTGAATATCATTGGATGTTGTTAAAGAAGTTTCAAGTGTATTAACTTCATTCCAAGTTTATTAAGTATGAATTTTGGATAGAGAAATTGCATTTATTGGGGTATGTTATTGGTGGAGAACGGTTGTCTATTGAACCAACAAAGGTGCAGATAGTGAATGGTTGGCATGCACTAAAGGCGAATAGCAATGTCTGAAGTTTAAACGGATTCATAGGATATTATATTGTATTTGTGGAAGGCATTTCAAAATAGCTCGTCCACTTACTACTCAGACTATGAAGCATGCTTCCTTGATATAGATGTTTGCATGTGAAGATAATTTTTCCATATTGAAGGGCCATTTTACATCGGCTCATGTCCTTACTCTACCCTCGAGAAATGAAGGATTCTAAATATATATTGATGTTTCATTTCAATGAAAGAGTGAGTTACTTATGTAGAACGAACGTGTGATAGATTATACTTCCATACAACTTAAGAAGCATAAGAAAAATTACACTACTCATGACTTCAAGTTGGGGGGTGTCATTTTGGCACTTAAGATTTGGAAGCTCAATCTGTATAATGTATGGTGTAGAATCTTTTGAAATCATAAGAGTTTAAAGTATATATATACTCAGAAAGTTCTAAACCTGAGATAGAGGAGATGGATCAAATTCTTATGTGACTATGACTTCGATCTTCATTATCACCCTGGAAAAGTGAACACAGTTTCTAATAGTTTGAGTAGAATGTACCCGACCCTGAATAACTTCTTAAGGTTGTTGTTAATAGAGGTTATGCTTGTCCGCAAGGAGAATATGCAATCTCATAGGGAATATTTATATTGGATAGAGGTTCGTTGCAACATAGCTCATCTTATTTGAGAAGCACAAAAAGAAGATCCAGCTTCTGCAGCAGTAATTCTAATTGTCCGTGAATATTCTCAGGGAGATTGCCATATTAAATACGGAATAATTCATTCTTTACACTGATTATATGTTCCAAGTATTGGGAATGTTTAAGCTGACGATTCATATATCCTTAGTTTGATAATATAAACTCTCATATTGTATTTCATTACATATTGTGTTTGGTAGAGTGTGCAGATTTACAGGTCTAAGAAAAATAAGGAGCTCTCCTTAGGAACGAACCGCCGAGCGGTAGTAGCTCATGGCTGGTGGTATCATGATTTAAACGGACAAGGTGCTCGGGAATCTACCGCGCGACGCTAGTCCTACCGCCCATGATAGCTCAAGGTATTAATTCATCCAGGCTCTCGAGATCCTACAACATAGGAGCTAACTTGATACCATGCCACGGTAGACCACTCAGCAATCTTCAAGATGAAACCGTCCAGATGACTGGACTACCACCGGGTGCTAGCTTGGTACCGCGCTGCGGTAACGCACTGAAAAATCTTCGAGACAAAAGCATTGAGATGACTGTACTACTACCGGGTTCTATCTACCTACCGCGTCGCGCTGGCATTAGAAAAAGGAAAATATGTGTTTTGAATATTTTTCCAGATTTGGAGGATAGTTGTCAACATCAAGCGCGTGAACCTACCATCGGACGCTAGCCTTACCGCAGCCGGTATCCTATTTTTAAAAAGATGTATAAAAAAGGCACCTCGTTTTCTGTGTACCTAAACCAAGATGAAAAGCGACTCAGATCTTCGACTCCATGGGTTCGGCCACCTCTCTATACTTCATTCTTCTGTCTCTGCCGAAGGAAACGTATACCGTCTCCCTCCCATTCGCGCATGAAGAACTATGGCAAACCAAGAGAATACATCGACTACGAAGTGATGACCGGTTGCAAGAACACGAAGATCCCATGCACTGGCCGCAAATTGCTCGACGAAGGAATCGTCAAGAGGGAGATTTTTATTTTTCTTTTAATCCTTTAAACTCTTTATTATAATCTTTTTTTTTTCTCTCCGTTCTTGTGGTGGGAGAAATCGAACAAGGAAGGTCATCGGAATCCGGTGTAGGATTCTGTGAGAAATCATCCCTGGGAAGGGACGTCTAGATTGGGTGATCTAGCGAGGCTCTAAGACCCTTTCTTACATGACGGTGAAGTGCCGGCTCGAAGACTTTTCTTGGAGGAAAGTGTGAGAGCCAGTCGGTCGGAGGAGAGGGTTGTTATAGAAAAACAAATGCTTTTTCATTCACCACGTTCGATCTTTGGCATCATGGAGATCAAGATTTTGTTATTGTAAACTGTTGTTGATTAAGTTTTCACTGAAATTCATTACATGTTTCTTCGCTTTTGTATACCGCTATGAATGTTGGTTTCAGTTGTCCTGAAGATTGCATAAACCTCCAAGGGAGAATATTCCCAGGAAAATGAGTTCTGTGACATACCGCCGCGCCCTAACTACCTAGCGCGTCGTGGTAGCTTCCAGAACGAGTTATCCACTGGTTCAAAATAATTCAAATTTTCGATTAGCGACAAACCTTATTCACTCCCGCCCTCTAAGGTTGGCCACCCGATCCAACACGTGGTATTAGAGGGAGGTTACTTCAAAACGGCTTAAAAACATAAAGTAAGATGGACAATGTAGTTCATGCATTTACTGAGGGATGGGGTGTGAGTAGACCCCCATTGTTCTTGGGGAGTTACTATAGTCACTGGAGAACATGAATGAAAATCATTTTGATGACCCAATGTATGGACGTGTGTGCCATGATCAAGACGAAATACACTACACCCACCACCACTGTAGGTGATATCGTGTTGGTCAAACCACATGATAAATGGGATGACATTGATAAGCTTAAATGTATGAACAATGCCAAAGCTATGAACTCTTTATTTTGTGCATTGGATAAAACTAAATTTAATAGAATCTGTAACTCTGAAACTGCATATGAAATATAACATCTACTTGAGCTTACTTAGGAAGTTACCTCACAGGTGAAGGAGTTGAAGCTCTTCTGACTCGAGTGTAAATATGAACAATTCTAGATGGAGATCAACGAGGATTTGAACAGCATGTACACAGACTTCACCAAGATTGTCAATGCCTCACGATCCCTAGGGAAGAGCAACTCAAATGGAATCTGGTGAGGAAGATCCTGTGATATTTTCCTCCTCGTTTTAACCCGAAGGTGACTGCAATTGCTGAATCACATGATATCAGCACACTAGAGGTAGAGAGCCTCATTGGAAACTAAAAGACACATGAACTTGAATTGAGGATTTAGTTTGAGGAGTATCCTAGGGAGATAAATAAGAAGGGGTTGGAACTGAAGGCCGTAAGGGAGAGAAAGGCTGTTGAAGAATCTGAGAATGATGACAAGGAAAACATCTATGTGTAACACCCCAAAATTCAGAAGTGGGAAAAAATGTGAGTGACACGACCTGGGACACGGGCGTGTCCCATGGCGTGTCTTTCTTGGGTGAACGGTCGACGAACTCAACATTTGACCTCAGGCATGCCTGGCACACGGCCAGAGACACGGGCATGTCACAAGGCCGTGTGAGTCTCGGGTGATTTCGAATTTTTGCAGCCTGAGGAACACGGCCATAGACACGGTCATGTTGGTAGGCGTGTCGGGTGACACGGCCAATGAGACGGGCGTGTCACATGGGCATATACTGGAGTTAATGAGTCGGTTGAGCACCGCTTAGGGAACACGGCCATGGACACAGGCGTGTCATAGGCCGTGTTAGTCAAAATTTATGATTTTTGGTGATATCGTGGCCATCCATTCCTTCAGCCTGGATCCAAGGGCTGAGAGGCCTCCCTGTCTTCTTAAGGCCGAGAATGGGTTGGGGAAACTCATTTGGCTTTTGACATTCTATTACTACACTTCTATAGAGAGTAAGAGAGAGGAAGGAGGAGGAGGAGTTGGGCGCTGGTCACCGGTGGTACTGCGGTTTGCTGATGAGAGATCCAAGGCCGACGTTGCGGAGGAAAAGCTCTTGTGAGTCATTCGAGCCAGCTTGGAGCTCATGTCACCGAAGCGGTCTTCGAGGGTAACGACTTTTCTTCATAGCCATGTAAAGGCTCCCTTTTTGAATATGCACATGTTTCCCCCACCATCGGGTGGTCGGTTATGGGGATCATTGGGTTGATTCATGAAATCCCCAAGTGGTTAGTATATAGATCCGGAAATGAAAGTACAGAATAGACATGCTGTGTGAAGCCCATCTGGACAGGTTGGTCTTGATTGGTGATGTTGCATATGAACCGGAGAAGACTCTGGGATAAACGTGTAGTTTAGGGGTCGACGGATTGGACCTGTGAAGGAAGTAGCGGGAAGTACTGGAGTGGTAGTCCAGGAAAATATCTTTGTCATGCTTGTACTGTTGGATCATGCCTGTGAAGATAATTGCAGGAAGTACGGGATGGAAGTCCGGGAAAGGCTTATTGTAATGCTGAATGTTTAGGTGGTACCTATGAAGAGAGTAACAGGAAGTACTAGCATGGTAAGCCAGGAAAGACCACTGACATTTGTGACATGCGTGGTGTGGTACCTGCAGAAGCAGGAAGTACTGGTGTGCCCAGGAAAGACCCGCCGACGCTGTGATCTTTGTGGTGTGGTACCTGTTAAGGCAGGAAGTACTATTGTGCCCAGGAGAGACCCGCCAATATTGTGCTAGAAATGGGTGGCAGAGGATACCCAGGCTGTAATGCCAAACAGGATCGGTGAGACCAACCCGCGCCTTTTATGTGCCGCGAGTACATGGTACTCGGTGATGGCAAAGGCTATTTGAGCAACGACGGGTGGAGGATCCGACCTACGCTATGTCCGTCTGACGTGAGACCTGAAAGTGTGGTCTGTTGGAGCACATAGTGAGAGTCTTAGGCCTTCGAGCCATGTCACAATGGGGGGCTACGGGCCATCCCGGTACGTTAATACTAGAACTCCGGTTGCACACCATGGAGTAAATGCTCAAGTGATTTGCCGTTGGGTTGCGACCCTGATACGGTGGTGGGCAACTGGTTTGCCGGTACACCAAGAATGTGCCCTGAGTGCACGGATCGTTAGGCCGCGTGGCTGACGATTGTGATGGAATGGATGTGCGTGAGTGCACAATGAATGAGCTATAGATATATATATGCTTGTACATGCTATGCTTTGCAGGGAAGAATACCGCTGCCCCGAGAGAAGGGGTAAGGTCGTTATAATTTGGTCAGCGGAATGCTGACCGTTGCCTCTTTTGCCACCATTGGGTGGCCTGTCCCTGTGCAGGTGTTGGAGAGCCAAGCGGGACGTATAAGGGCTGAAGTCCTCAATGTGTTTGAGGAACCTGCGCGTTCCTATTTTGTTGTGATTGCTTGTGTGCGGTCGCTAATGTGTGTGTCTTGTCCACCTTTAGGTGACACGAAGTGGAGCTGGGCCGTCGGAGCCCCAGTGTTCTGAAGAAAGTACAGCACCAGCCGAGGTGCCTACACCTCCACCATCTGTGGAAACCGTTCGATTAGTTGCTGAGGCTGTATTTGCCATGATGCAAGGCCTGCCAGTTGGGCAGGCACTGCCGGTTTTGAGACCAGAACAGGTGGCGGCAAGGCCAGAACCTATTGCGACTGTAGATCCTCGAGCGGCTGAACGGCGGTTGACGCGGTTTATGAGTTTTCACCCGCCTACGTTTTCGGCAGCAGGATCTCCTACGCAGGATGAGAATTGGTTATCACGCGTCAAGAGGATTATGACGGCGATAGGGTCGGAGGAACATCAAAATGTTACCTTAGCTACCTTCCTACTTGAAGGAGAAGCGAGATTATGGTGGGACGAGATGGAGTTGCATCACTTGGGGGGGGGAGACCGTTGACAAAAGTGACCATGGAGGAATTCTCTCGACTCTTCCTAGCGAAGCACCTTCTCGTGGCATAGCGTATAGCCATGGAGAATGAATTCCATAGATTAACGCAAGGAGATGGCAGTGTTGAAGCGTACCTGCATGAGTTTACTCGCTTGGGACGGTATGCGGGTTCAATATTTGCTAATGAGCAGAGGAAGACAAATCAGTTCTACGAAGGATTGCATGACGATCTGAGGTTCCTGCTTTTGTGTTCGGTGAACCAGGGCTTCCATACGTTAGTAGACACTGCGTGCGCGCTGGAGAAAGACATGAAGAGGGGAAGAGGGCCTTGGCTGTGACACAGCCAGAGTTTAAGTTGCCCCGACCGGCAAAGTCATTCTATAAGAAGAAGTGGGGCAAGAGGCCCAAGACGGTTGGACAAGCTCCTTCTTCAGTTGCCTCGGGAGCAACGTCGTGGGCCACCTCAAAGTCGGAGACTCGTACGTGTTTTATGTGTGGACGGGTGGGGCACATCGCCCGTGACTATCGGGTGCCTCCAAAGAATGAAAAGAAGGTTGGAGCATCATATGCTGAGAAGGGCAAAGCAGTGGTGGAATCCTCTACATCTCAGGCGCAGCCCCATGTCTACAATCTTGGCCTGCAGGAGGCCATTAAACAAAGTGACGTCGTCACAGGTATGACTTTAGTTTTGAGTATTATTTTGTTTGTATGCTTTGTTTATTGCATATGTGTATGTGGCTTGTGTGTAATGCGATTACTACAGACTTTGTACTGATTCGGAACACGCTAGCGCGACCACTGTTTGATATGGTTGCGTCACATTCTATTCTGTCTCGAGAGTTTATAGCGCGGCTTGGGATACCCAGTCATGTAAAGGCAGATAACGTCAGAGTGGTGTTGCCAAATGGGTGTATGATGCTTGCGGATCAAGCCCGCGATGTGGCAGTGCATATAGGAAGTTTGTATTTCTGTTTGACGGCATCTGTATTACCGATATCGGAATTTGACGTGACATTTGGGATGGATTGGCTTGCGGAGCAGCATGCCTTGATTCATTGCCAATCCAAAGAGATCACGTTGGGCCAGAATACCGAGCAGGAGACGAAGTTCGCTGGTATGCGATGATGGCGACGTTGTCCCACCATTTGCTCGTGATGATCGTGACCGTTTGATTTGTGGCGATGATGTACCGCCATTTGTTCATGATGTCGTTGAAGACCATGATTTATGTTGATCGTTACCGCAACCGTACGTTTGAAGACTCGGATGGATGATGCCGCAACAATAATTTTGATGCACGTCATCGCCGCTACAACGCCATCACCGTGATAATTATTTTGCTACAACACCATCGCTGCTACAACGCCATCGTCGCGACAATAATTTCGCTACAACGTCATCGCCGCTACAACGCCATCGTCGCGACAATAATCTAATAATTATAGTATTATATTATATTTATTAATTTTCTTGTTGCATTGTTTTAATTTGAGAGTTTTTATTTCATGCATTTAGCTATTGTATTTGTTATATCATGTTTATGATGGGTGCATATAACCATCATGTGTTTATTTTATTTGAATGGAGGAGATTGAGTGGTGTAAGCTATAAAAGGCCATCTTTATGAAGGATTTAAGAGAAGAATGAAAAGAAAAAAATCTAGAATTCAAGTTTTGAATTTTCCCCCTCTTTTCTCTTTCCCTCTAAGGTAAATTTTGGCCCCTCCTTGTTTCTCCTCCTCTCTTGGCCGCCGGCCTCATCTTCTTCCCCTCTCCTCCCTCCTCTCGTCTTCTCCACAAAATCCTTTCTCCTCTCCACTATGAGTAACAAATCAAAGAACTCCTCTTCTTGAAGAATTCGGCAAACATCCTTTCCCCCTCCTTGGGTGAGTTCGGTCAAGGACAACAACTTCGGCGACGACGAAACTTCTCTGACGTGAAGCAAGGAAGGTGGACGAGTTTCTCTCCGTTCGGCGTGACTCCGGCGGAGCCATGGAAGAGCGAACCATTTTTCATCGGAATCATCTATTCCGATTGGGGTAACAAAAATTACTACTCTTGTGTGATTCCCTCTTAGATAGATCTTGTGGTGGTTTTCTTTGGCGTTGCTTCCGAACTTTTGACTTCATCGTGGTTTTGATCCGAACGATATTGTTATCTTCTTTTGATCTATTTTAAGTTCTTGAGAATTGGAGGATCTCGTTTTCTTTTTGTTGGGAGAGATCTACCATTTTCGAATCGTTTAATTTTGGTGGATCTCTTTTGGTACAACACACGCTCGAACGGATCGGGTCGATCCATTTCGTTTGAGAGAATATTGGTTCATCGCCTCTATTTGATCTATAAGGGTGTACCGAACCCGTGCGTTAGCATTAGATTGATATTATTGTGAATCGGGTGCGCTGCGTTTAAATTGTGCGAGCGTAAAATTGAAACGAGTAAGAACATTTCGGTGTCTTTGTCCATTGCGGCTCGTTACGAGACGTAGCCTGCATCATGCGAGGAGTTGGAGGGACATTGATGTCTGCCCTCCAAGCTGTCAAAGCTGTTCGGAAGGGCGCGGAGTTATACTTCACGCTAATTCAGGCGGTGGAGCCTAAGGCCAGTATGAGTGATGTTCCGATCATATCGGAGTTTACAGATGTGTTTACCAAGGATCTCCTTGGGCTACCACCCCAGCGAGAGATTGACTTCACGATAGAGCTGGTGCCAGGTGCGAAACCTGTGGCCCGCTCGCCATATCGCGTTGTGCCAAAGGAGATGGCGGAGTTAAAAGTCCAACTGCAAGAATTGCTGGAGAAGGGTTATATATGCCCAAGCATGTCACCTTGGAGCGCCCCTGTGCTTTTTGTGAAAAACAAATACGGGAGTTTGCGGTTGTGTATGGATTACCGTGAGCTGAACAAGCTGACTGAGAAGAACAAATATCAAATTCCGCGGATTGATGAGCTGTTTGATCAGCTAGTGGGATCGACTGTCTATTCCAAGTTGGATTTGAAATCTGGTTATTACCAATTGAGAATCCGGGAAGGTGACAATCCCAAAACCGCATTTGGAACGCGTTACGGGCATTACGAATTCACGGTGATGTCATTTGGACCGTGTAATGCGCCCTCGGTGTTTATGGATTTGATGCACCGTACGTTCCGCGAGTACGTGGACTTGTTCATGATAGTGTTCAGTGATGACATCCTGGTGTACTCGAAGTCTAAAGTTGAGCATGACACCCACTTGCGGTTGGTGTTGAACACATTGTGGCAGAACAAGCTCTATGCCAAGTTCTCGAAGTGCGAGTTTTGGCTATCATCAGTGGCTTTTCTAGGCCATGTGGTGAGTGGAGCGGGCATAGCAGTGGATCCTGCAAAGATAAGGGCCATAGAGGAGTGGCCGGTGTTGTCCTCAGTGGCCGAGGTCAGGAGCTTCCTTGGACTTGCGGGCTACTATCGAAGATTTGTTGAGAATTTCTCGCGGATCGCTTTCCGTTAACCACGCTAACGAGAAAAGATCAGAAGTTCGTCTGGACGCCTGAGTGAGCACGAGCTTTTGAAGAGCTGAAGGTTCGGTTGACCACGACGTCGGTGTTGTCTTCGCCATGTGTAACCGATGGATTTGTAATCTATAGTGATGCCTCAGGGAGAGGCTTAGGCTGCGTTCTTCTGCAGAATGGATAGGTGATTGCTTATGGCTCACGCCAGCTGAAGGTGAATGAGCGAAATTATCCCATCCAAGACTTAGAATTGGCGACGGTAATTTTTGCACTAAAGCTGTGGCGACACTATCTTTATGTAGTGAAGGTGGAGATCTATACAGATCACAAGAGCCTAAAGTACCCAATGGAACAGAAGGACTTCAACATGCGACAACGAAGGTGGTTGGAGTTCCTTGGGGACTACACTTTCAAGATTCACTATACTCCCGGGAAGGGAAACATCGTCGCGGATGCATTGAGTCGGAGAGCTCCGGCTATAGCGAATTGGTTGCAGAGGCATGATGAACGTCTCATCTAGGAGCTAGAAGCGTTAGAGATTTCTTGTGTTGGCAAGAATT
The DNA here is from genome assembly GCA_039583875.1 of Platanthera guangdongensis. NCBI lineage: Eukaryota > Viridiplantae > Streptophyta > Magnoliopsida > Asparagales > Orchidaceae > Platanthera > Platanthera guangdongensis. The sequence continues at coordinate 44,947,912 of CM077154.1, forward strand.
CCACGCCAATGCATGTCTGAACTGGACGGAGGTGCAATGTGACCTTGCAGACCTGATTCGACGAGCAACGGGGTTAGATGAAGATCTCTTCCGCTATGTTAAAGAGGGGCTAGAGGTCTTTTGTGGAAAGAGAGCCGTTTGTGCGTCCCGAATGTGGGTAAATTGCGGGAAGAACTGATGTATGAAGCGAATTATACAAAATATTCCATCCACCCCGGGAGCACAAAGATGTTCAATGATATGAAAAAGCAATTCTGGTGGCCAGGGCTAAAGAGAGATGTGGCTCTTTATGTGGCCAAATGCCAAACATGTGCGATTGTCAAGGCGGAATGCCAAAAGCCGAGTGGGTATTTGAAGTCGCTGCCGATTCCAGAGTGGAAGTTTGATGATATTTCCATGGATTTCGTGCATGGGTTGCGAAGATCTCAGCGAGGGAATGACTCCATCTGGGTGATTGTCGACCGGCTAACGAAAGTAGCACATTTTCTCCCAAACAGGCGGGATGATTCAGTTGAAAGTTTGGCAAAATTATATGTTGACCAGATTGTGTGGCTTCACGGTGTTCCTCGGAGCATCGTCAGTGATCGAGATGGGCGGTTCACGTCAAATGATTGGAGGCTAGTTCACCAGCTGTTGGGCACGAAGTTGACATTCAGTACGGCCTTTCATCCCTAGACGGATGTCCAAACTGAATGGACCAACAGAACGATGGAGGACATGCTCAGGATGTGCGCCCTAGACTTCGGAAAGAGATGGGAAGATCATTTCTACATGGTGGAGTTTGCATACAATAATAGCTACTAGGAGAGCATCGTTATGGCACCGTATGAGGCTCTGTATGGACGGAAGTGTCGTACGCCTTTAGCTTCGATAGAGGTAGGCGAAGCCACAGTGTATAACAGAAATGAAATCGATGAAGCAAATTCAACAATTCATACTGTTCGGGAACGACTATTGATTGCTCAAGATCGGCAAGCGAAATACTACAACGCTAAACACCGGAACATGGAGTTCGCGATCGGTGACTGGGTATACTTGAATATCAAACCCTTCAAAGGAGTATCCATGATTCGACGATAGAAAAAGTTGAGTCCAAGATACCTTGGTCCGTTTGAAGTGGTCGAGCGAGCTGGGGAAGCTGTGTATCGGCCAGCTCTTTCGGCAGACTTGAGTGGCTTGCATGATGTCTTTCACATCTCGGTGCTGCGGAAGGCCGTGAAAGATCCAACACAGGTGATCAGGAATGATCGTGTGCCGGTAGAGTATGGGCAAACAACGATGGTTAGGCCCATTCAGATCGAGGATCGAGCCGAGAAACAGTTGCAGAACAAGACGGTCGGGATGGTGAAAGTCTGGTGGGACAACTGCGGCCGTGAAGAGCTTACATGGGAGCAAGAGCAGACCATGCGAGCTGAGTTTCCCGAACTTTTTGTGTAATGGTCATACACTATATATCGACTGATATTAAACCGATTGTGGAATGAAAATAATTTTGTTTGAGTCCTTACTTTGTGCAAATTTCGGGGACGAAATTTTTGTAAGGAGGGGAGGGTTGTAACACCCCAAAATTCAGAAGTTGGAAAAAATGTGAGTGACACGGCCTGGGATACGGGCGTGTCCCAGGGAGTGTCCTTCCTGGGTGAACGGTCGACAAACTCAACATTTGACTTCGGGTGTGCCTGGCACACGGCCGGAGACATGGGCGTGTCACAAGGCCATGTGAGTCTCGGGTGATTTCGAATTTTTGCAGCCTGAGGAACACGACCACGGACATGGCCGTGTTGGTAGGCGTGTCGGGTGACACGGCCCATGACATGGGCGTTTCACATGGGCGTGTACTAGAGTTGATGAGTTGGTTGAGCACCGCTTAGGGAACACGGCCATGGACACGGGAGTGTCACAGGCCGTGTCAGGCAAAATTTATGATTTTTTGTGAAATCGTGGCCACTTCAGCCTGGCTCCAAGGGCTGAGAGGCCTCCCTGTCTTCTTAAGGCCGAGAATGGGTTGGGGAAACTCATTTGGCTTTTGACTTTCTCTTACTACACTTATAGAGAAAGAAAGAGAGAGGAAGAAGGAGGAGGTGGAGTTGGGTGCTGATCATCGGTGGTGTTGTGGTTTGCCGACGAGAGATCCGAGGCCGACGTTGCGGAGGAAAAGCTCTTGTGAGTCGTTCGAGCCAGCTTGGAGCTCATGGCACCGAAGCGGTCTTCAAGGGTAATGACTTTTCTTCATAGCCATGTGAAGGCTCCCTTTTTGCATATGCACATGATTCCCCCACCAGCGTGTGGTCGGTTAAGGGGATCATTGGGTTGATTCATGAAATCATCAAGTGGTTAGCATATAGATCTGGAAATGAAAGTACAGAATAGGCATGCTGTGTGAAGCCTGTAAGAACCGAACAAAAACAAACCGAAATGGTTTTAACTGAAACTTTATTATCCGAAAAAGGTATCTATTACAAAGGTATGCCCTCCCTTATATAGAATGGAGGAGAGATGAGAGAATACAAATAAGAGATGTGAGACTAAAAATTTACAGGACTAAGCGGACAATACAAAACAAACCGCACAAGCCGCGCGGTTATATAGAAGGGCTAACCGCACGGCTACCACCAGAGAGAAAGAGAGATTGCCAGGGTAGACCGCTAGACCGCCCGGTCTCCAAGCCGGCTGAGACAAACCACCAGACCGCGCGGTCTTCAACCCGCCAAGACAGACCGCCAGACCGCCCGGTCACCAACTTCAACACTCCCCCTAAAGCTGGAACATATATATCGATCATGCCCAGCTTGTCACAAACATGAAGAAACGAGGCGTATACTAGCTTGGTGAAGATGTCAGCCAGCTCTTTATTAGAAGTGACAAAGGGAGTGCAAATTTGTTCCTTTAAGATCTCTTCACGAATGAAATGACAGTCGACCTCAATGTGCTTTGTTCTTTCATGGAAGACCGGATTTTTGGAGATGTATATGGCGGCCTTGTTATCACAGAACATAGGTAGAGGATGGTTGTAGACCTCTCCTAAATCTAGCATGAGAGCCCGCAGCCATTTTAACTCGCAAGTGGTCGACGCCATACTACGATACTCAGCTTCTGCACTGGACCTGGAGACAACAGACTGCTTCTTGCTCTTCCAGTTCACCAGATTTCCCCCAACAAAGGTGCAAAAACCTGAGGTTGACTTGCGATCCCCATTGTCATCAGCATAACTTGCATTTGAGTATGCTTCAATCCTCAGATGACCAATCTTCTAAAAAAGTAATCCTTTCCCAGGCGCTGCTTTGACATACTCGAAGATCCGCAAGGCGGACTGTAGATGACACTCCCTAGGAGCTTGCATGAATTGACTCACCTTGCCCACAACATAGGAAATGTCAGGCCTGGTCACTGTGAGATATATGAGCTTACCAATCATACGCCTGTACCGCGAACTATCTGAAAGAGGAGGCGAATCATCTGTCCAAGTTTTGTCCTCTCCAGTTGCCATGGGGCATCGGGCAGGTTTTGCTCCAGTCAATCCTGCCTCTTTTAAAAGATCAAGGGCATACTTACGCTGAGAGAGAACTAAGGAGTCGGGCTTCCGAGAGATTTCGATCCCCAGAAAGTACTTTGGAGAGCCCATATCATTCGTGATCAGATGTTGGCGAAGATGTCGCTTTGTCAGGGCTAACCCTTCCTGGTCATCGCCAGTGAGAAGAATATCATCGATGTAGTCAGCAAGAACAACCAGCCCCGAAGGAGTTTTGCGAATAAATAGAGAGTGATCAGCAGAGCTTCGCGCAAAACCAATGGCCGCCACGATGCCGCTGAACTTGTCAAACCAAGATCGAGGCCTCTGCTTGAGGCCAAACCTCCCTCTGATACCATGTAAGAACCGAACAAAAACAAACCGAAATGGTTTTAACTGAAACTTTATTATCCGAAAAAGGTATCTATTACAAAGGTATGCCCTCCCTTATATAGAATGGAGGAGAGATGAGAGAATACAAATAAGAGATGCGGGACTAAAAATTTACAGGACTAAGCGGACTATACAAAACAAACCGCACAAGCCGCGCGGTTAGACAGAAGGGCTAACCGCACGGCTACCACCAGAGAGAAAGAGAGATTGCCATGGTAGACTGCTAGACCGCCCGGTCTCCAAGCCGGCTGAGACAAACCGCCAGACCGCGCGGTCTTCAACCCGCCAAGACAGACCGCCAGACCGCCCGGTCACCAACTTCAACAAAGCCCATCTGGACAGGTTGTTTTGGATTAGTGATGTTGCATACGAACCGGAGAAGACTCCGGGATAAACGTGTAGTTTAGGAGTAGACGGATTGGACCTGTGAAGGATGTAGCAGGAAGTACTGGAGTGGTAGTCTAGGAAAATATCTGTGTTATGCTTGTGCTGTTGGGTCATGCCTGTGAAGATAATAGCAGGAAGTACCAGATGGAAGTCCGGGAAAGGCCTATTGTAATGCTGAATGTTTAGGTGATACCTGTGAAGAGAGTAATAGGAAGTAATGGCATGGTAAGCCAGTAAAGACACCTAACATTTGTGATATGCGTGGTGTGGTACCTGCAGAAGAAGGAAGTACTGGTGTGAACAGGAAAGACCCGCCGACGCTGTGATCTTTGTGGTGTGGTACTTGTTAAGGCAGGAAGTACTGGTGTGCCCAGGAAAGACCCGCCAATGTTGTGCTAGAAATGGGTGGCAGAGGATACCAAGGCTGTAATGCCAAACAGGATTGGTGAGACCAACACACGCCTTTTATGTGCCGCAAGTACGTGGTACTCGGTGATGGCAAAGGCAATTTGAGCAACGGGGGGTGGAGGATCCGACCTGCGCTATGTCCGTCTGATGTGAGACCTAAAAGTGTGTTTTGTTGGAGCGCATAGTGAGAGTCTTAGGCCTTCGAGCCATGTCACAATGGGGGGCTACGGGCCATCCCGGTGCGTTAAGACTAGAACTCCGGCTACACGCCATAGAGTAAATGCTCAAGTGATTTACCGTTGGGTTGTGACCCTGATACGGTTGTGGGCAACTGGTTCGCCGGTACACCAAGAATGTGCCCTGAGTGCACGGATCGTTGAGATGCGTGGCTGACGATTATGATGGAATGGATGTGCGTGAGTGCACAATAAATGAGCTATAGATATATATGCTTATACATGCTATGCTTTGCAGGGAATAATACCGCTGCCCCGAGAGAAGGGGTAGGGTCGTTATAATTTGGTCAGCGGAATGCTGACCGTTGCCTCTTTTGCCACCATTAGGTGGCCTGTCCCTGTGCAGGAGTTGGAGAGCCAAGCAGGACGCATAAAGGCTGAAGTCCCTGTTGTTGCTGCTGCCACCGCCGCTAGCCCTTGAAGGCTAAAGAAATGAAATTGTAATGTTTTCTTTTGTGTGGTCGGCCTACGTGCCATTGTTTATGGCCACTTGTATGAAAGCCCTATAAGGCCTAAGGCCAACTCTTTGTCTTGTATGTGTTGTAAGACATTCCTATGAATATATAAACTATGGGGTTTTATATGTCGGACATTCAGGTGTGGAGTTCAAGTGTTCTATATAGGCTTCCACTAGAATGCAATGGGTTAGGGTGCGCTGCACTACTCTGGTTCCATACCGTGACTTCACCGCTCGTTTTGTGGTATATGCTGTGGGGCCCCGGCCGGACCTTCTAGTATATACGATATGAATGGATGGGGTTGTTAAACTATGTGCATGAATTCAACAGGTTCATGAAGAATCCAAGGGGCGGGGAAAACGTAAGAAATTCTTGAAGAGAGGAGCTGAATAACCCAGGAGGTGGAACAAGCCATCAAAGGAGATGGAGAGCGATGATGAGAAGTCCCATCCTGAGTGTTATCTCTGTCCCAAGCATGGGCACATAAAGAGGGAATGTCCAAGACTTCAGAAGGAGGAAAAGGAGAAGCAAACTGACATAGAGGGAAAAAGAAGGTGTTGAAGGAACTAACTTGGGACGAGGTTTCATCTGATGAGTCGAGCACCTCTAACTCGAGAAGTTAAGATGAGGCAAATCTGTGCGTCATGCGGAGAAATCATGTTGAATTTGACAATGAGTCCAGTGTCCAGAGAGACACTGAGGTAACTCCACCCTCCTATAATGAACTTCTTGAGATTTATGAACACCTATGTGAGAATTTAGATAGTGTTATACTTGAGAAAAAGACCATTCAAAATGAAAACAAGAGAATTAAAAAAGACAGAAAATTTAAAAAAATGATTTAATAAAATGTGGCAAAGAGAAGACCGTGTGTTTAGAATGTCCTTACTTGATGACAATGACCGAAGAGCAAAAATGTTGGAACACCCTATTACTAATTTGGGTCAGGATCACTATATCTCTAGGAACCTGTGCTTGACCTTCTGTATAGCTTAATAGGTCAATTAGAATTGAGTCTAAGGGTTAGAAGTCTAGGTTTGGAAGCTGCCCTGAAGACCAGGATTCTCTGTCTGGAGACTAAGTATGATCGTCGAGCTCAGCACGACGATTCATCGAACTCCGATCGACGATCGTCTAGCTCAACTTCGACAGATCGTCGAACTCCATTCGACGATCGCTGAGTTCAACTTCGACAGATCGTCGAACTCCATTCGACGATCGCTGAGCTCCACTTCATAATATCGTCGAACTCCATTCGACGATCGGTGAGCTCAGGTCGACGATTTTGACTCTGCTTTGGATCTTTATCTCTGAGCTCAGTTCAACGATCTTTGAGCTCAGATCGACGATATTTTGCTACTGTGTGTTTCTAGGTCTTTGAGCTCAGCTCGACGATAGCAGAGCTAAGTTCGACGATTTCAGATAACTTCCAGAATTCAAATTCAAAATCAGTTAGGAGTTATTCTGCAATTAATTCAGAGATTTGCTAGCCGTTTTCATTTAATTCTGGACCAAGTTTCAAGGGATTTTTCAAGGAATGTATATGTGGACTTTCCTCTAGAAGAGATTATGCAATTAAGGATGCAGTTAATGCAGGCCAACAGATATACTTGATAGAGAATGTTATTCTACTCTATACCAGAGAATAAGATTAAGGATTTTTGAATCTCTCAACAGAGAACACACAATACAAAGAGAGAATACTGACTACAGAGAACTCTCAAAAAAATCTTCTGTCTCAAAAAAGTCTGAAGAACACTCATCCAAGGAGATCAAGTTTTCAAAATCTTCAGATCTCTTTAGCTTTCAAAGTGTTCAAGGCCAACATTTTTTTTTCAGACTCCAGACACTCAACATTTCAGCTATTGCTGAAATCATCTATTGCTGGAGTTCAACCTTTGAAGGCCTATCACCCTCAGCAAAGCTTTTCTTCCTGAAGATCTCAAGGATTCAGAGGGAGCTTTGACATCAATCCACTTAGTCTTCTCAGTTGTTTGAGAAAGAGAAGACTGCCATCACTCTCTCACCCCCACTCTGTAAAGGGTTTTTCAAACTCCCTTCAAAAGTTTGAACCTGGTTTTTGAGCACCTTGTCAAAAGCTCATTGGTGGCAAGACACCTGATCAAAAAATCTGCTTTGGTTTTTGAGCACCTTATCAAAAGCTCATTGGTGCCCAGGACACCTGATCAACTCATCCTGCAGTGGATTCCTACCTAGGGTGGTAGAAGTGTGGATGTACCCAAGTTTGGGCAACCACTATATTTCCTTGTGTCTTCTGGTTTTGCTTACTTTCATTTTTGTTTCTGGCCTTGATTTTTTTGTGCTTAGTTTTTACTTTTCTTAGTGCTGTGATTATATTTATGTTTTGCTTCCCTGCTCACACATATTATAACAATTGTTGTAAAAGTTTATAAAAGTTTTAAAGCACCATATACTCTATTCACCCCCCCCCCCTATTTAGAGTATATCAGATCTAGTTGCACTTTTAATTGGTATCAGAGGGAGGTTGGTTAAACATACCATACCTGATTGGTTGTACAAGCTAACACCTGAACCCAAAGATCCCAAACTAGATCTGTTTTTCTTTTGTAGTGTATTATTAGATTCTATTTGCACAAATCATGGCCCAAAACAAAGATTATGCTAGCACCAGACCTTCAGTGTGCAATCTTTCCAAGTTTGCACTTTGGAAGGCAAGGATCAGACTTTACATGAATTCTATTGACGAAGATATCTTTAATTCTGTTTTGACAGTGTGTCCAAGACCCCCAGAGAACACAAGCACAAATGCTGTGCCACCTCCATCAGGAACAGATGCTGACATCAAGAGATGGAAGGTAGCTGATGCTAAGGCTATGAATATCCTAGCCCAGACAATGTCAGATGACATATTTCAAAAGGTAGCTGAATGCAATTCAGCCAAGGAAATTTGGGACAAGCTCTCAGAAATAGTCTCAGGCTCAGCTGATGAGAGAAAGGACAGAAGATCTCATCTCATCTCCCAATATGAGAATTTCAAGAAGGGAGAGACTGAGTCAGTGGGAGACATGTACAACAGACTAAGTCTAATTGTCAGTGAACTAAGGACATTGGACAAAGAGATCTCTCTAACTGAACTTAATGACAAGATCCTAATGTGCTTCCCCAGCACTTGGGATTCAAGAATCTGGTCAATTAAGGATGCCAGAATTCTGAATGAGATCACAACTGAAGCTTTTTTGGGTAAGCTCAAATCTTATGAGCTACTCATCAAGAATAGAGAGGAAGAACAGAAGGCTGCCTCACCAGCCACAAGGAAAGAGAAGACCATAGCCTTCAAGGCAACTGAGGATCTGCCTGAAGATAAAGACACAGGCAATGATGAACTACTCAGCTTGTTGGTCAAAAGATTCTACAAGATGGTCAGAAAGGACTTCAGAAGAAGATCATAAAAGGAGCAGGATAAGCCAAGGTATGACAAGTCCATTGGTAATAATAAAGACATTATTTGCTTTGGTTGCAGGAAACCAGGGCACATAGTTCCTGACTGTCCAGAGAACAAGAACAAGGACAGAAGGGACAGAAAAGAAAGAAGAAAGGAGAAAGGCTCCAAAAGGAATAGAAATGACAAACCTTCTTCAAGCAAAAATAAGCATACAAGAAAAGGGTTTGCTGCTGAATCCTGGAGTGAGACAGAAGAGGAGTCAGAAACCTCATCCAGCTCCAGTGATGATGAGGATGATGCAGAAGAAAAGGAGTTCTGCATGATGACAATCAATGCCTCACAGCATAACTCAGAAGAAGAGGAGTCAGAGTCAAACTCAGAGACCCAACCTGAAGAAGATCAGGTAATTGGTTCTTTTGATTTTAGTTCAGAAGATTTTAAATCTGAATTTAAAGCACTGTGTTTAGACCTGCTAAAGTCTGAGCAAGAGATTATCTCTCTCAGAAATCAATTATCTGAACACAACACTTTAAAGTCAGAAAACCTCAAACTCTCTCAGGAGTTGGAGAACTGTAGGGAACAGATAGCTTCACTGAAAAGTGAGCTCTCTGAGGCCAAGAAGCTTGAAGAATCCCTTAATGGGAGAAGCATCAAGCTGATGGACATCACAAGCATAGTGAACTCTAGATTTAATAGTACACTGGGCTTGGGTGCTTCACCCAGCCAACCTATTGTTCTAACAACCCCAATCAAATTCATTTCTGACAAAGGAAAGGGAGTTGTAGAGGTTGCTAGGAAAAATTCTCATCTGCCTCAGAAAACCAAGTCCCAGCAGAAATCGTCGAACAGAGATCGACGATCGCCGAATGAAGATCGACGATCGCCGAACGCAGCTCGACGATCTCAGGAAAAATCGTCGAACACTGATCGACGATCTCAGCCAAAGTCGTCGAACGCAGGTCGACGATCTCATATACCTGACCTCATCCATAGTCGACCGTCGAACGGAGCTCAACGATCTGACTCAAGATCGTCGAACGCAGCTCCAAGATAGTCGAACAGAGGTCAGAGCTCTGGAAAATTTTTTAAAGGCAAGTCAAAATTGAATCCTAAGGGTCCTACATCCCAAATCTTTAACCCTTATACTGAATGGATTATACCTCCAAGGAGATATCATCCTGAAGGATATAAGAGTCAACCTGGGATGTCTTTTATATCAGAATTTAAAGGTTATCAACCTAGGCCCAAGGTAAACTGGGTCAAAAACAAATGTATTGTCTTATGTGCAGGTGAAGACCTATCCAATATCTAACCAGCAATGGTATTTGGATAGTGGGTGCTCTAAGCACATGACAGGGAACAAGGACAACCTCACATCCTTTAGAGCCAAACTTGGACCCAAAGTTATCTTTGGTGATTCAAACTTTGGACAGACTAAAGGATATGGTACAGTCCATATTGGTTCAGTAACTTTCAAGAAGGTAGCCTATGTGGAAGGACTGAAGCACAACCTAATCAGCATCAGTCAGCTGTATGATGAAGGCTACCAGGTGACCTTCAGCAAAGCCTTATGCAAAATCAAGTCAGAGGACAACACAACAGTGTTGACAGGTAAAAGGAAAGGTAACATCTACCTAGTAGATTTTCTTTCAACTGATGTAGATATCTGCTAGTTTAACTCTGTCTGTAGACCAAATGTTTTATGGCATAAGAGATTAGGTCACCTAAACCTTAGAACTATTGCTAGGCTATCCAAGGACAACCTTGTTAGAGGACTACCTTCTGGCCCCTACAAGAAGGAAGGACTCTGCAGGGCTTGTCAATTAGGCAAGCAAACTAAAAACAGCTTTAAGTCACTTAATAAGAGTGATTCACCTAGGATATTGTATCTGTTACACATGGATCTTTTTGGACCCATCACAGTACAAAGCCTAGGAGGGAAATCCTATACTTTAGTAGTTGTAGATGACTTCTCTAGATTCACTTGGGTGTTCTTTCTAAGGAAGAAGTCTGATAACTTTATGTGTCTGACAGAGTTTCTCAAATGTATACAGATTGAGTTCAATACTCACATTGCCCTGATCAGAAGTGATCATGGGACAGAGTTTGATTCTCTTCTTATGCAAGAGTTCTATCAGAGTGAAGGGATCAGACATACTTTCTCAGCTCCTAGAACTCCTCAACAAAATTGGGTAGCTGAAAGGAAAAATAGAACCCGTATTGAATCTGCCACTACAATGTTGTCAGATGCTCATCTACCTCTATCCTTTTGGGCAGAGGCAGTGAACACCTCCAACTATATGCTGAACAAAAGTCTGATACATAAACTAAAGGGAAAGACTCCCTATGAATTACTCAAAGGGAAGAAACCTAAAGTTGACTATTTTAGAGTCTTTGGTTGTATTTGCTACATTCACAATAATGACAAGAGATATTTAGCAAAATTTCAAGCCAAAGCTGATGAAGGAGTGTTTTTGGGATACTCCATGATCAGCAAGGCCTATAGGGTCTATAATAAATCATCTTTGAAAATTGAGGAATCTGTTCACATTTCATTTGATGAAACTAACATGTCTTTCAAGGAGAAGAATTCTTCTACCATAGAACCTTTGCAGGAACATTCTCTAGTTGAAGATATGAACAAGTTACAGGTTGCTCAAGAGGATGAAAGCAGTGAAGATGAAGAAAATGCTCAACACATTGAAGCACAACCTAAAGAGCCAGTTGTTGTACCACAAGAGGAAACAACAACACAGGTTGGTGAACAATCAACACCCCCTGTTGATTTAGTAACATCAAGAGACCATCCAATTTCCCAAATAATTGGAGAAATCTCAGCTGGTGTGCAAACCAGAAATCAGGTCAACCAAAACCTATTGCACACCTGCTTCCTATCTCAAATTGAACCTCAGTCCATTCAAGATGCAGAGCAAGATCCACACTGGATCATTGCAATGCAAGAGGAGTTGCATCAATTTGAGAGAAACAAAGTATGGGAACTAGTGCCAAAGCCTAAGGATCATTCCATTGTTGGAACAAAATGGGTATTCAGAAACAAACTGGATGATCAAGGAGTAATTATAAGGAACAAGGCAAGGCTATGTTGCTCAGGGATACTCTCAAGAAGAAGGAATCGACTACGACCAGACTTTTGCACCTATTGCAAGATTAGAAGCCATCAGAATATTTCTAGCTTATGCAGCTCACAAAGGCTTCAAAGTATATCAGATGGATGTCAAAAGTGCTTTCTTAAATGGAGACATCAAAGAGGAAGTTTATGTCAGACAACCTCCAGGTTTTATCTCTCCAACTTATCCTGATCATGTTTTTAGACTGAACAAAGCATTATATGGTCTCAAGCAAGCTCCCAGAGCATGGTATGAGACCCTAGCATGCTTTCTCTTGGAAAATGGTTTTATAAGGGGTAGAGTAGACAAAACTCTTTTTATTAGAACTCATAAGTCCCATACCCTACTAGTACAAATTTATGTAGACGATATCATTTTTGGTTCTACTGACTCAAAATTGTGCAGAAGGTTTTCTAACCTAATGCATTCTAAATTTGAGATGAGTAGCATGGGTGAGCTATCCTTCTTCCTAGGATTGCAAATCAAGCAACATGCTGAAGGCATCTTCATTTCTCAAACCAAGTATGCACATGAATTGGTTAAGAAATTTGGTATGTCTGAGGCATCTTGTATGAAAACACCCATGCCTACTAATGCTGTATTGGATGCTGATGAACATGGGAAACCTGTTGATCAGACAACATATAGAGCAATGATTGGCTCTTTACTGTATCTTACAGCTAGTAGACCAGATATAATGTTTGCTACATGTATATGTGCTAGGTTCCAAGTAAGCCCTATAGAGTCACACCTAACATTAGTAAAGAGGATTCTTAGGTATGTTAAAAGTTGTCCAAATCTAGGTCTCTGGTATCCAAAAGATTCAGCATTTGAGTTAACTGGATTCTCTGATACTGACTATGCTGAATGCAGAATTGACAGGAAAAGCACCAGTTGAACCTGTCAGTTCCTTGGTGACAGACTTGTCTCTTGGTTTTGCAAGAAACAAACATCTGTGTCAACTTCTACTGCTGAAGCTGAATATATGGCTGCAGGCAGTTGTTGTTCACAAATCTTGTGGATTCAAAACCAACTCCTAGACTATGGTTACAACTTAGAGAAGTCTAAAATCTTTTGTGACAATACTAGTGCTATTTCCATAGCTCAAAATCCAGTCCTCCATAGTAGGACAAAACACATAGAGATTAGGCATCACTTCTTAAGGGATAATGTTGAAAAGAATAAAATTGAATTACATTATATCCCAACTGATTTACAAAGGGGAGATATTTTCACCAAGCCTTTGGATGAAAAGAAACACACCTTCTTCCTAAATCAGTTAGGAATGTTAGATGGAGGAAGTCTTAAATAATATCCAAGACTTTGAAAGTTTAAAAATTGACCAATACTAGGCAAACATTCTGATTTTTCTTAGTGTCTAGAATTTTTCTGATCTCTGAATTGCGCTCGACGATTTGCCCCAAGATCGTCGAACGGAGATCGACGATTTCCAAAATCGTCGAACTGAGTTCAGCGCCTCTCAGAAAGTATGAACTATCTCTTCCGCTCAACGATCGTCGAACGGCGCTCGACGATTATATTCTCTGAACAATCATTGAACGGAGATCGACGCTCTCCAATATCGTCGAACGGAGATCGACGATGTTGAAGACTCTTCAGATTCCTTTAGAAGCCTCGATCGTCGAACTGAGTTCAACGATCCTTCCAATTATGCATCGAACACTAATATAAAACTCTTTTTTCGCCGTCGTTCTCATTTGCGCTTTCGATTTCTCTGCAAGAATTTTCTTTCCCTCCAAACAGTTCTACGCTTGGTCGTTTTGTTTGTTGAGTTTTTGCAGGAACAATGGCTGTGTCAGTTGCTGTCCTAGCTGCAATGAAGTTTGATGCAGGTTTTGACATTGATCTGGAATCCTTCAGCACCACTGACCAGGTTTTCCAAGATATACTGGGTTTGTTCAAGGATCAGAATCTAACTGCTATCATGACCACCAGGATCAAGCTGTCTTCTGATGAAATCAAGGAATGGGTTTATACTGCCCATAATCAGGATAATAACACCATAGTTGGGTCCATAGATGGAAATCAGGTACCCATGACCCCAACCATTCTATCAGAAGTGTTTGGACTGAGAAATGGAGAAGATATTGCTGAGTTATCTGGAGAAGAGTATTCTGACCTGCTTGCCAGGATGGGTCATCCAGAGGGAAACCCTAGCAAGCTCTTCAAGAGGAATCTATCTGTTGAATATAGGTTCCTGGCAAATGTGGTAGGGAAAGTGCTGCTGGCAAAGCACTCTGCCCATGATACAATATCCAGATATCAGCTCTGTCTCATGGGAGCTCTTGTGTATAAGAAAACTCTGAACTGGGGAGAGATCTTCTTTGACCTAATCAAAAAGAAAATAAACATGAGTTTTGTTAATTTTGGTAGAATTATTGGAGTTTTTCTGCAGACCAGGTGCCCTGCCATGCTGGTCTCCTCTGGAGTTCGCATCAATGCCTCCAAGAGACTAACCTGTGCCCTCTTTGGAAAGTGGGACAGGCAAATAAGCAAGCCTAGCAGGCCCTCCTCCAGTGCTCCTTCAGGCACCAGGACTCACAGAGTCACTCCCCCACAGGTCTCTGCTCCTGCAGATGACCTGGCTGCTGCTATTGCTCCTACTCCTCCTCCCATTCCATCCCTGCCCCTACCATCCACCATTCCAGCTCCCTCCACCATCACCATCTCTAGCCCATCTCCCACATCAACTCCATCTCCAGTCCCTATTCTTTCTACACCAGAAGAACATTTCCACCCTCTGTTCTCCTACTCTCCACCTGATGTCACCTCCTCACCATCCATTCCATCCTTCACCCTACTGGATGATTCCTTTATGGATGATTCCCCCTCATCTCCTCCTGACTTCCCTACCTCCTCCACTTCATTCCAAGACCTCCTACACTACATCATAGACCAGCCCACATTCACTCCATCCATATCCATTCCCCTGTCCTCCATCTCCACCCTACCCACACCTCAGCCATCCATTCCATCATTCACCAGCTCTCCCCTTCCAGAACCTTCAGTTGCTTCCATTCCTTCTACCTCTGCTCCAGCTATTGAGCAAGTAGACCTCTCAGCACTAGCTGACAGGCTATATGAGCTGATTGCCCCCAGGCTCTCTCTACTATTGGAGACCTCCTTGGCTCCTCTACACCTGTCAGTGGCAGCTCTCTCTGCCAGGCTCTCCTCCCTCTTTCCTCAGGCAGCACCTACAGCAGTTTGCCTTGATCCAGATGTCTCTGCATCTAGGCAGGGGGAGATGCCTTATGAAGTTACTCTTCATGCTGCTGTTGCTGTTTCTGCAAGCTCTTTATCTGCTGCTGCTGTTTCTGTGTCTACTGCTCCTTCTGCTCCTGTTGTTGTGCCTCCTACTGCAGTTTTTGCAATTGACCTCAGGTCTTTGCTATCTGTGTTTGATTCTGCCTTCTTCAGCTGTCTGCCAGAGGGTAATGATGTCCAGCCCCCAGAAGACTTATCCAAGGCACTTGTGCATTTCTCTTGCTATGACCCTAGCATCCTCTCTTCCTTTGTACATTCAGTCACTGCTGCTGCTTCTGAAGAAAGGACTGTTGACACTGCTGCTGAGATTGTTAACACTGATGCTGAAGTTCCTACTGCTTCTGATGATCCAATATCCAAGGACATTCTGATGTCAGAGGCCACTGAAATTGAGCCTGCTGTGACTTTGATGATATCTCTGCTGTTTCTGCTGTTATCAGTGAAGTTGTTGCTGCTATCACATCTGCAGCTTCTGTGGCTGTTAGTGAATCTGCTGTTGTTAGTGAAGTTGCTGCTGTCACCTGCCCAGAGCCTGCTGCTGCTGTTGTTGCACCTTCTCCATCTTCTGCTGTCCCTGCTGTTACCATCTCAACCCCTACTGCTGCTGCTGTTTCAGCTTCTACCTCTGTTCAACTGAAGAAAGATCTTATGAAGAAAATTGATGCTCTATATGATGATCAGAGTTCTGAATCTGATGAATTCAAAACAGAATCTGATGACTCATCTGCTACCATTGCCAGGAAAAGGAAGGCAAGGAGCAAGGCTATGAAAAGGGTTCCTCCTGCAAAAGTTAAGGATAACAATGATATCCCTTATTATATCCTTCATAATTGCCCAATCTCTGAACACTGGATGCAGTATTCCAAGAACCAGCTGAAAGCCGTGAAGAAAAAGAGAAAATATGAGAAGGGTTCATCCCAAATTCAGCACTCTCATCCTCCTCCACCACCTCCTACTGATGCAGGTGCAGGTGGAAGCTCTGCAAGTCAGCCCCCAGCTAGAAGCCAGGCTCCCTATCAACCTCATGCCAGATCTTACCAAAGGGAAAGCCAATCCAGGGGTTCATATTCTAGGAGAGGAGTATATAGAGGAACTCAAAGAGATATGCAAGTATATTCTAAAGGGTACTCCAGGCAGCAACCATATTCTAGGGGAGGACATGGTTCTTCTGATACATCATCAGGTCCTTTCCCTTACAAGCTAAAAGAGACTGTGTCTGCCAGGCCTCCTCAAGACAATCCTTCCAACAGGTATGGGCCACCTGTACCTTTTGAGGACCCTGAAAATAATCCATCTGCTTGGACTGCTAGGATGAAGGAATTGGCTGCACTGGATCAGATTAAGAAGGCCAGAGATCAAGGATTAGATTCTTCCAATATTTCAACAATGTCTGAGCAAAGACAGAAAGAATTAGAGAAATATGTCTCCAGTAAATTCTTTGATGCTGAGAGATACATGGAATTACATCCTGCAGCTGTGGTTCCCAGGCCTACAAAGCAAACATATTTGGGTGCAGCAGATGACACCAGGTCCAACAAAGAAGCCCTCAATCCAAACAGAGAAATTAAACTTATCAAAGGCAAAGAGAAGAAATGACATTGTAAGGTGATAGTTTCTGTGAATTCTGATTGCTATCTGGATGATATATATATCTCTGTGATTCTGCTTGTCTAGCTGTTGTTTTTCTACTTTAATACTTGTATGTTGTTATTTAAATTTTTCCAAAGTCTGTAAATAGTAATCCTAACCCAAATAGGGGGACATTGTTGGAACACCCTATTACTAATTTGGGTCAGGATCACTATGTCTCTAGGAACCTGTGCTTGACCTTCTTTATAGCTTAATAGGTCAATTAGAATTGAGTCTAAGGGTTAGAAGTCTAGGTTTGGAAGCTGCCCTGAAGACCAGGATTCTCTATCTGGAGACTAAGTATGATCGTCGAGCTCAGCACGACGATTCGTCGAACTTCGATCGACGATCGTCTAGCTCAACTTCGACAGATCGTCGAACTCCATTCGACGATCGCTGAGTTCAACTTCGACAGATCGTCGAACTCCATTCGACGATCGGTGAGCTCAGGTCGACGATTTTGACTCTGCTTTAGATCTTTATCTCTGAGCTCAGTTCAACCATCTTTGAGCTCAGATCGACGATATTTTGCTGTTGTGTGTTTCCAGGTCGCTGAGCTCAGCTCGACGATAGCAGAGCTCAGTTCGACGATTTCAGATAACTTCCAGAATTCAAATTCAAAATCAGTTAGGAGTTATTCTGCAATTAATTCAGAGATTTGCTAGCCGTTTTCAATTAATTCTGGACCAAGTTTCAAGGGATTTTTCAAGCAATGTATCTGTGGACTTTCCTCTAGAAGAGATTATGCAATTAAGGATGCAGTTAATGCAGGCCAACGGATATACTTGACAGAGAATGTTATTCTACTCTATACTAGAGAATAAGATTAAGGATTTTTGAATCTCTCAACAGAGAACACACAATACAGAGATAGAATACTGACTACAGAGAACTCTCAAAAAAATCTTCTGTCTCAAAGAAGTCTGAAGAACACTCATCCAAGGAGATCAAGTTTTCAAAATCTTCAGTTCTCTTTAGCTTTCAAAGTGTTCAAGGCCAACATTTTTTTTTTCAGACTCCAGACACTCAACATTTCAGCTATTGCTGAAATCATCTATTACTGGAGTTCAACCTTTGAAGGCCTATCACCCTCAGCAAAGCTTTTCTTCCTGAAGATCTCAAGGATTCAGGGGGAGCTTTGACATCAATCCACTTAGTCTTCTCAGTTGTTTGAGAAAGAGAAGACTGCCATCACTCTCTCACCCCCACTCTGTAAAGGGTTTTTCAAACTCCCTTCAAAAGTTTGAACCTGGTTTTTGAGCACCTTGTCAAAAGCTCATTGGTGGCAAGACACCCGATCAAAAAATCTGCTTTGGTTTTTGAGCACCTTATCAAAAGCTCATTGGTGCCCAGGACACCTGATCAACTCATCCTGCAGTGGATTCCTACCTAGGGTGGTAGAAGAGTTGATGTACCCAAGTTTGGGGAACCACTATATTTCCTTGTGTCTTCTGGTTTTGCTTACTTTCATTTTTGTTTCTGGCCTTGATTTTTCTGTGCTTAGTTTTTGCTTTGCTTAGTGCTGTGATTAGATTTATTTTTTGCTTCCCTGCTCACACATATTACAACAATTGTTGTAAAAGTTTGTAAAAGTTTTAAAGCACCATATACTCTATTCACCCCCCCCCCCCTTTAGAGTATGTCAGATCTAGTTGCACTTTCAAAAAAGCAAGTCTCTCCAAGACATTATTGAAAGCCAACAATCTCACCAATGAAAAGAATATCTTAGAAAAAATACTTCAAATATCTCTTTCTAAAACCGAGGAAGGTAAACAATAGTTAGCCAATCATTGTGTTATGCTAGTTACTAAAAATACCGCGCTAAAGGCAAGGATCGATATTCACAACTGTGCTATCTAGAAATTTGGAATATGGCTAAATTCACTGAACATGTTGTTGGGTGCATAGTGTCATGGTTCCAAAAAATTTGGACTAGGATATGTAAGTCCGAAGCTACCACCGAGCGGCAATCATAGTCAAGGAAAGACTAAAACAAATCATAAGAAATAACAAAATAAGATCAACAGTTTTGAACGGTTATCCTGTAACACCTCAAATTTGACAGTCTGCCTTCTGGTCGATATCACCGGGCGATAGTGGATATAGACAGGCAATAGAGACAACACTCAATGTCATAAAGCAATGAATGAACTTGTCGCACTCGATGCCTGGGAGTATTGAGTGAGATATCATGAGGCGACTATGGGTATCTCTGGGGCGATATCAATAGGTCTCAATGCCAGAAAGCATTGAGTGAGCTTGACGCACTCGACGCCTCGAAGCGTTGAGTGAGCTACTAGCTTCGATAACGTCTGGAGATAGTGGGTATAGCCTGGGCAATAGCTGGAAAGTGTTTAGTGATCACGATGCACTCGACGCCATAAAGTGTTGAGTGAGCTATTGGCTTGATGTCACGTATCGACAGTGGATATCGCCAGGCAATAGTGCCACGTGACATGGACACGTGTCAAATGGTTGTTAAGCAGCCAAAGAGCGGTGGTTGACTGGAGTCAAGTGGCTAAAGTCGATCACCGGGCGATATCGATATCGCGCAGCGATAACGAATACTTTGACTTTTCAGCTATTTTTTGCAGCCACTCGATTCTCATGATGTATTAAGCCTGTGGCTGGGATTGAGCCCAAAGTTATATATGCTAAGGTGTGCTAGAATGAGAAGTCATTATCTCATCTCTCACCCTTCATTTCCTTTTGTGCTCTTGGAAGAAGGAGCTAAGGAAGAGTTGGGCTGATCTTTGTGAGTGCTGGAGGAGATTCGGTAATCGAAAGCTAGATTCGAGGTTAGATCCGCGAAGAGGAAAGCGATGTGTTACTTTCTATCCATGTTGAAAAGCTTCATCATGGCTCCAAAGAAGACAATAAGGGTAATGATCTTCATTCTTGGACAAGTGAAGTCCATCTTTTCGCAAATTCATGGAATCCCACACCAAAAGGTGGTGAATCAAGGAGATTCCAACAGGTCGATACATAGTATCCTCGAGTTTTGTTTTGCATATAGATCCGGAAATCGCAGTATGGATTAGGCATGTTGTGTTAAGCCCATCTGGATAGTTTGGTCTGTTTTGGTGATGGTTACGTTCCATGACAAAGAAGACTCCTGGTATAAACGAGTAGTTTATGGGGTCTGCGGGGTTGTACATGTGAATTGAAAGTAGTAGGATGTATTGGAGTTGCACTCCAGGAAAATACCCACGAAATTCCATAGTTTTAAGACCTATTGGATATCGTCGGGAAACTGTCAGTATTGCAAATGGCGATAGCTCTTGGTGAGCTATTTGTTCTATATGTTATGAAAGTCTAGTGTTTCTAGAACTGCAGGTTACTGCAGCATTTTGGTTGGGTCTTGTATAGAAAGTGAGTTCTATTGTTAATGCCTGGTGATAGTGAGTATCGCCAGCGATAGCTCCCAGATACCCTTTTGATTATAATACCATTCTCTTGGAGACAGTGTGGCTTGTGTGAGCTACGAGCTCTTAAGTACATTGTGTCGAATGGACAAGGGGAAGCCGACCTGCGTTAGTCTTTGCTTCTGAACTAATGAATTGGGCAATGGGAAAAGGATGAACCGTATCCACATTATGGTTTTCTAACTCGAGTGCCTAAGTAATTGGCGGCCGTTAGGTTCGCATAATGAAAGTCTTAGGTTGTACGCTGTTAAGACTAAAGTCTCAGGCCGGGGGCCGTAAAGAATATAAAATCTCAAATTTAACAGTTATGTCTGGTACCTCTGAACGGTGGTGGGACCCTGGCAATAGGTACACCAAAAATCTGAACTTAGTGCACGGAATGTTTGGTCGTTGAAACATTCGTTTGTGATATATTGAACTGTTTGTGTGTGCACATTCTTGGGAAATATCTACTTGTAATAATGATATGCAACAGGGAAGGAATACCACTGCCCCGGGAAAGGTGTAGGGTCGTTATAAATTGGCCATCTTAATGCTGATCGTTGCCATGTTTGTCGCCCTTGTGGTGGAATGTCCCAGTGCATGTTCTAGGGAGACAAGCAGGAAGTAGAGGGCTATGGCCCCGAAGCAATGTCAGCCTTCAAAGGCCAAGCAAAGTTTTATTACTTTCATGTGTGGATGTCCTGCATGCCGATGTCTGTAATCCACACCTTGTAAAGTGTAACTGTATGGCCTTAAGGCCACAGCAGTTTTAATCTACTGTTGGCTGTCGCTAGGCAATAGTGACTATCGCTGGGCGATTGTAACTTTTGTGTATTTTTGTAATAAACATTCTTGTGTTTATATAGTGTACATTACTGTTCTACTTGACTTCAAATCTTAACCCCTGAAGCTTCAACTAGAATGCTCTGATTTAGGATGCATGTAGTTTTTTGATATTAACCTGTAATCCCACTGATCGTTTGTGGAATATGGTCTAGGGCCCTGGCCAGACCCTCTATTATATTTCTTGTGACAGACAGAGGTGTTACAATTTAGTGTCAGCTTGTCTTCTTCTTCCTGCAGCAAATTCATGGTCGAATTCTTTTGAGGGGTCGAGAGCACGTGTAAGTCTTTACCATTAAAATATAAATGAACTCAAGAATGTCCATTTAGGAAAGAAAATACACTTGTTTGAGGAACTTGTGTGTTCCTATTATTGATTTTGCAATAGTATGAGTTGCTTAATTGTGTGTTTCATGATTATAGATGACTAGAAGTAATGAGGGGCAGCAAGAAACCCAACATTCGATGTGTAATAATGCTCCAACTGAGGTGCCCACATCTCCTCCTTTGGTAGAGACAGTTTATATGATTGTTGATGTGGTCTTCGCAATGATCAATGCCCAACATGAGAGGCATGTACAACCCTCTGTTTCGGTGGTGAGTTCAATCCTGGTTGGTGTACTTGAGCAGATTGAAATGGTAAGATCATCAGCCCCGCCGTTGAATATGTATTTGATTCAAGGACCATACACGGTCAAGGAGTACTCTCATGCATTTTTTGTGCTGACACAACATGCAAAGTTTGTGTTTGAGATCGAGGAGACTAAGACCAACAGGTTCAATGATGATATGTACGATGAACTATGACTTCTATTGGTGGGTCGAAAGTTAATTGGATTCCATGCCTTTGTATTGACAACTAGGTCTTCGGGAATGGACTTGGAATGTTCTGGGCAAAACGAGAGTTCAATGTGCCGAACTTTGCAAATATTTCAAAATCAAACTCTTGCAAGTGGAAGAAGAAGTTACATCTGTTTGAATCAACAACTTCCACAGTCATAGGATCAAAGAAAAGGTGTGGTCCATATGTTTGCTTTTTTGTGGTAAGGTAGGACATCTTGCCCGAGATTGTCATGGTGATGCGCCAAGGATAAAGAAATCTAAGGCTGGATCAGTTGCAGCGCGAACTCCACGCACTTCCTACTCGTATGGCATAGAGGGGCATATAACCCGAGAATGCCGAAGTGGCCCTTAGACGACAGCAAACTGAAAGGGAATGATGAGTAAATGTACATAAATAACTATAATTGTGTACCATACATTTCCTCATAAGTAATGACGTATAAAATGCTTGTTTTGCGTATATAAACATTTTGTGATGAATAATCAAGAAGTCGTTTGATTAAGGCTAAATGTATGCCCTGTGTGTTTATCTTTGTAACACAGACAAGAGTGGAATGACATGGCCATAGAATAAAATGTGAATATGGGTAGAAAGAGATATGTTAAGTTGTAATTATGACGTCATATCATGACGTGGAAGCATCTATGATGGCAATAGTTGTGTTTGATGTCATCATAGGTATGAACTAGCTCTTGGAGCAGCGTACCAGCATAGATTGCACCTTTACGGAAGTCAAACTGGGATAGATCACCGAATGAGGGACTAAGTTAGCTTATATGCGAGGATCGAGCATGTATGCTCTCCAAGTAGTCAAAACGTTTCGGTTTTGCGCGAAGTAATTCTTCATGCCTATAGAGGCCTTAGGGCCGAAGCCCGGTTGAGTAACGCTTCAATTGTGACGACCTATGCAGATGTGTTTCCTAATGACCTCCATGTGTGATGTCCCCAAAGGAGACCGACTGCACTATTACAGTGGTGCCAGGTGTGAAACCAATGCCATACTCACCATATCATGTAATGCTAGAGGAAATAGCAAAAATGGATAGTTTAACTGAAAGAATTGCTAAGATAAGGCTATTGAAGTCCAAGGGTGTCACCTTGAGGTGTACCGTCCCCTTTAGGGAAAATAAAATAAGGAAGGTATCATGCATATATACATCAACTATAGAGAGCTGAACAAGATGTCATAGAAAAACATGTATCTGATTCCACAGATTGATAACGTGTTCGATTAGCTAGTTGGATGAATGTATAACAAAAACTAGAGTTCAAGTCTGGTTAATACCCATGGAGAATACGGGGATGTGACATTCCACAAGTTGGCATGTGGAAAACTCTACAATCACTATAAGTCCACGATACTGTCGGTTGGGTGGACGAATGCGACATCGGTCTTCATGGACTGAATGCCATAAGCTTTTAAGGAGTACTTGGACTTATTTATGTCATCTTAATTGACGACACATATGTGTACACTTAGCCAAACATTCATGAAAGAATTGTTTTGCATACCCTGTTATAGAACAATCTCTACACCAAGTTCTCAAAGTGCGAGTTCTGGCTATCGTCGGTAGGTTTCTTGGTCATGTTGGTAGTGATGTAGTATTGCAGTAGATCCTGTGGAGATAGTTATGATACATGATTGACCTATATTGTCAATTGTAGCTAAGTCAGAAAATTGCTTAGACATGCTAGATACTGTTTACGGATAGCCTTACATCTCACCACACTAACGAGGAAAGATCAGAAGTTCATTTGAATGCCCGAGTGTGCACAAACTTTTGAATAATTAAAGAGTCATATGATCAGACACTTTTTTAAGTTCGCATGTGGTTTAGATGGCTGGTGTATAGTGTTGCATTAGGGAGCGTCTTAGGTTGCGTGCTTTTCAGTTTGTAAAAGTAATAGCTTATGGCTCACGCCAGTTGAAAGTGCACAAGCGAAAATATCTATTCTACGATGTGTAGTTAAAGGCTGTGATTTTGCACTTACACTGTGGCGTCACAACATAGATGACGTGAAAGTAGACGTCTTCACGGACCATAATAGCCATAAGTACTTATGCGATCTGAAGGATCTAAATTTATATCAGCAAAGGTGGATGGAGTTCTTCATGGACTATCCCTTCAATAGCCATTACACTCCTGATAAGGGACATAGAGTCGAAGATGTCTGGAGATGTAAAACTACAGCAAGTGCAAAGGGAGTATAAATATGTAATGAATGTCTAGTCCAAGATTTGGAAATTATAGACATTTCTTGTAATGACAAGAGTAGCATGACAAATGCATGCCTGAACTGTACGAAGGTATAGTATGACCTTACGAACAAGGTTTGAAATGTAATGGAACTCGTGATGAGTATAAAGCACTATGCAGAGGACGGTTTAAATTCCCAGTTAACCATGGATGTTGGACTTTTGAAAAAGGAAGTCGATGGTACATCCTCAATGTCGGTAAGCTACGTGAGGAATTGATATGCGAAGCATGCTTCATGAAATTCTCAATTCACCTAGAGAGCAGAAATATGTGCATGAACTCAATACGATACGCAAGTTCGATGAGGTCCCTGTGAAAATCAAACACGGACAACCAAGTTACAGAGCGGATACGATGTCGAGCGGGTGATCATTGACTGATTGACAAAAGTACTCCCTTCATGTCAAACGAAAAAATGATTTTGTGAAAATTTGGATTCACTGTATGTAGACGACATAGTATGATAGCAAAATCTTCCCGTAGCATCCTTGGTGACCAAAACGGGCGCTTTATTACAAATGATTGGAGATAAATCTATCAATGATTGTGTGCCAATTTAAAGTTCAGTACGGTCTTCCATCCGCAAACAAATGGTCAGACCAAAAGGACCAACAGAACAATGGAAGATACACTCCTTATGTGCGCCCTGGATTTCGGAAGAGGTGGTAAAACTATATCGATTAAATTGAGTTATTATATAATAATAGCTATCAAGCTAGCATATGGACAATGCCCTTTGAAGCTTATATGGTTGGAGGTATCGTACATGATGAGTCCATATTTTACACTGATTTTTGGACTCATCTGGGCAAGTTTTATTGTCTTAGCACTACACTTGAGAGCCTTTATTTCTTATTTATGCTTCTGTACCTATTTCACGACTAAGTCCACTGTAGGCCCGCTTCTGTGTGCTTTCTGTGTTTCTATTTTGTTTTTATTCTTTAGACCTATCTCGGGGATGTGGTGTGCACGTTCTGGTGTCCTTTCTGCCCCTTCTGCTGGTACAGTGGTTGTGTGCGTGCTCCGGAACTGCTCGGGAGACTCCGACGATGCAGGAATACTGCGCACGACCACTGGGCTTACTGCGCACGACCACTGGTCATGCGCCACTGTTCGTACGCATTACACCCACTTTTTCATAACCCTATCTCGGTAATCGCACGAGCACTGGCCGTAGTGCGCACGACCACTGGTCGTGCACCACTGCTCGTGCGCATATATGCTGATGCTTCTTGTCTAGGTTACAGGTTTATTTGGAAAATCCGCACGATCATCGACCTACCGTGCGCACGACCACTGGTCGTGCGCCACTGATCGTGCGCACTGCTTCTGCTGCCTCCGTATATAAGGCCCTGCTCCGCATTTTAGGTCAATGCCTGTCATTTGCTGCAATCGGAGAGTGAGCGGGAATCGCCATTTCACTTCTCCAGCTGCTCCATCACTTCCACCTTCGTCGGGAGGCCATTTCCAACTACCCCAAAGCTTTTCAACACTCCGGCGAAGCCCTCGGCCATTGATGACTTCAACTCCAAGCTTTCCTGCAGAGTTGGTGAAGTAGATAACCTAGAGAACGGACTTAAAGGCCTTCGAGGTGACAGATCGTTGGTACCGGAAGCCTCCTTGGACTGAGCCCGGAAGCGGATTGACAACTCGCTACTCCGTCCACGACCCGCGGTGGATCTTCATTCTCTTTTGGTTTACTCCTCTTCCCCTTCCTCTGTGTTATGAATGTTTTGAGCAGTGTAATGAACATTTCCATCCCTGAACATCAAGTTTATTTTATAGTTAATGGAATGTTAGTATCTTCTTATGCTTGTGAGTTTGTCTGTGAATGCGCCTCGCTCACCCCACATCCACTTCATTCCCGTGCCTTGTCCGATTGCACTCCACATAAGAACACTGCAATCCATTAGCTTCCCTTCCACTCGCCCAACTGAAGTTCGGCATCGCGGCCGACAAACCCACTTCACCTTGCGAAGCGGTGCCTTCGACCCGCATAGCTTTTACTAGTTCAGTAGATCAAACATCCACAATCTCCCTAGTCCGCTATTTCCTTTTTGTTCTATTTTTAACTCTCATAACGATATTCTCAGTACTGTTGCCGTTCTACGCTAATTGCATTCCTCAAGAGACCGACACTCGTGGATTTATTCCCAAAACTTTATTACTTGTGCGACCGGTGCGCTTGCCAAATTACACGCATTAGTACACCTTTAGCTTGAGATGAAACAAGCAAGTTAAAGCTATATAAGCCTGAGGAGGTCGAAAATGTAAATTCGAGCATACGTACTATACGAGAGCGGCTATTGGTAGCCCAAGATAAGCAAGCAATGTACTACAACGCCAAGCACCGAAACATAAATTTTGTGGTTGGCGAGTGAGTATACTTGAAGATTAAGCCATTCAATGGAGTGTCCAGGATACAGCATGTAGAAAAGGTGAGTCTGAGGTATATTGGTTAGTCTAAAGTGGTTGAATGAATTAGAGAAGCGGCCTATCGATTAGCTCTTTTGGCGAAACTAAGTGGCTTGCCCAATATGTTGTACATATCAGTGTTTCGTAAAGCAATGAAAGAGCCAACACAAGTGATTGTGGATACTCTAATACCAGTCTAGATAAGGTAGACAATGAAGGTTAAGCCCACTTGAATCAAGGGTTCCGAGAGTGAGTAACTCTGAAAAAGGACAATCGGGATATTCGACGTCCATTGAGGCAATGGTGACCGTCGAGAATGAGCGTGGGAGTATAAGCAAACCTTGGTGATAAATTTCCCAAGTTATTTGTAAAATAATGTTGTAGAATTATATTTGCGAAAAGGACAATATGTTGTAACACATTAGTTACTATTTTTCCCTTATCGATGAATAAATTTTCGAGACGAAATTTCTGTAAGGAGGGGAGGGTTATAACACCACTAATTTGACAGCAGCCCTTTTGGTCGATATCGTAGGGCGATAGTAGATATCGCTAGGTGATAGCGATAATACTTAGTGTAATGAAGCGTTGAATGAGCTTGTCACACTCAACGCTAGAGAGCATTGTGTGAGATATCGCAAGGCGACAGTGGGTATCGCCGCGGCGATAGCGATAGGTCTCAACTCCTGAAAGTGTTGAGTGAGCTTGACACACTCGATGCTTCGAAGAATTGTGTGAGCTACAAGCTTCGATAACGCCGAGCGATAGTGGGTATCGCCTGGGCGATAGAAGGAAAGCATTATGTGAGTGCAATACACGCAACACCACAAAGCATTGAGTAAGCTATTTGCTTGATGTCACGTGGCGACAGTGGATATCGCCAAGCAATATTGCCACGTGATATGGACACGTGTTAGATGTTGTTAAGCTGCAAAATAGCGGTGGTTGACTGGAGTCAAGCGGCTGAAGTCGATGTCGCCAGGTCACATCGATATCGCGTGGCGATAACGATTACTTTGACTTTTCTGCTGTTTTTGCAGCCAGTCGTTTCTCTTGATGTATTAAGCTTGTGGCTTCGATTGAGCTCAAAATTACTTATGCAGGGGTGTGATAGAATGAAAAGCCAATCTCTTTTCATCTCTCTCTCTCTCTCTTTATTTCCTTTTGTACTCTTGGAAGAATGAGCTAGGGAAGTGTTGGGCTGATATTTGTAAGTGTTCCAGGAGATTCGATAATCGAAAGCTAGATCTAAGGTTAGATCCGCGAAGAGGAAAGCGATGTGTTCCTTTCCATCCACATAGAAAAGTTTCGTCATGGATCTGAAGAAGACAACAACGGTAATGTTCTTCCTCCTTAAACAATTGAAGTCTTTCTTTTGGCATATGCATGGAATCCCCCACCAAAAGGTGGAGAATCTAGAAGATTCCGACTGGTTGATACATAGTATCCCCGGGTTTAGTTTTGCGTATACATCTGGAAATCATAGTAAGGAATAGGTATGCTATGTGAAGCCCATCTACATAGGTTTGTCTGGATTTGTGATGTTTATTTTGCATGTTGGAGATGACTCCGAGTATAAACAAGTAGTTTACGGGGTCTGTGGCATTGTATCTATGAATTGAAAGTAGCAGGACGTGCTGGAGTTACACTCCAAGAAAATACCCACAAAATTACACGGTTTTAAGTCCTATTGGATATCACCGGGCAAGAGTGAGTATCGCCAATGACGATATCTCTTGGTGTGCTATTTGTGTTGTATGTTGTGAAAGTCTAGTGTTTCTGGAACTGCAGGTTACTACAGGGTTTTGTTTTTGTCTTCTATAGAAAGTGAGTTCTATTATTAATGCCTAGCAATAGTGAGTATCCTCGACAATAGCTCTCAGATACCCTTTTGATTGTAAAGCCAGTCTCATGGAGACTGTGTGGCTTGTGTGAACTACGAGCTCTTAAGTCCATCATGCCGAACAAACAAGGGGAAGCATACCTGTAATATTCTTTGCTTCTAAACTAACGAATTGAACAATAGGAAAAGGTTGAATCATATCTGTGTTATGGTTCTCTAACTCGTGTGCCTAAGTTATTGGCGTTCGTTAGGTTTGCATATTGAGAGTCTTAGGTTGTACCCCATTAAGACTAAAGTCTCAGGCTGGGAGCCGTAAAGTCTAAAAATTTTCAAGGTTAACCATTATGTATGGGACCTCTTAACGGTGGGACCTTGGAAACAGGTGCACCAAAAATGTTCCCTTAGTGCAAAGAACATTTGGCCGTTGAGGCATTTGTTTGTGATATATTAAACAGTATGTGAGTGCATGTTCTTGTGATTTATCTACTTGTAATAATGATATCCTACAGGGAAGGAATACAACTGCCCCAAGAAAGGGGTAGGGTCATTATAAATTGGTCAGCTTAATGCTGACCGTTGCCTTGTTTTTCGCCCTTATAGTGGAATGTCCTTGTGCAGGTTCTGGGGAGACAAGCGGGAAGTAGCGGGCTATGGCCCCGAAGCTATGCCTGCTATTGAAGTCTAAAAGAAGTTTTATTACTTTCATGTGTGGTCGGCCTGCGTGTCGATGTCTTTAATCCACACTTTGTAAAGAGTAAATGTAAGACCTTACGACCTGAGTAGTTTTAAACTACTATTCGCTGTCACTGGGAAATAGTGACTATCGCTGGGTGATAGTAACTTTTGTGTATTTTTGTAATAAACATTCTTGTGTTTATATAATGTACATTACTGTTGTACTTGAGTTCAAATCTTAACCCCTGAAGC
This sequence comes from Platanthera guangdongensis, assembly GCA_039583875.1. Taxonomy (NCBI): domain Eukaryota; kingdom Viridiplantae; phylum Streptophyta; class Magnoliopsida; order Asparagales; family Orchidaceae; genus Platanthera; species Platanthera guangdongensis. Next base: position 44,977,305 of record CM077154.1, read on the forward strand.
TTCCGCTAGAATGCTCTGAGTTAGGATGCGTGTAGTGTTTTGATATTAACCTGTAATCTAGATGCCTGTTTGTGGAATACGGTGTGGGGCCCCATCCAGATGCTCTATTAAATTTCAAGTGACATACGAAGGTGCTACATATCCCCTTCCCCAAGCACAAGATCTAAGAACACGATAAAGACAACATCCACTGCCTATGGTTTGGGTACAAACTGTTAGATGTTTGGTCACACATTTGGGTCATGTCTGACTAAAGATAACAAGAAAGCTTTGCAAGTCTGGCTTCTAAAGTCTTCTACCTATCATTTGCATAGAACAATTCAGGTAACTATATCTTTATCCTCATCTTCTTATTATTTGTCTTAGCAGGCTAAGGACATGGAAAATGTGTGGTACTTGGACTCTGGGTGTTCCAAGCACATGACACGAGATAAAAGACAAGTTCATTAGCTTGGAGAAGAAGAAGGGAGGCATGGTGACATTTGTGGACAATAGCAAAGGAATCATACTTGGAATCGGCACCATAGGTAACAAAGCATTTTCAATTTCTAATGTATTGTTTGTAGATGGACTTAAGCATAATTTAATTTTTATTAGCCAAATATGTGATAAGGGCCTAAATGTTATGTTTGAATCATCTACAAACACCTGTAAAATTATAGATGCTAAAACTAATAGAGTTTTACTTGTTGCTCGTAGAACCTAAAATGTTTATACAGTTAGTTTTGAGGATATATCTGCTTCGGATTTAAAATGCTTAGTTACCAAGAATGAGGAATTAGATCTTTGGCATATGAGACTAGTACACTCAGGAAGAAAACTCTTTATTTCCACGACGAAAAAAACATGTTCATGGACATCCGAAACTAAGCGGTTGTTTAAACTCTTTATGAACTCCATGTCAAAAAGGGAAATTCAATTAAACATCATTCAAAAGTAAAAATGATATTACCACGACAAGACCGCTTGAACTTATTCACATGGATCTATTTGGTCCTCTTAGTACAGGTAGTCTAGGTGGAAAACGATACACCTTTGTTCTTATTGATGACTACTCCCGTTATTATTGGACTATCTTCCTTACGAACAAATTTGACATGTTCTTTGAGTTTAGTAATATATGCACTAGACTCCAAAATGATAAGGAACTAATAATAAAATGCATAAGGTCAGATCATGGGGGGGGGGAGAATTTGAGAATAAAAATTTCGCGAACTATTGTAATAATTTAGGAATTAAAAACAAATTCTCAGCCCCACACACTCCTCAACAAAATGGGGTAATGGAAAGAAAGAACAACGTGCTTCAAGAGTTAGCACACACAATGCTCGCAGAGTTTGACTTGCCTCGATATTTCTAGGCTGAAGTGGTTAACACGGCATGTTATGTGATGAACCGAGTCATGCTTTGCCCAATTCTTTAGCTAACTTTGTATGAGCTCTATTTCAATAGGAAGTCGTCAATTTCATATTTTAGAGTCTTCGGTTGCCCGTGTTTTATCATAAACACTAAGGATCAGTTAGGAAAAATTGACGAAAAACCAATCCATGGCATCCTGTTAGGATATTTTTGTATGAGTCATGCATATAAGATCTATAACATACGAAACTTAGTTGTTGAAGAATCGGCTCACGCCCAATTAAACAAAATTTCATCAACCATAGTCCTAGGAAAAACAAAGAGGAAATTGATGACGATGCACAGTTACAAGCTAAGAGTGAGGAGAAAGAAGTGTCGGTTGAAGATCCAATTCCTGTAGATGAATATAGGCCTCCAAATACTCTAAATTTCTTAAAAGAGCATCCATGAGAACAAGTAATAGGAGAGCCCACACAAGTGATTAGAACATGATCGGCGTTACATGAATCCTTTTTGAACTTGTGTTTTCTATCTGAAATTGAACCAAAGAACATCTCAGAAGCCTTAAAGGATGAATCGTGGTTCTTGGCTATGACTGAAAAGTTAATCCAGTTCGAGATAAGTAAAGTTTGGTTGTTATTGAAGCGTCCGGATAGCCATCCAGTTATTGGTTTGAAATGGGTTTACAAAAATAAACATGATGGTGAATCTAGGATAACTAGAAACATAGCTAGGTTGGTGGCACAAGGTTACTCGCAGATAGAAGGCATGGATTTTGAGGAATCATTTGCACTAGTTGCATGTCTAGAATCCATTTGTATGTTCTTAGCGTTTGCAAGTTTAAAACAAATTAAATTATATCAAATGGATGTCAAGAGTGCATTCTTGAATGGATACATTAATTAAGAAGTGTATGTCTTGCAACCACCCGGATTCAAGAATGTTGAATATCCAATTCACGTATACAAGTTGGTGAAAGCCTTATACGGATTGAAACAAGTACCCATTGCTTGGTATGATAGGCTCATGACTTTTCTACTAGGACAAGGGTTTAGGATTGGTAGAGCAGACACCACTCTCTTTGTGAAGCACGAGAATATTGATTTAATTCATTTACAAATTTACATGGATGATATTAATTGTGGGGCAACAAACGATAAATTTTTTAAAAAAATTATAACGTTAGTGCAGTTTGAATTTGAAATTAGATTAGTTAGAGAGTTATCTTATTTCTTAGGTTTTCAGATTTCTCAACATAATGATGGAATCTTTATAAGTCAATCAAAATACATAAAAGATATGCTTGTGCGATTTGGCTTTAAGAATCTTAAACAAGTCATGACTCCAATGAGTGCCTCTCTTAAATTAGGAAGGGATGAAAGTGGCATTTTGATGGATCAAACTGTCTTTAGAGGAATGATCGGATCACTTCTCTACTTAAGTCCGTCTAGGACCAATATTACATTCGCGGTGTGTCTATGTGCAAGATATCACGCCGATCCTAAAGAATCACACTTGAAAGTGGTTAAATATATCTTTAGGTATCTTCTAGGCACCCAAAATCTTAGACTTTGGTACTCAGACACCACTGATTTCACACTCCACGGGTACTCTGACTCCGATTATGTCGGATGTTCACTTGATCGCAAGAGCACGAGTGGTACCTGTCACTTCCTTGGTCCAGCACTAGTCTCATGGTCAAGTAGAAAACAAAACTCGATTACCCTCTCTACTACTAAAGTCGAGTATATTGCCCTAGGGAGTTGTTGAGCACAAGCACTTTGGATGTCTCAAGCATTTCAAGACTTTGGCCTAATTCGTAGAAATGTTACTCTTTGGTGTGACAACAAGTGTGTCGTAGACTTGACAAATAGTCCAGTGCATCACTCTTGGTAAAAACATATTGATGTTCGTGATTATTTCATTTGGGATCACAATAAGAAAGAGAATGTTAGAGTAAGCTTCATTGGCACCAACGACCAACTAGCTGACATATTCACAAACCCCTCAAAGTTGCATGTTTCTCGTTACTTTGACTCAAGCTGGGTGTTTTGGATCTTTCTTCCTACTCACGGTGCATTTGTTTGATTTTATCTTTGTTTTTTTTGTTCATATTTTCATTTTTAAATATATATATATATATATATATATATATATATATATATATGTGTGTGTGTGTGTGTGTGTGTGTGTGTATATGTATATATATATCAAAAAAATGAAAACAAAACCAAAAACATGTCTTTGCCTATTTACTTTCTACTTTTTTTTTATTTTTGCTTGATTTGTGGTTTATTTTATTTATTTTTTCGAATCTTTAAACAAAAAAGAATTATCTATATATAACGCAAAAAATAAACAAATAAAACTGTGGATTGATCATTCTTAGGACATACATGGCTAGAACTTAGAGCATAACGATTACGTATAAAGTTGGACATAAGCATATTAATCCTGTGGACATTGTCTACATATGTCGTGATGCGTCGAATCTATAAGAGATTAGATAATGAGTTCGAGTAGATATATTAGTGTTCGTCGAATATGCCTCTAGGTATGTGAGAGGATTTAGATATCGGAATGATGTTACACTATTCACACATACCTAGACTGAACACTCTTGTATAAAGTATATGCTTACATGCTATAACTCATGATATTGTGTCTACCACGTTAGATATAACTTGAAGAATTAATGTCATGGTACATATGCATTTCTATAAAGGGTAAAATTTTGGGGAAAATCTCTAGTGGTCAAGTCTTGTGTATACAAGTTAAAGTGTATCTATCTATATGGGTAGATTTTGATTGATTTTGGGTCCTTGAAATCCAAACAAAACAAATTTTTGAATTTGATAGCTCAATGCGTATAAAAAACAAAAAATGAATGTTATCAAGCCTTGAGTCAAGGAAACCCCCCAAGCACTACTCACTCATCCTGAGAAGTTTTTATGAGCTTTGTGAGGATGAGCACCTTGATCCAAAAATCATTTCGATCTTGTACACAAACTAGTACCTTAAGCTTATGTCCTATAGTTCTAGTCGTATATCTCGTAGATAGCACCGTGATATGAATTTTCACCTTATTTCTCTCGCGATACTATTTTTACTTACTGAGGTAAACCGTGTATTGAATGTTCACTCTACTTGGTGTTTGTCTTTTGATTCTACATGTTCACACATCATTGCTTGATCTAACGCTTCTATGTATAAGAATTGGACTAACACGTCACTATATATCTATAGCACGCAAGTTCGAGCACACGATTTATATTCATATCTTGTACAATGTTACTATGCATTAATTCTATAACTCTTGTAGCATTGTACACTACATAATTATATGCTTAGTCTACTTGTGTTGTCCAATCTTCTGTAACTCTGACAGGTTATCTCAAACTACTTATACGTACTGCACTCATCTATGTGACCTCTATGCTTAATATTCTCTGATTTCACTTTCCATAACGTGCATTGTTTACTTTATCTCTCATACAAATGATATACTGCATTCTGTTTCTCCCGTGCACGTGTAGGTTCGTTTATGGTCTAGCTTGTACCCTTTTGATAATATTAAAAGGGGAGATTTGATGGTACATTAGTTATGGGTAAGTGTAGAACATGTATATGTGTAGATCACATGTAGTGGAGCTTAATTCACTGTGTACACATAGATGGTGTGAGAATGCAGAACACATATATAGGGGGAGCACACGTGTAGGGGAGATATATAGAACCTGAAAACTCAGCTTTAAAGACTATGTCTTATATATATACGATGTATCATGCACTGAATTATTATATCACATGAACGAGACTTGATATTATCAAAAGGGGGAGATTGTTGGAGCCGACGGCTCGGATATCCTTAGTTTGATAATATCAACTCCCATATTCTATTTGATAACATTTTTTGTTTGGTAGAGTGTGCAGGTTTACAGGACTAAGAAATACAAGGAGATCTGATCAGGAACCTACCGCCTAGCGGTAATAGCTAACACCGGGTAGTACCCTGATTTAAATGGCCAAGGCACTCGGGAATCTACCACGCCGCGCTAGTCCTACCTTCTACACTAGCTCGGGTAATTAATTCGTCCAGGCTCTCGGGAACCTACCGCGCAGGCGCTAACTTGATACCGCGCCATGGTAGACATGTAATGTCCCAATTCGCGCTAGTCCTCTCGTGCGCACTTTTAAGTCAGGATAGCTGACTTGGGCTCAGGGAGTACTGGCAGTTAGTCTTGCACTTGAATAAGGGAGGAGAAGTGTTGGAGTTACCATTGTGATCTGGAAGTGGTCAAACATATAATCTCACTGCCAATGCGATATGAGCCTGTATGGTCGCACATAAGAGATGTGGAGAAGTTGGATGATTGACTGTGTTGGTAAAGGTTACCAGTCACCGACCTGAATGGGGTTATGGGCAAAGTGTTTCCTTAAAGGATCATCGGGTTGGGCAAAGTGTTGCCTTGAAGGACTGGTAAGAATAGTCGACCGACGGTCGACGAGAATCATCGAGAATGGTTCTCTGATTTTCGCCGATCGACGAGAATCGTCGAGAATGGTTCTCTGATTCTATCCGATCGACGAGAATCGTCACTATGATTCTCGACGATCGACGAGAATCGTCGACCGCAGGTCGACGGTCGACGAGTATAGTCCACCCCGCGTTCGGCGAGAATCGTCGAGTATTGTACTCTGATTCTCGCCGATTCTAGGTGTTACTCGCCGACTTATTCTCGCCGAATCTGCTTGATGATTCTGCCGATTGTCGTCGATTCTCGCCGACTGATACTCGCCGATTCTGGAACCCTATTTATGGGTGGTCTGCGGATAGCGAAATTCCTAAGTCTATTTATGCCTTCGGTATAAAAGGGACACTTAGGGTTTTCGGGTATTATGCTTTTATGCTGTTGGCAGCCGATCGAATTGAAGCCGACGGAAGGGTTCCGCTCGCCGTTCGTTCGCTCCGCCGATCCCGAATCATGCCGATGGAAGAGTTCCGCCGCAGTGTTCGCTCCGTCGACCTCCTCCTCTCTGGCGATCGTCGCTGATGTTGCTTTTCCTGGCGCGGACCTAGCAGTCCGTGGAATAGAAAGGTGCGGTCTTCCTCCTTCCCGATAATCCGTGCGACGGATAGATCGGCGTTCTCCCGCTCGTGTGGATTTCTGCAGAGACGTGGACATTATTCCACGAAGAACTCGCCACTAGCAAGAAGACGAAGTTTGGAGCATCTCCGTTGAGTTGTGACTCAACGCCACCGAGGTAATTTTTGGCTAGTCATTTGTTAACTTCTTTATTCAATTATCATGGCCCGATCCCATTTCTTTTGGGTTTTCTTGATGTTTTAATTCTTCCGCTACGTGCACAAGCGTTGTGCCATCCTCATAGAGAAACCCAACAGTGGTATCAGAGGCAGGTTTCGGCCATGATTGTTGAATTGGAAGTTTTGTTATTCCAGTGCGTGTAAAGCTAGGGATTTAGAAGTGTTCTAAATATCTAGATTTAGTCTTGGTACCCCGCCAAGAACTTCTGGAATTTCGTGGAAATTTCTAATTGTTAGAAATTGTAGTCTCCTTGGCAGTAACCATCCCTCGAGTCTGTTTTGGATTTTGAATCCAACATAGAGAGATGAGCTTGTCTACTGCTTTAAGTTGAGTTGTCTTTGCCTTTGTCCAATGCATGTAAATCTGAGGATTTGGAAGATTCCGGATGTTCAGATTTATCCCTTCCTTCTATCAAATGTTGATGATGTCAGGTTGTGCACATAAGGGATGCATGTGGTTTTAGAAGTATTGTTTTTCTTTGGATGTGCACATTGATCAAATGTTGATCATGGTTAATTGTTAACCCATAATTAAAATCCCTTCATCAAATATTAAGTATTCAGATGCCTTCCGATGGATGACACTCTTCCTGCCTCGATCGATGAAGTGTGGGCTTGCCAAAGCAAGGTGCATTAATCTATCTTGGTAAGGGTGCGAGCGGATAATTGTGATATCCCACTGTCGACATCGGGTCCAACTTAACTAGGTGACCTCAAAGGTTGAGTGCCTAGAGGCATAGGGTTGGCATGCATCATATGATGGATGCGAATAAGGAGTTATCCACCAACCATACAAGAATTGCATGAGGATGCAATTGACAAGCGTTGCCTACCTAAATAACCGCATCGTGAGAGGAAAGCCAAAGCTGACTCATTATGTTGTTGAAATACGGATCATGTCCACTAAGAGAGTAGCTCGCATGAACTCTCTGAATTGTTAGTGAGGGCTATCATTTCGAATAAAATAGTTGGAGTGTTTTAATTGAAGTCCAAATTAAAATAAATTGTATTTGAAATTTTGGTACTGATTTTATTCTGCATAAATTCTTGTAGAATTCCATGGCAAGTGTTTCACACTCCACTTTGTCTCTGAGAACCATCCTTGAGAAGGATAAGCTCAGTGGGACTAATTACATGGACTGGTATAGGAACCTGAGAATTGTTCTCAGGCAAGAGCGAAATCTCTATGTCTTGGAAGAAGAAGCCCCCGAGGTGCCGACCGGGAACTCTTCCCGTGCTGAGAAGGATACTTATAAGAAGTATACTGATGATGCTTTAGATGTCGAATGCCTTATGCTTGCCACTATGAACTCTGAGCTTCAGAAGCAACATGAGAGCATGGGGTGCAAGGAGATTGACGAGCATCTCAAGAAAATGTTTCAGGGGCAGGCTCGTCAATAGAGGTTCGACATCATAAAAGCGTTGTTTCAGTGCAAGATGGGAGTTCGAGACTCAGTAGGGACTCACGTACTCAAGATGATTGAGTATATAGAGAACCTTGAAAGGCTGGGTTTTCCTCTTGGTCAAGAGTTGGCCACAGATCTGATCCTGCAATCGTTGCCGGACAGTTATGAGCAGTTCGTCTTGAACTACAACATGAATGAAATAGACAAGACACTGCCCGAACTCCTAGGCATGTTGAGAACTGCCGAAATCAATATGAAGAAGGCCAAGCCTGCCAGCCCCATACTGATGGTGCATAAGGGCAAGGGCAAGGCCAAGGGCTCTAAGAAGACGAAGGTGGGACCTAAGTCATACCTTGAGCCCAAGTCTTCAGCACTGATGAAAATGAAAAGCATGGTGAAGGAAGGGAAATGCCACCACTGTGGCAAGGCTGGTCATTGGAGGAGGAACTGTCCTTCGTACATTGAAGGTCTACAGAAACTGAAGGGAGGTATTACTTCCGCTTCAAATATTTACGTTATAGAGATAAACCTTTCTGCTCCTTCATCTTGGGTATTGGATACCGGATGTTGTCCTTACATTTGTACAAATGTGCAGGAACTGGGAAGGAGAAGATTGCTGAGTAAAGGGGAGGTGGACCTCCGCGTCGGCAATGGAGCAAGAGTTGCTGCTATAGCCGTAGGGGTTTACCGTCTTTCTTTGTCCAGTGGGCTTGTAATAGAACTAGATAATTGTTATTTTGTTTCGGCCATAACTAGAAACACTATATCTATTTCATGTTTGGACATGATTTGATTTTCTTTTATAATTAAGAACAACTGTTGTTCTATATTTAAGAATGATGTTTGTTATGCTGTAGCCCAATTGTTTAATGGTCTTTATGTTTTGAACTTGGACCATCTGATCTGTAATGTAGAAAATAACAAAAGACTAAGAACAAATGACTTGAACCCTACGTTTCTCTGGCATTGTCGTTTGGGCCATATCAACGAGAAGCGCATATCCAAGCTCCATAGAGATGGACTTTTGGACTCATTTGATTATGAATCATTTGAGCGATGCGAATCTTGTTTGTTAGGCAAAATGACTAAAGCTCCTTTCACTGGTTATACTGAGAGGGCTGAGGATCTCTTGGGTGTTGTACATAGTAATGTATGCGGACCCATTAGTTCCATGGCTAGAGGTGGATATTTCTACTTTATTACATTTACTGATGATTTCAGTAGATACGGATATGTGTATCTTATAAAGTGCAAATCCGAGACCTTTGAAAAGTTCAAAGAGTTCAAGAATGAAGTAGAAAACCAGTTGGGTAAAAGGGTTAAAGCACTCCGATCTGATCGAGGTGGCGAATACCTGAGTTATGAGTTCCGTGATCATCTGAAAGAGTGTGGTATTGTATCACAGCTCACTCCACCTAGAACACCACAACATAATGGTGTGTCTGAGAGGACAAATCGTACTCTGTTAGACATGGTACGTTCGATTATGAGTCATGCAGACTTGCTTGTTTCCTTTTGGGGCTTTGCTTTAGAGACTGCTGCAATGACATTGAATCGCGCTCCAATGAAAACGGTTCTGAAGACACCATATGAGATATGGACTGGGAAGCGTCCTAGTATGTCGTTCATTAAAATTTGGGGCGGTGAGGCATATGTGAGACGTCAAATGCCTGACAAGCTGGAACCCAAATCGGATAAATGTTATCTGGTGGGATATCCTAAGGAAATGAAAGGGTATTACTTTTACCTACCGTCTGAGGGCAAAGTGTTTGTCGCAAGGACTGGTGTCTTCTTGGAGAAAGAGTTCTTATCAAGAAAAACTGAAAAGGTAGAGCTTGAAGAAGTTCAAGTACCACATGTAGTGAATGAACCGGAATTGGATTCTGCGACAGGACTACAAGATGTTGTAGCTAGAGAACCTGCTCAGGGAACACAAGTCCTACATAGATCTGGTAGACCGAGGTTTGAGCCTGAGAGATATGGATTTCTCGTGTCTCAAATAGGTAATGTGTTGCTTATGGATCATGATGATGAACCAGCAACCTACCAAGAGGCTATGAATGGACCGGACTCCGACAAATGGCTTGAGGCTATGAAATCCGAAATGGACTCCATGTATGCAAACCAAGTTTGGAACTTGGTGGAACCACCTGAAGGGGTACGACCCATAGGGTGAAAGTGGGTCTTCAAGAAGAAGACTGACATGGATGGGAATGTACAGACATTCAAAGGGCGACTGGTGGCTAAGGGTTTCAAGCAAATTCATGGTATTGACTATGATGAGACCTTTTCCCCTGTTGCCATGGTAAAGTCCATAAGGATATTGCTTGCTATTGCTGCGTATTATGACTACGAGATCTGGCAGATGGATGTCAAAACGACTTTCCTTAATGGAAACCTCCTTGAGGAAGTGTATATGACACAACCTGAGGGTTTTGTATCCCCAGATGAAGCCACTAAAATATGCAAGCTGAATAAGTCCATCTATGGACTGAAACAGGCCTCTCGAAGTTGGAATCTTTGTTTTGATGAGAAAATCAAAGAGTTTGGTTTCATCAAGAATGAAGATGAGCCTTGTGTTTACAAGCGAATCAGTGGGAGCATTGTTGTCTTCCTGATATTGTATGTAGATGACATACTATTGATTGGGAATGACATTCCTACCCTGAATGTTGTTAAGAACAACCTAGGGAACTGCTTTTCAATGAAGGATTTGGGTGAAGCGACTTACATACTCGGTATTAAGATCTATAGAGATAGATCGAAGAAGTTGCTGGGTTTGACCCAGAGTACGTACATCGAAAAGGTGTTGAAGCGGTTCAACATGCTTGAGTCCAAGAAAGGATTTTTGCCCATGTCTCATGGTGTGAATCTCTCTAAGGACCAGTGTCCGAAGTCTTGTGAAGAAAAGGACCGCATGAAGTTGATTCCATATGCTTCGGCAATTGGATCAATCATGTACGCGATGTTATGTACTCGACCCGACGTCTCCTTTGCTTTGAGCATGACTAGCAGGTATCAGTCAGACCCCGGTGAGTGTCACTGGATTGCAGTCAAGAATGTCCTTAAGTACTTGAGAACGACTAAGGATGCGTTCTTGGTGTATGGTGGAGAGGAAGAGCTCGTTGTAAGTGGTTACACGGATGCTAGCTTCCAAACTGATAGAGATGACTCCAAGTCTCAGTCAGGTTTTGTGTTTTGCCTGAATGGAGGAGCTGTGAGCTGGAAGAGTTCCAAGCAAGAGACAGTTGCTGATTCTACGACAGAGGCCGAGTATATCGCCGCAGCTAATGCAGCGAAGGAGGCTGTATGGATTAGGAAATTCATCGGCGAGCTTGATGTAATTCCTAGCATTGTTGGTCTCGTAGTTCTCTACTGTGATAACAATGGTGCAATTGCACAATCTAAGGAACCTAGATCCCATCAGCACTCTAAGCACATACTTCGGCGGTTTCATCTTATTCGTGAGATTGTCGAACGAGGAGATGTAAACATTTGCAGAGTGCCTACTGAGGAGAATATTGCGGATCCACTGACAAAGCCTCTCGCGTAGAGAAAGCATGATGGTCATACTAGATCGATGGGTATACGATACCTAAATGATCAACTCTAGTGAGAATCTTGTGGATTGCATGTAAACTTGTATTTTGTTGGCTATTTGTTCATATGATGAACATTGTACCTAGTTTTTCTTTTACAATTAATGGCAAGTTCTTTTATTATGAGTTTTTCTATATGATAGTTAAATGTTAACATAATAGATACCCTTAGAATGTTCGCTTCCATGGGACATCAAGTACGTGACTTGAATGTGAGAGCCCATGATTTATTTGAAGCTTCATTCTTAAAAGGTCCCTGGTCGAGTATCATCATAGAAGCTAATGGTGATGATGGTACATGAAGGCTAGCACGTGCGTTGACTGATGACCGGTTCTCACAGGTCATGATATTGTGATATCAAGTCATCACGTGGGTACTTGTTAATGAACAAGTTGTACTGGACAGACCCAACCTGAGACTGCTCTGTGGATTGTCATCCAATCGTGTCACGAGTAGGTCTCAATTTACAATGGTGTTGTGTTCCTTTGACCTGAAGTCACAGTATTCATCAAGTGAGGAAGAGCGTGCTTTGTTGCCATCTAAAGTCTTCCTTGAGAAAGGTTGATGATAAGGGTGGTTGTTGGGTATGTTACGAATCATTTGGGTGTTTGTGTGTGAGCAGATATGGGATTTGTCCTCCTGTATGATAGGAGTTGCATCCATGGGCCCCTTGATGGAACTGGACTGAGAAATGCATGGCCATGCTTGGTTGAGTCAATATGTGATATTGGACTCACCATTCTCTGGAAGTCCGTCCTGGATCAAGAAACTTGGATTGAGCTATTACGAGGGTGACACGATCCATGCCTCTAGTTCTTTCCGTATGTAAGGGACAAAGGGACAAAGACAACGCTGATACATTGGTCATAAAGGCTTATGAGTTATAAACTCTTATTGCTTGGGGAGCAATGATGCATTGCTAGATGCCGCTCATTGTTTGTGAGGTTTTGCTTTGATACTTTCGAGATCAAGTGGGAGTCTGTTGGAGTTACCATTGTGATTTGGAAGTGGTCAAACATATAATCTCACTGCCAATGCGATATGAGCCTGCAGGGTCGCACATAAGAGATGTGGAGAAGTTGGATGATTGACTGTGTTGGTAAAGGTTACCAGTCACCGACCTGAATGGGGTTATGGGCAAAGTGTTGCCTTAAAGGATCATCGGGTTGGGGAAAGTGTTGCCTTGAAGGACTGGTAAGAATAGTCGACCGACATCGACGAGAATCATCGAGAATGGTTCTCTGATTTTCGCGGATCGACGAGAATCGTCGAGAATGGTTCTTTGATTCTCGCCGATCGACGAGAATCGTCACTATGATTCTCGACGATCGACGAGAATCGTCGACTGCAGGTCGACAGTCGACGAGTATAGTCCACCCCGCGTTCGGCGAGAATCGTCGAGTATTGTACTCTGATTCTCGCCGATCCTAGGTGTTACTCGCCGACTGATTCTCGCCGAATCTGCTTGATGATTCTCGCCGATTGTCGCTGATTCTCGCCGACTGATACTCGCCGATTCTGGAAACCTATTTCTGGGTGGTCTGCGGATAGCGAAATTCCTAAGTCTATTTATGCCTTCGGTATAAAAGGGACACTTAGGGTTTTCAGGTATTATGCTTTTATGCTGTTGGCAGCCGATCGAATCGAAGCCGACGGAAGGGTTCTGCTCGCCGTTCGTTCGCTCCGCCGATCCCGAATCCCGCCGACAGAAGAGTCCGCCGCAGTGTTCGCTCCGTCGACCTCCTCCTCTCCAGCGATCGTCGCTGATGTTGCTTTTCCTGGCGCGGACCTAGCAGTCCGTGGAATAGAAAGGTACGGTCTTCCTCCTTCCCGATAATCCGTGCGACGGATAGATCGGCGTTCTCCCGCTCGTGTGGATTTCTGCAGATACGTGGACATTATTCCACGAAGTACTCGCCACTAGCAAGAAGATGAAGTTTGGAGCATCTCCGTTGAGTTGTGACTCAACGCCACAGAGGTAATTTTTGCCTAGTCGTTTGTTAACTTCTTGATTCAATTATCATGGCCCGATCCCATTTCTTTTGGGTTTTCTTGATGTTTTAATTCTTCCGCTGCATGCACAAGCGTTGTGCCATCCTCATAGAGAAACCCAACAAGAAGTTGGTCTAGAGTATGACACGGGTATTGACACGGGCGTGTCCATACCAGTGTGGCTCTCTAGCAACGTCGTGGATTACTTGTTGTGTTTCCCAAGTAGGATACGGGTAGTGACACGGCGGTGTCCCCACCCGTGTGTGTGTGTTCATCGAGCAGAGCTCGACTAACACCATCGACCGTGTTCCTCCCGAGCAGGACATGGGCAGCGACACGGGCGTGTCCCTACCCATGTTTGTGTCCAAGCAATAGCTCGATGATTCATCGAGCAGTGCTCAACGAATCGTCGACCGTGTTCCTCCCGAGCAGGACACGGGTAGTGACACGGGCGTGTCCCTACCCGTGTGTGTCCAAGCGGCAGCTCGATGATTCGTCGAGCGGAGCTCAATGAATCGTCGACCACGTTCCTTACAAGCAGGACACGGGTAGCATCATGGGCGTGTCCCTTCCCGTGTAGTTAAATTTTTGGTTTTGACGAATTTTCCGGCCGCGTTGTTTCATAGGGACTCATTTACTGAGTTGATTGGTGGTACAATGACAGGACGACACTTGGATATACCGTTACCCAACTTGCCACATGAAAAGGGGAGAAAACCATAGCCGTTTCTAGTCTTCCTTCCAAGCCGTCGCTGTAAGAAACTGATGGAGAGGAAGAAGGTGTTGGAGTCGATCTTCTTCCCGTGAAGAACTAACACCGACCGAGGAGAAGAAGATGCTGCCAAGAAGGGTGATAATTTCCATGACTGGAAATGTCGGAAATGCCCGAAACGAGGTGAGCTTCCTACCCTCTCCCTTGGTAGTAGATCTTTAGTTATTTATTGGAGAGATATCGACTCAAAAGTGTCTTGATTTGTGAGAAGAAGTTTTCTAGGGAAAGGCCATGCGAGGACTTCTGTCCGAGGAATTAGAGTCTTCAACCATTCCCTCACTTCGAATGCAGTTTGTGGACTAGTTTCGGGAAGAGAACTAGCCTTATAAGGGTAAATAATGGAGGAGAAATCCTGGATGTTATTTAAAAAGTTTGGTTGAAGGAAGAAGACGAACCGATGTCGTCCGATTTGCTTTAAGATGCGGGCAGAAATCTATTTTCTGCGCGCAACAGCCTTCAAGGCCGTTTTCAGTGATGATGCATCCAGATCTGGGCTTTCAACTAAGCACGAAAGTCACAGCCCTTTGAAATACCTTTCCAACGAGGGGTTAAACGTTTTCACCGGATTCATGTAGCCTCGGGAATCCCCGTTTGAATTTGTTATACAGTAATCATTCCTGCACATGTAATTCTGGTGTTTTTTCTGTATTGGTAGAGAGATCATGTTACAGTAATGTTAATGCTAGTAGAATTTAGACTATAAATGATTGGGGTGAAATATGTTAATGACATTTGTTGGTTAGATCTTTAATGAACAAATGGTGTTGTAAGGTGCACTCAACCGAGGTGATTTGGTGGAGGTTAGAGAAAGATTTAAATATGTGAAATATTGAGAACGTACTTGACAGTTGTAATGTGTTGAATAATGATAAGCTTGGCTTGAACATGTTGTATATAATTGATAATGACTGTTACGAATAAATGGACGTGGTCTTAGATGATGAATGTGTGAAATATCCTTACACTGATAATGAACACATAAGTACCTTGGGGCACAGGGTTGGGAAAGGTTGTAAGTGCGGGGGTTTGACCGCCCTTGTTTGGTAATGTTGAAAAGAGACGTGAGTGCACGGTTGGGCTTGGTCCTCGATGTTTATTCCCGATTCTCCTTCTGTGCCACGATGATGTGAAATTGCATGCAGTGTGTGTCGACACGCGGTGTCGTAATCCTGGTTTAAGGATAGTGTGGCAAGTCTACGGGCTCGCTAGTCGTCACAGCGATGGGAGTTGATAGATAGACTTTGGGCGGTTGGACTTGGTCCTCGGTGCTGATTCCCGGGGATCCTTCCGTGCTAAGTGGACGGTTGGGCTTGGTCCTCGTGCTTTTTCCTAGGCTCCTTCCGGGTTACAACATGGGCCTGTTCGGGGCTTGTTACTCGGTACACATCTACCCGAGACTTCCACTGAGCCACAGTACGCATGTGAGCTCTACTGTTGTGTCCATTGCGTTGAGGAGTACGGAGGCCTAGGCTTGGTAGTGTGGATGCCCGCCTAGTAGTGGAGAAGCGCGATCTACTATCACCTCCTGGCCACAACGGTTGACGCCTGAGAAGTTAGCTACCTGCTCGAAAAGTGGGAACTTCAAGTCTGTGTCAACCTAACAATTGTTATACAGTAATCATTCCTGCACATGTAATTCTCGTGCTTTTTCTGTATTGGTTGAGAGATCATGTTACAGTAACGTTAATGTTAGTGGAATTTAGACTATAAATGATTGGGGTGAAATATGTTAATGACATTTGTTGGTTAGATCTTTAATGAACAAATGGTGTAGTATGGTGCACTCAATCGAGGTGATTTGGTGGAGGTTAGAGAAAGATTTAAATATGTGAAATATTTAGAATGTACTTGACAGTTGTAATGTGTTGAATAATGATAAGCTTGGCTTGAACATGCTGTATATAATTGATAATGACTGTTACGAATAAATGGACGTGGTCTTAGATAATGAATGTGTGAAATAGCCTTACACTGATAATGAACACATAAGTACCTTGGGGCACGGGGTTGGGAAAGGTTGTAAGTGCGGGGGTTTGACTGCCCTTGTTTGGTAATGTTGAAAAGAGACGTGAGTGGATGGTTGGGCTTGATCCTCGGTGTTTATTCCCGAGTCTCCTTCCGTGCCACGATGATGTGAAATTGCATGCGGTGTGTGTCGACATGCGGTGTCGTAATCCTGGTTTAAGGATAGTGTGGCAAGTCTACGAGCTCGCTAGTCGTCACAGCGATGGGAGTTGATAGATAGACTTTGGGCGGTTGGACTTGGTCCTCGGTGCTCATTCCCGGGGATCCTTCCGTGCTAAGTGGACGGTTGGGCTTGGTCCTCGTGCTTTTTCCAAGGCTCGTTTCGGGTTATAATATGGGCATGTTCGGGGCTTGTTACTCGGTACACATCTACCCGAGACTTCCACTGAGCCATAGTACGCATGTGAGCTCTACTATTGTGTCCATAGCGTTGAGGAGTACGGAGGCCTAGGCTTGGTAGTGTGGATGCCCGCCTAGTATTGGAGAAGCGCGATCTACTGTCACCTCCTGGCCACAACGGTTGACGCCTGAGAAGTTAGCTACCTGCTCGAAAAGTGGGAACTTCAAGTCTGTGTCAACCTAACAATTGCATGTGCGTGATCATGGGTGAGTCATTGTATTGCATACATATCATTACATTACGTTGCATACTCAAGATCTTTATTGTATAAGTTTGTATGGGTACTCTTATATGATGAGTTACTATACTGCTGAGCCGATCCTCAACTTATATGTATGTATGGAATTTAAGTTACTTTCTATTATACCTCAATAATTTTATATTATTGTAGATGGTAAAACAGCTAGAGTAGATGGTTTATGTTGAAGTTACCATGATGATCTGGAAGTGGTCAAACATCTAATCTCACTGCCAACGCAATATGAGCCTGCAGGGTCGCACATAAGAGATGTGGAGAAGTTGGATGACTGACTGTGTTGGTAAAGGTTACCAATCACCGACCTGAATAGGGTTATGGGCAAGGTGTTGCCTTATAGGATCATCGGGTTGGGCAAAGGTTGCCTTGAAGGGCTGGTTAGGTTCGTCGTCCGAGGGTCAAAGACATTAGTCGAGAATGGTCTTCTGATTCCCGCCGATCGACGAGAATCACCTTGCTGATTCTCGCCGATCGACGAGAATCGTCGAGAATCAATTGTTGATTCTCGACGATCGACTACCTTGGCTATTGTCGTCGACCGCGGCTCGACGATCGTCGAGTATCATTATGTGTCGTCGAGCGTGGCTCGACGATCGGCGAGAATCGTCGAGTATTGTACTCTGATTCTCGCCGATCCAATGTGATACTCGCCGAATGATTCTCACCGAACCTGCTCAGTGATTCTCGCCGATTGTCGCCGATTCTCACCGATTCATTCTCGCCGATTCTGAACCCTAGTTCTGGGTGGTCTGCGGATAGCGATTTTCCTGAGTTTATTTTATACTTTAAGTATAAATATAACACTTAGGGTTTCGGGAATGTGTGCGATCTATCCCCTCTGTGCGAATCGAACCCGACGGAAGGAGTTCCGCGTTCGCTCCGCCGATCCCGATCCCGCCGCCGGAAGAGTTCCGCCGCCGTCTTTGCTCCCTTGACCACCTTTTCTCCGGCGATCGTCGCTGGCACTGCAATCCCTGGCGCGGACCTAGCAGTTCGTGGGAAAGCAAAGGTGCGGTCTTCTCCTTCCCGATCTTCCGTGCGACGGAAAGCTCGGCGTTCTCCCGCTCGTGTGGACTTCTGCAGAAACGTGGATACTATTCCACGTAGAACTCGCCACTAGCAAGAAGATAAAGTTTGGAGCTTCTCCGTTGAGTTGTGACTCAACGCCACCGAGGTAATTTTTGACTAGTTTTGCTAACTTCTTGATTCAACCGTCATGGCTCGATCCGCATCTCTTTGGGTTTTTCTTGATGTTTTATTTTTCCGCTGCGTGCACAAGTGTTGTGCCAACCCTATAGAGAAACCCAACAGTGGTATCAGAGCCAGGTTACGGCCATGACTGTTGTTTTGGAAGTTGTCTTATTCCAATGCGTGTAAACCTAGAAATTTAGAAGTGTTCTAAATGTCTAGATTTAGTCTTGGCACTTCGCCAAGAACGATTGGAATTTCGGTGGAATTTCTAAGTGTTAGAAATTGTTGTCTCCTTAGCAGTAACCATCCCTCGAGTATGTTTTGGATTTTGAATCCAACATAGAGAGATGAGCTTGTCTACTGCTTAAGTTGAGCTGTCTTTGCCTTTGTCCAATGCATGTAAATCTGAGGATTTGGAAATTTCCGGATGTTCAGATTTAGCCCTTCCTTCTATCAAATGTTGATGGTGTCAGGATGTGCACATAAGGGATGCATGTGGTTTTAGAAGAATTGTTTTTCTTTGGATGTGCACATTGATCAAATGTTGATCATGGTTAATTGTTAACCTAAAATTGAAATCCCTTCTTTTAATATTAAGTGTTCGGATGCCTTCCGATGGATGACACTCTTCCTGCCTCGATCGATGAAATGTGGGCTTGCCAAAGCAAGGTGCATTAATCTATCTTGGTAAGGGTGCGAGCGGATAATTGTGATTTCCCACTGTTGACATCGGGTCCAGCTTAACTAGGTGACCTCAAAGGTTGAGTGCCTAGAGGCATAGGGTTGGCATGCACCATATGATGGATGCGAATAAGGAGTTATTCACCAACCATACAAGAATTGCATGAGGATGCAATTGGCAAGCGTTGCCTACCTAAATAACCACATCGTGAGAGGAACGCCAAAGCGGACTCATTGTGTTGGTGAAATACGGATCTTGTCCACTAAGAGAGTAGCTCGCATGAACTCTCCGAATTGTTAGTGAGGGCTATCATTTCGAATAAAATAGTGGGAGTATTTTAATTGAAGTCCTAATTAGAATAAATTGCAATTGAAATGTAGGTACTGATTTTATTCTGCATAAATTCTTGTAGAATTCCATGGCAAGCGTTTCACACTCCACGCTGTCTCTGAGAGCCATCCTTGAGAAGGATAAGCTCAGCGTGACAAACTATATGGACTGGTATAGGAACCTGAGAATTGTTCTCAGGCAAGAGCGAAAGCTCTATGTCTTGGAAGAAGAAGCCCCCGAGGTGCCGACCGGGAACTCTTCCCGTGCTGAGAAGGATACTTATAAGAAGTATACTGATGATGCTTTGGATGTCGAGTGCCTTATGCTTGCCACCATGAACTCTGAGCTTCAGAAGCAACATGAGAACATGGGGTGCAAGGAGATTGACGGGCACCTCAAGAAAATGTTTCAAGGGCAGGCTCGTCAAGAGAGGTTCGACATCACTAAAGCGTTGTTTCAGTGCAAGATGGGAGTTCGAGACTCAGTAGGGACTCACGTACTCAAGATGATTGGGTATATAGAGAACCTTGAAAGGCTGGGTTTTCTTCTTGGTCAAGAGTTGGCCACGGATCTGATCCTGCAATCGTTGCCGGACAGTTATGAGCAGTTTGTCTTGAACTACAATATGAACGAGATAGACAAGACACTGCCCGAACTCCTAGGCATGTTAAGAACTGCCGAGATCAACATGAAGAAGGCCAAGCCTGCCAGCCCCATACTGATGGTGCATAAGGGCAAGGGCAAAGCCAAGGGCTCCAAGAAGACGAAGGTAGGACCTAAGTCATATCTTGAGCCGAAGTCTTCAGCACTGATGAAAAAGAAAAGCACGGTGAAGGATGGGAAATGTCACCACTGTGGCAAGGCTGGTCATTGGCGGAGGAACTGTCCTTCGTATATTGAGGGTCTGCAGAAATTGAGGGGAGGTATGACTTCCGCTTCTAATGTTTACGTTATAGAGATAAACCTTTCTGCTCCTTCATCTTGGGTATTGGATACCGGATGTGGTTCTCACATTTGTACAAATGTGCAGGAACTGGGAAGGAGAAGATTGCTGAGTAAAGGGGAGGTGGACCTCCGCGTCGGCAATGGAGCAAGAGTTGCTGTTGTAGCCATAGGAGTTTACCGTCTTTCTTTGCCCAGTGGGCTTGTAATAGAATTAGATAACTGTTATTTTGTTCCGGCAATAACTAGAAACATTATATCTATTTCATGTTTGGACATGATTGGATTTTCTTTTATAATTAAGAACAATTGTTGTTCTATATTTAAGAATGATGTTTGTTATGCTGTAGCCCAATTGTTTAATGGTCTTTACGTTTTGAACTTGGACCATCTGATCTATAATGTAGAAAATAACAAAAGACTAAGAACAAATGACTCGAACCCTACGTTTCTCTGGCATTGTCGTTTGGGCCATATCAACGAGAAGCGCATATCCAAGCTCCATAGAGATGGACTTTTGGACTCATTTGATTATGAATCATTTGAGCGATGCGAATCTTGTTTGTTAGGCAAGATGACTAAAGCTCCTTTCATTGGTTATACTGAGAGGGCTGAGGATCTCTTGGGTGTTATACATAGTGATGTATGCGGACCCATGAGTTCCATGGCTAGAGGAGGGTATTTCTACTTTGTTACATTTACTGATGATTTCAGTAGATACGGATATGTGTATCTTATGAAGTGCAAATCCGAGACCTTTGAAAAGTTCAAAGAGTTCAAGAATGAAGTAGAAAACCAGTTGGGAAAAAGGGTTAAAGCACTCCGATCTGATCGAGGTGGCGAATACCTGAGTCATGAGTTCCGTGATCATCTGAAAGAGTGTGGTATTGTATCACAGCTCACTCCACCTAGAACACCACAACATAATGGTGTGTCTGAGAGGAGAAATCGTACTCTGTTAGACATGGTACGTTCGATGATGAGTCTTGCAGACTTGCCTGTTTCCTTTTGGGGTTTTGCTTTAGAGACTGCTGCAGTGACATTGAATCGCGCTCCAACGAAAACGGTTCTGAAGACACCATATGAGATATGGACTGGGAAGCGTCCTAGTATGTCGTTCATTAAAATTTGGGGCTGTGAGGCATACGTAAGACGTCAAATGCCTGACAAGCTGGAACCCAAATCAGATAAATGTTATCTGGTGGGATATCCTAAGGAAACGAAAGGGTATTACTTTTACCTACCGTCTGAGGGCAAAGTGTTTGTCACAAGGACTGGTGTCTTCTTGGAGAAAGAGTTCTTATCAAGAAAGACTGAAAAGGTAGAGCTTGAAGAAGTTCAAGAACCACATGTAGTGAACGAACCGGAATTGGATTCTGAGATAGGACTACAAGATGTTGTAGCTGGAGAACCTGCTCAGGGAACACAAGTCCTACGTAGATCTGGTAGACCGAGGTTTGAGCCTGAGAGATATGGATTTCTCGTGTCTCAAATAGGTAATGTGTTGCTTATGGATCATGATGATGAACCAGCAACCTACCAAGAGGCTATGAATGGACCGGACTCCGACAAATGGCTTGAGGCTATGAAATCCGAAATGGACTCCATGTATGCAAACCAAGTTTGGAACTTGGTGGAACCACCTGAAGGGGTACGACCCATAGGGTGCAAGTGGGTCTTCAAGAAGAAGACCGACATGGATGGGAATGTACAGACATTCAAAGGGCGACTGGTGGCTAAAGGTTTCAAGCAAATTCATGGTATTGACTATGATGAAACTTTTTCCCCTGTTGCCATGGTAAAGTCCATTAGGATATTGCTTGCTATTGCTGCGTATTATGACTACGAGATCTGGCAGATGGATGTCAAAACGGCTTTCCTTAATGGAAACCTCCTTGAGGAAGTGTATATGACACAACCCGAGGGTTTTGTATCCCCAGATGAAGCCACTAAAATATGCAAGCTGAATAAGTCCATTTATGGACTGAAACAGGCCTCTCGAAGTTGGAATCTTCGTTTTGATGAGAAGATCAAAGAGTTTGGTTTCATCAAGAATGAAGATGAGCCTTGTGTTTACAAGCGAATCAGTGGGAGCATTGTTGTCTTCCTGATATTGTATGTAGATGACATACTGTTGATTGGGAATGACATTCCTACCCTGAAAGTTGTTAAGAACAACCTAGGGAACTGCTTTTCAATGAAGGATTTGGGCGAAGCGACTTATATACTTGGTATTAAGATCTATAGAGATAGATCGAAGAAGTTGCTGGGTTTGACCCAGAGTACGTACATCGAAAAGGTGTTGAAGCGGTTCAACATGCTTGAGTCCAAGAAAGGATTTTTTCCCAGGTCTCATGGTGTGAATCTCTCTAAGGACCAGTGTCCAAAGTCTTGTGAAGATAAGGACCGCATGAAGTTGATTCCATATGCTTCGGCAATTGGATCAATCATGTACGCGATGTTATGTACTCGACCCGATGTTTCCTTTGCTTTAAGCATGACTAGCAGGTATCAGTCAGACCCCGGTGAATGTCACTGGATTGCAGTCAAGAATATCCTGAAGTACTTGAGAAGGACTAAGGATGTGTTCTTGGTGTATGGTGGAGAGGAAGAGCTCGTTGTAAGTGGTTACACGGATGCTAGCTTCCAAACTGATAGAGACGACTCCAAGTCTCAGTCAGGTTTTGTGTTTTGCCTGAATGGAGGAGCTGTGAGCTGGAAGAGTTCCAAGCAAGAGACAGTTGCTGATTCTACTACAGAGGCCGAGTATATCGCAGCAGCTAATGCAGCGAAGGAGGCTGTATGGATTAGGAAATTCATCGGCGAGCTTGATGTAGTTCCTAGTATTGTTGGTCCCGTAGTTCTCTACTGTGATAACAATGGTGCAATTGCACAATCTAAGGAACCTAGATCTCATCAGCGCTCCAAGCACATACTCCGGCGGTTTCATCTTATTCGTGAGATTGTCGAACGAGGAGATGTAAACATTTGCAGAGTGCCGACTGAGGAAAATATTGCGGATCCGCTGACAAAGCCTCTCGCGCAGAGAAAGCATGATGGTCATACTAGATCGATGGGTATATGATACCTAAATGATCAACTCTAGCGAGAATCTTGTGGGTTGCATGTTATCTTGTATTTTGTTGGCTGTTTGTTCATATGATGAACTGTGTACCTAGTTTTTCTTTTATAATTAATGGCAAATTCTTTTATTATGAGTTTTTCTATATATGATAGTTAAATGTTAACATAATAGATACCCTTAGAATGTTTGCTTCCATGGGACATCAAGTACGTGACTTGAATGTGAGAGCCCATGATTTATTTGAAGCTTCATTCTTAAAGGTCCCTGGTCGAGTATCATCATAGAAACTAAGGGTGATGATGATACATGAAGGCTAGCACGTGTGTTGACTGATGACTGGTTCTCACAGGTCATGATATTGTGATATCAAGTCATCACGTGGGTACTTGTTAGTGAACAAGTTGTACTGGACAGACCCAACCTGAGACTACTCTGTGGATTGTCATCCAATAGTGTCACGAGTAGGTCTCAATTGACAATGGTGTTGTGGTCCTTTGACCTGAAGTCACAGCATTCATCAAGTGAGGAAGAGCGTGCTTTGATGCCATCTAAAGTCTTCCTTGAGAAAGGTTGATGATAAGGGTGGTCGTTGGGCATGTTACGAATCATTTGGGTGTTTGTGTGTGAGCAGATATGGGATTTGTCTTCCTGTATGACAGGAGTTGCATCCATGGGCCCCTTGATGGAACTGGACTGAGAAATGCATGGCCATGCTTGGTTGAGTCAATATGTGATATTGGACTCACCATTCTCTGGTAGTCCGTCCTGGATCATGAAAACTTGGATTGAGCTAAAACGAGGGTGACACGGTCCATGCCTCTAGTTCTTTCCGGATGTAAGGGACAAAGGGACAAAGACAACGCTAATACATTGGTCATATAGGCTTATGCGTTATAAACTCTTATTGCTTGGGGAGCAATGATGCATTGCTAGATGCCGCTCATTGTTTGTGAGGTTTTTGGTTTGATACTTTCGAGATCAAGTGGGAGTCTGTTGGAGTTACCATGATGATCTGGAAGTGGTCAAACATCTAATCTCACTGCCAACGCAATATGAGCCTGCAGGGTTGCACATAAGAGATGTGGAGAAGTTGGATGACTGACTGTGTTGGTAAAGGTTACCAATCACCGACCTGAATAGGGTTATGGGCAAGGTGTTGCCTTATAGGATCATCGGGTTGGGCAAAGGTTGCCTTGAAGGGCTGGTTAGGTTCGTCGTCCGAGGGTCAAAGACATTAGTCGAGAATGGTCTTCTGATTCCCGCCGATCGACGAGAATCACCTTGCTGATTCTCGCCGATCGACGAGAATCGTCGAGAATCAATTGTTGATTCTCGACGATCGACTACCTTGGCTATTGTCGTCGACCGCAGCTCGACGATCGTCGAGTATCATTATGTGTCGTCGAGCGTGGCTCGACGATCGGCGAGAATCGTCGAGTATTGTACTCTGATTCTCGCCGATCCAATGTGATACTCGCCGAATGATTCTCACCGAACCTGCTCAGTGATTCTCGCCGATTGTCGCCAATTCTCACCGATTCATTCTCGCCGATTCTGAACCCTAGTTCTGGGTGGTCTGCGGATAGCGATTTTCCTGAGTTTATTTTATACTTTAAGTATAAATATAACACTTAGGGTTTCGGGAATGTGTGCGCTCTATCCCCTCTGTGCGAATCGAACCCGACGGAAGGAGTTCCGCGTTCGCTCCGCCGATCCCGATCCCGCCGCCGGAAGAGTTCCGCCGCCGTCTTTGCTCCCTTGACCACCTTTTCTCCGGCGATCGTCGCTGGAACTGCAATCCCTGGCGCGGACCTAGCAGTCCGTGGGAAAGCAAAGGTGCGGTCTTCTCCTTCCCGATCTTCCGTGCGACGGAAAGCTCGGCGTTCTCCCGCTCGTGTGGACTTCTGCAGAAACGTGGATACTATTCCACGTAGAACTCGCCACTAGCAAGAAGATAAAGTTTGGAGCTTCTCCGTTGAGTTGTGACTCAACGCCACCGAGGTAATTTTTGCCTAGTTTTGCTAACTTCTTGATTCAACCGACATGGCTCGATCCGCATCTCTTTGGGTTTTTCTTGATGTTTTATTTTTCCGCTGCGTGCACAAGTGTTGTGCCAACCCTATAGAGAAACCCAACAGTTTACTCATTTATTGTGTTGCTTATATACATTGATATTGTTCACTCTATACCACCTATTTGTACTTCTGTTCTACTTATATATATTGTAACCTTGTTCCTTTCTCAGCCCGGTGCCGTGGAGTCGTCGGGGGAGCGGATGTGATAGCCACTTAGTCTTTATGACTAACGATTGCTATGCCTTCCATTTTAGGAGGAAACCCCGCATTCAGAGCAGCGACAGATTTTGTAGCAGGAGAGCCAGGCCAGGACGACAGGGCCTAAAGGGACGGTGCCTTCATGTTGGGTATTACATCCATATTAACCCAGATTTGATGAAGTCACCCTGGAACTAAGATGAATTAAGTTGTATTTGATGCTTGGTTTGAGCTATATGTTTGCAAGAATTTCACTGGGAAGTGTAGACCAATGTCAGCTCACAGTGGGTCACCAAACACAGGAACTGTGCAATGTAATCCCTCATTGCACATTCCAAAGTGTTGACTCATGTGTGGTCTCTCTATTGGGATACACTTCATATTCAAGCTATTGGACTATGGGAAAAGATTTGGAAGTTGAGTACATTAGAAGAGAAAGTTTTCCAGCAACAAAAATTTTCTAAGTCTTTTACTCAAGTAGGTCTATAACTACTCGAGTAGCTTGGGTATAATTTACTCGAGTAAAGGAACCCTGTACTCGAGTACTTAACTGTATCTCTCGTGTAACTAAGTCACCTACTCGAGTAGTCATAGTCATATACTCGAGTAGCATACTTATATACTCGAGTAGATTACTCCTTATACCCGAGTATCAAAGAGTTCTCTCATCAAAATTTTTTCTAAGTCATGGACTCGAGTAAGTATACTCACTCACTCGAGTAGATAGAATCATACTCGAGTAGTTCATTATACCTACTCGAGTAGATCATGTTTCACTCGTATATCTTGAATTTTTCCCACTCCAGAATTTTCTAAGCCTTTTACTCGAGTAGATCTTTTACCTACTCGAGTAGATTACTTCCTCTCGAGTAGTTTAGTTCAACTACTCGAGTAGCTGCTTGCTGACATCTTCAGAATTTATTCTAAGTATCCCACTCGAGTAATCCTTCATGTACTCGAGTAGTTTATGAAATATACTCGAGTAGTTTTTCCAGTACTCGAGTAGATCATTTATGTACTCGAGTAAGTCTCTCTACATACTCGAGTAGTTCTTTCTGCTTACTCGAGTAGTTGATTTCTACCTACTCGAGTAACCCATCCTTATATACCCGAGTATATTCTCTTTCATGTACTCGAGTAGTTATTCAACTACTCGAGTAGCTATTCACCTACTCGTGTATATGGCTGAACTTTTCTGAAATTTTGCTAAGTCCTTTTTCTGACGGGATTTTGAAATCACGCGACATGATGGGTCCACGTGTACGTCAATATGAACGATTATGACCGTTAGTCTCTTCTATATAAGGTCTTATCAGAAAATGACAAACCCTAAGTATTCTCCAAGCTTTCTTGTCATTCTATTTCGAGAAATATTCTTCAGCCAACTCCTCTCTGATTTTCGCAAAACGGAAGCCGCCACCGCCGCCTTCTTCTCCGGCCAAAGCTTCTACTTTCAGAGGACTATTCTGAAGAAAGTTACAGATCAAGATCGACTTCGCTGATCATATTCTCTCTCGATTTCTATAAAAGTGAGTAAATCCAGATCGAAGCCGAGAACCTCTTCACTGATTTCTGAAAGTGCTACAAAGTTGAAAAGAAGAAGATCCTGGCCGTTTCATTCAGATCTGAGTGATTTACTGTTTGTATTCTTGTAAACACTTTATTAATCTTGTAGAAGAAATCTTCTCCGAGTGTAGGAGTTTTTCACTCCGAGTTTGTAGGAAGTGTTATCTTCCGAGGTGTAGATCCCTTTGTTTGGATCGAGGTTGTAAGATCTTTGTTCCGAGGGTAGGATCGATTTTTGATCCCAGATAGTGGAGTGGCCGAGTCTAGTGGATTGCTAGATCGGTGAGGGAAAGTGGATGTACCCAAGGTTGGGGAACCACTATAAATCTTGTGTCGTCTGTGATATTGGTAGATCGTTCTGTGCTGTGCTCTAACTATTTTTAATTCCGCAAAAAGACGCACAACTCACCTATTTACCCCCCTCTAGGTGATTTAGGTTGACAACTGTTTTCTTTCAATTGGTATCAGAGGAAGGTTGATCGTCAATAGGTTAACACCTTGATCAGATCCAAATCTGTTGTCTGAAAGATTCTACCATAAAATGGACAAGGGCAAAGATTTCGCCAAGCTTCCACTCTGCAACAAAAATAACTTTCCCATGTGGAAAGAAAGGATAAAATTTTTCATGGAAGCTGTGGATCCAAGGATCTTCATGATCGTTGAAGAAGGTCCTTACGTTCCCATGACTGTGTCCACTATTGACCCTACCAAGAAAGTTCCCAAAAAGCTAATGGATCTCGACAAAGATGAGATTGCACTTGTCTCTCTCGACAAGAAAGCTAAGAACATTATAACAAGTGCAGTCGATGACTCGATGCTGCAGAATTTGATTCACTGTCAATCAGCTAAGGAGATGTGGCATTCCTTAGTCACTTTGATGGAAGGAACTGAAGAAGTAAGGGATGATCGGAGATCCCTTCTCAATCAAAAATATGAAGCGTTCCGACAAGGGAACAAGGAAACAATTGCCGACACCTTTGAGAACTTCTTCAAAATTATAAATGGCCTAAGGGTGTATGGCCGTGTCTTCACCAACAGAGAACTGAACGACAAATTCTTGAGATCCCTAACTAAGGAATGGGATAACAAGGTATGCGCCATCAGGGAGTTCGGGAAGCTAGCTGAGACGGACCCGCAAAATCTCTTTGGAAAGCTTATGTCTTATGAACTCCAAATCAATACAAGAAAAGCTGAAGAAGAGAAGGGCAAGTCTGCACTAAAGGAGAAATCTGTCGCTCTAAAGGCAGACACATCCAGAAAGACCAAGGCTACATCCCCCGCTCCCGCTCCAGAAGTTGATGAAGAAGAAGAAACATCAGAACCTAGCACCTTAGGGTCTGAACTATCTGAAGGAGAGTTCTCCTTACTCTCAAGGCAATTCAAGAAGTTTCTTAATAAAAAGAAACAATGGAAAGGCAAGGATGCCTCATACAGAAGATTGCGGCGCGATCACGATCGACAAAAAAAAGCTCAAGCAGCCTCGAAAGGTATAATACTAAACAGAACAAATATGTTTCAACTGACATCATTTGCTACTGTTGTAATAAGCCAGGTCACGTCATTGCTGACTGCCCTCACAAGAAGAAGGAGGGTGGCAGAAGAGAAGACAAGAAATCCTCACACAACAAGAAAAGGAAAGAGAAGAGCCTCATAGACAAAAGGAGCAAGACACTTAGCGACTCCGACTCTTCAGAGTCAAGCGAAGAAGAAGAAGCTTACTTTGGGCTAATGGCTCAAACAGATGATGAACAAGAGCCCCAGTTCATGGGGAAGGTAAACTCTCATACCCCTCTTTCAGAGTCTGAAGTCTCTGAACATGATTGCGAGGGTAGCTCCTCTGACGATGAGTCAGAATTGATGGCCCAGTACAGGGAGTTAATCATGTCTTACGACAAATGTCGTCGAGTCATGAAGACTTAGGCTAAAGAGATCAAATCTCTAAAAGCCGAAGAGAGCAACTTGAGAGAGAAAGTCGCAAAGACCGACTCCCTCGTAGAAAACTTCAATAATACTATTGAATAATATAACAAGGCTCTTGAGCACCTTGTCCTGAAGGAGAAGATCATCAAAGGATTGGAAGCCGAACTTGCGGCTGAAAGGAAACTTGTTGAGAGTTTCTCGAAGCCCAAAACAGTTCTTCCATTCGTTGCTGAATTCTCAGCAAAGGCCAAGGGAGCTGGACTAGGCCATGAAGAAGCTCCTAGTAAATCCTCTAGGAGAAACAAGAATCAATAGAAAAATAAGGCCGCCAAAAAGGCCTCAGTCGAAGAAAAGGGAAAAGCCCCTCAAAATCAAACAACATTCAAAAAGGTCATCTTTCCATCAAATGAGTTTGATTTTGACTCATCATACTGGCACTTTGCTAGGCCTACTTATGTAGAGCCAAAGTCCCGCTATCAAGGATGGGCTAGACCCCGAAACTTTGGCGAAAGTGTCTTTAAGGCACCTTATGAAGAAGTTGTTCTTCAGAGCTATGGCCCTTTCAATCATGGGCATAACTTCAAGAAGACACCAAAGACAAAGCCTGTTGTAGACAAGCCCATAAAGGAGAAGAAGCCATGTGATAGCCATCATCATGAGACATCTTCCTCCAAGAATGCTACCCCTGCTAGACCAAAGTTCCAAAAGGTCAAGCAGGAGATCTTGAGGCAAAGGTACAACAGATTTGACTGTTGGTGCTGTGGCAAGGTTGGTCACTAAGCCATAGATTGCTGGTTCAATTCCAGAAACGCTGCAACCCCTCATGTCAGCAATATGAGAAAGACTGCTCATAAGGCTAACACTCGTAGGGGGAGCACTCTAACCTGAGACCAAGGACCCAAACGTGTTTGGGTTCCTAAGGCAAATTGATTGTGATTGCAGGGATGTCCAAAGGCCAACAAAATGCCTATCTGGTACTGGGACAGCGGATACTCTCGGCATATGACCGGGACTAGAAGCCTCATTCAGAACTTTACTTCAGTAGTGAACGGACCAAAGGTCATCTTTGGAGGTTCAGACCGTGGAATTACTAGAGGCTATGGTATGATTACTAACGACAATGTATCCTTCTAGGATGTGGCCTATGTCGAAGGGCCTATGTCGAAGGATTGGAACACAATCTCATTAGCATAAGCCAACTCTGTGATAAAGGATACATATTGAGTTCCATGCTGACAAGTGCTTGATTAAATCCGTTGACAATATGGAGACGATTCTATCCGGCACTCGAAGCAGGAATATTTTCTATTTAAATTTCATCTGTATAGATTCCTCTACACCAGTGTGTCTTTTGGCAAAAGATAGTGCGCCTCTTGGTGACCAATGGCACAAGAGACTAGCACATATTAATGTCAAAACTATTAATAAATTATTTTCAATGAACTTAGTATGTGATGCTCCAAATGTCAAGTACGTCAAAGACAGACCTTGTCATGCATGCGTAAAAGGCAAACAAACAAGGGCTACCTTTAAAAGCATTATTGGCAAAGACTCTAACAGATGTCTTCATCTATTGCACATGGACTTGTTTGGTCCACTGCAGATTAGAAGTTTGGGAGGTAAGGACTATACATTGGTAATTGTTGATGACTACTCGCGCTTTGTGTGGGTGTTCTTTCTGAAACACAAGTCAGATACCTTCGACATTTTTACTAATTTTGTCAGTCAAGTCCAGAATGAATACAACTACTCCATAGTCAAAATCAGAAGTGACAACGGAACAGAGTTCAAATCTGGGGCCATGACAGAATTCTGTGAAAGCTTAGGTATCCTTCATGAGTTTTCCTCTCCTCGCACTCCACAACAAAATGGAGTGGCTGAGATAAGGAACAAAACACTCATAGAGGCCTGCAGTACCTTGTTGAGTGATGCTTCACTACCAGAGTACTTCTGGGCTGAGGCCGTCAACACTGCATGCCACGTGCAAAATCGAGCACTCATAAACAAAGACCACAATAAGACACCTTACGAACTTCTAAAAGGCAGGAAACCAACTGTCTCTTACTTTAGAATCTTTGGCTATAAATGCTTCGTACTTAACAATGGTAAGTATCATACCACCAAGTTCAGCGAGAAGAGCTTTGAAGGTATTTTTTTAGGATATAGTAGCCATAGTAAGGCATATAGGATATTTAATAGAAAAACCCTGGTGGTGGAAGAATCGATACATGTTGTATTTGATGAGACGAGCTTGCTGCAAAGCAATCCGTCTAGTGTGCTCATTGAAGATGCAGGTGAAAAGCTGAAAGAAACTAGCTTGGATGATCTGTCCGAAGACAAAGGCGAGAAGTTCATTAAGATCACCAATCCAACTCCTATTGGAGGGGCTTATGATCAAAATAAAGAAGTCATCCAGGATGAAGAAATCACTCCGGTGCTTGAAGATAATCCAGATGCAAGAACTCTAGAGCTCAGACATCTGAAGGATCACCCCATGGACCAGATCATAGGAGATCCCCGGGATGGTGTCAGAACTCGGAGAGGTACAACTAATGAGAATCTTCATTTGAGTTTTCTCTCACAGGTTGAACCAAAGAAATTTGAGGAAGCAAACTCAGACGCATCATGGATAATGGCAATGGAAGAAGAGCTAAATCAGTTCAAGCGCTGCAATGTGTGGATGCTGGTTCCAAGACCCAAAGGAAAGAACATCATTGGAACAAAATGGGTCTACAGGAACAAGATGGACGAATACGGAACGATCATAAAGAATAAGGCCAGACTCGTCGCTAAAGGCTATCGTCAAGAAGAAGGAATCGACTTCGACCAGACATATGCTCCAGTGGCAAGACTGGAGGCAATAAGGTTATTCCTAGCATATGCTGCTTTCAAAGGCTTCACCGTCTATCAGATGGACGTGAAGTCGGCCTTCCTGAATGGTAATATAAAGGAGGAAGTGTATGTGGAACAACCTCCAGGTTTCGTTGATCCTAACTTTCCGGATCATGTCTATTTTCTGCACAAGGCCCTATATGGTCTGAAACAAGCTCCTAGAGCTTGGTATGAAATGTTGTCTACCTTTCTACTTGAGAACAAGTTCACAAGGGGAAAGATAGACAAGACATTATTTCTTAGGGAAATAAAAGGCAAGATTTTGCTAGTGCAAATCTATGTCGACGACATTATTTTTGGCTCTACCGATGATAACCTCTGCAAAAAGTTCTCAAAACCTATGCAAGGGAAGTTTGAAATGAGCAGTATGGGCGAGCTGAAGTATTTCTTAGGGCTTCAGGTGAAACAATCTGAAGATGGAATTTTCATCTCACAGACCAAATTCACCAAAGAGCTAATTAAGAAATTCGGAATGGAGAACGCAACCTCTATGAGGACTCCAATGGGCTCAACTATGTCTCTGGATAAGGATGAAAAAGGGAAAACTTTTGATGAAACCAAGTACAGAAGCATAATTGGATCCCCGCTCTACCTTACTGCCAGTAGGCCTGACATAATGTTCTCAACACGTGTCTGTGCTAGATTTCAGGTGAACTCTAAGGAATCTCATTACGCTGCTGCAAAGCGGATCCTGAGATACCTTAAATGCACACCAAATCTTGGCTTATGGTACCCAAGAAGTAATGACAGCGAACTAATTGGATTTTCAGATGCAGATTTTGCAGGTAGCAAAGACGACCAGAAAAGCACCTCAGGGACTTGCCAATTCTTCGGAAGAAGGCTAATTTCCTGGAGTAGCAAGAAGCAGAACTGTGTCGCAATCTAAACGGCCGAGTCAGAGTATATATCTGCAGACAGTTGTTGCGTACAGTTGCAATGGATAAAGAATCAGTTCGAGGACTACAACCTGCAGTTCAAGGATATACCCTTGTACTGTGACTCCTCCAGCGCAATTGCAATAGCCAACAATCCAGTTTCCCACAGCCGGACAAAGCACATCGAGCTAAGGTAACACTTCATCCGGGAACATGTGGAGCATGGAGACATAGATCTCCAATATGTGCCTACAGATAGGCAAGTTGCAGATATCTTCAAAAAGCCGCGGGACGAGACCAAGTTCTCGTTCTTCAAGACTGAGCTTGGGATGCTCAACATAGAGGACTAAAGAAGGCTGGATGACTAAGAAGCAAGTAATTGTAAAGGGTTAGTCAAAATCTACTTTTTCTCAACTTTTTCAAAATTCCACTCGAGAAGCATGAGACATACTCGAGTATGTGACTTCACCTACTCGAGTCATGGCAGCCCTACTCGAGTAACATCAGACATACTCGACTAGTCTTCTCAAATTACTCGAGTATTAGACTGTGCCTACTCGAGTATCTACTGACCTACTCGAGTAAGTCACTTACCTACTCGAGTAAGTCATCTACCTACTCGAGTACTCTCTACAGACCTACTCAAGTACCTCCTGTCGACCTACTCGAGTAACTCATTTACCTACTCGAGTAGTCTATCTCTTTCTCGTGTCCTGTTTCCCAGATTTTGAAAATTGTTCTATTCGCCAACCAAGGCTATATGCCGCCTCTTTCTTTAAATTAATTAGCGGTAATTTAAGAGTTATATATATATATATGAAATTCCGAAACATCAAACCTACTCGACATCATTTTTGTCTATCGAGTACCCTCTGTCTCTTCGCCTACCCTGCCGACTCGCCTCCGCCGCTGTTGCAGAGCCGCCTCTCTCAATTCCTCCAGTCATTCCCATCCATGGCGACTTCTCACAAGATCGGCGTCGGCTCCGAACTAGTCAACGAAGGTATTGCAGAGCTCTCCGATTATTTCCAAAACCTCCTCATCCTTCTCGGCACCGCCGGCCTCTCCTTCATCCTCCAGGAACCCTGTGGCGTTCTATTCCCCGAAGTTGCTGAATTCTTCTCCAATCTAAAAGTCAGAAGGAATGGAAAGTCCTAAAATCCAAAGTAAAGGGTTTGAAACTCAAGTTCACCAAGAACTCTGTCTCTCAACTTCTCTGTCTACCGCTTGTTGATGAGGAAGATGAGTTAGATGATGAAGACTCTGACCGAACAGCTATTTTCTGTGGCATTTCTCCTAACGCTCAGTATATTAAGAGGTCAGACATGAACGCTGAAGGAAAATTTCTAGTTGATATCATTGGCAAAATTCTCCTGTGCAAGACTCACTCCATCAGAGACATTCCCTTATACTTCTTTGATATTATGCAAGCAATTATCTGTCGCAAGCAATACCAATTTAGTATGCTGATTTTGGACAAAATCAAGGACAACATGAAATCCCCCAACTACGCCAGAATTATCTCCCTGCTCCTCCATGCCACAAATCCTGAAGTATTCAACTTCTCCAAAGGGACTCCACTTCACCACATGAAGAAGGTCTCCATCTCTTCAATTTAGAGATGGGATCTCAGGCTAAAGAATTCTGCCCAAGCTGCTAAGGTTTCAGAAATTCCAGAAGCTCCAGCTACAGAGGACAGGACTCCATCTCCCTCTCCTCATCATGTGGCCAGCTCCTCTGGTGCACCAAGTGAGGGGGAGTCTGCTCCTTCTAGCCCAGTCAGGCAACCCTCTCCTCAACCAGAAATTCCATCCCTACCTCATACTCCCCAGAGTCCAGCTACTCCTTCAGATCAAGTACCTCAAGACACTCTTCTGTCAGCAGCTGCTGCTATAGATGCCATGATTGCAGAGCTTTTTGAAGATGTGCTTCCCCCTCCTCCACTCTCTCCTCCTGCTCCAACCACTGAACATCACAAGGACTTGTCTCCAGCACAGTCTCCTACCCATTCTCCAGTAAGAACTCCGACACCTTCTCCAAATCCTCCAGCAGATAAGCCAGACACCATATTTATTTCTGATGAGCCTTCTCCTGAGCCAGCTGAGGCCTCTCTCAGAACTCTAGACTTCTCTCTTCCTCAAAATACAGAAGAAGGAATTGCTCTCTCTCCGACCATCAGAGCTCACAGCTCTGTGATAATTGAAGAACTAGCTCCTTGGGTACCTCCATCTCTCCCTACTGCTGCTCCCTCTACTGCTGCTGTTTCAGTCTCCTCCTCCTCAGATTTGCTGCAACACATCACCATTCTTCTTCAAGAACAAAGACATCATTTGACACCTCTCTAAAGGTGGTCACTGACAAGGTAACTGCTCTTGAGACTGAGATGAGCAGAGGTTTTGCTGAAATTCAGCATAACACTGACAAGCTCAAGTACCTATTCCAACTTGGTGGCAAAGCCCTTGACCATACTATCACTAGTGTGGGCAATGTTATGGAACAAGGTGTCACCCTGGCAAACAATCAGATGGAACTAGATAAGAGGAATGAGGCCAACAAGATGAAGATCTATGAAGAAGTGGGCCTTTTCAAAGATGATGCCATATCTCAGCTATCTGTTGAAATCAGAAAGGGGGAGGGTTTGATAAAAGAACTCAAAGAACAAGTAGAAAAATCTACTGCTCAGAAGACAGAATAATGGCAAGCTCATGTGAAGACCATTCATGCTGATGTGCTAGCCCAAATACAAAGTGTCAAATTTCACACATATGACACTGCTGTCTGGATGCACAATCAGATCATGCCAGATCTTGCAGTTGATCCAAACATCATTCCCCGTCATCTCAACCCTCTAGCTATAGATGTCACTGCCCCAGCTGTTCCTCAACAACCTACCTTCTCTCCCAAGCCTGGGGACTCAGTTGCTCCTCCAGATACTTATGTCCCAGGCTAGGAAGAAGACCCTGCTGATATATTCCTTCAAGCTCCTCCAGAGATCAGAACCTCCAA
This sequence comes from Platanthera guangdongensis, assembly GCA_039583875.1. Classification (NCBI taxonomy): domain Eukaryota; kingdom Viridiplantae; phylum Streptophyta; class Magnoliopsida; order Asparagales; family Orchidaceae; genus Platanthera; species Platanthera guangdongensis. The sequence continues at coordinate 45,013,203 of CM077154.1, forward strand.
GAAGAAAAGGAAGTATGGTGAAGGCCCCTCTTCCAGCAGGACTGCTCCTTCCAAAGCCACTAAACATGCTAAAGCCTGGTCTCCAACCTCCAAGTCTCTAATTTTGGACACACTCAGGCTAGTTTTGGATCTAAATGAGAACAGGAACATTCATTACAGTTCCCAGGAATGGGAGTTATATGAGAAATCTATGCTGAAAAGGAGGATCCATGACAGAGTGTTTGGAAGAAATAACCCTGCTGCTCCTCCTAGGCCTCCTAAATACTTCCCTAAGCCATTCAGTTATCTAAGAAGACAGCAAGATAAGATGGATAAGCAGCAATCACAACCCTAAACCTAAAAGATGTTGAGAGACTGAAATGACAAGCTGTAGACTTGATGTTTTTGAAGATTTACATATATACAATTCTTCATTCCTGTCTAATTATCACTTTCATTGTCTATTGCTTACCTGCTCATCTTTTTCTACTTAGTTTCTTTTATGTCCATAATTCACCTTAGTGTAAAGGGTTCTGACTTCAACAAATAGGGGGAGATTGTTGGGTATTACATCCACATTAACCCAAATTTGATGAAGTCACCCTGGAACTAAGATGAATTAAGTTGTATTTGATGCTTGGTTTGAGCTATATGTTTGCAGGAATTTCACTGGGAAGTGTAGACCAATGTCAGCTCACAGTGGGTCACCAAACACAGGAACTGTACAATGTAATCCCTCATTGAATATTCCAAGGTGTTGACTCATGTGTGGTCTCTCTATTGGGATACACTTCATATTCAAGTTATTGGACTATGGGAAAAGATTTGGAAGTTGAGTACATTAGAAGAGAAAGTTTTCCAGCAACAAAAATTTTCTAAGTCTTTTACTCGAGTAGGTCTATAACTACTCGAGTAGCTTGGGTATAGTTTACTCGAGTAAAGGAACCTTGTACTCGAGTACTTAACTGTATCTCTCGTGTAGCTAAGTCACCTACTCGAGTAGACATAGTCATATACTCGAGTAGCATACTTATATACTCGAGTAGATTACTCCTTATACCCGAGTATCAAAGAGTTCTCTCATCAAAATTTTTTCTAAGTCATGGACTCGAGTAAGTATACTCACTTACTCGACTCGATAGAATCATACTCGAGTAGTTCATTATACCTACTCGAGTAGATCATGTTTCACTCGTGTATCTTGAATTTTTCCCACTCCAGAATTTTCTAAGACTTTTACTCGAGTAGATCTTTTACCTACTCGAGTAGATTACTTCCTCTCGAGTAGTTTAGTTCAACTACTCGAATAGCTGCTTGCTGACATCTTCAGAATTTATTCTAAGTATCCCACTCGAGTAATCCTTCATGTACTCGAGTAGTTTATGAAATATACTCGAGTAGTTTTTCCAGTACTTTAGTAGATCCTTTATGTACTCGAGTAAGTCTCTCTACATACTCGAGTAGTTCTTTCTGCTTACTCGAGTAGTTGATTTCTACCTGCATGAGTAACCCATCCTTATATACCCGAGTATATTCTCCTTCATGTACTCGAGTAGTTATTCAACTACTCGAGTAGCTATTAACCTACTCGTGTATATGGCTGAACTTTTCTGAAATTTTTCTAAGTCCTTTTTCTGACGGGATTTTGAAATCACGCGACATGATTGGTCCACGTGTACGTCATTATGACCGATTATGACTGTTAGTCTCTTCTATATAAGGTCTTATCAGAAAATGACAAACCCTAAGTATTCTCTAAGCTTTCTTGTCATTCTATTTCGATAAATATTCTTCAGCCGACTCCTCTCTGATTTTCGCAAAACGGAAGCCGCCGCCGCCGCCTTCTTCTCCGACCAAAGCTTCTACTTTCAGAGGACTATTCTGAAGAAAGTTACAGATCGAGATCGACTTCTCTGATCATATTCTCTCTCGATTTCTGTAAAAGTGAGTAAATCCAGATCGAAGTCGAGAACCTCTTCACCGATTTCTGAAAGTGCTACAAAGTTGAAAAGAAGAAGATCCTGGCCGTTTCATTCAGATCTGAGTGATTTACTGTTTGTATTCTTGTAAACACTTTATTAATCTTGTATGAGAAATCTTTTCCAAGTGTAGGAGTTTTTCACTCCGAGTTTGGAGGAAGTGTTATCTTCTGAGGTGTAGATCCCTTTGTTTGGATCGAGGTTGCAGGAACTTTGTTCCGAGGGTAGGATCGATTTTTGATCCGAGATAGTGGAGTAGCCGAGTCTAGTGGATTGCTAGATCGGTGAGGGAAAGTGGATGTACTCAAGGTTGGTGAACCACTATAAATCTTGTGTCGTCTGTGATATTGGTAGATCGTTCTGTGCTGTGCTCTAACTATTTTTTATTTCACAAAAAGACGCACAACTCACCTATTCACCCCCCTCTAGGTGATTTAGGTTTACAACCGTTTTCTTTCACTTTGCTACCGCCAGTGACCAATGTGAGTTTGAGAGACTCTTGATGTAGCCCTTTGGGCAAGTTTTACCCGTACTCTGATATTTTAGAAGTTTGTTGTAGCTTCTTTTTCTTGATGTACTTTTGGACTATTTTACTTATGTGTGGATTGACTTCTGTTTTATATTCTTGGTAGGGTTAGCATTGGTTGATATTTGTTATAGCCAGCAGGATAGGCATCTTGTGGTACAGGTTAGCCCGTGTGCTAGCGTTATTGCAAGGTGGCTGCACTGGGCATAAGGCTCCCCACGTGCTTTGTTTTGTATTCCGGGAGGAGGGTCTTACAAATGGTATCAGCTTGCTACGATCCTGAACTAACGAAGTCATTAAACAATAAACTTAGCTGAAGCATTGGTGTGCCCATATGTAATTCACACTAAGTGTGTACAACTTTGACCTTAAGATTAGCCAACCTGGACTTAGGTTTGTACTCTACATGTAGATCCCAGCGCACGGTGAGCCAGTTGGGGGCAACCCCGCCCCATTTGTACCCACACAGTTTCAGCAATCGGAGCTAGGGCAGACGCTCACAGCTATCTTGGATGCCTTTAGATCCCAACAAGCCCCCATACAACAACAAGCACCGAGCTCCAATTGGTTGAGAACATTCCGAGCTCTCTCCCCTCCTGCCTACCTTGGGATAGAGTCGGTAATGCGCACGGAGGAATGGCTCGACACCGTGCAAGAACTGCTGGTGGCAATTAGATGTCCGAACAATATGGCTGTGACCCTGGTAGTGACACTCCTAGAACTTCACGCCAAGAGGTGGTGGAAGTCCCTCATGGGCTCCACCTTTCAAGGGTATGTTTAGATAGAGATTAGCTGGAGCGAGTTCTCAGGGGTCTTTTTTAGAGCACTTCATTCCCTCGTCTGATCGAGATGAACTCAAAGAGTTATTTTTACAGCTGAATCAAGGATCGAAGTCGGTTACGGAGTATCAATGAGAGTTCCAACATCTCGCGAGATTTGCTGACTCATATGACTTGGATGACAGAGGATACGCTAAGAGCTTCTACAAAGGGCTACGGGACCACCTAAGGTAGGCCCTTTTGATTATAGCAGACTCCATCTTGGCAGAAATAATTGACATGGCGAAGAGGCTAGAAGCAGACTACTTGGGAAGTGGTAAGAAACCTGCTGAGGATGTGATGGAAGTTGGCCCTAGCAATAGAAGGTGACTTGACTGCGGAGGAGGAAGAGGACATTAGAGAGGTGGCAGGCATTTCGACAGGAATTTTAGAATGGTGCACCCGGTTCCACAGCCGCCAACATTGCCTCCACCTCCACAGCTTCAACAGTTTCAGCAACCTGAGGGGCAGAATGAGCGAGTGTGCTTCCAAGGCAAAGAACTAGGCCATATCCAACGTTACTGCCTGCACTTCTTTTGGAATGCTCCTCTTGCTCTCCCTCTAGCAGCCCCACGAAGGCGGGGACAGATGCGTGGTCGAGGATGAGGACCACGAGGTGGAAACCCCGGACCTGCTCAGAATCAAGTGTTCGCGCTGGACATGACAAAGGAGCGAACCCTCAGGAGGTGGTTGTAGGTATATTACAGTTAGTTATCACATCTTCGTTATTAACCTTTAGTTGCTTTAGATGTACTAGAGATCTAGCTTTGAGTATTGCTATTAGTACTTAGGCACCGTGGTGGTCGGCGGGAAACTAGCTTATACGTTATTCGTTACCGGTGCCTCACACTCATTTATGTCTGCGGATTTCATTAAAGACCTAGAGGGAGTGCAATACTTCACTGGTATTCCTCGACGAGTATGCCTCCCAAATGGCTCTGAGATGACCGCAACCGCCATGTGCAAATTGGAGATACTCATTTGGAGAAAGACCTTTGATTACCCAGCCACAGTTTTGAGAATGCCAGAATTCGATCTCATTCTGGGTATGACGTGTTGGATTGGCACTACGTAAGAATTGACTGCGCGGAGAAGCGAATTTACTTGAGACATGGGGACACTGATGTCATCTTTCAGGGTATAAAATTCGCTCCGTGTTTGTTATTATTTTCGATTCAGGCCTTGAAAGATCACGTGAGGGTGGAAGAAGTCTGCATGATATGTTCTGAACTGAAAGAGATGAAAATAGATGTGAAGGATGTGCGAGTAGTGTGGGACTTTCCTGAGGTATTTCCTGAGAAATTTCCAGGATTACCCCTGCATAGAGAGGTGGATTTTCAATTTAAGCTAGTACTGGGTGCCAAGCCCGTCTCCAGGACCCCATACCGAATGGCCCCGAAGGAACTCGCAGAGTTTAGAGTTCAGTTGCAAGAACTGGTGGAATCAGGGTTTGTTCGACAAGCTCATCCAATTGGGGATCCCCTATTTTGTTCATTAAGAAGAAGGATAGAACCTTACAATTATGCATAGACTATCAAGAGCTCAATCGACTGATAGTGCGGAACACTTATCCGCTTCCTCGGATCAAGGAGTTGTTCGATCAATAGGTAGGAGCGCATTGGTTTTTCAAGTTGGATTTGCGCTCGGGGTATTATCAGTTGAGGATACAAGGGGAGGACATTTAGAAAATAGCTTTCAGCTTAAGGTACGGTTTGTACGAGTTCACCATGATGTCGTTTAGGCTCACAAATGCCCCTTCAGCTTTCATAAGTTTGATGAATAAAGTGTTCGAGCCTTATCTATATATATTCGTCATCATTTTCATCGATGACAATTTGGTCTACTCAAAGATAGAGGAAGAGCATGTCGAACATCTGACATTGGTACTGAGGAAGCTAAAATAGCACGACTTTTTTGCCAAGTTCAGCAAGTGCGAATTCTGGCTCCAAGAGGTTGCCTTCTAGGGCCATGTGATCAGTGGGGCTGGACTAGCTGTGGATCCGGCCAAAGTGTGTGCCGTGAGGGAGTGGTCATCCATGAAGTCGAGACCGATGTGCGAAGCTTCCTTGGACTTGCCGGGTATTAATGCAAGTTTGTAAAAGGGTTCTCAAAGACTGTCCTTCCTTTTACTACCCTGACGAAGAAAGGTGTGCCATACGAATGGGCACCCCAGCGTGAAGCCGCGTTCCAAGAACTAAAAGATAGACTTACCTCCGCCACCATCCTAGCACTTTCGTCTAGGAAGGAAGGATTTCAAGTTTACATGGATCCATCTTATCAAGGGATTGGAATGGTACTGATGAAGCACGGTCATGTGATTGCTTATGCCTCAAGGCAACTAAAAAAGCATGAACTCAACTACCCAGTACATGATTTAGTATTGGGAGCAGTGGTGTTTGCATTGAAGATTTGGAGACACTATCTATATGGCATCCACTGCGAAATCTTTTCGGACCACAAGAATCTAAAGTACGTCCATACCCAGAAGGAATTGAATTTGAGACAGTGGCGGTGGTTAGAGTTTTTATGCGTTTATGAATTCACCTTGAACTACCACCCTAGAAAAGCAAATTCTGTTGCTGATGCCTTGAGCAGAAAGTTACCGGAATCAAACCTTGAGTCTCGATTGATGAGTTGGGAGTTAGCTTGGATGCTCGAAGAGATGGAGATAAGCCTGGTATATAAATACCAATTGGAAGGTTATGTAGAGTATCTAACTGCGATGAGCATCATCTGTGATATTCGGGACCGAATCTTGGCGGAGCAAGTAATGGATGCGGCTCTGGACCGACAATCAAATCAATTGAAGATGGGACTACTGACGAGTATTTCATAAAAGATCGCCTCGTTCATCTCCGTGGCCAGATTTACATTCCCAAAGGTGGTAAAATTCTGGAAGATATCTTGAGAGAGGCACATTGCACTCAGTATTCCGCGCATCCTGGGACTCCCAAGATGTACGCTGACTTACGAAAGACCATGTGTTGGCCGAGAATGAAGAAATATGTCATATATTTTGTTGCACTTTGCGAGGCCTGTCAACGGGTGAAGGCGGAATGCAAGAGCCCCGACGGATTATCACAGTCATTGCCAATCCCCGAGTGGAAGTTCGTGGATAACTCCATGGACTTCATCCACGGATTTCCTCGCTCATGCTCAGGGAATGATTCAGAGTGGGTAATCGTTGACCGCCTGACAAAGGTAGCCAGGTTTATTCCTATGAAGAAAGAATCTCATGTGGATGTTTTGGTACGCCTCTTTGTGGAGTAGTTTGTATGGTATCATGGCATGCCAAAGACAATTGTTTCAGACCGGTCGGTTTACCTCTAAAGAATGGAAGGCCATACAAGCATACTTGGGTTCACGCCTTACCTTTAGCACAACATTTCATCCTCAGACGGACGGGCAGTCTGAGAGGACCATCAGAACACTAGAAGACCTATTGAGACTGTATGTGTTGGATACAAGAGAGCCATGGGAAAGGCTCTTACCCCTCGTGGAATACTCCTATAACAACAGTCACCATGCCAGCGTTAGGATGGCACCCCATCAAGCCCTTTACGGAAAAAGGTGTAGAACCCCCTTGTCATGGACACAAGATAAAGACCCGAAGGTTTTAGGAATTGAGTACATTGATGATACTGATACGGTTGTTAGACTAATACGGGAGCGCATGCTTGAGGCTCAAAGTCGGCAGGCTAAATATTATAATGCAAAGCACCGGATGGTAAAATTTCAGGTGTGTAACAAAGCGTTCCTGAAACTCCGGCCGATGCATGGAGTGTCACGGGTACGTGGTGTGAAGAAGCTCAGCCCATGGTTCATTGGACCTTACACCATACTGGAAAAGATTGGCCCTTTGGCCTACCGGTTTTAGTTACCACCAGAGATGGAGAACCTTCATGACGTATTCCATGTGTCGTCTCTCCGGAAGGCACTCTTGCGGCCCGATCAACATTTTCCCACCATTGATGGAGCAGTAGCAACTGATAGATCTGTACGACTAGAGCTGGTGTAGATAGTAGACAACGAGACAAGGATTTTGCGCCGCAAAAGTGTTCCTTTGGTAAAGGTGCTGTGGTCTAACCATGGGAAGGAGGAGTATACATAGGAGCCGGTGGACTTGATGCAAAAGCTCTACTCGGAGTTGTTTCCCCAACGTAATTTTAAAAGCATATTTTATTTTATTTCATGCTTTTCTCTCCCCATAGACTTAGCCTGATTTCGGGGACGAAATCTTTTTTTTGTTTATAGGATTTGTAACGGCTGAATTCGCAATAGGCCGCTCGTGCGCACTTTTAAGTCAGGAGAGCTGACTTGGGATCAGAGAGTGCTGGCAGTTATGCTTGCACTTGAGTAAGGGAGGAGAAGTTGGTCTAGAGTATGACACTGGTAGTGACACGGGGGTGTCGATACCCGTGTGGCTCTTTGGGAACGTTGCGGATTCCTCGTTGTGTTTCCCGAGCAGGACATGGGTAGTGATACGGGCGTGTCCCTACCAGTGTGTGTGTATTCATCGAGCAGAGCTCGACAGACACCATCGACTGTGTTCCTCCCAAGCAGGTCACGGGTTGCGACACGGGCATGTCCCTACCCGTGTGTGTGTCCAAGCAATAGCCCGACGAATCGTCGAGCGGAGCTCGACGAATCGTCGACCACATTCCTCCCAAGCAGGAAACGGGTAGTGACACGGGCGTGTCCCTACCCGTGTAGTTCAATTTTGTGTTTTGACGAATTTTTCGGCCGCGTTGTTTCAAAGGGACTCATTTACTAAGTTGATTGGCGGTCCAATGACAGGCCGACACGTGGCTATGAAGTTACCCAACTTCCCACATGAAAAGGGGAGAAAACTCTAGCCATTTCTAGTCTTCATTCCAAGTCGTCGCTGTAAGAAACTACTAGTGAGGATGAAGGTGCTGGAGCCAATCTTCTTCATATGATGAACTAACAACGACCGAGGAGAAGAAGATGCCGCCAAGAAGGGTGACAAGATCTATTGCTGGAAACGCCGGAAACACCAAAAACGAGGTGAGCTTCCTACCATATCCCATAGTGCTAGATCTTTAGTTATTTCTAGCAGAGATATCGACTCAAAAGGGTCTTGATTTGTGAGATGAAGGTTTCTAGGAAATGGCCATGCTAGGACCTGTGTCCTATGAATTAGAGTCTTCAACCTTTCCCTCACTTCGAATGCAACTTGTGGACTGGGTTCGTGTAGAGAAGTGGCCTTATGAGGGTGAATAAGGGAGGAGAAATCCTGGATGTTATTTAAAAAGTTTGGTTTAAGGATGAAGACGAAGCGATGTCGTCCGATCTGCTTTAACATGCCCGCAGAAATCTATTTTCTGCGTGTAGCAGCATTCGAGGCCGTTTTCAGTCATGAAGCGGCCAGATCTTGTCTTTTGGTTAAACACAGAAGTCGTTGCACTTAGATATACCTTTCCAAAGAGTGGTTAAACGCCTTCACCGGATTAATATAGCCTCGGGAATCGCCGTTTGAATTTTCTGTACAATAGTCATTCATGCACATGTAATTCTCATGTTTGTTTTGTATTGGTAGAGAGATCATGGTACAGTAATGTTAATGTTAGTGGAATTTAGGCTATAAATGATTGGGGTGAAATATGTTAATGACATTTGCTGGTTAGATCATTAATGAACAAATGGTGTAGTAAGTTGCACTCAACCGAGGTGATTTGATGGAGGTTAGAGAAAGATTTAAATATGTGAAATATTGAGAACGTACTTAACAGTGGTAATGTGTTAAATAATGATGAGCTTGGCTTGAACATGCTGTATATTATTGATACTGATTGTTACGAACAAATGGTCATGCTCTTAGATCATGAATGTGTGAAATAGGCCTACACTGATAATGAACAAATAAGTACCTGAGGGAACAGGGTTGTGAAAGGTTGTAAGTGCGGGGGTTTGACAGCACTGGTTTGGTAATGTTGAGAAGAGACGTAAGTGTACGGTTGGGCTTGGTCCTCGGTGTTCATTGATGAGGCTCCTTCCGTGCCATGATGATGTGAAATTGCATGCGGTGTGAGTCGACAGGCGGTGTCGTAATCCTGGGTTATGGATAGTGTGGCACATCAACGGGCTCGCCAGTCGTCACACCGACGGGGGTTGACATATAGTCTTTGGGCGGTTGGGCTTGGTCCTCGGTGCTCATTCCCGGGGCTCCTTCCGTACCAAGTGTAGGCTTGGGCTTGGTCCTCGTGCTTTTTCCGAAGCTCCTTCCGGGTCACAACATGGGCCAGTTCTGGTCTTGGTTCTCGGTGCACATCTAGCAAAGACTCCCGCTGAGTCGCAGTACGCATGTGAGCTCCATTGTTTTGTCCTTAGAGTTGATGGGTAAAGAGTCCTAGGCTTGGTAGTGTGGATGCCCGCCTAGTAGTGGAGAATCCCGCACCATTGTCAGCGCCTGGCCACGATGGTTGACGCCTGAGAGGTTAGCTATATGCTCGAAAAGTGGGAAGTACAAGTCTATGTCGACATCGAAATTACATGTGCGTGATCATGGGTGAGTCATTGCATTGCATACATATCATTACATTACATTGCTTACTCAAAATCCTTATCGTATAAGTTTTTATTGGCACTCTTATACGTTGAGTTACTATACTGCTGAGCCGATCCTCAACTTATATGTTTGTATGGGCATTCATATAAGTTGAGTTACTTTCTGTTGTACCTCTATATTTTTATACTGTTGTAGATGGTAGAACTGCTAAAGTAGATGGCTTACACATTTATTATGCTGCTTATATACATTGATATTATTCACTCTATACCACTTGTTTGTACTTATGTTCTACTTATATATATTATACCCTTGTTCCTTTCTCTGCCCGATGCTGAGGACTCGCCGGGGGAGCGGATGTGATAGCCACTTAGTCTTTATGACTAACGGTAGCAACATCTTCCTTTTTAGGAGGAAACCCCGCAATCAAAGCAGCCGCAAATTTTGCAGCAAGACAGCCAGGCCAGGACGACAGCGCCTGAAGGGACGGTGCCTTCGCTACCGTCAGTGACCGATGTGAGTTTGAGAGACTCTTGATGTTGCCCTTTGGGCAAGTTTTACCCGTACTATGATATTTTAGAAGCTTCTTGTAGCTTCTTGTTTTATGTACTTTTGGACTATTTTACTTATGGGTGGATTGACTTCTGTTTTATATTTTTGGTTGGGTTGGCATTGGTTGATATTGGTTATAGCCAGCTGGATAAGCGTCTTGTGGTCAAAGTTACCCTTTTGCTAGCGCTACTACAAGGTGGCTGTTCTGGGAATAATACTACCCTCGTGCTTTGTTTTGTGTTCCGGGAGGGTGGCGGTCTTACAAATGTTATCAGCTTGCTACGATCCTGAACTAACGAAGTCATTCAACAATGGTGCCACACATGTTCGATTAGTCCATTTGGGTACACACTAACTTAGCGGAAGCAGTGGTGTGCCCATGTATAATTCACACTAAGTATGTCCAACTTTAACTTTATGATTAGCCAACCTGATCTTAGGTTTGTACTCTACGTGTAGATCCCATTGCACGTTGAGCCAGTGGGGGGCACCCCCGCCCCGGTAGTACCCACACAGTTTCAGCAACCGGAGCTAGGGCAGGCTCTCACAACTCTCTTGGATGCCTTTAGATCCCAACAAGCCCCTGTACAACAACAAGCACTGAGCTCCAATTGGTTGAGAACATTCTGAGCTCTCTCCCCTCCTCCCTACCTTGGGACAGAGTCGGCAGTGCGTACAGAGGAATGGCTCGACACCGTGCAAGAAATGCTAGCGGGAATTAGATGTCTGAACAATATGGTTGTGACCCTGTTAGTCACACTCCTGGAACTGCACGCCAAGAGGTGGTGGAATTCCCTCATGGGCTCCACCTTTCAAGGGCGAGTTTATATGGAGATTAGCTGGAGCGAGTTCTCAACAGTCTTTTTTAGAGCACTTCATTCCCTCGTCTGCTTGAGATGAACTCGAAGAGAGAATTTTACAGCTGAAGAATGGATCGAAGTCAGTTACGGAGTATCAAGAGAGTTTCAACATATCGCGAGATTTGCTGACTCATATGACTTGGATGACAGAGGATAAGCTAAGCACTTCTACAAAGGGCTCCATGAGCCCCTGAGGCAGGCCCTATTATTTATAGCGGACTCCAGCCTGGCGGAAATAATTGACATGGCGAAGAGGCTAAAAGCAGACCACTTGGGAAGTGGTAAGAGACCTGTTGAGGGTGTGATGGAAGCTGGTCCTAGCAACAGAAGGAGACAAGACTATGGAGGAGGAAGAGGACATCAGAGAGCTGTCAGGCGTTTCCACCAGAATTCTAGAATGGAGCACCTAGTTCCACAGCCGTCATCATTGCGTCCACCTTCGCAGCTTCAACAGTTTCAGCAATCCGAGGGGCGGAATGAGAGAGTGTGCTTCCAATACAACCAACCAGACCACATCTGACATTACTGCTCGTAGCTATTTCGGAATGCTCCTCTTGCTCTCCCTCCGGGAGCCCCATGAGGGCGGGGACATATGCGTAGTCGAGGATGAGGACCTCGAGGAGAAAACCCTGGACCTGCTCGGAATCAGGTGTTCGCGTTGGACATGACACAGGAGCGGAACCCTCAGGAGGTGATTGCAGGTATGTTATAGTTAATTATCACATCTTCATTATTAACCTTAAGTTGCTTAAAATGTACTAGCGATCTAGCTTTGAGTATTGTTATTGGTACTTAGGAACCGTGGTGGTCGGCGGGAAACCGGCTTATACGTTATTCAATACCGGTGCCTCGCACTCGTTTGTGTCTGCGAACTTCATTATAGACCTAGAAGTAGTGCAATACTTCACTGGTATTGCTCGACGAGTACGCCTCCCAGACAGCTTTGAGATGACCGCAATCGCCAAGTGCGAATTGGAGATAGTCATTGCGGGAAAGACCTTTGATACCCGTGCCACAGTTTTGAGAATGCCAGAATTAGATCTCATTCTGGGAATGACGTGGTTGGATTGGCACTACGCAAGAATTGACTGAGCGGAGAAGCAAATTTACTTGAGACATGGGGACACTGATGTCATCTTTAAAGGTATAAAATTCGCTCCTTGTTTGTTATTATCTTCGATTCAGGCCTTGAAAGCTCACGTGAGGGGGGAAGAAGTCTGCATGCTATGTTTTGAACTGAAAGAGATGAAAATAGATATGAAGGATGTGCGAGTAGTGCGGGTCTTTCCCGAGGTATTTCCGGAGAAATTGCTAGGATTACCCCCGCATAGAGAGGCAGATTTTCAAATTAAGCTAGTACCGGGTGCGAAGCCCGTCTCCAGGACCCCTTACCGAGTGGACCCGAAGGAACTCGCAGTGTTTAGAGTTTAGTTGCAAGAACTGGTTGAATCAGGGTTTGTTTTCCCCAGCTCATCACCTTGGGGAGCCCCTGTTCTGTTCATTTGAAGAAGGATGGAATCTTGCGATTATGTATAGAATATCGGGTGCTCATTCGACTGACGGTGCGGAACACTTATTCGCTACCCCGGATTGACGAGTTGTTCGATCAATTAGTAGGAGCGCATTGGTTTTCCAAGTTGAATTTGCGCTCAGGGTATTATCAGTTGAGGATACAAGAGGAGGACATTCAGAAAACATCTTTCAGCTCAAGGTATGGTTTGTACGAGTTCACCGTGATGTCGTTTGGGCTTACAAATGCCCCTTCAGATTTCATGAGTTTGAAGAACAAAGTGTTCGAGCCTTATCTAGATATCTTCGTCATTGTTTTCATCGATGACATTTTGGTGTACTCAAAAATAGAGGAAGAGCATGTCGAACATCTGACCTTGGTACTGAGGAAGCTAAAAGAGCACGCCTTCTTTGCCAAGTTCAGCAAGTGTGAATTATGGCTCCAAGAGGTTGCCTTCTTGGGCGATGTGATCTTTGGGGCCGTACTAGCTGTGGATCAGACCAAAGTGCATGCTATGAGGCAGTGGTCGCCCTTGAATTATGCGGCCAATGTGCGGAGCTTCCTTGGACTTGCCGGGTATTATCGCAAGTTTGTAAAAGGGTTCTCAAAGATTGCCCTTCCTCTTACTACCCTGGCGAAGAAAGGTGTGCCATACGAGTTAGCACCCCAGTGTGAAGCTGCGTTCCAAGAACTGAAAGATAGACTTACCTCCGCCCCCATCCAAGCATTTCCGTCTAGGAAGGAAGGATTTCAAGTTTACACATATACATCTTATCATGGGATGGGAGCGGTACTGATGCAGCACGATCATGTGATTGCTTATGCCTCAAGGAAACTAAAGATGCATGAACTCAACTACCAAGTACATGATTTATAATTTGGAGCAGTGGTGTTCGCCTTGAACATTTGGAGACACTATCTATATGGCATCCATTGCGAAATCTTTTCGGACCACAATAATCCAAAGTATGTCCATACCCAGAAGGAATTGAATTTGAGACAGCGGCGGTGGTTAGAGTTTTTATGCCATTATTAATTCACCTTGAACTACCACCACAGAAAAAGCAAATTCCGTAGTTGATTCCTTGAGCAGAAAGGTACCAGAATCAAACCCTGAGTCACGATTGATGAGTACGGAGTTAGCTCGGATGCTCGAAGAGATGGAGACTACCTGATTGTCTCTGAGATATCTGCAAAGAGAAAATACCAAACTAACAATTCATCAAGGCAAGTATACCTATCGAAATGCAGCTAGGGGACACAAGTGTCGTATTGAAATCCGGGAACAGTTGAGTAAGCTTACTCACACGAAATCTATTATTTTATCGACGGCAAAATAAGGTTTGGCTAAATGTACTAAAAGAAGAGAACTACTTGTATGAAGAGATAAAGAGAGCGATTAACTTAAGCTTAGTAACGATGAAGGGAAAATGCACTCGATCAGAAATCACCTCGGCAAGAGTGGTTAGAAAAATACGATAAATAAACCTAAGCTAATTAGGGTAAAGGTCTTTGACCGTGGAGGTTCCATGAATATTGACACGCTTCTCTCGAAGGCCGTGCCTAACTGAGTTTAGGAAGGTCCGACCGACTTTCGCCTAAATCGGAGGCCTAAAACTCGCTTTACGCGGTGAACCCCTCTAATGGATTTTACTCCAATCCGGGAGATTTGAACGTCTGCCTCTCTCGAGGGGTGCGAACAACTCCCTTTACTCTTGAGTGCTCATTTCAAACCTTCGGCCTCTCGGCTAGCCCAGGATGAAAGCAAAGGTGGAGAGTATATATCGATAATATACCTCCAACCCGTGATAAATCAAGAGTAATTCAAAGATAAACCCTAAAAAGGAAAGGTAAGATTCAAAGCATCATAACCTAATCACTCGAACCTCGGATCAATTAGATCGAGTACATGGAGGATTAGTTAATCATGGTGAGGTGGAAGAGGGAGATGAGTAGAAGAAAAATACTGAAAACAGAGCAGGAACGAAAAAGAAAACAACACTTTTTATTTAGAGAAACAGTGATCTACAGCTTGAAAATGAGATTACAAGAACACGAAAAGGAAACTACACTATCATTAGCATCATACTACAGAAAGAAGCTAGGAGCTAATACAGGAAAAGCATAAAGCTAGAGCTACGAACTAGAAATGAAAATACATGCTTAAAAGTTCAGAAAAACGAAGGACAGAACCTCCCCTCTCAAAGCGAAAGTTTTTTTCTAAAACCCCTGGAGTTGGGCTCTATTTATAGAATTTTTTCGGGTCGGGTCACGCCCCCCTGTCACGCCCTGGTCGGGCGTGACCCTGGGGCGTGACACATTCGGCGCGACTTTTTCGGGCAGGAATTGAATTCTGACGGAGTTGTTGCGGTACACGCCCACCGGTCACGCCCTGGTAGGGCGTGACCCTGGGGCGTGTTCTTTACGGCGTGACTTCTTCGGGCTGAAATTGAATGCTGGAGGTGACGGGCGGAATTGCTGAAGTACACGCCCATATGTCACGCCCGGGTCAGGCGTGACCCTGGGGCGTGACACTTTCGGTGCGGCGGTGGAGCGGGAAAGACGAGCGCGCTGCGGCGGTTCCTCGGAACCTGGGGACACGCCTATAGTACACGCCCGTGTCGGGTGTGACACGGGCGTGACCGAGGGCGTGTACACTAAGTTTCCATGGAATGCAGTTTCGGACCAATTGCTTCATTCCTCTGGGCACACGCCCTAGGTACACGCCCTGGTAGGGCGTGACCTTGGGGCTTGTCACAGCAAACTTCGGCTGAAAGCCGTGAAAACCTGCAAAAAGCAGAAAAAATGCATTAGCGACAAAAATATATACAAAGGGGAATCAAAACAAGTACTTTACAAGACATGATTGGCTGTAAAACCCCGAAAATATCCTAATAAAATTGACTACAAACGTATTATCACTACCCTGCTATATAAAGACCAATCAGAAGTGTATGGGGAGTATCTAACCACGATGAGCATCGTCTGTGATATTCAGGACCGAATCCGGGCGGAGCAAGGAAAGGATGCGGCTTTGGCCCCAGCAATCAAGTCAATTGAAGATGGGACTACTGACGAGTATTCCCTAAAAGATGGCCTCGTTCATCTCCGTGGCCGGCATTACATTCCCAAAGGCGGTAAAGTTCGGGAAGATATCTTGAGAGAGGCACATTGCACTCAGTATTTCGTGCATCCTGCGATTTCCAAGATGTACGCTGACTTGCGGACGACCATGTGTTGGCCGGGAATGGAGAAAGACATCAAATATTTTTTTGCACATTGCGAGGCCTGTCAAAGGGTGAAGGCGGAATGCAAGAGCCATGGCGGATTATTAGAATCATTGCCCATCCCCGAGTGGAAGTTCGAGGATATCTCCATGTACTTCATCCACCGATTGCCTCGCTCACGCTCACGGAATGATTCAGTGTGTTAAATCATTGACCGCCTGACAAAGGTAGCCAGGTTTATTCCTATTAAGAAAGAAGCTCATGTGGATGTTTTGGTACGCCTCATTATGGAGCAATTTGTGTGGTATCATGACATGCCAAAGATAATTATTTCTGACCGGGATTATCGGTTTACCTCTAAAGAATGGAAGGTCCTACATGAGGACTTGGGTTCACGCCATACCTTTAGCCCAACATTTCATCCTTAGACGGACGAGCAGTCTGAGATGTCCATCGGAACATTTGAAGACCTATTGAGACTGTGTGTGTTGGATAGAGGAGAGTGAAAGTGATGTGTTAGATCTAATAAACTCTGGGGGGGGGTGAATAGAGTATTTGTAGGTCCTTATAAAACTGTTACAGTCTTTGATGTAATTAAAATGTGCAGAATTAAACTAAAGTAAATAATCACACAGCAATCCTAAAAACACAAGCACAGCAAGAACAAAAAGAAAAGGGGCAACCAGACGACACAAAAAATTTTATAGTGGTTCCCCAACTTGGGTACATCCACTCATCTGCACTCTGGTAGGAATCCACTCAGGTTTTTGATCAGGTGCGTGACACCAATGAGCTTTTGATCAGGTGGTCAAAAACCAAATCCTCAAGTCTTTTGGTCAGGTGACTTTCAACTAGGAATCACTTTTGAAGGGAGATGACAACCATTTACAGAGGTGGGGATGAGAGAGTGATGAAAGTCTTCTTTTCTTAATCATAATGAGAAGACTATGTGAATTCAGTGATGTTGTCAAAGCTCCCCCTGAGATGTAGAAGACTTCAGGAGAACTGGAGCTTTGCACAAGGTGATAGACCTTCAATCTTTCAGCCTTGATCAAAGAGATCTTCAGAAACTTCTTTGACAGATGGAAGATTTGTTGTCCTGTGAAGTGTCCTGGAGAGTTTGAAGAATGAAGACTCTTGATATTTGAATGATTGTTCTTCTTCTTTAGTATCAGAAATCTTGTGTCAGAGCGAGAGCAGATGGGTTGTATTTTTCTTTTCTGGTTCAGTATATTTCTCTCTGTATGTGTTTCTGACTTTCTTTCTTTCTGTATGTGTGTACTGTGTATTATCTGAGAGAAGAGAAAAATCTCTTTTTATATTTTTCTGGGGAAATGGGTCTTTTGAATTTTCAATTCCTTCTACATTCAATGCTGACGGCCTAGAGAATAAACAGCATTGAATAATTTTCCAAACTATCCCGTGGAAAAATGGCAAGCAATAATCCTGGAGAATATCCTAATAAATGCTCCTCTAATGGTTATATTTAGAGAATGTTAGAGTATTAATTACTCAGGAATTATTGCAGTAATCATGGGGATAGGGCTGGAAATGACTTAGTCTGGAATCGTCGAATAGTTGACAGAAATCGTCGAACTGAGTCCACAGTTCGTCGAGCTGAGATGTTGTGTTCGTCGACCAGACGGTTTCTGTTCGTCGAGCTGAGTTCCATGATCATCGAGCTCGAAACGGAACTGCTGTCTCTTTTGAACTTTGCCTATTCTGTGTCTGAAGTTCGTCGAGCTGTTAAATACGTTCGTCCACTGGAGTTCAGCAACTATTATGGAGTTGTCATATATTCTGTGTGTCGACACAAGTCTTCTGTGTGGTGTCGACATAACCTTTCCAAGTTGTCTACTAATGATCTGGGTGTCGACACAAGTTCTTCTAGTGTCGACTCAGTTAGTGTCGACATATACTCTGAGTGTCGACACAAGTCTTCTGGTACTAAGTTGTTGAAGTAGGTAATCCAGAATTCATCGGGCAGAGAACTGAGTTCGTCAACCTGATACTAGAGAACATAGTCTTGACAGAATGGTGTAGTCGTCCAAAGATTCGTCGACCAAAGAATAGAGTTCGTCGAGCTGAGAACTATGTTCGTCGACCAAAGTCTGATACTAAGGACTTAGAATATCTTGATGTTTTCTGAACCTGAAGTGTTGTTGTACTGTCCAAATTTTCATCAACATGAGTACCAAGTTCGTCGAGCTCAGCTCAGAGAATTTACTCTAAGATCGTCGAGCTGAGCACGACTATCGTCGACGTGAGTTCGACGAACGTCGAACTCACTTTACAGAGTCTTGAATTCTTCTAAGTCTTGAGTCTCTGGTAGTCTTGTTGATAGCTTGTCCATGTGATGTTGACTTTAAGGACTTTACCTAGACTCTAGGACACAACTATGACCCTGGCTATACATTGTGGGTCACAAGATCCTAAGTTAGTGAACCTAGCCCAAATCAAACTAGGGATCCAACAATCTCCCCCAATTTGGGTGAGGTTACTAACTATAGACACAGACTTAAACTAAAAATAAACAAAGCTGAAAAAGCATATATCTTGCAGAGATAGATAACATATGCAATATATATATATATATATATATATATATATATATATATATATATATATATATATATATATATATATATATATATATATATATACATGAGCTTTGTTCAGAAAATGTAAAGCAGTTATAAATAATGCAGAAAGATAAATAGAGTTCAAAATCACTTCTTCTGCTTCTTTTCCGTTGGCATTGGATCCTTGCTCTTGTCTCCTGGCTTTGTAAATATTATTTCTCTGTTAGGACCTGAAGCCTGCACACTGGTCATGGTCATGTCAGCAGCCCCTAAAATCTTCAGAGATGTAGCCCCGCGGACAACTGCTTCAGGGTGAAGAGACATATACTCTGATGGATTAAATACTTTCTTGCTGACCTACAATCTATTATGTTCTTTCTCTCTATATGATGACATAGTAGTGAATTTAGAGGGTTCTTGACCTTATTTCCTGGATTTATTCATTTAAGAGAGCCCAACTAATTCATTAAACCTTATAATTCTGAAGTTGGGGTCAAGCTCAGGATCAAGAGGAGGATAAGGAGGTCTCTCTAAATTTGCTACCTGGTTTGACTTTATAGAAGAGATTCTGAACTGAGTAGATTAGTCCTGGAAATTTGTAGACACTGTATGTTGCTATTTCTGACTGGAGTATAAAGACCTGGGAGGTGGGACTTCACTAAGCTTTCCTTTTGACTTTCCTGAAGTAATAAACCTTTGAGAGGATGAATGCTTATCAGAAGATCTAGTTGGATGAGGATTGGAAGATCTATATTGCCTTTGATACGTCTGGGTAAAAGAAGGGGATCTTTGAGATGCTGATCCAGAGGTTCCTGCTGCTGGAGGAGGAGGAGGAGGTGGATCTTTTCTGTATCTTTGAACTGGAGGAGGAGAGTATCTTCTACTTTTCTTCCTCTCCTTCTGCTGACTCTTGGACAGCCACAACCAAGCTGGCATCCCTTTATATGGTGTTATCTTTTGAAGAATGTAATAAGGAGTGTCATTGTTTGGATTAGGCTTAGGAGCGGGAGGAAGAGGAGCTTTTCTTTTCTTGGATACTTGCTTCCTCTTTGGTTCATCATCAGATTCATCATCACCATCCTCATCATCACTATCCTCATCATAAGATCTTTGAGGATTATCATATAAATTAATCAGAGCCTTCAGTACCTCGACTTAAATGATAGGATAATCAGGTTGAGAAGGAGCTTGAGCAGGAATATCAACAGGAACTGGAGTAGAAGCCATAGAAGAAGCTGAAGTGTCATCAACTCTGACAGTGCTTTCAGCAGCTGCATTTTCTTCTTGTTGAATGTCAACCAAGATCACATCATCCAGATCTGGCAATGTAGAGTCATCCATGACATAACTAGGAGCAAAAGAAATTTCTGAAGAAGCTGGAATAACTGTGGGCTCAGGAACTGCAAAACTATCACTAAGTTACTTTGCAACTTGTGGACTTACTGGAGATGTATATGGTACAATAGCCAAGTATGTCTTAGTAGTATGTTCTGCTGTATGACATCTCAAAACTGTAATCTCAAAATTCTTCAACAAATGTTCTAAATCAACTGTGGGATTAAGGATGAAATCACTACCAGTAGTTATTTTCTCAGAGACTGACTCTTCCAAGTCCATGTCAGTATCAATAAAATTAATAAAATCAATATCATCTATATCAATATAATCTGTACAATCTGCTTCTACTGTTGCTGCCTCTGCTGCTGGAGCTGCTACTGCTGGAACTACTGCAGCTGCATCATCAGAAATCTCCCCCTGTATGGTTTCAGTAAGACCTGAAGCCATGCCCCTGACTAAAGAGGGGGCAGTAGTGAGGGCAGTGATCTGTGCAGATAGGGTAGTAATTGAAGTAGCAAGAGGTGTAATGGCCTCTGCTATTAGGGTTTTGAGAAGGGGAGTGAGGAGGGCAATGAGAGAAGCAATTGTTGAGGTGTCCAGTGGGGGAGTGGTAGATGGTGTTGCAAAAGGTGTAGAAGTGGGAACTGTGGGAGGGACAGGAAGTGGAGCATCTGGTATTTGAACATCTAGAGGGGATGCATGTTGAGGGATGTTAGATGTTGATGGGGATGGATGGGTGGCATCTTCCATGTGGGTGTTTGGAGGAAAAGGGGAATTGGGAGGTGATGGTGGTATGTTGAAAAATGGTATGGAGGATAAATGAGGAGGAAGTGGAGATGATGGAGGAGTTGGTGTTGGTGAAGCATGTGGAGATTCTGGTGGAGTAGGAGGTTGAGTAGGGGATGATGGAGGTGTGGAAGAGGGATGGATTGGTGTTGTTAGAAGGGGGGCTTGAAGAGATGGTGGTGTTGGATGAATCTCTTCAGTAGGGTGGGGAGTGGCTTTAACATCCCTGATGACTTCAGAAGCTGGGGTGAAAGAGGTAGAAGCCTTGGAAGGCTTAGGTATGGTGCTCTCCCATCTTCCAATCAAGGCACATGTAAGCCTTTTGCTGGCAATAATGAATATGGTCTGAGAGACCAGGGATTCAGCAGCTTTCTCCTTTAGGAAGATCCCTAGGATCCTTCCAAAACATACTTCTTTCTTATTATTTTTCTTCTTTATCAGATCAAAAATGATCTGAGCCCAATCGACTTGCTTCTTGTTTATCACTGCACATGTGACCAAGAACTAATGCCTTGTGATGTAGTCATGGGCAGTATGCTTGCCAAGAAAGACCTTCCCAACAATGTCTGCCAGAAACTTGTATGCTGCAGACAGATGTTTCTTCAACAATTTATTTGGGTTGTCACCAACATAACCCATCAGATTTAGCATCATATTAAACTCTTCAGAGTCAATTTCTAATTCCTCTTCTCCATTTTTCAAACAAAAGATTTCAATTAAAACTGCGAGAGTTAAGGAAACAGTGTTACCCGCGATTGATCCTGTCATAGTATTGTCTTCAAAAGTGGATGAAGTATAAACCCATTCTCGGATTTCTTCTCCTGCCAACTTTATCCGGGTAGTCATCAGGTTCTTCAAGTTGTGTTCTTCCAGAAGTTCCAGAATATATAGAAAGATTGGATCCGAGTGCTGGAACGATTCGAAGTCGGCATCAAAGCCGGTGTCAAACTTCATAACTGCTAGAGCTCCTGCTGGAATCGCCATGGAATCACCTGCAAAAGAGAAAACAATGATCAAGTGCAAGAGAACAGAAAGCGTGGGATGGAGGTCGAAGAAAACCGAGATATACGTTTTTTTAGAATATGAATTGACAAACTCCATTCCACGAAAACAAAAACAATTCTTCAAACTGAGTTCGACGAAATGATTTAGAAGTACATAATTCATCGATCTCATCCTAAAGAATTGAAGACAATTTGTCGAGCGCCATTCGACGAATATTTTCTGAAGCAAGTTCGTCGATCTCCGGTCGACGAAAATTGCTTCACTCACAGAGAGGTCGTCGACCTCAGTTCGACGAAGATCTCTCAAACTTTCCCTGGTTCGTCGAACTACGTTCGACGAACGGTGGAAAATTTGTCGAGTGCTGACAGAACTTAAACTAAATCTTCTCCATTTATCATTCCAAGCTGATATATAAAGAATACATGATTTTTCTCATCCAGAGGTTTGGTGAATATATCAGCTCTTTGTAAATCAGTGTAGATATAGACAAGAGTAATTTTATTTTTATTTACACACTCTCTAATGAAATGATGCCTAATGTTTATATGCTTTGTACTACTATGATGTACTGGATTCTGTGCTATGGCTATAGAACTTGTGTTATCACAAAGTAGATTTGAATTATTTAAGTTGAGACAATGGTCTAGTAATTGGTTTTGTATCCACAGTATTTCTGAGCAATAGCTACCAACTGCAATGTATTCTGCCTCAGCAGCGGAGGTTGACACAGATGATTGCTTTTTACAAAACCAGGACACAAATCTCATACCAAGGAACTGGCAAGTTCCTGAGCTACTTTTTCTGTCCACCCTGCATCTAGCAAAATCAGCAATTGAGTATCCAGTTAACACAAATTCTGATTCTGTGGGATACCATAGGCCTAGACTAGGACAACCCTTTATATATCTCAAAATTCTTTTTAGGAAAATAAGTTGAGATTATTTAGGGTTCACCTGGAACCTAGCACAAAGGCATTTGACAAACATAATATCAGGTCTGCTAGCTGTGAGATATAGTAGGGACCCAACAATGCCCCTATATAGTTTCTGATCTACAGGTTTTCCTGATGCATCAGAGTCAATCACAGCATTTGAAGGTATAGTTGTTTTCTTTGCTGAGGCATCAGCCAACCCAAACTTCTTTATTAGCTCTTTAGCATATTTAGCTTTGGAGATGAAGATGCCATCAGGGAGTTGTTTCACTTGGAGACCAAGGAAATAAGAAAGCTCACCTATACTACTCATTTCAAATTTGGAATGCGTGAGGTCAGAAAACTTCTTGCATAATTTTGATTCAATAGACCAAAAGATGATGTCATCCATATATATTTATACTAACATGATTTGGTCCTTATGATGTCTAGTGAAAAGTATTTTATCTACTATGCCTCTAATGAATTTATGCTCTAATAAAAAGCTTGCTAGGGTCTCATACCAAGCTCTTGGAGCTTGCTTTAGACCATAGAGGGCTTTATGCAACTTGAATACATGAAAAGGATAAGTTGGAGAGACAAAACCTGGAGGTTGTTCAACATAAACCTCTTCTTTTAGTACTCCATTCAATAATGCACTCTACACATCCATTTAGTAGACCATGAATTTCTTGTAGGCTGCATAGGCTAAGAATATTCTTATGGCTTCTAACCTTGCAACAGGAGCAAAGGTTTGATCATAATCTATTCCTTCCTCTTGCTTGTAGCCTTAAGCAACAAGCCTAGCCTTGTTTCTCACAATTACTCCTTGTGCATCAAGTTTATTTCTATATACCCATTTGGTTCCAATAACTGGGTAGTTTTGTGATCTTGGAACCAAATCCCAAACTCTACATCTCTCAAAATGATTTAATTTCTCCTGTATTGCAATGATCCAGTGGGGATCTTACTCTGCATCATGAATGGATTGAGGTTCAATCTGAGAGAGGAAACATGCATACATCACTTCTTGATTGAGTTGATGTCTTGTCTGTACACCTACTGATATGTCTCCAATCACTTGAGATTTGGGATGATCCCTAAGTGTGACAAGATCAGTGGGTGGAGTTGGTTGTGCAACAGCATTTGAAACCAATTCCTCTTGTGGAATTATGTTGGCTGTTGGAGGAGAGTTAATCCCTTCAATTCTTTCTTCTTCTTCACTATCTTCATTGACCTGTGGAGAAGGATGAGTTGGAATCTCTTGGGTAAGGTTTAGGTCATCCAACTTCTCACACAAGTGAGGTACCTACAATGAGTTACTGGTAGAAACTTCTTTCTCCTTGCAATACATGTTAGTCTCATCAAAGCTTACATGAATTGATTCCTCAATTTTCAGTGATGATTTATTAAAGACCATATAGGCTTTGCTTACTTGGTAATATCCTAGAAAAATTCCCACTTCAGCCTTAGCCTCAAACTTTCTAATGTATTTCTTGTTGTTAATATGTATGTAACAGGTACAACCAAATACTTTAAAATAGTTTATTTTAGGTTTCTTCCCATTTAGTAATTCATAGGGAGTCCTATTCTTTAGCTTATGTATCAAGCTTCTGTTCAGGACATAGTTTGCAGTGTGTACAGCCTCTGCCCAAAAGGTTAGTGACATGTATGCATCAGCAAGTAATGTACCTGCAGCTTCAATGAGTGTCCTATTTTTCATTTCTGCTACCCCATTTTGTTGAGGAGTTCCAGGAGTTGAGAAGCAATGCCTGATACCTTCCTTCTCACAAAACTCATGCATAAGATGTAACATCCCATGTTACTTCTGGACACCTCAACTTAGATTGGGTTAGGCATGGGGTGAGACCTAAGGAGATCAACTAGGTTTGACCCTAGGTAGTGGGTGGTAGCCATGTGGAGCCCACCATAGGACCAAGTCAAACTAGGTCAAACTAGCCTGATTAGGGACCCTAGCCACACCATGACCCCACCACATTGCCCTAACCCTAAAAACAATCTAAGTGGACCCTAGGGTATGTCACTGGGTCAACATTTTGACCCCAGTTGACCAAGGTCAACCTTGGGCTTAATTTGGTCAAACCCACACCCATAGGCCTAATTAACCTAAGTGGGGTACCCCTTGACCCAAACTTAGTTGGGTGGTGCCACTAGACCCACTTCCACCAAGTGGGGTCAGTCCACCCTCCATGGTTGACCAGTCAACCTTAAAAGTCAATTTGGTCAACAATTTGACCTAAAGAGAGAAAATGAAGGCCAAGCCATTTCCCCTTGGACCAAGCCCACTAAAATTGGCCCAAAGTCAGCCCAACTGAACAAGACCAGTCCTACCCCTCTAAATCAGGAGAGAGAATACATGCAAGGGGGTAAAATTGGAATTTTGGGAGAAGAGGAGAGAGAAAAGGGAATGAAGCAAATTTTGGCCACATGGCCACCCCATCAGCTGGTTTGGGCTGCCCAAGACCAGGTGGCTGACCTCCCCTCTTTAATTCCAGCAGGAAACCAGGGCTGTGAGCCACATGGCAGCTGGGTGAACTCTCCAAAGCTCAAAACCGAGCTAACATTGGAGTTATCTCCACTTATAGGCCACCTCAGTCCAAACAAACCTCACCATTAGTTCCAGAAGGCTGAAAGGAGTGGAGTTCGACTGTTTAATCATGGAGAACGGTGGAGATTTGAGCTTTCGGGGTGGAGCTCTCCGGCGCACCACCACCACGGCAAACCGCCGCCTGACCCGCAGCCAAGCCCCGATTCAGGTGCGTTTCACCTCACCTCTTCCCGTACTAACTTTCTAGATCGATCTAGGGAGATATCGAGCTCAATCGAGCCCGATGCCATGAGAGGAAATGGTGAAAATCGAGCTTTTCTTTTCTTGCTCGGGTTCGCCGGAGGAGCCAACTCCGGCGGCCCCACCGCCGGGAAACGCTAGCCCCCACCTTAACGAAGGTGGTGGCGATATCCGCCGGCGGTGGTGGTGGCTCAGCTGGCCGGAAAAGGGCAGCCAACATCGTCCAGGAAGAAACGATCGTGGCCGTTCAACTCATCGGGGACGATGACTAGATCCCATCGATTTTACTTTAAGATTCGTGCTCAGATATTAATATAAATTAAATTAATGTATTGAATAGTAACATTTCCTGTCACATATATTCAGTCCTTTTGCATGTTAAATTTAGGCCTCTTATAGGCAATCCCAGAACTTAGGCCCTTAATGAAAAATGTATCCTAGGGTCTTACCTTTAATATGCCACCCTAAACATACATTTTGGTGTAGTTTACAGTCCTGTAGGACATTTCGCCTAGTACTGGTCCTAGAGTAGGGCAGAAATTAAATTGGATGCCCTGGTCACAATATTAGTCACCATGGCCCCAAAATTTGGGCACATGCATGATTAGGGCATACTTACCTCCTGCCAAAATGTAGGAAGTTTTGGAAAATAGTTTCCTATAGGTTTTGGTAAAATATCAAAATATAAATAAATGGCATATATGGAGTTCTACTCCTCCCCATGGCCCCAAATTTTGGTGGTGGGTCAGTGGGGTCATCCTTGGTGCATGATATAATTTTCAGCACCTTTGGTTCACTGCATGTTGGGGAATCCACTTGCATGTGCTAGCCTATGTTTAGCCTTGGTGTGCAAATAGCAAAAATACAAATTGGTGTATTTAGCCCAATGGTGACATGCAAGAGTCATGAAATTATTTACAGTGGTTCATTAGGGTGAATTTCATCCCTCAAATTAATGATGGAATTTTTGGAATCAAAATTCCATTTATTGGAATTTATTTTAAATATAACTATTTTGGAAATAAAATTGGAAAATAGGATTTATTCAAGTACAAATCCAAACAACTTTGCCAAGGCATAGATAACATCACATTTGACTTAGAAAAAATATGATTTCTCTGTTTTGAAGAACTTTGGAATAGATACCCTAAATTCCCCATTTTACCCTTATTTTGTTAATTCTTGAAATGATGGATTTATACCTCTGAAAAATTTGGAATTTATTCTACTGTTATAAAATTTTGTTATTAGTTTATCATAAATTTCTCAGAATTTAATGGATGCATTACTTGTGTTAAATTAGTACAATGGCATTTTGGTAAATATCTTATAATGGAATCCCATAGGCCATCTTACATTAAATGTTGATGATTCTCTGCCAATAGTCATAAATTAGTGTCCTAAAAGCTCTGTAATGTTTCTGGAATTTTTGAGTACATAATGCTTATACATCATTTGGAAAATGGAATTTGTGTGGAATTGATATTAAATTGAAAATGATAATAAATAATTTAAGGAAAATTATGAAATTCTGTAGGAAGTAATATTTTGTCAATATACATCTCAGGAAAAATTCCCTAGGTCAGTGGATGCTTAATCAAACCACTTCATGTGTAAAGTGACCTAGCATTTAAATTAAAAGAATTAATTAAATGACTATTTGGCCAGGAAAAATTATGAGAATCCTTAGGGTAGTTCCCTTAGTCCATAATACCTTAGGATAAATATTCAGAGGCAAGATGCCTTAAGTTTTGGAAGATCACATTTCTAGGGTAAACATAGGTCATGGTCTGCATATAACACAAATAGGTCTTGCCTTAAGGGAATTACCAGGGGATTGATTATCGGCAGAAATAAGAGAGAGTTCAACATATGTAACCCTGGTGGGTAGAGTTTTTCTTAGTGAGGGATCAAAAGTGCAAGTCTTAACTAGCAACTGGAGTGGGGATCGGCGGAAGACCGTCGGTTTTCCCGGTAATACCTTAAGTCACTAGGGTTGTACTAAAGCAATAAGGAGAGCTGGGGTGATACATGGGTAGCCATCAACTAAAATA
This sequence comes from Platanthera guangdongensis, assembly GCA_039583875.1. NCBI lineage: Eukaryota > Viridiplantae > Streptophyta > Magnoliopsida > Asparagales > Orchidaceae > Platanthera > Platanthera guangdongensis. The sequence goes on from CM077154.1 coordinate 45,040,667, forward strand.
AATATCCTTGCGAAAGGGAACGTTGGGCGTAATCCCAACATAGTTTCTAGTGCCCTTTGAGAACCCTTCACAGGGAATACCGGGGGCAGTCCTGGGATTAACCTTAAATCTCTAGGTGTAATAAACTGTAGACAAGAGTAGTATAATAGGTTAGGACATTGTCGTACCTTTTCCCCCGTGTGGGGTTGGAGAGATTCATGATATATGCTCACCCATTTGGGGTTTGAGGGAGTTGGTATAAAGGCACTAATGTGCGTTCTCACCCGGGTTTGGGTTTGAGGGATTCAGGACGGGTTTTGGTCCTACGAGTGGGAGGCTCAGTATGAATTACTTGCATGTGCATAAATATCGTGGCGGGGCATGCGGTACTGGTCGTTCGTCACACCGATGGCAGTACGGTGCACCAGGCGATTGTGGGAGTTAGAGGGGCCAGTGGGTTGTTTTACACTGCGGTCTGGAAGACGATCCTCGATAACACACATCCGACCCAACAAAACTGACGGGTTTGTCAGCAAAGTACGTACGCGAGACTCTAGAGTGCACCTTGGACGTGTACAGAGGCGTATGAGAGGGGTCTAAGGCTTGGTAGTGTGCATACCGGTCTAGAAGCGGAGACGCCCGCTCCGCTGCTGCCGTAGCCATAGCGGTGGTACCCGAGAGTGATGCTAGCTCTCAAAAAGTGGGAACTAAAGGTCTGTGATCACAGAGTCGTTGTGTGTGAGTTGCACTTGCCTGCGCATAAAATTGCATCATATCATTCATTCATATTAGGTCATACGCTTCATAGATCCTTATCATATAAATTAGTATGGGCTCTTTTATATGATAAGTTAAATTTCCTGGAAATCCTAACTTATATATTTGTATGGGCATTTATATAAGTTAGGGTACGTTTGTGATGATAGCATAGTGGTAGCTTAGCTTATTTACTTGTTCATGTTACTGTTCTTTACTTTCCTTTACTGCACCGCTCTTACTTATTACTTGTACCATACTTAGAACTGCTAGAGTAGGATTACATTACTTATTACAGCTCTAGTTAGATATTGTCACCTGCTTCCACTTTGATACCAGTTTGTAAGACCCCGCTCCCTCCACAGGCGGGTTGTTGGTGGCCACAACCTCCCTTTAATGAGGTAAACTCGATAGTCAAGCCCGCACTACGGGGACTTCCCAGGAGGTCACCCATCCCAGTACTACTACAGCCCGAGCACGCTTAACTATGGAGTTCTTTAAACTCTCATCACCAATTGAGCTGCAGTGGTATCACTTGAACAACGATCATATGAGAAAGAAGTCCACAACATGGGACCACCCCCGCCCGAGCATTAGTTTGCGGACAAACTATGCAGCGGAAGCAGTGGTGTGCCCATGTGTAAAGTCACATAAATGGTCCACAAAGTACAATATTTTAGGCCAACTTTGCTTTAACCTCACCTTTATGCAACCTCCACAGGTCGCAGCGCCGCAAAATGTGGCTCCTTCCCCTCCAGCTGCCACTCCATTCCTACATACGGAGATGGGGCAGACCCTGACGGCGATTTTGGATGCCTTTAGAGCCCAACAAGTCCCGGCTCCACAGCCAAATCCGGGGTCGAGCTGGCTGAGTGCATTCAAGAGCCTGTCCCCACCGACGTACCGCGGGACAGAGGATGCGGTGAAGACAGAAGAATGGCTGGAGGCCATACACGAGATCTTAGCGGGCATCAGCTGCCCAGTCGGCCATGCAGTACCTCTAGCCACCTCTGTGCTAGAGGCCCACGCGAAGAGATGGTGGAAGTCAGTCCGGGAGTCTACCTATGCGGACTTTGAGCTGTCAGAGATATCTTGGGAAGAGTTTGGCGATCTGTTTCTAGAGCACTTCGTCTCTGCTACGGACAGAGATGCTTTGGAGGAGAGGTTTTTGAACCTCAAACAGGGGACCAGATCAGTGATAGAGTACCAGAGAGAGTTCTCCCACTTAGCCAGGTTCGCGGGGATTCAGGACACCGACGATAGGAGGTATGCAAAGAGGTTCTACCGGGGTCTCAGGGATGATCTGAGGCAGGCTCTGTTATTCATTTCTCATGGCACATCCAGGCAGATCATCGAGATGGCGAAGAAGCTGGAGGCTGACCAGCTGATGGTGCGAGCCGGAGGGAAGAGACCATTTGATGGATCGACATCAGGTGAGAGCAGTAGGGGCTCTCAGAGAGGCAGGACCATTGGATACAGGAGGGGTGGGGGACGTCGTCGTCCCAACTTCAGGCAGGAGCAGGGGCCTCCTCTAGCATTGGCTCCCCCACCTCTACAGATACATGATCCGAGGAGACAGGATGACCGAGGCCACCGACAAGTGGTTTGTTACGGATGCCGCCAGCCTGGGCATATCAGGTCGGAGTGCCCGCACCGATTCCATCCCCCTCCTCCTCCTCCACCTCTAGTGGCCCCTGTACAGCAGGGCCGAGGACGAGGCCGAGGACGAGGCCGAGGTCGGGGATATCATGGCAGGAGGCGCGAGCAGGAGCAGATATACGCCTTGGACCTCACAGAGCCGAGGAATCCCTAGGAGGTTATTACAGGTACTTGAAGTTAATTATGAATTTTCTTGGATTTCCAATGATATATATTTAGTACCTGGAACTATAGGATAACAATTAACTTTCACATAAACAAACCTCAGGCATAGTCATGATCAGCGGCAAGCTCGCTCATACTCTTTTCGACACGGGTGCTTCACACTCGTTCGTATCCGAGGCCTTCATCGACGGACTCGAAGGCGTGGAGAGGTTCACTGGACTAGAGATGAGGGTACGTCTACCCGATGGGTCGGAGCTGCGGACCACTGCACATTGTGATATGGAGGCCGAGATTGGCGGCAAGGCATTTGAGGCGCCGGCGACTATTCTGAAGCTGCAGGACTTTGACTTGATCTTGGGCATGGCCTGGTTGCACTGGAATCATGCCCAGATAGATTGTCCGTCCAGGAGGATCACGCTGAGACATGGCGACTCCCATGTTATCGTTGAAGGTATCCAGCCTATTTGCCACCTACTGTTATCTTCTGTACAGGCTGTGAAGGCCCATGAGCAGGGTGAAGAAGTTTATCTTATCTGCTTCGAGATGGTGGGGACAGAGGCGACTATCTCGGATATTCCGGTGGTTCGGGATTTCTCCGACGTATTCCCGGAGAAATTGCCCGGGCTACCGCCTGCTAGAGACTTGGATTTCAGGATTCAGCTAGTGCCGAGAGCGAAGCCGGTGTCCCGAGCACCCTACAGGATGGCTCCTAGAGAGTTAGCAGAGTTCAGGACTCAACTGCAGGAGCTAGTCGAGTCAGGATTTGTACGACCCAGTTCATCGCCTTGGGGAGCACCAGTTCTTTTCGTGAAGAAGAAGGACGGATCACTTCGATTATGTATAGATTACCGGGAGCTGAACCGGTTGACAGTCCGAAACACCTATCCTCTGCCTCGGATAGATGAGTTATTTGACCAGCTTCAGGGAGCATTCTGGTTCTCCAAGTTAGATTTGCGATCCGGCTATTATCGCTCCGTATCAGGGAAGAAGACATACCGAAGACGGCTTTCAGTTCGCGCTATGGATTATACGAATTCACGGTGATGCCTTTTGGGCTCACGAATGCTCCTGCTGCATTCATGAGTCTGATGAACCGTGTTTTCGAGCCTTTCTTAGATCGCTTCGTGATAGTATTCATCGACGACATCCTTATTTATTCTCGGACTCAGGAGGAGCATACAGAGCACTTGGCACAGGTCTTGCAGAGGCTGAGGGAGACCCAGATGTACGCAAAATTTTCAAAGTGCCAGTTCTGGTTGCAGGAGGTGGCATTCCTGGGGCACACGATCAGTGGGGCTGGGTTAGCAGTGGACCCGGCCAAGATAGAGACAGTGAGGGATTGGCCACGGCCGAAGACCGCATCTAACATCCGTAGTTTCTTGGGACTAGCAGGCTATTACCGCAAGTTCGTGGAGGGGTTCTCGAGGATAGCACTCCCCCTCACGTCCTTGACGAAGAAGGACACAGATTTTGTTTGGTCAGAGCGGTGTGAGACGGCTTTTCAGGAGCTGAAGGACCGACTCATCTCATCCCCCATTCTTGCGCTTCCATCCGGGAGCGAAGGATTCCAGATCTACACGGACGCCTCTTATCAGGGGATGGGTGCAGTCTTGATGCAGCATGGACACGTTATCGCTTATGCTTCGAGACAGTTGAAGAAGCATGAGCATAACTATCCAGTACATGATCTAGAGCTCGGGGCTGTGGTTTTCGCCCTGAAAATATGGAGGCATTACTTATATAGGATTCATTGTGACATCTTCTCAGATCACAAGAATCTCAAGTATATCGATACTCAGAAGGACCTAAACCTGAGACAGAGGAGGTGGCTGGAGTTTCTCTGTGATTATGATTACAAGATCCACTATCATCCGGGAAAAGCGAACACGGTTGCGGATGCTTTGAGCAGGAGGGCCGGCACTTCTGGACCGGAGCCCCGATTGATGTCCATAGAGCTGCTTCAGATGATAGAGGACATGCACATTACCGTGGTGTCCGATACCGAGCCAGTGGTATATAGAGAGTATTTGAGCTCAGTGATCAGCTGCGATGATATACAGGAGCGCATCCGAGCACATCAGAGGCTGGATGCTGCGTTACAGCCGATTTTCAGTGCCCTAGAGAGGGGCAAGGTCGAGGACTACACGTTACAGGATGATCTTCTTCGGTTCCGGGGGCGCATCTACATACCAGCAGGAGGCAGTATCCGGGAGGACATACTCCAAGAGGCGCATTGCTCGAGATATTCAGTGCACCACGGCATCACCAAGATGTGGGCAGATTTGCGGAGATCTATGTATTGGCCCGGGATGAAGAGGGAGATCACGGATTTTGTGACCCATTGCGAGACCTGCCAGCGTGTGAAGGCGGAATGCAAGAGCCCGGGAGGTTTACTACAGCCACTGCCAGTTCCAGAGTGGAAGTTCGAGGACATTGCTATGGACTTTGTACACGGATTGCCTCGCTCCCACTCTGGGCATGATTCTATATGGGTTATAGTGGACAGATTGACCAAGGTAGCGCGGTTTATTCCAGTTCTAAAGGATGCCCCAGTTGCAGTCCTGGTGAGACTATTTGTGGAGCAGTACATCAGATATCATGGTATCCCCAGGACTATTGTTTCGGACCGTGATGGTCGGTTCACTTCGAGCGAGTGGAGGGCCGTGCATGCTTATTTGGGATCTCGGCTTACCTTTAGTACCGCCTTCCACCCGCAGACCGACGGACAGACCGAGCGGACCATCCGGACCATGGAGGACCTGCTCAGATTATGCATATTGGATACGGGGAAGCCTTGGGAGAGGCTGCTGCCATTGATCGAGTTCTCGTATAATAACAGCCACCAGTCTAGCATCAGGATGGCTCCGTACGAGGCTCTTTATGGGAGGAGATGCCGGACACCGCTATCATGGGTACAGGATGTGGATACCAGGGCTCTGGGATCTGATTATATAGAGGACACTGAGGCTCAGATTCGATTGATCAGGGATCGGCTACTGGAGGCCCAGAGCAGGCAGGCAAAGTATTATGATGCTCGGCACCGGAAGGTGGAGTTCCAGGTTGGAGACAGGGTATTCTTGAAGATACGTCCAGTACACGGTGTTTCTCGGGTGCGGAGGCACAAGAAGCTCAGTCCACGATACATGGGGCCATACCTGATCCTGGAGCGGATCGGCCCCTTGGCTTACCGACTGCAGCTGCCACCGGAGTTGGGTGCATTACATGACGTCTTCCATGTCTCTTCCTTGCGAAGGGCTCTCCTTCGGCCAGAGCAGCACATTACTACTACAGCCGGACCAATAGAGCCTAACAGATCAGTGAGATTGGAGCCGATCCGGATTGACGATACAGCCATCCGAGTGTTGCGGAAGAAAACGGTCCCTCTTGTGAAAGTGCTGTGGTCCAACCATGGACGGGAGGAGCACACTTGGGAGCCGAGGGATCTGATGCTGGAGCAACACCCGGAGCTATTCGCATCAGGTACATTTAAGTTTTGTCTTTAAATTTCTTGATAGTTCTTGCAAATTGAACCCCGTAGACCCGAACTTAAATTTCGGGGACGAAATTATTTTCTTGTTTATTGGAATTTGTAACATCCCATGTTACTTCTGGACCCCTCAACTTAGATTGGGTTAGGCATGGGGTGAGACCTAAGGAGATCAACTAGGTTTGACCCTAGGTAGTGGGTGGTAGCCATGTGGAGCCCACCATAGGACCAAGTCAAACTAGGTCAAACTAGCCTGATTAGGGACCCTAGCCACACCATGACCCCACCACATTGCCCTAACCCTAAAAACAATCTAAGTGGACCCTAGGGTATGACACTGGGTCAAAATTTTGACCCCAGTTGACCAAGGTCAACCTTGGGCTTAATTTAGTCAAACCCACACCCATAGGCCTAATTAACCTAAGTGGGGCACCCCTTGACCCAAACTTAGTTGGGTGGTGCCACTAGACCCACTTCCACCAAGTGGGGTCAGTCCACCCTCCATGGTTGACCAGTCAACCTTAAAAGTCAATTTGGTCAACAATTTGACCTAAAGAGAGAAAATGAAGGCCAAGCCATTTCCCCTTGGACCAAGCCCACTAAAATTGGCACAAAGTCAGCCCAAGTGAACAAGATCAGTCCTACCCCTCTAAATCAGGAGAGTGAATACATGCAAGGGGGTAAAATTGGAATTTTGGGAGAAGAGGAGAGAGAAAAGGGAATGAAGCAAATTTTGGCCACATGGCCACCCCATCAGCTGGTTTGGGCTGCCCAAGACCAGGTGGCTGACCTCCCCTCTTTAATTCCAGCAGGAAACCAGGGCTGTGAGCCACATGGCAGCTGGGTGAACTCTCCAAAGCTCAAAACCGAGCTAACATTGGAGTTATCTCCACTTATAGGCCACCTCAGTCCAAACAAACCTCACCATTAGTTCCAGAAGGCTGAAAGGAGTGGAGTTCGACTGTTTAATCATGGAGAACGGTGGAGATTTGAGCTTTCGGGGTGGAGCTCGCCAGCGCACCACCACCACGGCAAACCGCCGCCTGACCCGCAGCCAAGCCCCGATTCAGGTGCGTTTCACCTCACCTCTTCCCGTACTAACTTTCTAGATCGATCTAGGGAGATATCGGGCTCAATCGAGCCCGATGCCATGAGAGGAAATGGTGAAAATCGAGCTTTTCTTTTCTTGCTCGGGTTCGCCGGAGGAGCCAACTCCGGCGGCCCCACCGCCGGGAAACGCTAGCCCCCACCTTAACGAAGGTGGTGGCGATATCCGCCGGCGGTGGTGGTGGCTCAGCTGGCCGGAAAAGGGCAGCCAACATCGTCCAGGAAGAAACGATCATGGCCGTTCAACTCATCGGGGACGATGACTAGATCCCGTCGATTTTACTTTAAGATTCGTGCTCAGATATTAATATAAATTAAATTAATGTATTGAATAGTAACATTTCCTGTCACATATATTCAGTCCTTTTGCATGTTAAATGTAGGCCTCTTAGAGGCAATTCCAGAACTTAGGCCCTTAATGAAAAATGTAGCCTAGGGTCTTACCTTTAATATGCCACCCTAAACATACATTGTGGTGTAGTGTACAGTCCTGTAGGACATTTCTCCTAGGACTGGTCCTAGAGTAGGGCAGATATTAAATTGGATGCCCTGGTCACAATATTAGTCACCATGGCCCCACATTTTGGGCACATGCATGATTAGGGCATACTTACCTCCTGCCAAAATTTAGGAATTTTTGGAAAATAGTTTCCTATTTTGGTAAAATATCAAAATATAAATAAATGGCATATATGGAGTTCTACTCCTCCCCATGGCCCCAAATTTTGGTGGTGGGTCAGTGAGGTCATCCTTGGTGCATGATAAAATTTTCAGCACCTTGGGTTCACTGCATGTTGGGGAATCCACTTGCATGTGCTAGCCTATGTTTAGCCTTGGTGTGCAAATAGCAAAAATGCAAATTGGTGTATTTAGCCCAATGGTGACATGCAAGAGTCATGAAATTATTTACAGTGGTTCATTAGGGTGAATTACATCCCTCAAATTAATGATGGAATTTTTGGAATCAAAATTCCATTTATTGGAATTTATTTTAAATATAACTATTTTGGAAATAAAATTGGAAAATAGGATTTATTCAAGTACAAATCAAAACAACTTTGCCAAGGCATAAATAACATCACATTTGACTTAGGAAAAATATGATTTCTCTGTTTTGAAGAACTTTTGGAATAGATACCCTAAATTCCCCATTTTACCCTTATTTTGTTAATTCTTGAAATGATGGATTTATACCTCTGAAAAATTTGGAATTTATTCTACTGTTATAAAATGTTGTTATTAGTTTATCATAAATTTCTCAGAATTTAATGGATGCATTACTTGTGTTAAATTAGTACAATGACATTTTGGTAAATATCGTATAATGGAATCCCATAGGTCATCTTACATTAAATGTTGATGATTCTCTGCCAATAGTCATAAATTAGTGTCCTAAAAGCTCTGTAATGTTTCTGAAATTTTTGAGTACATAATGCCTATACATCATTTGGAAAATGGAATTTGTGTGGAATTGATATTAAATTGAAAATGATAATAAATAATTTAACGAAAATTATGAAATTCTGTAGGCAGTAGTATTTTGTCAATATACATCTCAGGAAAAATTCCCTAGGTCAGTGGATGCTTAATCAAACCACTTCATGTGTAAAGTGACCTAGCATTTAAATTAAAAGAATTAATTAAATGACTATTTGGCCAGGAAAAATTATGAGAATCCTTAGGGTAGTTCCCTTAGTCAATAATACCTTAGGATAAATATTCAGAGGCAAGATGCCTTAAGTTTTGGAAGATCACATTTCTAGGGTAAACATAGGTCATGGTCTGCATATAACACAAATAGGTCTTGCCTTAAGGGAATTACCAGGGGATTGATTATCGGCAGAAATAAGAGAGAGTTCAACATATGTAACCCTGGTGGGTAGAGTTTTTCTTAGTGAGGGATCAAAAGTGCAAGTCTTAACTAGCAACTGGAGTGGGGATCGGCGGAAGACCGTCGGTTTTCCCGGTATTACCTTAAGTCACTAGGGTTGTACTAAAGCAATAAGGAGAGCTGGGGTGATACATGGGTAGCCATCAACTAAAATAAATATCCTTGCGAAAGGGAACGTTGGGCGTAATCCCAACATAGTTCCTAGTGCCCTTTGAGAGCCCTTCACAGGGAATACCGGGGGCAGTCCTGGGATTAACCTTAAATCTCTAGGTGTAATAAACTGTAGACAAGAGTAGTATAATAGGTTAGGACATTGTCGTACCTTCTCCCCCGTGTGGGGTTGGAGAGATTCATGATATATGCTCACCCGTTTGGGGTTTGAGGGAGTTGGTATAAAGGCACTAATGTGCGTTCTCACCCGGGTTTGGGTTTGAGGGATTCAGGACGGGTTTTGGTCCTGCGAGCGGGAGGCTCGTATGAATTACTTGCATGTGCATAAATATCGTGGCGGGGCATGCGGTACTGGCCGTTCGTCACACCGATGGCAGTACGGTGCACCAGGAGGTTGTGGGAGTTAGAGGGGCCAGTGGGTTGTTTTACACTGCGGTCTGGAGGACGATCCCCGATAACACACATCCGACCCAACAAGACTGACGGGTTTGTCAGCAAAGTAAATACGCGAGACTCTAGAGTGCACCTTGGACGTGTACAGAGGCGTATGAGAGGGGTCTAAGGCTTGGTAGTGTGCATACCGGTCTAGAAGCGGAGACGCCCGCTCCGCTGCTGCCGTAGCCACAGCGGTGGTACCCGAGAGTGATGCTAGCTCTCAAAAAGTGGGAACTAAAGGTCTGTGATCACAGAGTCGTTGTGTGTGAGTTGCACTTGCCTGCGCATAAAATTGCATCATATCATTCATTCATATTAGGTCATACGCTTCATAGATCCTTATCATATAAATTAGTATGGGCTCTTTTATATGATAAGTTAAATTTCCTGGAAATCCTAACTTATATATTTGTATGGGCATTTATATAAGTTAGGGTACGTTTGTGATGATAGCATAGTGGTAGCTTAGCTTATTTACTTGTTCATGTTACTGTTCTTTACTTTCCTTTACTGCACCGCTCTTACTTATTACTTGTATCATACTTAGAACTGCTAGAGTAGGATTACATTACTTATTACAGCTCTAGTTAGATATTGTCACCTGCTTCCACTTTGATACCAGTTTGTAAGACCCCCCTCCCTCCACAGGCGGGTTGTTGGTGGCCACAGCCTCCCTTTAATGAGGTAAACTCGATAGTCAACCCCGCACTACGGGGACTTCCCAGGAGGTCACCCATCCCAGTACTACTCCAGCCCGAGCACGCTTAACTATGGAGTTCTTTCAACTCTCATCACCAATTGAGGCTGTGGCCACCAACAACCCGCCTGTGGAGGGAGGGGGGTCTTACATAAGAAGAGACTGAAACTCTGTGCCATGATCAATTCTGATCAATGCAACATAAGTAGAGAACTCAATCTGTATGGTCCTGAGACAATCTGTAAGAACCTTAAAGGTATCTGACTTAGTTTTCAGAAAGAATACCCAAGTGAACCTGGAGAAGTCATCCACAATAACCAAAGTGTAGGATTTCCCTCCTAGGCTTTGTACAACAATGGCTCCAAATAGATCCATGTGTAGTAAAAACAAAATCCTAGGTGAATCACTTTTATTAATGGATTTGAAACTAGATTTAGTTTGCTTGCCTAATTGACAAGACCTGCAAAGGCCTTCCTTCTTGTAGGGACGAGGAGGTAGACCTATAACAAGGTTGTCTTTAGATAGCCTAGCAATGTTTTTCAGATTTACATGACCTAGTCTTTTATGCCATAAATCATTCTGGTTACTAGTTAAATTAAGTAAACATATATCAGAAGTGGCAGATAGAAAATCAACTAAGTATATATTGCCTTGTCTTTTTCCAATTAAAATAGGTTTGTTTCCTTTAGAAGAAATAATACAAGAGCTAGAGTTAAATGTTACCTGATAACCTTCATCACAAAGTTCACTTATTGAGATGAGGTTATGTTTGAGTCCTCTTACATATGTTACTTTCTTGAATATAACTGCTTCAATCTTCACTGCTCCATATCTTTCAGATTGGCCACTTTTTGAATCACCAAAGATCACCTTTGGCCCTAGCTTGGACTTGTAATTGGTGAGATTGTCCTTGCTACATGTCATGTGTTTAGAGCATCCACTGTCCAGGTACCATGGCTGATTCACTCCTGGACTTCTCTTCTACTGCAATGAAAACAGTTAAATATTCCTGACCCAGGTTACCTTGGGTCCTTTGTTTTGTTGATATGAATAGCTGGAAATAATTGAAAATTCTGGTTGGGATTTATATCCTAGAGGGTGATATCTTCTAGGTGGTATAACCCAATCAGCTAGAGAATTAAAAGCTTTTCTAGATTATTTAAGTTGCAGTTATAGTTAAAATTTTGGTTGAGTCTTTCTGGGTTCGATAAATTTCTGTAATTTCGTCTACCAGAGTTCGACGAATTGGGTTGAGATCGTCGATCTCTGCCCAAAGAATGAATATATTCATTTTCTGTACCCCACGTTCGTCGACCTCTGCTCGACAAACCATACAAAGTTCGTCGATCGCAGTTAGACGAATGATTATTATTGAAGTTTGCTTTCAGAGATCGTCGGTCTGAGTTCGACAATCTGTTCCTATATCGTCGATCTGAGTTTGACGATAACTGCTGAACATTGTTATTTTTATCATTCTTCTGGTTTTTAGTTTTGTCCTTAGCTTCAATTTTTTCTAGAATTTTATTAACCTTATTTACTTGTTCAATATTTTTCTTTCCTTTATTAGAGTTAAAATTTACAGGTTTTGAAAGATGATTTCTTTGGATTTGGGTTGGTTCACTGGATGTGGCTCCTAATCTTAATCTGCAGTTATTAGTTCTAGCATTTACTGTGCTGTTTATATCTAACAATTTCAGACTTCTGGCATTTAATGATTCTTCTAATATCTTAGCTTTGCTAAGTTCTGATTTCAGAAAAGTGATTTGTTCATTTGCATATTTCAGTTCACTAGATAGAGTTGCATTTTCTGAGGTGATTTTATCTAGATCATTCAATTTATCTCTGAGAAGTTTGATTTCCTTCTCAGAGCTTATTAAATCTAAGCATAGGTTTTTAAATTCAAATTTAAATTCATCATATTCAAAATTATAAGATGTTATTACTTGATCTTCAGCTGACAGGTTTTCTTCATTATCAGATTCATCTGTATCTGATCAGCTACTGCTTGAATCAATTGCCATGAGGCAAACCTCCTTTGCCTTGGCCTCCTCTTCTTCTTCACTGGAGCTGAAAGATGTGGATTCATCTTCTGTTTCACTCCATGTTTCAGCCACAAATCCTTTGTCCTTCTTTTTATGCTTGCTTGAAGAGGGCTTGCTGTAATGCTTGCTTCTTGATTCCTTCTCTTTTCTTCTTTTCTTCTTTTAATTTTTAGGACATTCAGACATGAAATGTCCTGGTTTCCTGCACCCATAACACGCTACCTCTTTAGTGGGGGTTTTGTCATACCTTGGTTGGCAGTCATTTCTGGATGACTTCCTTTTGAAGTCTTTCCTTGCTAGTTTGAGGAATCTCTTGGCAAAGAGACTCATTAGCTCTTCATTGACTATTGGGGCTTCAGTTTCTTCAGCAGCCTTGAATGCAATGGATTGTTCTTTCCTTGCTGGAGGAGGAGTCCCGTGTTCCACTGCTTCTCTGGACTTGATTAGCTGTTCATAAGATTTGAGCTTTCCCAGGAGAGATTCAGTTGAAATCTCATTCAAGCTTCTAGCCTCTTTGATTGGCCAGATCCTGGTCTCCCATGAGCTTGGGAAGCACATTAGGATCTTATCATTCACTTCAGTCAAGGTGATTTATTTATCTAAGGTCCTTAGCTCACTGATGATGGAGCTAAGCCTGTTGTACATCACTTCAACTGTTTCTGCCTCATCCATCTTGAAGTTTTCATATTATGTGATGAGGTTTGATCTTCTATCTTTCCTCTCATCTGATGAGCCAGCAACCATTTGATTGAGTGAGTCCTATATTGCTTTTGCAGAGGTGCACTCAGCCACCATCTGAAAGATGTCATCTGACATAGTCTGAGCTAATATGTTCATGGCTTTAGATCAACAATCTTGGCTTTCTTCTGGGCTTCAGTCCACTCAGGTGTTGGGACCTCTTTGTTTCTGGAAGATGTTGTAGATGTAGATGCTTGTGGGGGACCTGTCAAAATAGAGTTGTAGATGTCTTCATCAATAGAGTTCATATAAAACTTGATTCTTGCCTTCCAGATGACAAACATATTAAGGTTGCAAACTGGAGGTCTGGTGCTTGCATAATCCTTGTTCTGTGCCATGGCTGTGTTTATAATCTAAAAGAAAATGAAATAATGTTTAGATCTAACAAAGGATCTTTGGTTCAAGGTTAAGCTTGTACAACTAAAGGATCCTCCACTGATACCAATTGAAAGTGATGTGTTAGATCTAATATACTCTAGAGGGGGTGGGGGGTGAATAGAGTATTTGTAGGTACTTATAAAACTGTTACAGCTTTTGCTGTAATTAAAATATGCAGAGTTAAACTAAAGTAAATAATCACACAACAGTCCTAAAAACACAAGCACAGTAAGAACAAAAAGAAAAGGGGCAACTAGACGACACAAGAAATTTTATAGTGGTTCCCCAACATGGGTACATCCACTCTTCTACCACCCTGGTAGGAATCCACTCAGGTTTTTGATCAGGTGCCTGACACCAATGAGCTTTTAATCAGGTGCTCAAAAACCAAATCCTCAAGTCTTTTGATCAGGTGACTTGCAACCAGGAATCACTTTTGAAGGGAGATGACAACCCTTTATAGATGTGGGGATGAGAGAGTTATGAAAGTCTTCTTTTCTCAATCACAATGAGAAGACTATGTGGATTCAGTGATCTTTTCAAAGCTCCCCCTGAGATGTAGAAGACTTCAGGAGAACTGGAGCTTTGCACAGGGTGATAGGCCTTCAAGCTTTTAGCCTTGATCAGAGAGATCTTCAGGAACTTCTTTGACAGATGGAAGATTTGTTGTTCGGTGAAGTGTCCTGGAGAGTTTGAAGAATGAAGACTCTCGATATTTGAATTATTGTTCTTCTTCTTCTGTATTAGAAATCTTGTGTCAGAGTGAGAGCAGATGGGTTGTATTTTTCTTTTCTGATTCAGTATATTTCTCTTTGTATGTGTTTCTGACTTTCTTTCTATCTGTCTGTGTGTACTGTGTGTTATCTGAGAGAAAAGAGAAAAATCTTTTTTTATATTTTCTGGGGAAATTGGTCTTTTGAATTTTGAATTTCTTCTAAATTCAATGTTGACGGCCTAGAGAATAAGCAGCATTGAATAATTTCCCCAACTATCCCATGGAGAAATGGCAAGCAATAATCCTGGAGAATATCCTAATCAATGCTCCTCTAACGGTTATATTCAGAGAATGTTAGAGCATTAATTACTCAGGAATTATTGCAGTAATAATGGGGACAGGGCTGGAAATGACTTAGTCTGGAATCGTCGAACAGTTGACAGAAATCGTCGAACTGAGTCCAGAGTTCGTCGAGCTGAGATGTTGTGTTCGTTGACCAGACAGCTTCTGTTCGTCGAGCTGAGTTCCATGATCGTCGTGCTGGAAACTGAACTGTTGTCTCTTTTGAACTTTGCCTATTCTGTGTCTAAAGTTTGTCGAGCTGGTAAATGCGTTCGTCGACTGGAGTTCAGCAACTATTATAGAGTTGTCATATATTTTGTGTGTCTACACAAGTCTTCTGTGTGGTGTCGACATAACCTTTCCAAGTTGTCGACTGATGATCTGGGTGTCGACATAAGTTCTTCTAGTGTCGACTCAGTTAGTGTCGACATATACTCTGAGTGTCGACACAAGTCTTCTGGTTCTAAGTTGTTAAAGTAGGTATTCCAGAATTTGTCGGGCAGAGAACTGAGTTAGTCGACCTGAGACTAGAGAACATAGTCTTGACAGAATGCTGTAGTAGTCCAAAGATTCATCGACCAAAGAATAGAGTTCGTGGACCTGAGAACTAAGTTCGTCGACCAAAGTCTGATACTAAGGACTTAGAATATCTTGATGTTTTCTGAACTTGAAGTGTTGTTGTAGTGTCCAAATTTCATCGACCTGAGTACCAAGTTCGTCGAGCTCAACTCAGAGAATTTACTCTGAGATCTTCAAGCTGAGCACGACTATCGTCGACCTAAGTTCGACGAACGTCGAACTCACTTTACAGAGTCCTGAATTCTTCTAAGTCTTGAGTCTCTGGCAGTCTTCTTGATAGCTGGTCCATGTGATGTTGACTCTAAGGACTTTACCTAGACTCTAGCACACAACTATGACCATGGCTATACATTGTGGGTCACATGATCTTAAGTTAGTGAACCTAGCCCAAATCAAACTAGGGATCAAACAGAGAGCCATGGGAAAGGCTCTTACCCCTCGTGGAATTATCATATAACAACAGTCACTATGCCATCATCGGGATCACACACCATGAAGCCCTTTACAGAAGAAGGTGTAGAACCCCCTTGTCATGGGTACAAGAGGAAGACCTGAAGGTTTTAAGAACTGAGTACATCGATGATACTGATGTTGTTGTTATACTAATACGGGGCCGCATGCTTGAGGCTCAAAGTCGGCAGGCTAAATATTTTAATGCAAAGCACCGGATAGTAAAATTTCAGGTGGGTGACAAAGCATTCCTAAAAATCTGGCCGATGCATGGAGTGTCACGGGTACATGGTGTGAAGAAGCTCAGCCCAAGGTACGTTGGACCTTACACCATATTCGAAAAGATTGGCCCTTTGGCCTACCGGTTGGAGTTACCACCATAGCTGGAGAACCTTCATGACGTATTCCTTGTTTCGTCTCTCCAAAGGCGCTGTTGCGGCCCGATCAACATATTCACACTATTGATGGAGCAGTAGCATCTGATAGATCTGTACGACTAGAGCCGGTGCAAATAGTAGACAACGAGATAAGGATTTTGTGCCGCAGGACTGTCCCTTTGGTAAAGTTGTTGTGGTCTAACCATGGGAAGGTGGTGTACACATGGGAGTCGGTGGACTTGTTGCAAAAGCGCTACCCGAAGTTGTTTCCCCAAGGTAATTTTAAAAACATATTTTATTTTATTTCGTGCATTTCTCTCCCCATAGTCTTAGCCTGATTTCGGGGAAGAAATCTTTTATTTTGTTTCTAGGATTTGTAAAGTCCCATTTTGCGCTAGGCACCTCGTGCGCACTTTTAAGTAACGAGAGCTAACTTGGGCTCAGGGAGTACTGGCAGTTATGCGTGCACTTTAGTAAGGGAGGAGAAGTTGGTCGAGAGTATGACATGGGTAGTGACACGGGCGTGTCCATACCGGTGTGGCTCTCTGGCAACATTGCGGATTCCTTGTTGTGTTTCCCGAGCAGGACACGGGTAGTAACATGGGTGTGTCCCTACCCGTATGCGTGTATTCATCATGCAGAGCTCGACTAACACTGTCGACCGTGTTCCTCTTGAGCAGGACATGGGTAGCGACACTGGCGTGTCCCTACAAGTGTGTGTGTCCAAGCAACAGCTCGACGTTTCGTCGAGTGGAGCTCGACGAATCGTCGACGGTGTTCCTCCCGAGCAGGGCACGGGTAGTGACACGGGTGCGTACCTACCCGTTTGTGTCCAAGCAGTCGCTCGAGGATTCGTCAAGCGGAGCTTGATGAATCGTCTACCGCGTTCCTGCCAAGCAGGACACGGGTAGGGACACGGGCGTGTCCCTACCCGTGTAGCTCAATTTCTGGTTTTGATGAATTTTTCGGCCTCGTCGTTTTAAAGGGACTCATTTACTGAGGGTATTGGCAGTCCAATGACAGGCCGACACGTGGCTATGTAGTTAGCCAACTTCCCACATGAAACGGGGAGAAAACTCTAGCCATTTCTAGTCTTCCTTCCAAGTTGTCGCTGTAATAAACTGCTAGAGAGGAAGAGGGTGCTGAAGCCGATCTTCTTCCCGTGAAGAACTAACACCGACCGAGGAGAAGAAGATGCCGCCCAAAACTAGGTGAGCTTCCTACCCTCTCCCTTGGTGGAAGATCTTTAGTTATTTCTAGGAGAGATATCGACTCAAAAGTGTCTTGATTTGTGAGAAGAAAGTTTCTATGAAAAGGCCATGCTAGGACTTGTGTAATACGAATTAGAGTCTTCAACCTTTCCCTCACTTCAAATGCAGTTTGTGGACTGGTTTCATGAAGATAAGTGGCCTTATCTGGATGAATAAGGGAGGAGAAATCTTGGATGTTATTTGAAAAGTTTGGTTGAAGGAAGAAGACGAACCGATGTCGTCTGATCTGCTTTAAGATGCTCGCGGAAATCTATTTTCTACGCGTAGCAGACTTCGAGGCCGTTTTCAGTCACGATTCGTCGATATATGGGTTTTCGACTACGCATGAAAGTCGCAGCCCTTGGAAATACCTTTCCAACGAGGGGTTAAACGCCTTCACTGGATTTTCATAGCCTCAGTAATCCTCATTTGAAGTTGTTGTACAGTAATCATTCCTGCACATGCAATTCTCGTGTTTGTTTTGTATTGGTAGAGAGATCATGGTACAGTAACGTTAATCTTAGTCGAATTTAGACTATAAATGATTGCGGTGAATTATGTTAATGACATTTGTTTGTTAGTTCCTTAATGAACAAATGGTGTTGTAAGGTGCACTCAACCGAGGTGATTTGTTGTAGGTTAGAGAAAGATTTGAATATGTGAAATATTAAGAACGTACTTGACAGTGGTAATGTATTGAATAATGATGAGCATGTATTGAACATGTTGTATATAATTGATAATGAATGTTACGAACAAATGGCCGTGGTCTTAGATGATGAATGTGTGAAATAGCCATACACTGATAATGAACCCATAAGTACCTTGGGGCACGGGGTTGTGAAAGGGTGTATGTGCGGGGGTTTGACCGCACTAGTTTGGTAATGTTAAGAAGAGACGTAAGTGGACGGTTGGGCTTGGTCCTCGGTGTTCATTCCCGAGGCTCCTTCCGTTCCATGATGATGTGAAATTGCATGCGGTGTGAGTCGACATGCGGTGTCGTAATCCTGGGTTAAGGATAGTGTGGCAGGTCTACGGGCTCTCCAGTCGTCACACCGACGGGAGTTGACAGATAGACTTTGGGCTGTTGGGCTTGGTCCTCGATGTTCATTCTTGGGGCTCCTTCCGTGCCAAGTGGATGGTTGGGCTTGGTCCTCGTTGTTTTTCCGAGGCTTCTTCCGGGTCACAACATGGGCCAGTTCTGGGCTTGGTTCTTGGTGCACATCTACCCGAGACTCCCGATGATCCGTAGTACACATGTGAGCTCCACTGTTATGTCCTTGGAGTTGAGGCATACGGAGGCCTAGGCTTTGTAGTGTGGATGCCCGCCTAGTAGTGGAGAAGCCCGATCCACTGTTACCGCCTGGACACGACGGTTGATGCCTGAGAGGTTAGCTACCCGCTCGATAAGTGGGAACTACAAGTCTATATCGACATAGCAGTTGCTTGTGCATGATCTTGGGTGAGACATTACATTGCATACATATCATTACATTACAGTGCATACTCAAGATCCTTATCATATACGTTTGTATGGGCACTCTTATACGATGAGTTACTATACTGTTGAGCCAATCCCCAACATACATGTCTGTATGGGCATTCATATAAGTTGAGTTACTTTCTGTTGTACCTCTATATTTTTATACTACTGTAGATGGTAGAACTGCTAGAGTAGATTGTTTACTCATTTATTGTGCTGCTTATATACATTGATATTGTTCACTCTATACAACTTGTTTGTACTTCTGTTCTACTTATATATATTGTACCCTTATTCCTTTCTCCGCCTGATGTCGAGTAGTCGTCAGGGGAGCGGATGTGATAGCCACTTTGTCTTTATAACTAACGGTTGCTACGTCTTCCTTTTTAGGAGGAAACCCCGCAGTCAGAGCAGTCGCAGATTTTGAAGCAGGACAGTCAGGCCGGGATGACAGGTCCTGAAGGGACGCTATCTTCGCTACCTTCAGTGATCGATGTGAGTTTGAGAGACTCTTGATGTATCCCTTTGGGCAAGTTTTACCCGTACTATGATATTTTAGAAACTTGGTGTAGCTTATTTTTCTTGATGTACTTTTGGACAATTTTACTTATGTGTGGATTGACTTCTGTTTTATATTCTTGGTCGGGTTGGCATTGGTTGATATTGGGTATAGCCGGCAGGATTGGCGTCTTGTGGTACAGGTTAGCCTGTGTGCTAGCGCTACTGCAAGGAGGATGTTCTGGGCATAAGACTTCCCTCATGCCATTTTTTGCGTTCCGTGAGGGGGGTCTTACAAGACCACTAAACGATATTCGAGACAAAAACGTCGAGATGACTAGACTATCGTCGGGCGCTAGCTTGGTGCCGCATCATGGAAATGCACTCAATGATCTTTGAGATAAAAGAGTCGAGATGACTGGACTACCGTCGAGCGCTATTTACCTATAACACCTCCCCTGTAATGACCGTATAATATGGGTCCGGCCGGGGCCCCACAACATACAGACGCCACAGCTTTAGCGTTAAAAGATGATATTAACTACTCAACTCAAAACTCAGTATCAAACAATAGCGGAAATAGTAAATAAGACACAAAGTTATCCAAAGATATTTTAGTATCGAAACGGCTCGAAGGCCTCACAATAATAGAGAGTCCAAAACTCAAATTATAACATCTACCATCAACGTGCATAAGCACTCCTAGAGTACCTCTGCATGCAAGCCGGAAAACTAGAGCATCAAACATACAATGCCACAAATAGAGCTAGTACAAAACTTGTAACAGTTCATGAGGCTTAGGCCTTTTTGGACAGCGAGCTAGCTCCTCCTTGCGATCCTTGCCCTGTAAAATTTGGTGGTAACGTGGGTCAGCAAAGGCTGACCTCAAACTGTGTAACCAACACATCTCCTCCCGGCTGCCCCTAACGAAACCCGGTGTACCCCTCCAACCTGCAAGTCAGCACTTCGTATACCATATACATAAACATGTAAAGCTCTAAAAGGACAAGTTTGGATTTCTCAAACAACAAACACGTTTTCTATGTTGAGCATATAATAAAAAGGGGCCTACTATGCAGCATGTATGCACAACCCGGGCTTCACCCAAGGAAACCTATTGCGTATGTAACTAGCACATCATCATAACATCTGAGTACTTCCAATTTCCCCATTGGCCTTAAGCCACAAACAAATGGGTACTGCAATTCCCCTAACGCCATACAAGCCGCCACACGAAAATCTTGTCAAGGCCCCACCCGCTCGTTGGTCTTAGACCCGGGCTTTCTTGCAAACTATGACATCTCGTGTCAGGATTCCGTCTCACACACAAACCGATTCTAAGAACCCTTGCTGGACCCCACCCGCTCGTGGCTTCATTGCCCGGGCTTTCCCAATGCTTGGCATTCTCGTCAGTCTCACATAAGGGGACTAGTGTCGCCGAGACACTCTTCACACATGACTTGCATGTCACGGGATAGCAAGCCGACCGCGGAGATAAAGCCGCGCCTTAGCACGTCACAATTCATTAACATTACCACCCTAATCCATCATTTGTGTTGCAACGTCCCCGCGCACCAAGAAAACCATCTACCGCCAATGCAAAGCTAAACTTGTCCACCAAGGAAACCATCTACTGCCAATGCGAAGCTAACCTTATCCCATTCCGTCTACATGTACTCATTCCAGAAAAGGGGGAAATCACATACATCACAAACGACATCTTGCCGCAACGGATTTCTACAAAATCCTGAAAGCAAGGGAAAGATCTTAACTTGCACTAGTTAGAGTTATATATATACTAAGAAAAGAAAATCACAGCACAAAAGTAAAGAAAAGAAAGCAAGCAACACAAAAGACACAAGGATTATAGTGGTTCCTCCCAACTGGGTACATCCAGTCTTCTACCACCCTGGTAGGAATCCACTAGCAGGTTTTGATCAGGTGACTTCCACCAATGAGCTTTTGATCAGGTGCTCAAAAACTAACCCAAGTCTTTTGATCAGGAGACTTGCAAACAAGAATAACTTTTGAAGGGAGTTATAACCTTGTACACAGTAAAGGGAAAGAAAGTGATGTTGTCTTCTCTGTCTCAAATACAACTGAGAAAATACTAGTGGATGTTGATGATGTCAAAGCACCCCTGAGATGTTAAATGGTTCAGGGAAGAGGGAAACTTTGCTTCAGGGTATATGCCTTCAGATTGATGATGTCTCCATCAAGCTTCTTAGACTGATATGAGTGTGTGTCTCTTGAAAAGCCTGGAGCAGATGGAGAACTCTGTGAATATGTTGATTGATGCAAAGTTCCTCTTCTCTGTAAAAGGAAAAGCCTTCAGAGTGTCTCTATCTTGTTTTCTATTTCTGTCTTTCTGTAAATCTCTATGTATCTATTTGGATTAATTTATCTTGATAAAGGCTGAAGCATTCCCGAGAGTAGAAGACGCCTTGGGAATTAATCTACAATTAACTTCTGAAATTACCCGCATTGAACAACTATTTCCATTGGGAATATTTAGCACTAAATGTTCTGACTCTAATTAATCCTTAATTTAATCTGCCAACTGTAAATAAATAGGCCTGGAATAACTGGGCAGAATTCGTCGACGTCGAGCTCAGTTTGATTTTGTCGAGCTGGGAATCTGACTTCAACCTTTCTCAGCGATCGTCGACCTAAACTTGGAGTTCGTCCAGCTAGGCTGGATTTAATCGAGCAGAGCTTCTTGCTTGAGATCAGAGTTCGTCGACCTTAGATCGCCGTTCGTCGACCTGAGTTCGACTATCATCGAACTGATTTTCTGACTTTGTCTTAACTACATTTCTCAGAATTCTTTCAGCAATTCTGGAGAGTCTTTCTGAGGCAATTTCTGGAAATAAACCTATGACCCATGACTATACATTATGGGTCAATCAAATCACACCTAATAGTGATTCTTGCCCAAATCAAAACTAGGGTTCCAACAATCTCCCCCTATTTGGGTGAAGACACTATTTACATCAAAACAAATAAAATACAAAGCAAAAACAATCTGCATGATTTATAAACATTTTCATCAGATGTACAAGGGTGCTTTGAGAAATGAAATAGATAAGAGAGATCTATTGCTGCAACCTCTCAAGCAATGTCCTCTTTATAAAATATGCAATCTTCCCCCTATTTACCTTTTCTTGCCCAAATCTGAGTAGAATTTATAACCTAGTAGAATAAACAGCCTATCTCTACTGCTGTAGCCTTCCAAACAATCTCTCATTATACAGCCACTGATGTATCCTATGTTTTAGCTGAGACTATAACTTTTGATTACTATCAAATACCATTGTTCCCCTATGATAAGATATGTCTTTTCCTGTAAAGAGATGTTAGGAGTTCTGGACCCAGATTACCTTGGGTCCTGGTTCTTTTTTATAATAATTAGAAATAAAAGAACATTCATGTTGAATTTTATACCCTAGAGGATGAAATTTTCTGGGTGGAATTATCCATTGAGAAAAGGGGTTATGAAATGTGTGTCTTTGAACTGAGTGATCCTTAAAATTCATGTTTTGATATTTTGAGTTCGACGATTTGTGTTAAGTTCGTCGACCTGAGTTCGACGAAAAGTATTGATTTCGTCGATCTCGGTTCACAAAATGATAATAGTCATAATCTCTGTTCCTCGATCGTCGACCTTTGTTCGACGAAACATGTTGATTGCATCGAGCACCTTTTGTTGAGAAAACATACCCAAACTCTGGGATCAAGATCGTCGATCGCCATTCGACATATAATACAGCTTTCGTCGAGCTCGGTTTGACGAAATGTTTTGAACATGATTTTTCTGAAAATTATTAACTTGTTTGGGTTTGTCATTATTATGCAAAACTTCAGTTAGTTTGTCTAAATCTTTTAACTGATTCAAAATACATCTGTTCGAGAGCAGTTTTCAAATTTTCTTTAAGCTTTATGTTTTCTGAAGAAGAATTATTTAATTTTTCTCTAAGAAGCTTTATTTCTTTCTCAGATTGGATCAAATTTTTACACATATTTTTAAAATCTTCTTTAAAATGATCTGAAGAAAAATCAAAGGAAGAGATTACCTGATCCTCTTCTAATTCACATTCTTATTCTTCATCTGAGTCTGATTCTTCATCAGGGTTGCTACAGGAAGCATTTATTGCCACTATGCAAAATTCTCTTGCTCTTGACTCTTCTTCATCATGAGTTGTACATGATGAAGCTTCAGAGTTTCTCCAGGTTTCAGCTTTAAGGTTTCGTTTTTTAGCCGATCCTGCAACCATTGCTGTGACGGAGTCCCACATATCTTTTGCAGATGAACATTCAGCAATTTCCTGAAAAATGTCATCAGATATTGATTGTGCAAGAATGTTTATTGCTTGTGCATCAGTAATCTTCAGCCTTTTTTGGGTATCTGTCCATTGAGATGATGGAACAAAATTGGTAGTTGTTGTTGCCTGTAGTGGAGTTGGGCCTGACAAAATGGAATTAAAAATATTTTCATCAATAGAGTTCATGTAAAACCTAATCATTATCTTCCATAGTGCAAGCTTATCTGGATTGCACATAGGTGGTCTGGTGCTTGAAAACTCTTCATTTTGTGCCATGATAAACTCTAAATATGTATAAGATCTATCAGATCGTTTTGGTTCAGGTGCTAGCCTATACAACCAAGAAAACCTGCTCTGATACCAATTGAAAGTAAAAGATAGATTTTAACTTGCACTAGTTAGAGTTATATATATACTAAGAAAAGAAAATCACAGCACAAAAGTAAAGAAAAGAAAGCAAGTAACACAGAAGACACAAGGATTATAGTGGTTCCCCCCAACTGGGTACATCCACCCTTTTACCATCCTGGTAGGAATCTACTAATAGGTTTTGATCAGGTGACTGCCACCAATGAGCTTTTGATCAGGTACTCAAAAACTAACCCAAGACTTTTGATCAAGAGTCTTGCAACCAAGAATAACTTTTAAAGGGAGTTATAACCCTGTATGCAAGAAAGGTAAAGAAAGTGATGTTGTATTCTCTGTCTCAAATACAACTGAGAAAAGACTAGTGGATGTTGATGATGTCAAAGATCCCCCTGAGATGTTGAATGGTTGAGGGAAGAGGGAAGCTTTGCTTCAGGGTGTAGGCCTTCAGATTGATGATGTCTCCAGCAAGCTTCTTAGACTGATATGAATGCGTGTCTCTTGAAAAGCATGGAGAAGATGGAGAACTCTGTGAATATGTTGATTGATGTAGAGTTCCTCCATCTTTGTAGAAGGAAAAGCCTTCAGAGTGTCTCTATCTTGTTGTCTATTTCTGTCTTTTTGTAATTCTCTTTTTATCTATTTGGATTCATTTATCTTGATAACGACTGAAGCATTCCCGAGAGTAGAAGACACCTTGGGAATTAATCCACAATTAACTTCTGAAACTGGCCACTTTGAACGATTATTTCCATTGGAAATGTTTAGAACTAAATGTTCTGAATGTAATAAATCCTTAATCTAATCTACCAACTGTAAATAAATAATCCTGGAATAACTGCACAGAATTCATCGACGTCGAGCTCAGCTTGATTTCGTCGAGCTGGGAATCTGACTTGAACCTTTCTCAGCGATCGTCGACCTGAACTTGGAGTTCATCGAGGTCAGCTAGATTTCATCGAGCAGAGCTTCTTGCTTGAGATCAGAGTTCGTCAACCTTAGACCACCGTTCGTCGACTTGAGTTCGACTATCGTCATACTGATTTTTTGACTTTGTCTTAACTGCATTTATCAAAATTCTTTCAGCAATTCTAGAGAGTCCTTCTGAGGCAAGTCTTGGAAATAAACCTATGACCCATGAATATACATTGTGGGTCAATCTAATAACACATAATAGTGATCCTTGCCCAAATCAGAACTAGGGTTCTAACAAATCCTTAAGGCTCGTTATGCAACATCACCAAGTTGGACTAATGGTCGCAACTACGGCTTCACCCACCATGCCTAATCCACTAATGGAGCTGATCTATAATGCAAAATCATGCCGGGGATGAACTCAATCGACCCGGAGGTTTCTCTTGAACCATGGCGACCCAGACCCCTCTCATTTGAGAGATTTGGTGCCCAAAAGCTTGAAAGAAAAAGATGCTATGCACGCATCCTAGAAATCGTGAGGAGAAGTGTCGTTACCCTACGACCCCTCTTCCTAGCCAAGGGAAGTTAGCCCGATGAAAACCACTGCAACGGACTTGCCTCCACGGATCAGGACTCGGCTCGTGATTTGGGGCTCTGAAGCTTCTCCGGCAGCCAGATCTCTCCTTCACCTTCTTCCTTGCTCTCCCCTCTCTCTAAAACTTTAGAAAGAGAAAGCTTGATGAGGAATGAGGGTTTCAAACCCTATTCCCTTACTTATCACATCAAGGACCACTCTAGAACATGAGATCCCATTAGAAGGAATTGGACGGCCACGATTCACACTTAAAACCAAAATCCTGGGCCAAAAATGGCTTGTAACACTCCCGTGTCCAAGGCCGTGTGCCTCAATCGACGCTGAAAACATCACACCCAAAGCAAGACACTGGTTCTGGAAATGCCCGCGTCAAACTTGACACGCCCGTGTCACTAGGTACACGCCCGTGTAGCTAGGCGTGTTCCTCCATCGACACAGGACCAAACACAACCGAAGAGAACACGGGTCCTCGCCATGCTCGTGTCAATTTTGATACGCCCGTGTCAGGCTGAACACGTCTGGGATCCAGGACGTGTTCCTTCCCCGAAATATCCAGGCTAACATCCCAAGCAGGACACAGCCTGTGACACGCCCGTGTCTCAGGCCGTGTTTATCTTCTCGACGATCATCGACTGTATTTTCGTCGACCACTCAGAAAATTCGTCGAACCCGAACACGACACGGCCCTGGACACGCTCGTGTCCCAGGCCGTGTTCACTGTCTCGACACTTCGTGGAGGCAGTTCGTTGGCCACTCAGGTTGTTCGTCAAACTCGAGCACGACACGGCCCTGTACATGCCCGTGTCCCAGGCCGTGTGACCCTTACCAAGACCAAAACTCAGCTCTAAACGATGTCCGTCCCTCGTTTGAGTTTCGTGGTGTTACAACTCTCTACCCCTTAAAAGAATTTCGTCCTGAAATTACAGAAAGTAAATGATACACAAAACTTAAACTTTACATGAGTGGAATATGTAAGACCCCCCTCCTGGATCCCAAAACACGGCACAAAGAGGGTCTTCTGCCCAAAACAGTCGCCTTGTGGTAGCATTAGCACACGGAATAACCTGTACCACAAGACGCCTATTATGCCGGCTACAACCAATATCAATATATATATATATATGCTAACCCAACCAAATATAATAAGAGAAGTCAAATCCACACAAAGTACATAAGTGCAGAGTACATCAAAATAGAGAAGCTAAAACATGCTTCTACAATATATCAAAATACAGCTAATAAATACCAAAAAGGGCTACATTAGAGTCGCTCAACACTCACATCAGTAACTAACGGTAGTGACGGTACCGTCCCTTCTGGCCCTGTCGTCCTGGCGTGGCTATCCTGCTGCAGAGTCTGTGGCTACTCTACCTACCGGATGACCTCCTAAAAAGGAAGACGTAGCAACCGTTAGTCGAAAGGACTAAGTGGCTTCACATCTGCTCGCTCGGAGACTCTTCGGCATCGGGCGGAGAAAAGATAAAGGGTATATAGTATAATAAATAGTATAAGCGGGTACAAGCAGGTGGTAATGGTACAATAAAATTAACAAAAATTAATCTAGCAGTTCTATAAGAGATATATCAATCATCAAGTGCAAGTAACTACAATAGGAAAGTAACTTATCTTATAAGGATGCTCATACAAGCTTATAAGTTAAGGATCTGTTTACATAAAGTAACTCATCGTATAGGCGTGCTCATACAAACTTATACGATGAGGATCTTATTGTACAATGTTATGAAATGGTTTGTATGCTATGAAATGACTCACACATGTTCAAGCACGTGCAATTGCTATGTCGACACAGACTATAGTTCCCACTTTTCGAGTAGGTAGCTAACCTCTCAGGCATCAACCGCCGTGGCCGGGCTGTGACATTAGAGCGGGCATCTCTACTACTAGGTGGGTATCCACACTACTTCACCTAGGCCTCCGTACTCCTCAACGCTAAGAACACAACAGCGGAGCCCATGCGTACTATGGCCCAGCGGGGGTCTCGGGTAGATGTGCACCGAGAACACAGCCCCGAACAGGCCTTGTGTGAACCCAGAAGGGCCTCAGAAGTAAGCACGGGGACCCAGCCCAACCGTTCACTTGGTATGGAACGAGCCCTGGGACATGAACACCGAGGACCAAGCCCAACCGCCCAAAGTTTAACTGTCAACTCCCGTCGGTGTGACGATCGGCGAGCCCGTAGACCTGCCACACTATCCTTAACCCAGGATTATGACACCGCGTGTCGACTCACACCGCATGCAATTCCACATCACCGTGGCATGGATGGAGCCTCAGAGAAAGCATGAGGACCACGCCCAACCATCCACTAGGTACGGAAGGAGCCCCGAGAAATGAACAACGAGGACCAAGCCCAACCGTCCGACTTTGTCTCATCTCAACACAATCCCAACTATTGACGGTCAACACCGCACATACACCCTTCCCCAATGCTACCCGAAGGGAGACGACACTCTAAGCATTGGAATACTAAATTCAATCCGTTAAGCTGTTATTCACATGGCCATAGATTATCCTCCTACATGTCATTCCAAATGATTTCAACACAATATAAGCATGATGCACATTTATATTAGTCTACCAATTTCTATCAAATCATTTCGTTTAAGTATGCTTTACTTCACAAATCAATTTCATGAGATCCAATTATTAAACTTCATCAATTATAGAACTAAGATGATTAACATAAAAGAGTTAACATAAACCTCAAATTAATTACAACATTGAATCCACTGAATCCAAATTCATGTTATAATAAACCCAGAATTTAAGTGTAGACTAAATCTGGACAGCAGTTTCGATCAGAGATTCCCGAGCTACCGGAATCTGGTGAAGACGTGTAACCCCTTGATGGAAAGGTCTTTCCATGGGCTACAGCCTTTATGTTCAGACCACAACCCAGATTCAATAGTATCATACCTGAAATCAACCTTGAAGCCTACTGCGTACAGAACACAATTTCTGTATGCAGGATTTATCGGAAGTCATTTTCATTCAGACATTCCTGCGGCTACAACTTCGCCTGAATTCGTACAACCACTCGTCGGAAAGGTATTTTTGAGAACTTCAACTTTTGTGTTTAGGCGATATCCTAGATCTGGACATATCACACCTGAAAATGGCCAAGAATCTCATTGCACGCAGAACACAGATTCTGCACGCATCTTAAAGAGGAATGAACAACATCGGTTCATCTTCCTCCTCAAGTCAATCTTCCAAAATTACCTCCAGAAATTCCTCCTCCCTTATTCAGCCTCATGAGGACATGACTCTTCACGAAACCATCCCCCATCTTCGCATAAACTTAGTGCACAAAACTTAGTGCATCGACATCTCACCTAAATATCTACAGATCTAGCACCAAGGGAGAGGGGTTGAAGCTCACCTCATTTCCGACATTTCCACTATTTCCAGCCATGGATCGTGTAACTCTCCTCGGCGACATATTCTCCTTCATGACGGCAGCGAATCTTCTCCTCCAAGACTTGCTCCAGCAGTTTTCCCTCTCTACAGAAGTTTCTCTCAGGAAAAATGGCTGGAATGAGGAGTGAAATGGCTAGTGTTTTCACAACCATTATATATGAATAGTGACACGGGTAGGGACACACCCATGTCCTTACCTGTGTCATTCTTCGGGCGAAGCGTCAACGACAGTTTTAGTGTCAGTTCAATACTCGACACCGGTAGGCACACGCCCGTGTCTCGACCCGTGTCCATATGACACGACCATGTTCCCTGGCTGTTCCCTTCTCTTGACATGTTTCGACGAACTCAACTCGACATACATGGGTAGGGACACGCCCATGTCTCTACCCGTGCCATACAGTTCGTCGATCTCGACATGCTTCGTCGATCTTGATACGCTTCATCGAGTTCAACTCGACACACATAGGTAAGGACACATCAGTGTCTCTACTCGTATCACTGCACAGGATACACTTCGTCGATCTCGACAAGCTTCATCAATCTCGACACACACATGGGTAGGGACACGCCCGTGTCGCTTCCCATGTCACGTCACACGGGTAGTGACACGCCCGTGTCCCTACTCGTGTCCTTCTCTGGACATACTCGAGTCGTCGACTCGAGAGCTGGCGCCTCCCACATGGGTAGGGACACGCCCGTGTCTCTACCCATATCCTATGCTTGACTGATTTCTCCTCCTATTTATAAGTGTACCCAGTTGCCAGCACTCCCCTGAGCCCAAGTCAGCTCTCCTGACTCAAAATGCGCACGAGGGGCATAGTGCGAATCGGGACGTTACAAATCCTATGAACAAAATAAAAATTTCATCCCCGAAATCATGCTAAGGCTATGGGAGAAAAGCAAGACAGAAGATAAAATATGCTTTTAAACAAAATTTACCTCGAGGAAATAATTCCGGGTTGTGTTTTTCCATCAAGTACACCGGCTACCATGTATACTCCTCCTTCCCATGATTAGACCAAAGCACCTTTACCAAAGGAACACTTTTGCGGCGCAATATTCTCGTCTCATTGTCTACGTTCCGCACCGGCTGCAGTCGCACAGACCTATCAGTCGCCACTGCATGATCAGTAGTGGGGATATATTGATCGGGCCGCAACAACGCCTTTTGAAGCGACACAACATGGAACACGTCGTAGAGATTCCCTAGCTCTAGCGGTAACTCCAACTGATAGGCCAACGGGCCAGTCCTTTCCAATACAGTGTACGACCCAATGTACCTTGGTCTGAGATTTTTCACACCACGCACCTGTGACATTCCATGCATCGGCCGAATCTTAAGAAATGCTTTATCACCCACTCGAAATTCCACAATCCGGTGTTTTGCATTGTAATACTTCGCCTGCCGACTTCTAGCCTCCAACATACGATCCCGTATTAGTCTAACCACCACATCGGTATCATCAATATACTCAATTCCCAAATACTTCGGGTCTTCATCTTGCACCCAAGACAAGGGGGTTCTACACCTTCTTCCTAAAGAGCTTCATGGGGCGCCATGCCGATGCTAGCTTGATGAATGTTGTTGTAGGAGAATTCTACAAGTGGTAGGAGCCTTTCCGACGACTCTCCTCTATCCAACACACATAATCTCAACAAAACTTCCAGTGTTCTGATGGTCCTCTCAGACTGCCTGTCCGTCTGAGGATGAAACATGGTGCTAAAGGTTAGGCACAAACCCAAATACGCCTGTACTGCATTCCACTCCTTCGAGGTGAAACGTCCATCTCAGTCAGAAACGATTGTCTTAGGCACGCCATGATACCGTACGAACTGCTCCACAAAGAGGCATACCAAGACATCCACATGTGCCTCTTTCTTCATGGGGACAAACCGGGCTACTTTCATCAGTCGATCAACAATCACCAACACCGAATCATTCCTTGAGCGTGAGCGAGGTAACCCATGGACAAAGTCCATGGAGATATCCTCAAACTTCCACTCGGGGATGGGCAACGATTGTAACAAACCACCAGGACTCTTGCATTCCAACTTCAGCATTGAATCCACCGAATCCAAATTCATGTTATACTAAACCCAGAATTTAAGTGCAGACTAAATCTGGACAGCATCTTCGACCGGAGATTCCCGAAGCTACCATAATCCGTTGAAGACGTTAACCCATTGATGGAAAGGTCTTTCCATGGGCTACAACTTTTATGTTCAGATCACAACCCAGATTCAATAGTATCTTACTTTAAATCAGCCTTGAAGTCCGCTACATACAGAAAACAATTTCTGCATACAAGATTTATCGGATGTCATTTTCGTTCAGACATTCCTGCGGCTACAGACTTCTCCTGAAGTTGTGAAACCACTCGTTGGAAAGGTATTTTCGAGGACTTCAACTTTTGTGTTTAGTCGACAGCCCAGATCTGGACATATCCCACATGAAAATGTCCAAGAAGCTCACTACGTGAAGAACATAGATTTTGCACGCATCTTAAAGAGGAATGAATGTCATCGGTTCATCTTCCTCCTCAAGTCAATCTTCGAAAATTACCTCCAGAAATTCCTTCTCCCTTATTCACCCTCATGAGGCCATGAATCTTCATGAAACCTGAAGGATCAAGCGCATACCCAACTGCACCAAAAGCCCGGACTGTTGGAAAGGGTGCTACTTAATTTATTAAATAAGTAGAAGAGCGCCACTGGTCAAGTGAAGGAATGCCGGACCCAACAATCCCCCCCCCGGCATCCAGCACAACCCGTTGGCTCAGAGGTGGAGTTACCACATGGCCCACATGGCTCAGAGGTGGGGTTACCACATGGCCCACACGGCTCAGAGGTGGGGTTACCACATGTCCACGGTTTCACGGCTCAGAGGTGGGTTACCACATGTCCACGGTTGCCTGACCCGCCGGACCCACACAGGTAGAAGGGAAAAATCAGGATTGAATAGAGCTCCCCCGGTCTTGAACCCGTGACCTGCTCTGATACCAATTGAAGGATCAAGCGCATACCCAACTACACCAAAAGCCCGGACTGTTGGAAAGGGTGCTACTTAATTTCTTAAATAAGTAGAAGAGCGCCACGGGTCAAGTGAAGGAATGCCAGACCCAACAAAACCATCCCCCATCTTCGAATAGAAGGTTGGAGAGGTTGAAGACACCACTAACCTTAGAGCACAAGCCCTAGAACGTCCTCTTCCTAGAGAAATCACCATCTCGCTAGTCTAGACTCTTTTGAGTCGACATCTCACCTAGATATCTACAGATCTAGCACCAAGGGAGAGGGGAGGAAGCTCACCTCATTTCCTGCATTTCCACTATTTCTGGCAATTGATCGTGTATCTCTCCTCGACGTCATTTTATCCTTCACGACGGCGACGAATATTCTCCTCCAAGACTTGCTCTAGCAGTTTTCCCTCTCTACAGAAGTTTCTCTCTGGAAAAATGGCTGGAATGAGGAGTGAAAACGGCTAGGGTTTTCACAACCCTTATATATGAAAAGTAACACGGATAGGGACACGCCCGTATCCTTAACTGTGTCTTGCTTTGGGCGAAGCGTCAATGACAGTTTTAGTGTCGGTTCAATACTCGACATGGGTAGGGACACGCCCGTATCCCGACCCGTGTCCACATGACACGGCCGTGTTCCCTGGCTGTGTCTTTCTCTGGACAAATCTCGACGAACTCAACTCGACACACATGGGTAGAGACACGCCCGTGTCTCTACCCGTTCCACACAATTCGTCGATGTCGACATGCTTTGTCGATGTCGACACGCTTTGTCGAACTCGACACGCTTCGTCGATCTCGACACGCTTCGTCAAGTTCAACTCGACACACACAGGTAGGGACACGCCCATGTCTCTACCCGTGTCACTACATAGGATACACTTCGTCGATCTCGACATGCTTCGTCGATCTCGACACACACAGGATTAGGGACATGCCCGTTTCACTACCCGTGTCACGTCACACGGGTAGTGATACGCCCGTGTCACTACCCGTGTCCTTTTCTGGACATACTCGAGTTGTCGACTCGAGAGCTGGCCCCTCCCACACGGGTAGGGACATGCCCGTCTCTCTACCCGTGTCCTATGCTTTACTGATTTATCCTCCTATTTAAAAGTGCAGCCCAGTTGCCCGCACTCCCCTAAGCCCAAGTCAGCTCTCCTAACTCAAAATGCGCATGAGGGGCCTAGTGCGAATCGGGACGTTACAGAATAACTCTGGGTACTCCTCCAGTATGGTCTGTTCTCGCTCCCATGAGAGTTCCTCACGACCGCAGTTGTTCCATCAGA
The DNA here is from genome assembly GCA_039583875.1 of Platanthera guangdongensis. Taxonomy (NCBI): domain Eukaryota; kingdom Viridiplantae; phylum Streptophyta; class Magnoliopsida; order Asparagales; family Orchidaceae; genus Platanthera; species Platanthera guangdongensis. The sequence goes on from CM077154.1 coordinate 45,073,817, forward strand.
ATTTTACGAGTTTGACCTCTTTGTTCCACAACTGCCAAATTTCTGAATCCTCTATACTAACTGGACTAATTCGCTTCCCAAATCCTCTTCTATCAGCACTGATGTCGATTCGATCACAACACCAGCCTCTACTAAGGCTTTCCTCAAGACGGAGACATGAAAGACGTCGTGTAATCCACTCAGCTTTGTGGACAATGCTAACTGGTATGCTGCTTCTCCCACCCGTTCTATAACCCCGAAAGGTCCCAAAAACCTCGGACTCAACTTCTTGTGTCGGCGAATCCACAAATTCCTTTGAACGACTTGATCTTTAGATAGACCCAGTCGCCTAACGCAAACTCCAACTTCCTGTGGCGAGCATTAAAATATTTTGCTTGTCGATCTTGAGCCACCTTCATGCGCTCTTGAATGGTTCACACAAACTCACATGCATCAGGTACCACTTCTTTTCCCAAAAGTTTGGTGTCTCCTGCAACTGTCCAAGACATTGGTGTTCGACACCACCTCCCATACAAAGCTTTGTATGGCTCCATCTTTATACTTGCTTGGTAACTGTTGTTATAAGCGAACTCTTCCATGAAGAGGTGATCCTCCCACTTCTTGCCGAAGTCAAGAATACACATCCTCAACATTTCCTCCATAGTACGGTTCGTTCTTTCAGTTTTCCCGTCAGTTTGAGGATGGAAAGCCATACTGAACTTGAGCTTCGTGCCCAGACTCTTCTGAACCAACCTCCAGTCCTTGGACGTGAAACGTCTATCGCGATCACTAAATATACTCTTAGGAATTCCATGTAGTCACATAATGCTGCGAACATACAACTTTACCAGCTTCTCCACGATGTCCTCTTTCCGATTTGGGATGAAATTAGACACTTTGGTTAAGCGATCCACAATCACCAAAATCACGTCGTTGCCCTGCTACGATCTAGGTAAACCATGTACAAAGTCCATGGAGATGTCATCAAATTTCCACTCGGGAATAGGAAGAGGCTTCAGGAACCCGGCCGACTTCTGACACTCGGGCTTCACCAAGGCACAAGTTTGGCACTGATTCACGTACAAAGCTACGTCCTGCTTCAGTCCAGGCCCCCAAAAGGATTTCTTCATATCAAAGTACATCTTGGTACTGCCCGGGTGAATGGTGTACTTTGTGAAGTGAGCCTCAAACATCAACTCATCATGGAGCTTGTCGAACTGCGGTACACAGATCCTTCCGTCTTTTTTCAGAATCCCATCAATTAACTCCAAGGTGCTACTTTCGCAATTTTGAGATTCCACCACGTATGGCTGGAACTCATCATCCAAACGGGTCGCTTCCTGAATACGATCAGACAAATCATTCTGCATTTCAATCCAATTCAACCGAGCCATGTTAGACTCGCCCCTTGCTACGGACTCCAAGCTGAGGGACTCCCAGTCCAGCACCAACCACTCATCATGAGCTTCGATCCAATTCCCTTGCACAGACTATTTTCTACTCAAGGCATCTGCCACCACATTGGCTTTGCCTGACGTATACTAAATCGCCACCTCGTAGTCTCCAAGGAACTCGACCCATCTGCGATGCCGCATATTCAAGTCCTTCTGACCTAGGAGATACTTCAAGCTTTTATGATCCGTGAAGATCTCCACCTTCGCGCCATAAACATAGTGCCACCACAATTTCAATGCAAAAATTACCGACACCAATTCCAAGTCATGGACGGTGTAATTCCTCTCATGAGGCTTCAGCTGCCTAGACCCAAAGGCTATCACACTGCCATGTTGCACCAAAATGCAACCCAAACCGCATCTTGATGCGTCACTGAAAATTTGAAATCCTTCGGTCCCTTTCGGTAGACTTTGGATTGGAGCTGTCATCAGCATTTCCTTCAGGGTATCAAATGCCTGATTGCACTCCTGAGTCCACACAAACTTTTGATCCTTACGAGTCAGCGAAGTGAGGGGTAGGGCTATCCGCGAAAAGTTTTCTACGAACCTTCTATAGTACCCAGCTAGATCAAGAAAACTTCGGACACCCGCCACGGTTCTAAAAATCAGCCAATCTCAGATGGCTTCCACTTTTGTTGGATCTACTGCCACGCCATCCCTACTAATGACATGGCCCAAAAATTCCACCTTCTCTAGCTAGAATGCTCACTTCGAGAACTTTGCATAAAGCTGGTTCTCTCTCAACACCTGCAAGAGTACTCTCAAGTGAGACTCTTGCTCCACCTTCGATTTGTAGTAAACCAGAATGTCATTAATAAAGACAACTACAAAATAGTTCAAGTATTTCCGAAATACTCGATTCATCAAATTCATGAATACGGATGGTGAGTTCGTCAGCACAAATGACATCACCGAGAACTCAAAGTGACCATACTTCGTACCAAACGATGTCTTGGGTATGTCCTCGTCTCAAATTCGCAACTGATAGTATCCTGAATTCAAGTCCAACTTTGAATACACCACCGACCACACCAACTAGTCGAACAGGTCGTCTATCCGAGGAATCAGATACTTATTCTTGACATTCAATTTATTCAACTCTCGGTAGTCTATGCACAATCGCATACTACCATATTTATTCTTCACGAACAACACAGGCGTGCTCCACGGTGAAGAACTGGGTATGATAAACCCCTATTCCAACAGTTCCTGCAATTGTACCTTGAGTTCGACCAACTCTTTTCGTGTCATCCTAAACGGAGGACGTGACACCGGCCTAGCCTCTGGCACTAACTTAATCGAGAAATCAATCTCCCGTCGAGGAGGTGGTCCAGGAAGTTCATCAGGAAACACATCCTCGAACTCTGCCACTACGGGCACTTCCCCATGTGATAACTTGCAAAGGAGAAACTCCAATAATGCTACAAGAGCTACTCACCCCTAGATAACTGCCCGCACCAACTACATGGCCGAAATCAGGGAATAGGACACTCCATTAAGTCGCTCAAACTTGACTTTTGCCTGCCCTTCGCTTCTCAGGGTCAGCCCCTTGGATAGGCAGTCAATACTAGCACGCTGCTCTGCTAGCCAGTCCATTCCAAATATCACATCAAACTCAACCAATGGCAGGACCGCTGCTATCAACATGAAATCAACTCCGTCTAGCCTCCAACAAATGCGCCCTTTTTCCCCGGTGTTCATGGATGATCCATTGGGCATGTGCACCATCAGCTCTGCATCCACTGAGAACGACTCAACTCTAATTCTCCGGATAATGCTTTCTGTAAGAAAAGAGTATGACGTTCCCGTATCAAACAATACCCTACAGGGGTATCCGGAAACTAACACAAAGCCTAAAATAGATGCATCAAATATAAATGGTTTGAAATTATGAAGTGTATGGTTAAATTTAAACTTTCTCGTACATGTCACCACATCGGGTTGGTGGATCGCTTCCTGCTTCCCAAGGTTGTAAGCCCTTGGTTGCACCGGTTGGAACCGGGAAGCGCTAGACTCTACCATCTTCCCTTTCTCTGCGGCACTGGTGCCGGAGCTCATAGTCTGCTCCTCCCTTGTCTCCTGCTCAGTACCTCCGTTAGTACAAAAATGAGCTATGTGCCCCACTGATGAGTCCGATTTATATAGGATTTTTCGGACTCATCCGGGCTAGTTTTCACGCACTTACACTTCAATTTTAGTATATTTTCATTGATATTTTATTTATATAGTTTTTCATGCTAAGTGCACTATTTTGGCCGTTGTGGTGTGCGATTGCGCATTATTTTGTTGGGGGTAAGCACGTGGTGCTACCCATGTGCCTTTCTGGCTATTCTCATTGCATTTCTGTGATGCTGGAGGGCTCTCTTTAGTTTTATTGGTTTGTTTGCAGGTGGTGCATTTTCCCCAAGGCAGGAATTATGTCTTAAGGAAAATGCACGGTCGTGCGTTTCTTTCACGCACGGTTTGCTTGAAAGCGTGCATTGTATTCTGCTGGAATAACGTCTAACTGAGCTCGATGAATTTCCTCTCGCACGGTTGACGCACGGTTTCTTCGAAACTGTGCGGGAAGGAAACACACGATTTTCCTGTAGCTTGCTTGTTTGTTCTTTCTGTGGTTAATCATGCGATCTACTCACGCACAGGTGGAAGCGCCCGTGTGCGAGTAAAACACACGGTTCAACTATAATTTCCTGGTTTCCAGCTTTCTGTTGCTACTCGTGCGATTTCCTTCACGCACGGGCTGAATCGACCGTGCGCGAAGGAAAACACACGGGTCAACGCTTCTTCTTCCTCGATCACTTGCCGTTCAACGCATCAAGTTTTTGGCGCCGTTTCCAGGGAAACACAGTCGTGTGAGTTTTTGGAGAGGGAGATAGTAGATCCAAGCCCTTTTCCATTTGTACATTGCATGTTTAATTTTTGCTTTAGTTGTTAGAATTTTTATTTTACTTATTTCTCTTTGCCCTTTTCTAATTTTTGTTTTAGATAGCAGATCTGTGCTATTCTTTATTTTGGTTGTGTAGCACTCTTTGGTAAATTTTCTTGTTCGCGATGTATTCTGTAGCTGAGTGCCATCTTTATGACACTTTGCGCCGATGCATCGATGTCATGGCTCATTTGATAGCCGAGCATTGTATTAGATGTTTGCAATGTCAAGGTGTAGGCCACATGGTGAAGGATTGCTCTCGCTTGTGCGAGCCTTCTACCTCTGAGGGCGTGTGTGCAACAGCCTCCCTTTTGCAGGAGACTGTGGTGGACATGCCTACTGATGAATTGTAAATATACGTATTTTTATGCACATTAATTTAGTCGTTTTCATTTATTTTCGTCGTTTTTACCTATTTTTGTTCAATAAAATACTCTTATTCTTGTAAATTTACTACTAACTTGTTTTATTTTATTTTTCAGAAAAATTCCAAAATCTGCCAAAATTGGGCAGTACACGCCCGTGTCATTTGGGTCACGCACGTGACCAGGGCGTGACAGCTCAAATTCTGTGAAGTTGCAAATTTCTGAAGTAAGAAGCTTGACACGCCTGGTGTCACGCCCGTGTCACCCGACACGGGGCGTGACCCTAGCCCGTGTCCTCTCCACTCGACACTTTCCGCTCGACGATTGTCGAGTGTCGACACCAACCGTCACGCCCAGCGTCACGCCCGTGACCAAGGTCGTGACTCAATTTCCGCTCGACGATTTCATCTCGACACTTTCCGCTCGACGATTGTCGAGTGTCGACACCAACCAACACGCCCAGAGTCACGCCCGTGACCTGGGGCGTGACCTTTCCAGCTCGCCCGACAAGATGCTGCCGAAGACTTTTGACGTAACCCACGCCCGGTTCTACCTCCCTGACACGCCCAGAGTCACGCCCGTGACCTGGGGCGTGACAGTCGCGAACTCAGCCCGAAGTCAACTTTCCCGTCAAATCGTCGGCCGCCTTCATGAATAGTAGTGACACGCCTCCCCTACACGCCCATGTTGGACGGCGTGTACTTAGAATTTTTTGCCTATAAATTGCCTATTTCTGTAAGGTCCAAGGGTTCAGATTTTTGGGCCATTTTAGTGTGTTTTTGTGGGCTGCTTCCGTGGATTCTAGTGCTATGTAAGGAGATTTCTCCCTCCTTTCTTTCATGTTTGTTTTTGCTTTAGCTTTAGCTCTTGTAATAGCTTGTAATAGTTTCCTTTAATCAATAAAAATGTTAGATTTTCTCTTCTTATTTGGCTTTGGAATGAACTTTTGTGCCCACTTTTCTTCTCATTTTATCCTTGGTTTCAACTTTGTTCTCCCTTTTATGAAAAGTGTGTGTGTGTGTGTATGAGTGTAACTTATTTACTTTACATGGTTTTAATTTGTCTCATGTTAGGTTTTGTTAGAAATTTATGAATTGTTGTATTAGCTTTTTCTCTTTTTCTTCATATCCTCTTTTAATGTTTTCAACATCTTCAATTCTTATGAATTTGTAAAAGAGTTACTAAAGTGTTTTTGATTTTTTCTTACTCAGCTTTATTTTAGGATGAAAACGTTTTTTGTTCTTTCTCTTTTTATTTCAACTTTTTTGGCACTTTTATGAAATCCTAAGAATGAAAATGTTGAAATCTTAATTTTTCAAAGACTTTAGTTTTTTTGATTTGTTTTGAAAAATTTTTGTTCTTTTAAAATTTTAATTCGTTCTTTTTATTCGTTTTTGGCAAAACCTAAGCATGGAAAAGTAAATGTTTTAATTTTTAGGTAACTTTTGATTTTGCTTTCAATTTGTGTGTGTGAGTGTATGCGAATAGTTTTGTGATGCTTTGTTCAAATTATGAAGAGTGTGTGAGTGTAGGTGTTAGTTTTTCATGCTTTATTTTTCATGCTTTATTTTATCGTTTCCTTTAATTATGTAGAGTGCGTGTGTGTAGGAGATAGTTTTATTGCTTTCTTTAAATTCATATAGAGTGTGTGTGTTTGAGTGCATTTATTTTCGCCTACTCGTTAAGAGTTAAATGGCGCATCGTTTTCATTTCCCGCCTACTCGTTTGAGTAGGACTTGTAATTTTCTTTCTTTATTTTTCTGCCTACTAACTTGAGTTAAATGGACGGACTTTATTTCCCGCCTACTCGTTTGAGTAGGACTTGTACTCGCATTTATTTTCTCCTACTCATTTGAGTAGGACTCGCTTTCATTTTAGTCATACTCGTTTGAGTAGGACTTGCAATTTTAAGCTTTTATTTGCCGCCCCCACTCGTTTGAGTGGGACTCGCAATTTCAATTATGCAAATTTCTTTTATGTGTAACTTAGTTTCTGTTTTATTTATAATTTGGAATGTGCGTGAGTTCTTGTTTTAGCTAACTTTTCAGCTTTCTAAATGTTTGTTATTTGTTTTTATGTCCTCTTCTTATAATCATTTAGCGTTTAATTCCGAACTCGCGCCTCACTAAATTATAAAGCCGTCCCCATACCGATGTGTGGTTAATCGCTATTAGCCTCGGCATCGAAGAGCATTGGGACATTTAAAATGATTTGTAATAATTTAAGCTCTTTATTTTCATTTTAATTTAAGGACTTAAGGTTTACCCCGGGTTTACGACGCGTAGGACCACATATCGATGTGTGGGCCCTATTTCCGTAGCCCATATGCTAGCTAGCCGAGAGGCCGTGCATATGGACCGATCACCCCTGGGTAAATAGAGTTGCGTGCATACCCTCGAAAGAGGACAAGTGTAATTATACCAGATTGGGTTCCCCACCCAATAGCGGGGTTCTTAGCGTATAGCGGGCGTTAAGAGGAATCCTTCGTCGGACTAACGTTCGGTCGAATAGTCTTAACGTTTAGGTGAGCGATATCCCTATAGCTAGGTGAGATCACATTTTTGGAACCTCCACGGCCAAGTTACCTTTTATTAATTTGAAAACTAAGTCCTATAATTATTAAAAATTATTTTAGTCTTAATCCGATTCGATGCCGAGCGTTAACCCTTCATCGAATATTTTCTAAATCGTTTTTTCGCTCCTTTGCTTTTTCCGTCTTTACTTAATTAAAAAAAATCCACCTTACTTTCAGTAAAATAATAGTCCTTCCGGAGGACTAAGAATAGTCAACACAACCCCGAGAACAATACGACCTCGGTATTCCCCCGAATATCGAGTACTACTTGCGATAGGTGCACTTGCCTCCTGTAGCACGCCCGCGGTGATCGACTCACCGAACCAACCACAGTAAGAGTCTGTTCGCGGGCGCATCAAATTTTTGGCGCCGTTGCCGGGGACTCTCTTTTCGAGTTGCTATTTCGAATTCCGGAGTCTATTACTTTTACTTATTTTTCTAAAAAAAACTTAAAACTTTATTTTAAAACAAAAAAAGAAGTTTATTTTGTTTAATTTTTGTTTGGGTGTATGACCCGTGGACAACCCTCCGAGTCTGAAGATTTTGACTTCGACCATGAGATCGAACGCTCTCTTGCGCAAATTCGATCTCAACGCCGAAATCCTTCCTTAGATCCCGAGGAATCTATCGGAGAACCCACTGTTGTAGTTATGGCTGCGCCTAACACTGCCCCGGCGGCCGAGCGTACTATGTCTTATTATGCCTGGCCTAACCTGGATGATACTGGGTCGAGTAATGTTCGCCCTACGGTGGCGAATAATAATTTCGAAATAAAGTCGAGTGTCATTCAAATGGTCCAAAACACCGTGCAGTTCGATGGAATGCCGGATGAGGACCCGAATGTCCACTTGTCCAATTTCTTGGAGATATGCGACACCTTCAAGATTAATGGCGTCACTGATGACGCCATTCGTTTGCACTTATTTCCTTTTTCACTTAAGTCCAAAGCCAAGGCGTGGTTGAATGCCCTTCCGCGAGGATGTATCACCACGTGGGCTGAGTTGACGGAACGGTTCCTAACGAAGTACTTTCCGCCCGCAAAAACTGCAAAGTTACGGGCGAACATTTCTTTGTTTATGCAAAACGATCATGAGTCTCTATACGAGACTTGGGAACGGTTTAAGGAATTCTTTCGCCGGTGCCCGCACCACGCGCTGCCAACGTGGTTGCAAGTTCAAATTTTTTATAATGGGCTTAATTTTCAGACGCGTCAAATGATGGACGCGGCTGCCGGGGGTACGCTAAACAACAAAACCCCCGAGGCCCCCCAGGCTTTATTCGAAGAGATGGCTACGAACGCCTATCAGTGGAACGTCCCGCGGGGACGCCCAAAGCCGGCGGCTGGTCTTTTTGAAGTGGATGCCACTGCTCTCTTGACCCTTCAAGTTGAGAGGTTAACAAAGCAGGTGGCGGAGATGTCTGTTGTCTCCTCCACTCCGCCTTATTTTATTCCCCCTAACGTCTGCGTAGCTGAAGAGTTCGTGGACTTCATGGGAAATTTGTGTCGTCCTCCCTTCAACCCCAACAACAACCCTTATAGTAATAACTATAATCCGGGTCGGAGGAATCACCCCAACTTCTCGTGGAGCAACCCGAATAATGCTCATCGTCCCCCTATTTCTTATGCGCCCGGATTTCTTCCTCCTCATCCTCTTCCGAAACTCTCCCCGATGGAGGAAAATTTTCGAAGTATATTGCGTCCAACGAGTCAAATATCTGGAACATCACCGGATCGCTAAAAACTCTCGAACAATAGGTTGGACAGCTGGCGAGGATGATGTTCGAGCGCACGCTCGGGGCACTGTCGGGAAACACGGAGCCCAATCCGCGGGAGAACGCCAAAGCTATAACCCTCCGTAGTGGAAAGGAGGTGGTCGATCCAAAACGGACCGACCCTCAGGTACATATTTCACCTCCGACCCCTCTTCCCCTTTCTTCGCTTACGCCGCCTTTACCAATTATAAAAGAAAAAATTATTTTAAACAAGGCCCTTCCATATCCGCATAAGTTAGATAACGAGCGTAAGGACGCGCAATATGAAAAATTTATTTTATTATTAAAACAAATTCACATTAATGTTCCTTTTTGCGAGGCTATCTCGCAAATGCCCAAATATGCAAAATTTTTAAAAGAATTACTTTCTAATAAATGTAAATTAGAGGATATTTCGCATGTATCTCTCAACGCTGTCTGCTCAGCGGCCCTTACTAATAAATTGCCCACAAAACAAAACGACCTGGGATGATTTTCCATCCCGTGCCTTTTTGGCGATATATTAGTAAAGTACGCCTTAGCTGATTTAGGGGCTAGCATTAATCTAATGCCGTTCTCGCACTTTTCACGTTTAGGTTTGGGTACTCCTAGTCCTACGAATATGCGCATCTAATTAGCAGATCGCTCGGTTAAGTTCCCTATCGGGGTTGTGGAGGACTTCCTTGTCCGAGTCGACAAGTTTACCTTCCCGGTAGACTTCGTCATCTTAGATATCGAGGAGGACGCCGAGGTACCAATAATACTTGGTCGCCCTTTTCTCGCCAGCTCCCGCGCACTAATAGATGTTAGTAATGGTAGTCTTCTCCTCCGAGTAGGCGATGACAAAGTTACTTTCTCTATTAATACCTCGATGGACAATTTGTCATCGAGCGATGATTTCTGCTACTCTTTAGATACCTTTTTTGGAGATCGTTCTTCTCCCGTTTTCGAGTCCGTATTTTTAAACGACGATATTTATGAGCTCGAAAATTTTAAATGCGATGAGGATACTTCTTTAGACTTGCCTTTCGAACCAATTGGTAAGAAAGACATAGGAATTAAAACCTCCCTAGAAGAACCGCCCATCCTAGACCTCAAACCCGTACCCGCCTCGCTCAAATACGCATTTTTGGGAAAAGGCGATACGCTTCCCGTTATCATTTCTTCAGACTTGAGTGATTCAGAGACTTCCGATTTATTGGAAGTTTTATTTAAACATCGCCACGCAATTGCGTGGCAAATCTCTGACTAAAAGGGGATTAGCCCCTCCTTTTGCACCCATAAGATATTTCTTAATGATAATTGCCGCAAAACGATTCAGCCGCAGCGTCGTCTTAACCCAAATATGAAAGACGTCGTTAAAGCCGAAATTATTAAGTTATTAGATGCGGGGGTTATCTACCCTATTTCGGACAGTGCATGGGTTAGTCCCGTGCATGTCGTGCCCAAGAAGGGCGGTCTTACCGTAGTGGCGAATGAGCATAACGAGCTCGTCCCAACTCGTACTGTTACGGGTTCGCGAGTGTGCATCGATTATAGAAAACGTAATGATGCCACCCGCAAGGACCATTTCCCTCTGCCATTTCTGGACCAGATTTTAGAGCGTTTATCCGGTCATCTGTATTATTGTTTTCTTGATGGTTTATCGGGGTTTTTCCAAATCCCCATTTCCCCCGATGATCAAGAAAAAACAACTTTCACTTGCTCGTTTGGCACCTTGGCATATCGAAGAATGCCATTTGAACTCTGCAATGCGTCGGCTACATTCCAAAGATGTATGCTAGCAATCTTTGGCGAGCTAGTAGAAAACATTATGGAAGTCTTTATGGATGACTTTTCTATTTTCGGACGCTCTTTTCCCGATTTCCTTCACAATTTAGATCGTGTCCTTCAACGGTGCGAGGACACAAGTCTTGCTTTAAATTGGGAAAAATGCAACTTTATGGTTCGAGGAGGTTTGGTCCTCGGCCATATGATTTCGTCTAAGGGGATAGAGGTGGATAAGGCCAAGATAGAAATTATAGAAAAACTTCCGCATCCAACAAACGTAAAATCTATTAGGAGTTTCTTAGGCCATGCGGGCTTTTATCGACGCTTCATTCAAGACTTTTCAAAAATAACAAAGCCGCTTACTCACCTCTTGGAAAAGGAATCACGTTTCCTCTTTAGTAGCGAATGCGAGTCCTCCTTTAATTTAATCAAACAAAAACTTATCACTTCACCAATTTTAGTGGCCCCTAATTGGTCCCTTCCATTCGAAATTATGTGCTACGCTAGTGATATTGCCTTAGGTGCCGTTCTTGGCCAACGCATAGAAAAACATTTTCATCCTATTTATTACGCTAGCAAGACGCTCACGTCCGCACAAGTGCATTACACGACAACGGAGAAGGAACTCTTAGCCGTCGTTTTCGCTTTCGATAAGTTTCGCTCGTATATAACGCTATCTAAAGTTATCGTTTTTACCGATCACTTCGCGCTTAAATATTTATTAGCTAAAAATGATGCGAAACCCCGCCTTCTTCGATGGATTCTCCTCCTACAAGAGTTTGATTTGGAGATCCGAGATAAGCGGGGAGCGGAAAATCTAGCGGCAGACCACCTCTCCCGTTTAGAAAATCCGGGTGCGGAAGCGCTCGTCGAATCTGAAATAAATGACAGATTCCCCGAGGAACGCCATCTTGCCATTAATAAATCTTTGTCATCTTTGCCTTGGTTCGCAGACTTTGCAAATTTCTTAGTAGCGCGGGTGCTTCCAAAAGAGTTTTCAAGTCATCAAAAGAAGAAATTCTTTTCTGACTTGACAAATTTCTTCTGGGAGGATCCATTTCTTTTTCGTATCTGCGCGGACCAAGCGGTCCGAAGATGCGTTGCGGGTGTGGAGTGCTTGCAAATTTTTAAGCACTGCCACGAGGGTCCAGCCGGGGGGCATTATCAAGCCAACCGGACCGCTCGGAAGGCGCTAGAGGCGGGCTACGTTTGGCCTACTCTCTTCAAAGACGCACATAATTTTGTGCGCGCATGCGATAGCTGTCAGCGGTCGGGTAACATCTCTCGTCGCAACGAGATGCCCCAAAACATGTTTTTAGAGTGCGAAGTCTTCGATTTGTGGGGCATAGATTTTGTTGGCCCCCTACCTCCGTCTTTCAAAAATTTGTATATTTTAGTGGCGGTCGACTACGTATCAAGGTGGGCGGAAGTGCAAGCTCTCCCCACCAACGATGCGCGAGTCGTCGTTACATTTCTTAAAAAACTATTTTCTCGCTTCGGCACGCCTTGCGCAATTATTAGTGATAGGGGAACGCATTTCTGTAACGCTCTTATGGCTAAGACGTTAGCTAAATACGGAGTCACGCACAAGCTCGCCACCCCCTACCACCCGCAAACAAGTGGCCAAGTTGAGGAAGTAAATCAAGAGATTAAGCGAATTTTAGAAAAAACCATTTCACTAAATAGGAAAGATTGGTCCGTTAAACTCGACGATGCGTTGTGGGCGTATCGGACGGCATACAAAACCGCAATTGGTTATACGCCGTTCCGATTAGTCTACGGCAAAGCGTGCCATTTACCCGTGGAATTAGAGCATCGCGCTCTTTGGGCTTTGAAACTCTTAAACCTCGACTCCAACTTAGCCGCTCAGAATAGAAAACTGCAACTAAACGAGATCGATGAATGGCGTGCGAACGCTTACAAGAGCAATAAATTCTATAAGGAGCGCTCTAAGTTATATCACGATCGAAAAATCAAGTCCCAAAAATTATTTTCTCCGGGCGATCTTGTCCTTCTTTACAATTCACGTCTTAGGCTTTTTCCAGGTAAACTAAAATCTAGATGGTCCGGTCCCTTCCTAGTTGAAGAAGTTTTTCCACATAGAACCGTACTCGTCTCCCACCCGGACAAAGGTTCGTTTAAGGTAAACGGTCATCGGTTAAAGTCCTATATAGCAGGCGACCCAATGATCGGTTTTAGCGAAACCATAACTTTCCTACACATTATAAACCCGCCAAAATAGTCAAGCTACACGACTATAAACAAAGCGCTTCTGGGAGGCACCCCTCGCTTATCTTTTTCGCTATTTCCTTATTATCTTTGCTGTTTTTTCTAATAAACGCAGGGTTTCTGATTGGACTTCCCCGAACGCGCATCACGGACGTTTCTACCCCCCCTCTCTTTACTTTTGTACATATTGCATTTTATTTAATTTTTGTTCCGCATACTTACGTTACAACATTGGGGACAATGTTAGACTTAAGTATGGGGGTATTTTTGTGCTTTACTTTCTGCACTTCAATTTTTTCTGCATTTCAAAAATACAAAAAAAATACATATAACAACAAAACAAAAACAAAAAAAAATAAAAAAACATCTTAAAATGAAAAATAAAAAATGTATTAAAATGAAAAATCCAAAAAACTTTTTTCTCTTTCTTTCTTTTTTCCAAAAACTCAAAAACAAAAAAATATATATATAACAAAACAAAAAAATATATTTAGTTTCACTTTGTAAATATTTTTTGTACATACTCTTCTCTCTCTCCCCCTTCCTCATCCTTGTAAAAACCTCTCTTTCTCTCCCATATTTTTGTACATAGAATGAAAATTCTCTTAAAAAATACAAAAAGAAAATTTTATAATAGTTCAAAAAAATAAAAAAAAAATGATGTAAAACAAAACAAAAATACAAAAAAAGATCATAAATGAAAAAAACAAAAAAAAAATGATGATAAAAACTATAAAAATAATAAAAAAAATGTTTTGAAACAAATAAATCAAATATTTCATCCTTAACTTTTCTGCTATCCAAAAATTCTGTTTTGAGTTCATTTATATGTGAATTTGATTAATTCTTTGTTCACTACCCGTTTGTTAATTATTGATTAAAAAATTTAAATACCCGCGGTTAAGTTTTAAAGAATTCATTATACTTTGTTAAAAATAGCGAACTCGTTTTAGGCACTACTTCTAATTTTTCATTGATAGGAGCACGTATATTATGTTAGGAAATAACGACTATAGAATTCAATTATACTTACTTTTAGCTTTCTGAAACATTGGAATGTACAAATTATTAAGATTGCTCTCAAAATTTTTTAGGATTAAAAATCTAGTTTTCCTTTCTCCCCTTACCTTTCATGACCTACTTGGCATGAAAAATTTTACCCTTAAAAGATCATATGTCAATGGGAATAAGATTTCATTCCGTAAACATAGACACCCAATAATTTAAAAAGATTATATATGGAGTAAGAGGATAAAATTCATTACTCCTACAAATATACATTGGGTTAATTTTATTCTTATGAAGTTGAAAAACAAAAATCATATTAGGAAAATAAGATTTCGTTTTCCTAATAATTCAAAAGAAAAAAAGGGAGGTTCGAGAAAAAATTACCTCACCTCAAAAAAATCAAAACCCTCTTCATAAACCCACTACCCCCTTAGCCAATTACACGATTCTAGAATTAATTCAGAAATCTTTTTGAGAGCATAATTAGTAAATTGTATTATTTCCAGTAGCACTCGTATAAGCTAGAGTTCTTATAATTCCAAACTATTTTCGTTAATCTAACCATTACAAATGTTGCCTTCTATTTGATTACATCAAGAAGTCTTTTGGCCAATACTTTTGCACTATTTAAATCATCCACATAATTTTAGGACTTAACTATTACACCCCGTATATTTATTTCGATCTCTCTTATAATTGATTAAGCGGAAGCTAAACTTAGAGTTTTTTTATTCCTTATAGATTCACCTCAAACTTTTGCTCTGGAATAGCAAAAGCCTTAGTATGGGGGTATTTGATGAATTGTAAATATACGTATTTTTATGCACATTAATTTAGTCGTTTTCATTTATTTTCGTCGTTTTTACCTATTTTTGTTCAATAAAATGCTCCTATTCTTGTAAATTTACTACTAACTTGTTTTATTTTATTTTTCAGAAAAATTCCAAAATCTGCCAAAATTGGGCAGTACACGCCCGTGTCATTTGGGTCACGCCCGTGACCAGGGCGTGACAGCTCAAATTCTGTGAAGTTGCAAATTTCTGAAGTAAGAAACTTGACACGCCTGGTGTCACGCCCGTGTCACCGGACACGGGGCGTGACCCTAGCCCGTGTCCTCTCCACTCGACACTTTCCGCTCGACGATTGTCGAGTGTCGACACCAACCGTCACGCCCAGCGTCACGCCCATGACCAAGGGCATGACTCAATTTTCGCTCGATGATTTCATCTCGACACTTTCCGCTCGACGATTGTCGAGTGTCGACACCAACCAACAGCCCAGAGTCACGCCCGTGACCTGGGGCGTGACCTTTCCAGCTGGCCCGACAAGATGCTGCCGAAGACTTTTGACGCAACCCGCGCCCGGTTCTACCTCCCCGACAAGCCCAGAGTCACGCCTGTGACCTGGTGCGTGAGAGCTGCGAACTCAGCCCGAAGTCAACTTTCCTGTCAAATCATCGGCCGCCTTCATGAATAGTATTGACACGCCCCCCCTACACGCCAGTGTCGGAGGGCGTGTACTTAGAATTTTTTGCCTATAAATTGCCCATTTCTATAAGGTCCAAGGGTTCAGATTTTTGGGCCATTTTAGTGTGTTTTTGTGGGCTGCATCCGTGGATTCTAGTGCTATGTAAGGAGATTTCTCCCTCCTTTCTTTCATGTTTGTTTTTGCTTTAGCTTTAGCTCTTGTAATAGCTTGTAATAGTTTCCTTTAATCAATAAAAATGTTAGATTTTCTCTTCTTATTTGGCTTTGGAATGAACTTTTGTGCCCACTTTTCTTCTCATTTTATCCTTGGTTTCATCTTTGTTCTCCCTTTTATGAAAAGTGTGTGTGTGTGTGTGTGTGTGTGTGAGTGTAACTTATTTACTTTACATGCTTTTAATTTGTCTCATGTTAGGTTTTGTTAGAAATTTATGAATTGTTGTATTAGATTTTTCTCTTTTTCTTCATGTCCTCTTTTAATGTTTTCAACATCTTCAATTCTTATGAATTTGTAAAAGAGTTACTAAAGTGTTTTTGATTTTTTCTTACTCAGCTTTATTTTAGGATGAAAACGCTTTTTGTTCTTTCTGTTTTTATTTCAACTTTTTTGGCACTTTTATGAAATCCTAAGAATGAAAATGTTGAAATCTTAATTTTTCAAAGACTTTAGTTTTTTTGATTTGTTTTGAAAAATTTTTGTTCTTTTAAAATTTTAATTCGTTCTTTTTATTCGTTTTTGGCAAAACCTAAGCATGGAAAAGTAAATGTTTTAATTTTTAGGTAACTTTCATTTTGCTTTCAATTTGTGTGTGTGAGTGTATGAGAATAGTTTTGTGATGCTTTGTTCAAATTATGAAGAGTGTGTGAGTGTAGGTGTTAGTTTTTCATGCTTTATTTTTCATGCTTTATTTTATCGTTTCCTTTAATTATGTAGAGTGCGTGTGTGTAGGAGATAGTTTTATTGCTTTCTTTCAATTCATATAGAGTGTGTGTGTTTGTGTGCATTTATTTCCGCCTACTCGTTAAGAGTTAAATGGCGCATCGTTTTCATTTCCCGCCTACTCGATTGAGTAGAACTTGTAATTTTCTTTCTTTATTTTTCCGCCTACTCACTTGAGTTAAATGGACGGACTTTATTTCCCGCCTACTCGCTTGAGTAGGACTTGTACTCGCATTTATTTTCTCCTACTCATTTGAGTAGGACTCGCTTTCATTTTAGCCCTACTCGTTTGAGTACGACTTGCAATTTTAAGCTTTTATTTCCCGCCCCCACTCGTTTGAGTGGGACTCACAATTTCAATTATGCAAATTTCTTTTATGTGTAACTTAGTTTCTGTTTTATTTATAATTTGGAGTGTGCGTGAGTTCTTGTTTTAGCTAACTTTTCAGCTTTCTAAATGTTTGTTATTTGTTTTTATGTCCTCTTCTTATAATCATTTAGCGTTTAATTCCGAACTCGCGCCTCACTAAATTATAAAGTCGTCCCCATACCGATGTGTGGCTAATCGCTATTAGCCTCGGCATCGAAGAGCATTGGGACATTTAAAATGATTTGTAATAATTGAAGCTCTTTATTTTCATTTTAATTTAAGGACTTAAGGTTTACCCCGGGTTTACGACGCGTAGGACCACATATCGATGTGTGGGCCCTATTTTCGTAGCCCATATGCTAGCTAGCCGAGAGGCCGTGCATATGGACCGATCACCCCTGGGTAAATAGAGTTGCGTGCATACCCTCGAAAGAGGACAAGCGTAATTCTACCGGATTGGGTTCCCCACCCAATAGCGGGGTTCTTAGCGTAAAGCGGGCGTTAAGAGGAATCCTTTGTCGGACTAACGTTCGGTCGAATAGTCTTAACGTTTAGGTGAGCGATATCCCTATAGCTAGGTGAGCTCACATTTGTGGAACCTCCACGGCCAAGTTGCCTTTTATTAATTTGAAAACTAAGTCCTATAATTATTAAAAATTATTTTAGTCTTAATCCGATTCGATGCCGAGCGTTAACCCTTCATCGAATATTTTCTAAATCGTTTTTTTGCTCCTTTGCTTTTTCCGTCTTTACTTAATTAAAAAAAATCCACCTTACTTTCAGTAAAATAATAGTCCTTCCGGAGGAGTAAGAATATTCAACACGACCCCGAGAACAATACGACCTTGGTATTCCCCCGCATATCGAGTACTACTTGCGATAGGTGCACTTGCCTCCTGTAGCACACCCGCGGCGATCGACTCACCGAACCAACCACAGTAAGAGTCTGTTCGTGGGCACATCACCTACCAGGGTATTTCCTGGCCCATACAATGACATCGCATACCTTGCTCGCTATTTACTCGTTGAGATTACGGAAGAATCTCTCGCTGCATACAGATCCTTCATGGGTCCCTCGCTCCCTTTTTACGAGCTTCCCTTGAGTGATGACGATCACTCTTGTGTTAGCTAGCAAAAAGAGGATCAGGAATTCATGGGCGCTCCTATATGGGACGCAAAGATTATTCCAATTGATGGGATGGCGTCTGCGACTGAGTTTCCGATGGGGCCTGCTCATTATATGCATGATTTTGAGAGCCGTTCCGCCCCTCTGCAAATTTTACCTGAGTTTGCTACTCCTTTTTCTTGTGAGTCGGCTGATGATGTCATAGTTTTGGATGATTCGGTGTCTTAGGTTGCGCCGAAGTGGGATGAGGATTCTTCTACCTCCGATGGAGAAGGTGGATCTTTAGAGTACTTTTATGCACCCCGGTGGGATGAGGAATATCCTCTTCCCGATGCGGAGGTTTGCACTTCCTTATTGGATGAGGTCGTTCACCTTACCACCATGGACTTCGAGTTCTCGGATTGCCCACGATACGACTCGTGTCATACCGACGAGGATCGCTGCTTGGATCTTGCTGGGAGTGAGACCGGGACCACTCCCCCTATTTCTCAATATTTTAGTTCTTCTTCTCCTTTATTTCTTGATCCCCCTTCTTTATCTAAGCCTGGGCGGGTGTAGTCTTCGCAGGTGCTTCAGGAGGACTTGGAGCTTTCAGCTCGAGTCATGGATGAGAGCATCCTCTTTCGTGAGGAGGTTGATTCCTCCTCAGTTGTAGAAGCTCCATTCATTGCTTTCTCCTCCTACTGTCTCCCTGTAGACAATGCCTTGTTAGGCAAGGATATTTTTTTTAGTGAGATGAGTGAGGAGCAGTGCTCCTCCTCTTCTTACTTCTTATTTCCTCTACCTGGGTTGTACAGGTATTATTATTTTGGTAGATGGGTAACTATTTTATCGTCGTGTCGGTACCCATCACTACAACGGATAATGGAGCAGTTACCCGTGCACTTTTCCTTTCATAGGCCCATTAGCTAGAACTATATAGAATTTAATAAGTCATGGTGGGATGACAATAACCCAGTACTTATCTTTCATTTTCTGTGCTTTTATTTTCATGTCTATTTTAGTTTTAGCATTTTTTTGTACATTTTTCTTTTGTTTTTGCGGAGCTCACCCCTGCAGGTATTCTTAACAAATTCGTATTGGCGGGGTTGTGATTCTTTGTATGGAGGGCCTGCTTCAGGTTTTTCACGTGTCTTTTGGTATGCTCACTAGCTGAGCATTGGGTAACCTCTTCCATTGTCTTTTTCTGATATATATTTCTGTATCATATACTGAGTAGTATAGTTTAAGTCTGGGGGAGAGCCATTATTAGTTACATTTTGCACGCGCACAGTTAATTTGCATACTAGAAGCTTTTCTTTTAATATCATTTGCATTTGCTTTGCACTTCACAATACCCACTTCAGAGAGTGTACTTAAGCGCTTGCACGCGCCGATCTTGTTTTACACTTGTGCGTAGATTAAAGAATGCTTTGTTGATTCAGGATTGCATGATGGAGTAAAATGTTAACTCCTTGAGTATTCCTAGGTGTGCACTCATGATCACTTAGAGTCTGTGTTGATTAAAATTCTTTATATGCTTATAGTTTCTATTTTTCTATTAATGTAGATTTTGTTTACGGTACTATAGTTGTGAATCCGGTTGTGAATCAAACGGTGGTGTACAATTGTGTGTGGGAGTTCAATAGCCTCGTATTGCTCGAGTCGGGAGGAAGGATTGTTTTTCTCATTGGCTAAGAACTTGCCTCTAGCTATTATCGAAGCATGGGTACATGGTTAGTCAAGTGCGCGCGTGATGTAGGCCGTCACTTTGTCTAGTTTGAGGCTTGTACAATTCCTGACATCTATCTGTTGCTATCCCCATTGAGTCTATCCCTTCCTTTGACACCCCTACGCATCGCTACCTTAGCCATATAACCTTTCCTACTCGCACATCTAAATGTGATCTCTCGGTTAGTTTGTTTTATTGTAGTTTGTATCTGTTTTGTGTGGGCAGTTATGTTGGTGTTGTTGCTGCTTGTGGTGTTTCAGTTTCTTCGGTTTGTTTTGGCTATTTGGATAAAACCCTAAACCCTAAATAAAATGAAAATTCCCAATGTGGAATAAAAGAAAAGACTATATATTATTGCTTAGTTTTGAAATTTTGTTGTATTGTGTTCATTTTGGGCGTGCACGCACCGTCAAAAGTCCAAGTCTGGTGGTGCTCTGCACGTGTGTGTCTGTTGAGTTCAGCTGTGAGTGTTTTCTGGCGATCTCATTTTCAGTGTGCGTGTCCATCTTGTTTATATTTGTACACCTTGCCTTCGCCTAAGCCTATATAATACTCCAAGTCCTACGGATTCGTGCTTGAGTCAAACTAGTGCCGTGGAGAGAAGGTGAACGGGCAAGCATATGGTCGCCGACATTGGTGCATTCCATTGGAGATTTTCCAGAGACCTGATCTTTGGCAATGCTGACCTCATTGTCCGCCTACTTTCGTTCTACGCGCAGCCGAATGATTCACCGCGATTCATTTTAGGAGTATTCGTAATATCTTCTTTACGTTTATAGAAATTAGAAATTATTATGCATGCATAGAAGAGTTTTCTACTATTAGTTTTTGTACATGAGGGTATGACTTTGCATGTTACTCCAATTATGCAATTGCTTAGTCAACTAGCTTTCTTTAAACTCTTCTTAGTGATGATTTGCTCGGGACGAGCAAATGTTTAAGTCTGCTGGTGTGATGAGTCCGATTTATATAGGATTTTTCGGACTCATCTGGGCTAGTTTTCACGCAATTGTACTTTAATTTTAGTATATTTTCTTTGATATTTAATTTATATAGTTTTTCATGCTAAGTGCACTATTTTGGCCCGTGTGGTGTGCAATTGCGCATTCTTTTATTGGGGGTAAGCACGTGGTGCTTCCCATGTCCCTTTCCGGCTATTTTCATTGCATTTCTGTGATGCTAGAGGGCTCTCTTTAGTTTTATTGGTTTGTTTGCAGGTGGTGCGTTTTCCACAAGGCAGGAATTCTGTCTTAAGGAAAATGCACGGTCGTGCGTTTCTTTCACTCACGGTTTGCTTGAAAGCATGCATTATAGTCTGCTGGAAGAACGTCGAACTGAGCTCGACGAATTTCCTCTCGCACGGTTGACGCATGGTTTCTTCGAAACCGTGCGCGAAGGAAACGCACGGTTTTCCTGTAGCTTGCTTGTTTGTTCTTTCTGTGGTTAATCGTGCGATCTACTCACGCACTGGTGGAAGCGCCCGTGCGTGAGTAAAACACACGGTTCCACTGTAATTTCCTGGTTTCCAGCTTTTTGTCCCTACCAGTGCGATTTCCTTCACGCACGGGCTCAATCGACCATGTGCGAAGGAAAACACACGGGTCAACGCTTCTTCTTCCTCGATCATTATTTGTGCGCGAATATCGCACGGTTCACGCACTGTCGTTCGACAGACCATACGTGACAAATTCTCTGATCTTTTTATATTTAAGTGCAGATTTTCCAGGTTTTTGGAGAGGTTTCTGCTACGCCAACTACTCGGCATTTTTAGGGCAAAATCCAGCGTTCCACCAAGGGGAGAAGATCCGGGCAAGCATTCAACCCCAAATTCAAGCCGGAGCTTCCTCTCGGCCTCCTCCTTCATCCAAGAGCTTCAAAATGGGATTTTATCTAGCTTTCTCCACCACGCTTGAGAAGTTGTGCCATCCTCCACCGGCTCGTGAAACGAAGAAGAAGGGTCCATTGGGAGTGAGTGACAGCCTCCTCTACCCCGGACGCAGTTGAGAACCGAGCTAGGATGCAGATTGACAATCCGGCGAATCCTTCTGTGTATCCTCCGCAAGACTTCGGATCCGGTCGATTTCACACACTTTTCTTCTCTTGTTGTTCATAGTGTATCTTAATCTCTTGTATTTGATGAAGTGTAACACCCCGTATATTTTTCGTTGCATAATTGCATATGCTTGATGGGCGTTACGTTGGCTTTGACCGTTGTTCGAGCATGGTTTTCCCGCGGGCTTTCGAGTGGATGTTTTGGTAGCCAAGTTGCACGATTCCCCAGCAAGCCAGAGTCCAATTATGGAGAATCGGTGAGGCCTCTTAGGGAATGCTTGCACTTTTTTTCAAGCCCGGGTAATGTTGCTGGTTCAGAAAACAAAAAAGGGTAAAAAGTGCTTAAGGCAAAAATGGTCTGGGACGGCACAGAAACACTTTTCAAAACAGTGAAAAATGGTCTTTTTTTGAGTGACACGGCCTGGGACACGGGCGTGTCCCAGGGCGTGTCTAGCTCGGGATGCGGTTTGGTTATGTAGTCGTCGAACTTCGTTCGACGAAGTTGCGAAAGGAACACGCCCCCGACACGGGCGTGTCGGGGCGTGACCCAGGGCGTGACCTGGTGCGTGACCTCCTTGACTCGACGATTTTTTCTTGCGTCGAGTTGAGCTCGACGACTGGGTTACACGCCCCGTGACACGGGCGTGTCACGGGCCGTGTCCCGCTATGTCGAGTGTCGAGTGTCGAGTGTCGAGTGTCGGGTGTCGAGAGAGGGGACACGGCCTGTGACACGGGCATGTCACAGGGCGTGTCCAGCTTTGTCGAGTGTCGACACATTGAGTCGACAAGATGTGGAGACATGGGTTACACGCCCTATGTCACGGGCGTGACCGACCCGTCACGGGCGTGTACCCGGCCGTGTACCTTGTGGATAAACCTAGATTTGCCGACTTTCTGCGCCGCTTAAGGTACACGCCCTGTGACACGGAAAACCTAGATTTGCCGACATTCTGCGCCGCTTAAGGTACACGCCCTGCGACACGGGCGTGTCACAAGGCGTGACAGGGCCGAAAATCAATTTTTCCAGTTTTTTTGTGTCGTTCATTTCCTTGATTCTGGATCAAATGGACCAGCTCGGTTCTGGAGGAAATAAGGCCGAAACAGATAGTTATCCTCCTCATTTCACCTTCTTTTTCATCTTCTTCCTCATTCCAAAAGGAACTCAAGGGCGCAAGGCTAAAGCAAGGTAAGGAAAGAGAGGAGCAGCCGTCGTGGCGTCGTCTCGGTCCAGGCAAGCGGTGTTCTTCACCCTTGCCAATCTTATTTCTTGTTCTTTGATTGTGCAAAATAGCTAGTTTTCCTCTTTCAATTTTCCTAGCTTGTTCTTCTTGTTTTGTGTTATACCTCACTAGCCTTATTATGCTTATTTTTGTTTAGTTATCAATCCTCTTGATCCTCATCGAATTTCCCTATGCTCAATGAATTCATATGCTAGGTTGAGTCATGTAGTTTATCTTGTTCATGTGATTCATGTAGCTAAGTTGATTCATGTTCATGTAGCCTTTCTTATTCATGTGATTCTTCCTTGTTCATATCAGAAGCATGTGATTCTTTCTTGTTCCTAATCATGTGATTCATGTAACTAAGTTAATCAAACTCTATCAAGTTGACATAACTTTGGCAATTTGTAGTCATGAGTGAGGACGAAGGAAGGAAACGTGTTTAGCTTGGGTTCTGGTGAGTTTTGCGAGGCGAATTGTGAACCATAGCAGGAGCGTTTGTGTGAGGATTCTACAAGGGGTGGTGTGGTTTCAGCCTTGGTGGCCACCGGGTTTTGTTTTATGGTATGGAACACCATTTTAGCCCCGATTTGGACTGGCTTTTATTGGTGCGTTCCACTTTAGGGCCGCCACCAAAAGACCCTTGAGGAATCGAACTTAACCGCTGCTTATGTTTCACTAGTATGGTTGTTTCTTGTTCTTAAGATGATGAATTGGGCATGTGTATTGCCTTTTTGCTCCTACGGGTTGTGCAGGACTTGATGAAAATTGTACGCACTTGGTGCGTTTGGCACTTTGGATTGACAGTATTTAATACTTGTTTTCCACCTGTTTTTGTTCACTCATTTTACTTACATGAAACATTGCTACGGGGTCGGTAAGCCCCTTCGTCATATTTTTTGAACTTCCTACTATATTGTGTAGCTTTGATGATTGCTGAGGTGTTCTTTCTTGAATGCCTCTGGTGCAGGTTGTAGCCGGTTGAGCGGCTAGTGCTTGGGTAGAGTTTCTTGGGAGCTAGCCGAGCTTGCGTAGCGAGGTAGTTCTTTTCTTTGTTGTACAGACATACATGTGCCCCAATGGGTTCGTGTCAGCTTGTTGGCGTCCATTTGTGGTTTTCTTTACTTATGATATATGAAGACTAGACTGCTATTGTGACTCATTTGGATGAGATGATGTCTTCTTGCTCTTGGGAAGGATTTATGGTAGGTTGCATTAGGTAGTTTTAAGCTAAACAAAACCTATTATTGTATAACATGCATAACATGTTTTGGTCACCGAACAAGTAGTTTCCAAATAACGTAAACAAAGATGATTTCTTATTTGATTATAAATATAGACTGCATATAGGAGCTCGTCATAAGTAAACCAAGTATTTCCGCCGTGTACAAACACACATTTTGATTCCTAAGGGCGAGGGATACAGCCATTAAACTAAACGGTTTTCTTGCATTTAACTGATGGATTTCAAGTAATAAAGTAAGTGTCAAGGTTTTGCCTGAGCGTGTGCAGTTATCCCCTGCACGACGTGGCATCATAATCCTTAGTTCCTCTTGCTCTGATACGATGTACTCGTTGAGGAAATGCGGGTTGTGACATGAAGTATGCATATATTGTAAAACATATGTATACAATTATGTCTATGTGATTACATATTTATGCTATTTTCTTGAGGTGCACCCTTATTTTCCATCAACCAACCATCCGTTCTTATCGTTCTAGAAATTGCTAGAAGCGTGCACAGTGAATAGGTGCTTATGACCATCAAATCCTGGTTCTTACGCTTGCCTACTCGTCCATTCGCCCAGCAATTCGGTGCATAGCGGCCCGTGTAGTCTTCCATCCCGCCTAGCGAAGCATCGCATAGAGGCGTTGCATAGGAGTAGTTGATAGTGTTTTATTTTCCTTTTCCGCAACATACCAAAACTCCCCTTAGTTAACTCCGACCAATGGAGTTCAATCTCAAGTCCTCCTCGATATTAACTCCCCCCTTTCTGTGTTCCATGAAGAGATCGATACTTGGGAAAGCCACCCACTTTATATTACTTGTGCGACCAGTACACTTGTCGTTCAACGCATCACCAACCTTGCCACAATTAAAGCACGTTGGTGGTCCCTTAGAGTGAGACCCTCCGGACGTCCACTTGTTTTTCTCATCGGACTTGAATGGGTGAGGCTTTTTCTTCCATCTATTCACTTCGGAGTTCCCTTGGGATTGAGAGGGCTTCCCTTCCCGTTGCTTGGGCGCGAAACCCTTACGACGTTGGGTTCGCTCCAGATCACTCTCCAACATTCTGGCATCCTCGACCAACTCATTGAAACCAGCTCTCTTCATGGCGATGGGGTGTTGTCTTAGATTCTCCCTCCGCCCTTGGTAGAAGAGGTTATCCCTCTCCTCATCGTCGGCCATTTTCGTTCCCGCATAACGACCCAACCGAGTGAACTCCTGTACATACTCATCCACCATCTTGTCCAACTACACCAAGTGCAGAAATTGCCTTTGGAGGGCCAACCTTGTCGAAACAGGAACGTACTTCTTTAGGAAAGCATTCCCAAACTCTTCCATGGATGGGGTGCGTTCGGGAAACTAGGGTCCGCTATGGCTCACCCACCACAACTTTGCATCTCACTCAAACATGAAGGCCGTAAACTCAGATTTCTTCTCCTCTAGCGTCTCTGCCACCCTCAAAAGCTCTTGCATCCACGCCCACCAATCCTCTGAATCAATAGGCATACCGACGTCCTTGATAGTTGGAGAATGGAAGCTCTGAAAATATTTCATCAGCCGGTCTCCATGCCCTACAACCACCCTTTCGGCCAACGGCTCTACTCGTCTGGCTTCTCTGCCCGGCACGGTCGTCGCCGTATCCGGGGTAGCAGGAGTTACTTCCTGAGCAACAGGGGTTGCTACTTGAGCTATCGCTGTAGCTTGGGCTTCCACCCTTGCTTCTGCAAGAATGCGATAAAAATCGGCCGGGTTTACATCCATGCCCAAAGGACCCTGAGCAGTAGCACTGCTCGAAGAAAGCTCTTCTCTCGGTCTCGACGTACCCGCCTTGTTGCTTGCACTCTTAAGAAAAGCAAGGTAAAACGGAATTGGACTCTAATCAAAAAACTCAAAACATACGAACACTCATGGTTCAGCAATACTCCTCTATGGATAACTTCTATACGCGATTCGATTACGTTAAATCGACCGCCAAACCTGACCTGTGACAAACCTCGCTCTGATACCAAATTATAACACCTCCCCTGTAATGACCGTATAATATGGGTCTGACAGGGGCCCTATAATATACATACGCCATAGTTTTAGCGTTAAAAGATGATATTAACTACTCAACTCAAAACTCAGTATCAAACAACAACGGAAATAGTAAATAATACCAGAAGTTATCTATATATAAAAGAGTATAGAAACGGCCTTAAGGCCTTACAACAATAGTGAGTCCAAACCTCAAATGATAACATCAAGCATCAATGTGCATAGGCACTCCTAGACTACCTCGGCATGCAAGCCGGAAAACTAGACCATCAAACATACAATGCCACAAATAGAGCTAGTACAAAACTTGTAACACTTCATGAGGCTTAGGACTTTTTGGCCGACGAGCTAGCTCCTGCTTGCGATCCTTGCCCTGTAAAATTTGGTGGTAATGTGGGTCAGCAAAGGATGACCTCAAACTATGTAACCAACACATCTCCTCTCGGCCGCCCCTAACGGACCCCGGGGTACCCCTCCAACCTACAAGTCAGCACTTTGTATACCATATACATAAACATGTAAATCTCTAAAAGAATTTGTTTGTGTAACACCCCCTATCCGTCGCATAACATATAGCAGTAGGTCCGGCCGGGGCCCGACGCCATATACCACAGACAGACCGGGTGGTTACGTATGGAAACCATCCAACCAATCTCAACGTCCTACACAGAGCATTCTAGCGGAAGCAGTTTATATAAGTTGTAAACAAGAACCCAGCGTTAGAGCACGAATGTCCACTAGTACATAATTAGGAATGTATACAAAATACCCAAAATCGGCCTTAAGGCCTTACAGAAGGAGCCTACTATGCAGCATGTATGCAAAACCCGGACTTCACCCAAGGAACCCTATTGCTTATGCAACTAGCACATAATCATAATATCTGGGTACTTCCAATTTCCCCATTGTCTTTAAGCCGCAAACAAAAGGGTACTACAATTCCCCTAACGGCATACAAGCCGCCACACGGAAATCTTGCCAAGGCCCCACCCGCTCGTGGGTCTTAGACCCGGGCTTGCCTGCAAACTCTGACTTCTCGCATCAGGATTCCGTCTCACACACAAACTGATCCTAAGAACCCTTGCTGGACCCCACCCGCTCATGGCTTCATTGCCTGGGCTTGCCCAATGCTTGGCATTCTCGTCAGTCTCACAGAAGGGGACTAGTCTCTCCGGGACACTCTCCACACATGACTTGCACGTCACGGGATAGCCAGCCAACCGCGGAGACAAAGCCCCGCCTTAGCACATCAAAATACATAAACATTCCCACCCTAATTCATCATTTGTACTGCAGCATCCCCGCGCAGCAAGGAACCCATCTACCTCTAATGTGGAGCTAACCTTGTCCACCAAGGAAACCATCTACCATCAATACGGAGCAAACCTTGTCCCGTTCCGGCAACACGTACTCACTCGAGAAAAAGGGGAAATCACATACATCACAAACGACATCTTGCCCCCAACGGATTTCTACAAAATCCTTGAGGCTCGCTAGGCAACATCACTGCGTCGGACTAACGGTCGCGACCACGACTTCACCCTCCATGCCTAATCCACTAACGGAGCAGATCTCTAATTCAAAATCATGCCGGAGACGGACTCAATCGACCCGGAGGTTCCTCTTGAACCATGGCAACCCAAACCCCTCTCATTTGAGAGATTTGGTGCCCAAAAGCTTGAAAGAAAAAGATGTTATGCATGCATCCTAGAAACCGTGAGGTGAAGTGTTGTTACCTTACAGCCCCTCTTCCTAGCCATTGGAACTTAGCTGGATGAAAACCACCGCAACGGACTTGCCTCCGCGGATCTGGACTCGGCTCGCGATTTAGGGCTCTAGTGCTTCTCCGGCAGCCGGATCTCTCCTTCACCTTCTTCCTTGCTCTCCCCTCTCTCTAAATCTTTAGAAAGAGATAACTTGATGAGGAATGAGGGTCAAACCCTATTCCTGGACTTATCATGTAACACCCCCTATCCGTCGCATAGCATATAACAGTAGGTCCGGCCGGGGCCCGACGCCATATGCCACAGACAGACCGGGTGGTTACTTATGGAAACCATCCAACCAATCTCAACGTCCTACACAGAGCATTCTAGCGGAAGCAGTTTATAAAAGTTGCAAAACAAGAACCCAGCAACAAGCATGAATGTCCACTAAAACCAAAAGGAATGTCATTACAAAATACTCAAAAGTCGGCCTTAAGGCCTTACAAGATGTTTCACTTGTCTTATTACATGATTTACCAACCTCGGCACGCAGGCCGGCCATACATGAATAAAATAGAAAACATTTCCACTTGGGCCTTCGAGGGCCAGCTTCGCAAAAAGGGCTTTAGCCCGCTATTGACCGCTTGGTCCAGCTGCACCTGCAAGCAAACAAACCACCGCACGGTGGCAAACAAAGCAACGGTCAGCAATGCTGACCAAATTATAACGATCCCGCCCCCAACTCGGGGCGGCGATGCTCCTTCCCTGCATTTCATTAGCACAAGCGAGCAATGCATATAACCATAGCCATTTCATCACAGACGTTGGCTCGTACGGCCACACGTCCCGTGCACTCAGGGCACATTCTCGGTGAACCGGTCGATGTTACGTCAATTAAAGCCATTAACATTCCGGACTCACCACCGCCACTTAGACGGCCATTCCTATGAGCAATTCGTCTTCATGGTATTGGTCACGTCAATTTAAGCCATCGACCACCGAAGACCCCCATTTATGCCAACGGCGAGTGCCATGTACCTTTAGGTCTCTCTAACCCGAACGACATAAAGCGGGTACGGCTCCATCTAACCCGTGCTCACATCGCAACGGCAATTTAAGCCATATGCGCGGGTCAAACTTTCACCGAGTCCCATTCTAACACAAGTCACATAACCCCGTTATGTTCAAGTTGGCTCTCAGGCCACCAAGTTGGCAAGACCTCGTGTCCGCCCAGTTTTCCGGGTGCACCTTTGGGTTAGTCCCCAAGGCTCCCTGCTGCAATCTACCGCGTAGAAAACCCGAAAAACACCCAATAGCACGGAGTCTTATCCGGCCTTATGCAATGCAACATCACCGATCCGGACTAACATGTCCGGGTAGGCTTCAACCAAAATGCCTATGTCCGTTCTCGCATACGAACTCTAAACAACGGGGACTTCACATATCTACCCGAAGGAACGCCTCCAACTCTCCGCAAACTCGCGCGAGCGGGCTTCCTATGCAAAGAAAGAGAGCGACTCATGCTCAAGATGAGGATCGTTACCCTTGCGGTCCTCTTTGGCGCCATCGAAAAGTAATCGGATGGAAATCACCGCACTTGCGTTGGCTCCGTGGATCCGGAGTCGGTTTGCGATTCGGAGCTCCGAAGCTCCTCCAATGGCGGATCTAGCTCCTCTTCTTCTTGCCTTAGCTCTTCTTTCTCCAAGGGTTTGGAGAGAGAACAAGTGGAAAAAGTGAGGGTTTTTTAAGTCAAAACCCGGGTATATCCCTTCAGGAACAACCCCCAGCCGTTGGATCTTCAGTCAAAGAAATGAACGGCTTCGATTCGGGACTGAAATGCCCAATCTGGACCGAACACGGCCTGGCACACGCCCGTGTCCAGGGCCGTGTGCCTCATTCGCCGTCAAAATCGAATCACCTGGAACCTCACACGAGTATCGAACACGCCCGTGTTCGATCTGACACGCCCGTGTTCCACCTGACACGGCCGTGTAGCTGGCCGTGTACCCCATGATTTTCTCCCGTTTTCAACCCGAGCACTGCACGGGTTCTAGGACACGCCCGTGTCCTTGCCCGTGTCACCTTGACACGCCTGGGCTCCAGGCCGTGTACAAGGTCTCGGCACTTCGCGGCTAAGTGTCGACACGGGTCGACACGCCCTGCGACACGCCCGTGTCGCAGGCCGTGTGCCATGTCTCGACACACTGTTGACACCAAAGTGTCGACTTTGCGGGACGAGTGTCGACACGGGTTGACACGCCCTGCGACACGCCCGTGTCGCAGGCCGTGTGCCGTATCTCGACACAACGTCGAAGCACTGTGTCGACTTCACGGCTAAGTGTCGACACGGGTCGACACGCCCTGCGACACGCCCGTGTCGCAGGCCGTGTGCCCGGTCTCGACACAATGTCGAGACCAAAGTGTCGACTTCACGCCTTAGTGTCGACACAGGCTTGACACGCCCTGGGACACGCCCGTGTCCCAGGCCATGTGCCTGCAGCCAGAACTCAAACTGGCCCAAATTATTCCCCTCTGCTCCTTTGAGTTTCGGGGCGTTACAACTCTACCCCTCTTAAAAGGATTTCGCCCACGAAATTACATAAAGGGAAAAACATGTACAAAACTAAAATTTGTACCTGAGCGGAACAACTCCGGATATTCGTCAAGCATCGTCTGCTCTCGCTCCCAAGAGAGCTCCTCACGACCGCAATTGTCCCACCGGACTTTGACCATCCTGATCTCTTTATTGCGTAGCCGCTTGACCTCCGAGTCCTCAATCCGCACGGGCTTGACTTTTGTCGTTAGCCCACTATCCACCGGCACTTGATTGGCCGCGATCACTTGCGTAGGCTCTTGCACCGCCTTCCGAAGCACCGAAATATGGAATACATCATGTAATCCACTTAGCTCCACTGACAGCTTCAGCCGATAGGCCGCTTCTCCTACTCGCTCCAGAACCTCGAACGGTCCAAGGTACCTCGGGCTTAGCTTTTTCAATCGCCGCACCCGCGAGACACCCTTGAACGGCTTGATCTTCAAGTATACATAATCGCCCACAGCGAACTCCACGTTCCTGTGCTTGGCATTATAGTACTTTGCTTGCCGGTCCTGAGCGATAAGCAACCTCTCCCGAATGGTTCTCACCAACGAAGTAGCATCCTCCACTTCCGATCGCTTATACAACTTCGACTCGCCCGTTTCTAACCAAGACAACGGCGTGCGACATCGTCTACCATAAAGGGCCTCGAAAGGCGCCATCTGAATACTTGCTTGGTAGCTGTTGTTGTATGCGAACTCCACCAAATAAAGGTGGTCCTCCCATTGCTTTCCAAAGTCCAAGACACACATGCGAAGCATGTCTTCCATGGTTCTATTGACCCTCTCGGTCTGCCCATCCGTTTGCGGATGGAAGGCTGTGCTAAACTTCAGCTTTGTTCCCAACATTTGCTGCACCAGCCTCCAATCATTGGACGTGAACCGCCCATCACGGTCACTCATGATGCTACGGGGCACACCATGAAGCCGCACTATGTTATCCACATAAAGCTTTGCCAGCTTCTCCACCGGATCATCCTTCCTATGCGGAATAAAATGCGACACCTTTGTTAATCGATCGACCACCACCCAAATGGCGTCGTTCCCCTTCTGCGACCTTGGCAAACCATGCACAAAGTCCATAGAGATGTCGTCGAATTTCCACTCCGGAATAGGCAAGGACTTAAGAAATCCTCCCGGCTTTTGGCACTCCGCCTTTACCAAGGCGCAGGTTTGGCACTTCACTACATATAGCGCCACATCCTTTTTCAAGCCCGGCCACCAAAACAGTTTCTTTACATCATGGTACATCTTCGTGCTCCCCGGGTGAATCGAGTACTTGGTATGGTGCGCCTCGTACAACAACTCCACCCGTAAACTGCCCACACTTGGGACGCACAAACGACCGTCTTTCCATAGCAATCCGTCCTCCACGACGAATTGGGAATTTGACCCATCCAGAGCCTCTATCATGAACTGCTTCATATGAGCATCCATATCCAAAGCCTGCCGAATCCGATCAGCCAGGTCATACTGGACTTCAGTCCAATTCAGCACTGCTTCAGCACTAGATTGTCTATCCACACAAACAATCTCCAACGCCTCCAGCTCCTGCACCAACCGCTCATCATGCACTGATAGCCAATTCGCTTGAGCTGGGGCTCGGCGACTCAACGCGTCCGCAACCGCATTCCCTTTGCCAGGCACGTAGTGGATCTTGAAAGTATAGTCCCCCAGGAACTCCATCCACCTACGCTGCCGCATATTCAGATCTTTCTGATCAATCAGGTACTTTAGACTCTTGTGATCGGTGTAGATATCAATCTTCACACCGTACAAATAGTGTCTCCACAGCTTCAAGGCAAAAATCACGGCCGCCAACTCCAAGTCGTGGACCGGATAATTCCTCTCGTGCACTTTTAGCTGTCTCGAGCCATAAGGTATCACGCTGCCGTGCTGCAATAGCACGCAACCCAAACCGCTGCCCGAAGCATCGCTATATATCTCATAGCCTTCGGTTCCAACCGGCGAACTCAGCACAGGCGCCGTGGTCAACCGACACTTTAACTCCTCAAAAGCTCGCGCGCACTCCGGCGTCCAAATGAACTTATGATCCTTCCTCGTCAAAGTAGTGAGAGGTAACGCTATCCGCGAGAAGTTCTCTACGAAGCGCCTATAATAGCCGGCAAGCGCCAAAAAGCTCCGGACTTCTGCTACCGTAGCAAGCTCAGGCCACTCCCGTATCGCAACAATCTTCGCCGGATCCACAGCAATACCCTCTCCACTCACTATATGCCCGAGGAACGCCACTGAGGGTAGCCAAAACTCGCACTTCGAGAACTTGGCATACAACTGGTTTCTCCTGAGTGTCTCCAACACCAAATGGAGATGCTTGAAGTGATCCTCCTCACTTTGCGAGTACACCAAAATATCGTCGATGAAGACGATCACGAAATGGTCTAGGTACTCCCTGAACGTCCTGTTCATCAAATCCATAAATACTGACGGCGCATTAGTCAGCCCAAACGGCATGACCGTAAACTCATAATGCCCGTATCTTGTACTAAACGCTGTCTTCGGGATATCACTCTCCCTTATCCGCAGCTGATAGTACCCAGACATGAGATCTAACTTCGAGTACACCGTCGACCCGACTAACTGATCAAAGAGATCATCAATCCGGGGGATCGGGTACTTGTTCTTCTCAGTCAGCTTGTTTAGCTCCCGATAATCAATACACAACCTCAAGCTTCCGTCCTTCTTCTTAACAAAGAGGACCAGTGCGCTCCAAGGCGAAGAACTCGGGCGCACATACCCTTGCTCCAGCAACTCTTGTAGTTGAACTTTCAGCTCTGCCATTTCCTTAGGCGCTAGCCGATACGGAGATCGTGACACAGGCTTTGCACCTGGCACTAGCTCGATAGTAAAATCTATCTCCCGTTGTGGCGGGGCTCCAGGAAGATCTGCGGGGAACACATCAGGGTATTCCGATACCACTGAAATACAATCCATCGCGGGCTTCGGCTTTGCAACCTCCACTAGTGTAAAGAACAGTTCTGCTCCGGCACGAACCGCCTTCACCACCTGAAGAGCAGACATCAACATCTTGCTCGACCCCTTTAAGCCCGTAAAAGTCGTCTCACGACTTGCTCCCAGCTTTACTTCCTTGCTACCGCAATCTATATGGGCCTGCTGCTCCGAGAGCCAGTCCATTCCAAATATGACGTCGAACTCCACCAACGGAAGTAAGGACGCCCGCAGGTCAAACTCCTGCTCTCCAATACGAGTCTTAACCTCGCAGATTCTATCCGCTCGCATCGAACACCCATTTGGCAACAACACATCCAACTTATCCTTCGCCATCGAAGAAGGGACTCCGATGCGTAATATAAATCCTTCGGACAAGAAGGAGTGTGAAGCTCCCGTATCAAAGAGTGCTCGTGCCGGATTTTCACAAATCAACACAAATCCTAAACAAGTAGTGGTAAGGTAACATGTGCATAACAAGCATATAAAGGAATTGACTTGCTATAAATTAAACCGTACCTGTCACCACGTCAGCTTGTTTAATGGCCTCCTGTTGGCCAAGATTGTAAACCCTTGGTTGGGCCGGAGCATAATGGGATGCGGTCGATTCCACCGCCTTGCCCTTCTCTTCATAAGTAGCTCCAGGCCTCCTTTCGGACTTAGGACGTCCGCTCCAACAATCACGGGTGAAATGCCCCGTCTTTCCACACGTAAAGCACGCACCCGGGGTCCGACTCGTAGTCGCCCCAGAAGCGCCAGAAGGAGCTGGACCCGAAGTCCTATGCTTCTTGAAAGTCCTCCGATAGCCTGACTTTGAAGTAGTCGGCACTCTGAACTCAGATTTCTTTTCACCCAAGCTTTTCTTCGCTTGTACACTCTTCATGTCCTTCTCCAAGGACCGGGCAGTATTGACCAAGGTTAAGAAACCCTGCGTCATTGGCCCCGACAGTAACAATCTCAGCTCATCCCTCAAGCCTTCATAAAAACGATTAGTCTTGCGCTCCTCATCCATGATGGTGGAGCTAGCATAACGACTCAACCGCGTAAACTCGTGGAGATATTCATCCACGCTCCTCTCACCCTGCACCAACTTCAGGAACTCATTCTCCATTGAAATCCTCTGTGTCGAAGGGAGGTATCTTGCCAAGAACAATTCCGAGAACTCTTCCATCGGAACGTCTATCAGTTGTCTACCTCTCAGATGATGCAGCTCCAAGCCTTCCCACCACATCCTTGCTTCACCGTCCAGCAGGAACGTAGCAATGGTGGTCATCTGCCACTCCTCCGTCTCCGTCGCTGTCATGACTCTCTTCACCCTAGAGAGCCAGTCTTCAGCTTGAGATGGGGTTCCCAACCCCGAGAATAACGGAGGGTTAAAGCTCATTACATGCTTCAACTGCCTCTCAGTCGCCCTCCTTGGCACTATTGGTTCTACAACCACTTGCTCCATCCTCCTCGGCTCAGCCTCTTGAAGAGGTACTTGCTCCATCACAGGAGCGGGCTGCTGCGCTTGCCTCCCAGGCTGCGCATTGATCACGGCCAACACCGCTTCAGCCACCAATCTTATATTTTCAGCCGACAAAGGTGTTGCGGGAGCAACTTCCGGTGCACTACTTGCCTCAGAAACTCGGCGTTCTGACGGCCCAATGCCACTTCGGGTCACCTATAGTGGTACAAAACACCGTTAAGCGACCAAATAAATTGCAAACAGCAATTATAGGAACACGCAGGTTCCTCAAACATGAGTATTTTCATTCCTAAGTGGACATTCATGGGTTCTTTTTACGGTTATAACGATGACGCACACAATGTGCTCACCACTCCTTAAAAAGAATTCGCCCACGAATTCAAGTCAAGCCCAACCAAAACCAGTAGTCTGATACCAAATTGTAACACCCCCTATCCGTCGCATAGCATATAACAGTAGGTCCGGCCGGGGCCCGACGCCATATGCCACAGACAGACCGGGTGGTTACTTATGGAAACCATCCAACCAATCTCAATGTCCTACACAGAGCATTCTAGCGGAAGCAGTTTATAAAAGTTGCAAAACAAGAACCCAGCAACAAGCATGAATGTCCACTAACAAGATAATAGGAATGTTATTACAAAATACTCAAAAGTCGGCCTTAAGGCCTTACAAAATGTTTCACTTGTCTTTTACATGATTTACAAACCTCGGCTCGCAGGCCGGCCATACATGAATAAAACATAAAACATTTCCACTTGGGCCTTCGAGGGCCAGCTTCGCAAAAAGGGCTTTAGCCCGCTATTGACCGCTTGGTCCAGCTGCACCTGCAAGCAAACAAACCACCGCACGGTGGCAAACAAGGCAACGGTCAGCAATGCTGACCAAATTATAACGATCCCGCCCCCAATTCGGGGCGGCGATGCTCCTTTCCTGCATTTCATTAGCATAAGCGAGCAATTATAACCATAGCCATTTCATCACAGGCGTTGGCTCGCACGGCCACACGCCCCGTGCACTCAGGGCACATTCTCGGTGAACCAGTCGATGTCACGTCAATTAAAGCCATTAACATTCCGGACTCACCACCGCCACTTAGACGGCCATTCCTATGAGCAATTCGTCTTCATGGTATTGGTCACGTCAATTTAAGCCATCGACCACCGAAGACCCCCATTTATGCCAACGGCGAGTGCCATGTAACTTTAGGTCTCTCTAACCCAAACGACATAAAGCGGGTACGGCTCCATCTAACCCGTGCTCACATCGCAACGGCAATTTAAGCCATATGCGCGGGTCAAACTTTCACCGAGTCCCATTCTAACACAAGTCACATAACCCCGTTATGTTCAAGTTGGCTCTCAGGCCACCAAGTTGGCAAGACCTCGTGTCCGCCCAGTTTTCCGGGTGCACCTTTGGGTTAGTCCCCAAGGCTCCCTGCTGCAATCTACCGCGTAGAAAACCCGAAAAACACCCAATAGCACGGAGTCTTCTCCGGCCTTATGCAATGCAACATCACCGATCCGGACTAACATGTCCGGGTAGGCTTCAACCAAAATGCCTATGTCCGTTCTCGCATACGGACTCTAAACAACGGGGACTTCACATATCTACCCGAAGGAACGCCTCCAACTCTCCGCAAACTCGCGAGAGCGGGCTTCCTATGCAAAGAAAGAGAGCGACTCATGCTCAAGATGAGGATCGTTACCCTTGCGGTCCTCTTTGGCGCCATCGAAAAGTAATCGGATGGAAATCACCGCACTTGCGTTGCCTCCGTGGATCCGGAGTCGGTTTGCGATTCGGAGCTCCGAAGCTCCTCCAATGGCGGATCTAGCTCCTCTTCTTCTTGCCTTAGATCTTCTTTCTCCAAGGGTTTGGAGAGAGAACAAGTGGAAAAAGTGAGGGTTTTCTAAGTCAAAACCCGGGTATATCCCTTCAGGAACAACCCCCAGCCGTTGGATCTTCAGTCAAAGAAATGAACGGCTTCGATTCGGGACTGAAATGCCCAATCTGGACCGAACACGGCCTGGCACACGCCCGTGTCCAGGGCCGTGTGCCTCATTCGCCGTCAAAATCGAATCACCTGGAACCTCACACGGGTATCGAACACGCCCGTGTTCGATCTGACATGCCCGTGTTCCACCTGACACGGCCGTGTAGCTGGCCGTGTACCCCATGATTTTCTCCCGTTTTCAACCCGAGCACTGCACGGGTTCTAGGACACGCCCGTGTCCTTGCCCGTGTCACCTTGACACGCCTGGGCTCCAGGCCGTGTACAAGGTCTCGGCACTTCGCGGCTAAGTGTCGACACGGGTCGACACGCCCTGCGACACGCCCGTGTCGCAGGCCGTGTGCCATGTCTCGACACACTGTTGACACCAAAGTGTCGACTTTGCGGGACGAGTGTCGACACGGGTTGACACGCCCTGCGACACGCCCGTGTCGCAGGCCGTGTGCCGTGTCTCGACACAACGTCGAAGCACTGTGTCGACTTCACGGCTAAGTGTCGACACGGGTCGACACGCCTTGCGACACGCCCGTGTCGCAGGCCGTGTGCCCGGTCTCGACACAATGTCGAGACCAAAGTGTCGACTTCACGCCTTAGTGTCGACACAGGCTTGACACGCCCTGGGACACGCCCGTGTCCCAGGCCGTGTGCCTGCAGCCAGAACTCAAACTGGCCCAAATTATTCCCCTCTGCTCCTTTGAGTTTCGGGGCGTTACATATCACAGCAAGGACCACTCTGGACCATCAGATCCCATTAGAAGGAATTGGACGGCCACAATTTGCACTTAAAACAAAAATCCTGGGCTGAACACGACTTGTGACATGCCCGTGTCCAAGGCCGTGTGCCTCAATTGACGCTGAAACCGTTGCACCCAGAATAAGACATGGGTTCTAGACACGCCCATGTCAAACTTGACACGCCCGTGTCACTAGGTACATGCCCGTGTAGCTGGGCGTGTTCCTCCATCGACACAGGACCAAACACAACCCGAAGAGAACATGGCTCCTCGCCATGCCAATGTCGATTTTGACACGCCCGTGTCAGGCTGAATACGCCTGGGCTCCAGGCCGTGTTCCTCCCCCGACACAGCCCTGCTAACATCCCGAGCAGGACACGACTTGGGACACGCCCCTGTCTCAGGCCATGTTTATCGTCTCGATGATCGTCAACTGCATTTTCATCGGCCACTCAGAAAATTCTTCAAACCCAAACACGACACGGCCCTGGACACGCTGATGCGTGTAAATCGGCAGGTGCACCGGTCCCACAAGTAATAAAGTTTTGGGAATAAATCCCCGAGTGTCAGTCTCATGAGGAATGCAATTAGCGTAGAACGACAACAGTACAGAAAATATCGTTATGAGAGTTATAAATAAAAAAAAGAGGAAATAGAGGACTTGGGAGATTGTGGAAGTTTGATCTACTGAACTAGTAAAAGCTATGCAGGTCGAAGGCACCGCTTCGCAAGGTGGAGTGGGTTTGTCGGCCGCGATGCCGAACTTCAGTTGGGCGAGTGGAAGGGAAGCTAAAGGATTGAAGTGTTCTTGTGTGGAGTGCAATCGGATAAGACACGGGAATGGAGTGGATGTGGGGTGAGCGAGGCACATTCACAGACAATACTCACAAGGATAAGAAAATACTAACATTCCATTAACTATAAAATAAACTTGATGTTCTTGGATGGAATTGTTCATTACACTGC
The DNA here is from genome assembly GCA_039583875.1 of Platanthera guangdongensis. Taxonomy (NCBI): domain Eukaryota; kingdom Viridiplantae; phylum Streptophyta; class Magnoliopsida; order Asparagales; family Orchidaceae; genus Platanthera; species Platanthera guangdongensis. Next base: position 45,112,490 of record CM077154.1, read on the forward strand.
TCAAAACATTCATACCATAGAGGAAGGGGAAGAGGAGTAAACCAAAAGAGAATGAAGATCCACCGCGGGTAGTGGCCGGAGTAGCGAGTTGTCAATCCGCTTCCGGGCTCAGTCCAAGGAGGCTTCCGGTACCAACGAGCTGTCACCTCGAAGGCTTTTAAGTACTTTCTCTAGGTTGTCTACTTCACCAACTCCGGAGGAAAGCTTGGAGTTGAAGTCATCAATGGCCGAGGGCTTCGCCGGAGAGTTGAAAAGCTTCGGAATAGTTGGCAATGGCCTCCCGACGAAGGTGGAGGTGATGGAGCAGCTGGAGAAGTGAAATGGTGATTCCCGCGCACTCTCTGATCGCAGCAAATGACAGGCGTTGACCTAAATCACAGAGCACGGCTTTAAATACGGAGGCAGCAGAAGCAGTGTGCACGATCAGTGGTGCACGACCAGTGGTCGTGCGCACTGTCGGTCGATGATCGTGTGACTTTTCCAAATAGACCTGCAACCTGGAAAAGAAGCATCAGCATATATGAGCACAAGCAGTTGCGCACGACCAATGGTCGTGCGCACTACGGCTAGTGCCCATGCGATTACCTAGACAGGATTATGAAAAATGGAGTGTAATGCGCACGATCAGTGGCGCACGACCAGTGGTTGTGCGCAATAAGTCCAGTGGTCGTGCGCAGTATTCCAGCATCGTCGGAGTCTCCCGAGCGGTTCCGGAGCACGCACACGACCCCTGCACCAGCATTCTGAGGCAGATAGACCAACAATACGTGCACACCACATCACCGAGATAGGGCTAAAGAATAACAAAAATATAGAAACACAGAAAGCACACAGAAACGGGCCTACAGTGCACTTTAATCGTGAAATAGGTACATAAGCACATATAAGCAATAAAGGCTCTCAAGTGTAGTGCTAAGACGATAAAACTAGCCCAGATGAGTCCAAAAATCAGTATAAAATGTGGACTCATCACACCCCCAGACTTAACCATTTGCACGTCCCGAGCAAATCATCACTCCGTGGACTAGAAAATAGCTAACTGGCTCAGAAATTTCAAAAAGTAGTAAGACGAGAAATCAAATACATCATGCGTATAGAAGATATAATAGAAAAACGTTTTAATTATACAACGTAGTTTAAACTATTCGACAGACGTAAATAAATATTGTAATTGCTCAAAATTAGAATTCTGGAGGATCTTGCGATCATGTGTAGGAAGAAAGTAGGCAGGCCACTAAGGTGTGCATTGCCAAAGTTCGGGACTCAGGATCACCTCCAAAGGAATCCACCAATGTCGGGGACCATATGCTTGCACGTTCACACTCTCTCCACGGCGCAGGTTAGACTCAAGCGTGAATCAGTAGGACTTGTAGGAGAAAATGGGGCTTAGGCGACGGCTTGGTAGTCAATGATGAACATGAATGCTACACGCAACCAAAGCGAGCTAATAAAAACCTAAACTAATGCAGCCACGTAGAAATGAATGGGGAACACACCCCCAGACTTAGCTTGAAAACCGGGCGTGAACACGGCCGAACCCAACCACAATCAATAAAGAGGATGGGGAAAGAAATCTCAAAGCAATTCGTTCAGATTTTTCTCTCTTTTGCGCTTATCTGCTTTATTTTTTTATTTTATTTTTTTCTTTTCTACGCTTGCAATCCCCAAACGTAGCAATTAAAACGTGAATGAATTCAGCACCACCTTAAACGATGTCCACAAATCACAACTGTGGGAAAATAGTAAATACAAATAAGCTCAAGCATTTGATTGCGATGGTGGGTTTAGCTTCAGGCCTTGGTGAATGTGAGTGGAGCTGGATCAAAGGAAGGGTAGGCACAAATTTGGCATGCAACGGTTAACAGGTAGGGAAGGCTAAACAAGGCTCAAACTAGCCAAAATGAAGGCCTACGTCATGCTCACGCTTGATGATCCGTGCACCAATGCTTCGAGAGTAGCTTAGGGCAAGTCCTTAGCCACCGAGAAAGATGATCCTTCCTCCCGACTCGAGCAATACGAGTCTAGTGGCGGCTACACACATTCCTACATTATCGTTCGATTACCCCAGATTCAGATTTTGAGCAGTACAAACAATAGTTACGGTTGCAGAAAAAGATAAATCTACGAGCATAAAGAAAAATTAATTATATCCTAAATCTACACAAACCATGAGTATTCGATTAGGAGCACTGCATGAGTTTCGAACTACTCAATTCTGAAATCCTAAGCTAGCACCACTATTTTAAAGTGTACAAAAAACAATACATTTCACTCGGGCTGTGCGCATGGATAAGAGCGCACTCGTGTGGGTGATTCAGTGTGTGCAACAGATATCAAGAAATAATTAAACAAGAAACTGGTATGCAACAAAAAGTGTGGTGTAGTGACCACAGGCATGCTCTTCCCCCCCAGACTTAAAGTCGACAACTAGTAAAAATAAGCATTCCAAATAGGATAAATAGCTCGGGTAGGAAGTACCTATGCTCAAATTTGAGCATACCAGTCGTGTAATGAGATGTCCAAGTGCGGCCAAGTTGTCGCGGCTCAAAAATTCCTGCACCTGCGATTGAAGTATGCAAGCCAAACAAAATATGGACACATATATATAAATGAAGAAATAAACAGAACTCAAAACACAACATTGGACCAAACAGTCCAACTTGGGTTGTCTCCCGAAAGCCCTTTTGTTTATCGTCCTTAAGGTGGACCAAATACATGTATTAGCAGTTCAAATAGCATATAAAAAAACATTCGGCTCCCAGATGGGCGCCCACAAAAATATAGTATTCTCCTTGCTCGGAAAATAACAAAATTTTAAACAAAAGAAACACTATCCTAGATAACTGTTGGGTTTATTGTCTCCCAATAGGACTTATTCAAAATTTGAACATTTCCTAACTGATGGGTTAATGAAACTGGAAATGCTCAGGTAGAGGTTCATGGTTGCGCTGCGGTAGCGGGTACCGGAACGGAGATAGAACATAAGCCCCAATACCTGTATACGTATACATGTCGTATGTGGCAGGCATGGGCAGACAATAACTTGGGAAGCTCATCGGCTCCAACTCCACCTGCATCTGGTCACAATAAGTCCTAGGCCGCATTACAGGCCCTTGCACTGATTGGATCAATTCCACAATGTGGTCCTGCATGGAAGTAGACACGAGAACAGGGTCAAGAAATAAACTAGAAGAATAACATAAACGAACCTCGATCTTGGGGATGATCCCAGAGTCATCCACCGTCGGTGGAATTGTGGGTGCTTCCAAATAACTATCTAGGCTGATGCAAGAATGTTCTAAAGCTGCATCTGCCTCGTCCATGCCTCGGGCATCCTCACATGGGGTGAAGGTTGCAACCTCTGCCACGGAGTTGTCCTCCTCGACTAGATCTAACAGAACGCTGGAAATGCTAATTTCCACCTGCGATTCAACCTCAACGGCACTGTCAGAAGAAGAAAGAATGCTATGCAAAGAAGAAGGTGATGGCATGAGACTTTGTAGAATGTTGAGCTCTCGCTCTCCACAACTAATAGATTCTATGTTAGGTGATGTATGCACTTCAGGAGTATAAATAGCAATGTCGGAATGGGGATAAGCACATGTATCGGTGCACATACCTGGGATGCCTTCTCCATAACATAGAGATGGTAATGGTGCATGCCCCGATATAGAAGGGATGCTGCCCAAGGTTGAAGTGGAGATAATCCAAAGATCCGGCTCATCATCCACTTCTAGCTCAGCTAGGTAAGCGGCGCAATCCTTCAATGCATGATCCCAGCTTCGACAAAAAAGGAACTGCTTAGCCGGCTTCGGTGGTGCAACGGGTGCTGAAGCTGAATAAAAGTAGTGCGGCAATGGCTCCGCAGATAGGTAGCTAACTGGCTTATGTCTACGATATGTAGATTCCTGAATTTCCTGGCTACTGTACTTCTAAGGGCATCTGTCGCTAGCATGAGAGATGCCTCCACAATGACGACAATTGATATTGAAATTGGCCCACATTGCGGAGATTTCAAATATAAAGGATACAACTTGGCATAGATTCTGCGAATAAAACTAACAATTCCATCTGACGGAATAACAACACAAGAGAAAAGGGATCAAAAACTACAAAACAAAACAATACAACTCGTATAACGAAATTCTCAGTCATCCGGAGTCGCTCTACAGTTGCAATCCCCGGCAACGGCGCCAAAAACTTGATGCATGTAAATCGGCAAGCGCACCGGTCGCACAAGTAATAAAGTTTTGGGAATAAATCCACGAGTGTCGGTCTCTTGAGGAATGCAATTAGCGTAGAACGGCAACAGTACAGAAAATATCGTTATGAGAGTTATAAATAAAAAAAAGAGGAAATAGAGGACTTGGGAGATTGTGGAAGTTTGATCTACTGAACTAGTAAAAGCTATGCGGGTCGAAGGCACCGCTTCGCAAGGTGGAGTGGGTTTGTCGGCCGCGATGCCAAACTTCAGTTGGGCGAGTGGAAGGGAAGCTAAAGGATTGAAGTGTTCTTGTGTGGAGTGCAATCGGATAAGACACGGGAATGGCGTGAATGTGGGGTGAGCGAGGCACATTCACAGAAAATACTCACAAGGATAAGAAAATACTAACATTCCATTAGCTATAAAATAAACTTGATGTTTATGTATGGAAGTGTTCATTACACTGCTCAAAACATTCATACCACAAAGGAAGGGGAAGAGGAGTAAACCAAAAGAGAATGAAGATCCACCGCGGGTCGTGGACGGAGTAGCGAGTTGTCAATCCGCTTCCGGCCTCAGTCCAAGGAGGCTTCCGGTACCAACGAGATGTCACCTCGAAGGCCTTTAAGTCCGTTCTCTAAGTTGTCTACTTCACCAACTCCGGAGGAAAGCTTGGAGTTGAAGTCATCAATGGACGAGGGCTTCGCGGGAGAGTTAAAAAGCTTCGGAATAGTTAGCAATGGCCTCCCGACGAAGGTGGAGGTGATGGAGCAGTTGGAGAAGTGAAATGGCGATTCCCACGCACTCTCCGATCGCAGCAAATGACAGGTGTTGACCTAAATTGCGGAGCAGGCCTTTAAATACGGAGGCAGCAGAAGCAGTGCGCACGATCAGTGGCGCACGACCAGTGGTCGTGCGCACTGTCGGTCGATGATCGTGCGACTTTTCCAAATAGACCTGCAACTTGGACAAGAAGCATCAGCATATATGCGCACGAGCAGTTGCGCCCGACCAGTGGTCGTGCGCACTACGGCCAGTGCTCGTGCGATTACCTAGACAGGATTATGAAAAAGGGAGTGTAATGCGCACGATCAGTGGCGCACGACCAGTGGTCGTGCGCAATAAGTCCAGTGGTCGTGCGCAGTATTCCAGCATCGTCGGAGTCTCCCGAGCGGTTCCGGAGCATGCACACGACCCCTGCACCAGCATTCTAAGGCAGATAGGCCACCAAAACGTGCACACCACAACCCCGAGATAGGGCTAAAGAATAACAAAAATATAGAAAAATAGAAAGCACACAGAAACGGGCCTACAGTGCACTTTAATCGTGAAATAGGTACATAAGCACATATAAGCAATAAAGGCTCTCAAGTGTAGTGCTAAGACGATAAAACTAGCCCAGATGAGTCCAAAAATCAGTATAAAATGTGGACTCATCACACGCCCGTGTCCCAAGCCATGTTCACCATATCGACACTTTGTCGAGCGCAGTTCGTCGGCCACTCGGGTTGTTCGTCAAACCTGACCATGACACGACCCTGGACACGCCCGTGTCCAGGCCGTGAGACCATTACCAAGACCCAAACTCGGTTCTAAATCCTGTCTGTCCCTCGTCCGTGTTTCGAGGCATTACATTACCTACCACCGAGTGATATCTACCTACCACATCGCGCTAACATTAGAAAAAGGAAAATATTCATTTTGAATAATTTTCCAGATTTGGAGGACAGCTGTCAACATCAAGCGCGTGAACCTACCGCCGGGCGCTAGCCTTATCGCCGGTGGTAGCCTATTTTTACAAAGATGTATAAAAAGTTGTCTCATTTTCAGTGTTCCATAACCAAGACGAAAAGAGACACTGATCTACGACTCCAAGGGTTCGGCCGCCTCTCTATGGTTCATTCGTCCATCTCCATCGAAGGAAAAGAAGAACGCCTCCCTCTCGTTCATGCACGAAGAACTATGGAGAGTCAAGAACAACATTGTCTACGAAGAGATGACTGGTTGCAAGTACACGAAGATCTCAAGCAGCGGTCACTAATTGCACGACAGAGGAATCGTCAAGAGGGAGATTTTATTTTATTTTTAATATTTTAAAATCTTTATTGTAATCTCTCTTTTTCTTTTATTCTTGTGGTTAGGGAAATCGACCGTGAAAGGTCATCGGAATCCGGGGTAGGATTCCGTGAGAAATTATCCCGGGGAAGGGACGTCTAGATCAGGTGATCTAGCGGGGTTCTAAGACCCATCCTTGCATGGAGATGAAGAGCCATCTCGAAGACCTTTCTTGGGGGGAAAGGGAGAGAGCCAACCGGTCCGAGGAGAGGGTCGGTATAGAAAAACAGAAGCTTTTTCAAACACCGGCTTCGATCTACGGCGTCATGGAGATCAAGATTTTATTATTGTAAATTGTTGTTGTTTAAGTTTTCACTGAAATTCATTTCCTATTTCTTTACTTGTGTGTACTGCTGTGAATGTTAGTTTGAGTAGTCCTGAAGAGTGCATAAATCTCCAAGGGAGAATCTTCCCAAGAAAATGAGTTCTGTGACATACCGCTGCACGGTAACTACCTAGCGCCCCTAAGTAGCTTCTAGAACTAGTTTTCCCCTGGTTCAAAAAAATTCAAATTTTTAATTAGCGACTTAAACCTTATTCACCCCCCTCTAAGGTTGTCCAAACGATCCAACATGGAATATTTGAGAAGATTTGTTGAAAGAGACCCATAACACTAAGTTCTCAAAACATCCCAGAGTAACTAAGATGTACGTAGGCTTAAATAGGTCACTATTTTGGCCCGACAATATGAAATATGTTACATAATATTAGGCGTACTTCAAAGCATGTAATATGGTGAAGGCAGAGTGCAAGATATCAAGTAGTTTATTGAAAAGACTTCCAGTGCTAATGTACAAATTTGAAGATATTTCTATGGATTTTGTACATAGTTTCCCTCATTCTTGTGTCAATAATGATTCATTATGGGGTATAATGGATTGAATGACTAAAGTGACTTAATTTATCCTTGTAAGGCAAAGTAATCATGTAGTGTTCTTGTCCTCCAATTCATGGAGCAAGTAGTTCTTTTCCACGGTGTGCGTAGGTCGTTAGTATTGGACTATGCTGGTCGATTTGTGTTGCACAGGTGGAGTAAAGTTCAGACTTATTTGGGTACTAACCTAATGTTTAGAATAGCTTTTCATCCTCAAACTGACGGACAGACAGAAAGAACCAACAATACCATGGACGATCTATTTTGACGATGTATATTTGACTCTAATGAGCTTTGGGAAAGATTGTTACCACTAGTGGAGTTTTCTTATAACAATAGTCATAAGGTCGGTATAGGAATGGCTCCTTATGAAGAACTCTATGGTAAATAATTTGTACACCTCTCTCTTGGGTGCAAGATGAAAACTTGATTTTTTTGGTATTCAATATGTGGATGATGCTTACAGGGATCTGTGAATGATCTAAAATAGGATTCTAGAAGCATAGAGTCAACAATCTTAGTATTTTGATGATACATACTTATTAGTTGATTTCGTAATTTAAGATAGATTATTTTTTGGAGATAAGGCATATGCATGGAGTTTTCAGAGTTTATGGGCATCAAAAGCTCATTCCCAAGTATATTGGACCTTAATAGTTATCAAACATAATGGGCTTGTTGCAAACCGACTGGAGTTGTCGCTCGAGTCTGGAAATTTATACGTTTTTTTCAGGTATCGCTGATTCGCTATCCCTTATTGTGCTCTAATCAATACATTTCTATTCCTTCAGGATAGAATGCTCTAGATAGAACTTTGCTATTTAACCAGTTCGTATAGTCGATCTGTAGATTCGTCAACTCCATAGCAAAAATGTTCTGTTGGTAAAGGTTTTATAGAATAACTACGGTCGTGATGAGCATATGTGAAAATCGGTAGATCTCATGTAGCATAAATATCTAGGGTAATTTGGAGAAGATATGTAATATTTTTGCATAAATACTAATGTTCCTTTCTATTTGGATTTCCTTAATTAACTTTATACTCAATTTTGAGCAAGAAGTTTCATTTTGGTGGGTTGAATTGTAGCATGCCAATTTTGATTAACGGGTCTTGAAGCTTTGTGGTGTGGCTATGTGCATCCAACCTATCTTACTATGCTAGGGTAAGCCCTCTAAGCCCTTATTGGTGTAATTATAGTGTGGTATGACATTGTGTGACCCTAGGTCTTAATGGCCATTCCAACCCTCATGGTGTGTATGTTATGCCATGACCATGCCTAATTAGGCTTAAGGTGTCCTATTAGTATCATGGATGTGCTTTCAAGTTAGTGAATACACCTAGGTCACTAAGGACCAATCTGTTGGGTTTTACTAGGAGTGGATACACATCACATGTGTGCAGTGAAATAGATCTAAAAAACATAATCTAGGAGTGGATTTTGCAAAATCCATCTATCAAGAAATAAATACAACAAATAGAAAGTACATGTACGGGTTCAATTCAATAAGATCAACCAAGATGCTGCAAGAAAATCTCCTTGTTATGAGTTGGAATCCTATTCCAAGTGTTGCATATTTGTCGAGTCTGGGAGCACAGAAAAGTATCAACACCTTTACGGGATTTCCACACTAACATGAGAAATGCCTCGCCGTTGTGGTATGAGGGAAGGTTGGAAGGGATGAGAGAGGCCTTCAACTCCACAAACAACTAGGTTCACCTCCATGAGAGGAGAGCCGGCGCTATGGCTCTGATCGCAAGGGGAGGTCATTGTCGGGTTTGCCACTCAAAATACTTCTAAAGCATAGGGCATGGGAGAACCAAAACTTCTTCTAAACCTAACCCTGAGATTGTATCTATATATAAATTTCATAAAATTGGATTCTTCTTTAACCGGAAACACCATAATAGAAGTTTTATAGTGTTCATGGTTTAAGACATGAGCAAAGCAGATTTGGGCAAGGATTACTATTAGGATTTTTATTGTAACCCAACTTGTATAGGATATGGTCATATTTTATTCCCAGGGTTATTTGATGAGTCCACTTTATATACCTATTTTCGGACTCATCTGGGCTAGTCTTCACTCGGTTGCACTTCACTTTTAGTTCTTTATCGTTCCTATTTCATCTAATCTTTATTTCCATAGGAAGTGCACATTTTAGCCCGTGGTTGTGTATTGTGTTATTCTTTTAGTCTGTACTCGTTTTTGTTATTGTCTGGAATGTCTGCACAGATTAGTGATTGGTTTTTTCCTTTCGGTATAGGGGTCGTGTGCGTGTTCCGGTATGGTTGTGAAACAGGAATACTGCGCACGATCATGGGATCTACTGCGCACGACCACTGGTCGTGCGCCCCTGATCGTGCGCAGTACTCTTCATTTTCCAGAATCAGCCTGGGGTAAGCGCACGACCACTTGACATACTGCGCACGACCACCGGTCGTGCGCCACTGATCGTGTGCATTGATTCCTCTTTTCTGGAGTCCTGTCTGGGTAATCACACGATCATTGGACTTAGTACGCACGACCACTGGTCGTGTGCCACTACTCGTGCGCATTATCCCAGTTCTTCTTCCTGTTATTCCATGCCAGTGCGTATGAGCATAGGACATAGTGTGCACGACCACTGGTCGTGCGCCTGTGATCGTGCGCATTGTTCATTTCTGCTTTTGTATAAATAGCGCAGGTTCCACCCTAATCCGAGGATCCGAAGATCGCCCATTTCCTCCGTCGTTTTCGTCTCTGAGGAGGGATTCCGCCGTCCTCCTTCATCTTCCACCCTAGGGAGGTGCTCCGGGCAAGCTTTCCCCGCCAAATCCGGGCCGAAGCTTCCTCTCGGCCTTCTCCTTCATCCATGAGCTTCAAGTAGGGTTTAACGCCATAGCCATCAAGCAAAGGAAAGCTAGCAAACTTCGTCCGCGATCGTGAGACGAAGAAGATGGGCCATTGGAAGGTGGTGACAACCGTTCTCTACCCCGGAAGCAGTTGAGGACCGAGGTTGGACGCGGAATGACAACCCGATGATTCCAACCGTGAATCATCATCAAGACTTCGGATTCGGTCGATCTCTTGACTTGTTATTGCTTTCTTGTTGAATATTGGTGTTTAACTTTATTTATATTGATGAAGTATGTTTAGTTTGTAAACGTTGTGTACAATTATGTCTATGTGATTGTATGTTTTCGTTATATTTACTTGAGTTGCACCTTATATTCCATCCACCATCCATCCACCCTTGCCGCACTAGCAGTTGCTAGTGGCGTGCGTAACGAAGAGGTGCTTACGTCCCTCATTCCGCCATTCTCACCACCTCATCCGCGAGCCTACTCTTCCATCCGCCTAGCGATTCGGTGCATAGCAGCCTTACTAGTCTTCCATCCCGCCTGGCGAAGCATCGCATGACGGCGTTGCATAGGAGTAGTTGATAGCTTTTTATTTTCTGTTTCCGCAACAATCCAAACCCCCCTTAGTTAACTCCGACCTGAGGACTTCAATCTCAAGTCCTCCTCGAAATTAACTCCACCTTACTATTTTCCTTGTGAGATCGATACTTGGGAAAACCCCCATTTTATATTACTTGTCCGACCGGTTCACTGCCGTGATCTATAACATCATTATTTCAGAAGGCCTTCCAGAGATGCTCAGTTCGACGAACTCACAACTCAGTTCGACTAACTCAGATCTTAACTCTGAGCTTAGTTCGATGAACTCTGAGCTCTATTCGACCTACTCTTAGCAGAGCTCTACGAAAGAATAAGTTCAGTCCATGAATACTCAGTTCGACAAAAGCCAAGCTTTGTTCGACAAAAGCCTTACAGAGTTCGACGATCAGGTAGTTTCTATATTACAGAAGGCAGAATCATTTTAAATGCTTGACAACTGTCAGTTATAAATTCGATATTTAATACAAAATATTCTAATGAATATAGTCATTTAAGGCAACATTAAATATTGATTTATCACAGAGTTTTAAAAATAATTTATTTCAATGCAGTTACTAATTCTCAATGAATTCTTTAGATGTTTCAAGAATTATTTATTTCAAATATTGAATTCTTCCCTGATAGCATATATATATATATCTATAAAAGATAGAAACACTTATGGATTTGCGACAAACAAAGATTTTGAGATATACAGATATTCTGCTTCAGACTCTTCTTAGGAGACATCCAAATTAATATCTTTTTTAAATACCTACTGGAGAGCAAAGGCATACAAGAAGGCCTACACCCTGAAGAAAACTCTCCTTTCCTGATCACAATCTCTATTCAAATCAGGGGGAGCTTTTTACAGCATCATCCACTAAGTCTTCTCAGAGATACTTGAAAGAGAAGACAACATCTAACTCCTTTAGTTTTTTCTTAAATTTGTACAGGGTTCTAACTTCATTCAAAAGTTAACTCTTGGTTCATTAGTCACCTGATCAAAAGACTTAAGTTTGGTTTTTGGGTACCAAGTCAAATGCCCAAATGGTTGCTAGATCTCCCTTAAAAAATAGATCTTCTGGTGACAGGGCACCTGATCAAAAACCTGTAGTGGATTCCTACTAGGATGGTAGAAGAGTAGACGTACACAGATTTATTGGATAACTAATATAAACTCCCTATGTCGTCTGTGATTGATTACTTTTTATTTGTGTATTGTGAATATTATCTATATATATATAACTATTTTTACAACTACTTTAAAAATAAATTAAAGTTTTTAAAAAACCTTATTCACCCCCACTCTAGAGTAAAGTTAGATCTATCCCTTCACTTTTAATTTATATCATAGGGAGGTCGTGTAATGCCACCGATTTTTTGATGATTTTATTTGAATGGGTATCGTCATATTTATGACGTCGTGGCGTTACTTTTAATGTCGAGTTGACGACGTAATGCCGTTAAGGCATTTTTGCATCCGTGCAGTCGAGTCGGCCGAATTCTTGTTATAATTGGAAAATTTTGCATTTGGAATTTAAGTTGAATAATTTTGGACTTGCTCGTCAAGTTTCGTCTCGATCCGAGCGATATTCGGGACTCAGCAAATTTATCGAGGTTTTGTAGAATTAATGTTCGTCGTAGACTTTGAAAATTTATATCTCGAGAATGGCTCGTCGGATTTTAGTTTTGACTTTGTCGTTGGGTTCCTAGCATCTGTGTTCGCATACGGTGTGAGTTTCGTTCAATTCGGCGCTCGTTTGGGGATCCATTTTGATCTGGTGTTTTCTTATTCAAAACTATATAAATATGATTATTTTAATATCAAAGTACTATTCAAAAAATGTCTTTTACTATTCATGTATATAGTTTAATTTTTTGTATATATTTGTAAAAAGAACAGTTCATGCAATTTAATTTTGTTGAGTTCTCGGGTGTTGTATGATAGTTCTCGAGTGCTGTTGTTGGTCTCTCGAGTAACTGCTGCATTCCTCTCGAGTAGTATAATTCTGCCTTCTTGAGTTCTGCCAGTCTCCATCTTGAGTACTACTTTTTGTCTTGATTAATTCTGTTTTAGTACTCGAGTAATGCTTTGGTACTCGTGTACTCCTTTTTCCTTGTTCCCGAGTAGTCCGTTAAAGTTTGTATTCGGATGCCTTTTTGAGCGTCAAAACTCTGTCGTATAAAAACATGGTTACCATGAAATTTTTTCGAATCGATGAGATCTACAACTTTCATGATGGATACTTTTCGATTTGAAGCTATCCTAAATCTATATTTTCATTTTCCACGCACCCGCTGGTAAATAGTCCATTTTTTTCATACTTAGACAAAACTTTTTATAAATACATACACACAGATATATATATATATATACAAGCAGTCGTGCACGGGATACCCCGTGCGGGCAACATTTGTCGTGAATGTGATATTTGTCGAGGGGGCGACATTTGTCGTGGGGGCGAAATTTGTCGTGGGCACGACATATGTCGGGGGAGGCGGCATTATTCGGGGGTGGTGACAATGGTCAGGGCGACAACATCGATCAAGGTGGCATCATCAGTAATGGGCGCTGACATTCGGCGGTGCGGCAACATGGGTCGTGTACGACGACATTAGTCATGAGCGACGACAGTGGTCGTGGACGACAACATTGGACGTGGGGGTGCCATTGGTCGTGGGTGGCGACATTGGTCGTGGGTGGAGACATTGATCGTGGGCGGCGACATTGGTCGTGGGGGACGACATTGGTCGTGGGGACGACATTGGTCGTGAGCGGTGACGTTGGTCTTGTGGGCGACATTTATTGTGGGGGGCGACATTGGTCGTGTGGGGCGACATTGGTAGTAAGGGCGACATTGGTCATGGGGGTGATATACATTAATGGTTGGCAGCACCATTTTCGATGGGTGGCAACATTGGGCATGGGAGAATCAGAGTACCTTAACCCCAATCAATTATTACATTTTTTTAATAAGAGTTCATGCAATTATTAGGTGAATCAGAGTACCTAATTAAACTATAACAAACATAAAATTACATAATCACAAAATATATTTAAAAGAAAAACTTAATAACAGAGTAATAAAATATGAGTAAGAAGATGAAGAAAACAATAGGGAGCCATGGATGATGATGTGGAGATTGAAGAATACTGCTACTTAAAATATCAAAACATTGAAAGTAACATTTAGGAAGAACAATCAGAATATGCAAATGCTGAGTAATTTATAACATTTAATGGTGGCTTTATGATGTTGGAGATGGAATCTGTACCTTTAAATTGAATTTGTACCTTTAAGTAGTTCTCTTGTTCATGGAAGGATTAGGGCCGACTGATTAGGTCTTCCCTTGGAAATGTTAGGTCCAATTATTGTGAATGCCTGTTGTCCAACTGCTTGGGCTTCTTGGATGGAGAGATTTCAAAGAGCAAAAAAAGGAAAAAATATCCCAAAAAATAAATCAGGCGATTGGTTGCATTTCAGTGAGAATGTTATAAGCAGGAGTGGAATTTTTCCTACATGCAGTAAGGAGATTTTCGGCCTCCAAGCTGAGTCTTACCGCTAGTACAAACAAGAATCAAGAGATTAGAGAACTACTGATGGAGAGCAATCCCGATGTGTATAGAAATAAACAAAAAACACAGAAAAAAAGTTGAAGAAGCAAGAAAAAGAAATACAAACCTGGATGAGAGGTGAAGAGGTGGAGATTGCTTGACCTTGCTGATGTATGGGGTTTCTCGGAGATAGGGATCCCTTTTCATGGAGTATCTCTCACCCCTGAAAAAAAGAAATGCCTCGCCCCTATTTTTTCCCGCTTAACATCAGTTAGGCTAGTGTATCCCTTCCAAGAAGCAGAGGAAATGACAGATCCCCAGTTAGGGTTCAGAGCGACTGTATCTCTTTCAAGAAACGGAGAAAACGAAGTATGGATGAAGATGGAAGAGGAATAAACTGAGGAATGCCTATGTGCGACGATGATGAAAGCATTTTTTGCTTGTATGCGGGGATCTTTGTCGGAGGAAGGCTTCGACGTTGGAGGCGGCGGCATGGAAAGATGACTTTGGAGGAGGAGCGAAGCCATGTAGATATCTGGGAGGAGTACCGAGCTTCACCTTTCTTGCAAATGACGGAGTTGTACGCGGCATTGGAATGACGTCGTAGGCGATGCCCTACCTGTTAGAAGTAGCAAGGAATAAGTGGGGTTTCGCGAATTTGAAGTGGGTGAACAGTGGAGTGAGCGATGAAATGTCTATTAATTAGGTCCTAATACGGCTAAAAGACGAAAATGCCCCAAAATTAACACAACAAATCTGATTTTATGAGGGCATTTTGGTCCACCGAATGTTACACCATGAGGGATTAGCTCTTCCCTTATAGTATAAAGATATATTCTTAAACTTAAGATAATTAAGAAAGAAAAACTTCATCTTCTCCAGATTTTCTCCCGAACCAGAGTGGCGTGAGCGAGAGTGATAAAGTCTTTCGTGAATCTTCCGGTGGCCGCCGACGGTGCTCCAAATCTTCAACCGAATATAGATCCGGAAAGCTCTCGTCGAGAACTACGCCATCGTTACAAAATTTTCCCCATTTCTTGTGTTTTCTCGTTAGTGTTTTTCAGCCCTAACCGTTTTTTGGCCATTTTTGTTTAGATTTTGACTCCACCCGTGTTCTTTTGCCCCGATCTATGACGTGGAGTGGTTCAGAGGATTTTTTTCCGGTAAACCAAGGCAAGTGGTGGTTTTACTCCACTTTATCTTCATTTTCATGATCTGTTGCAACTTCTAATTTCATTGTTATAATCATAAATTTCTTGTTGAGTATAGTGCTGCCTAAATCTTTTGTCTATATCAACTTGTTTCACAATATTCTTGTTTATTCTAAGTCTAACCTTGTAAAGTGATATATGTTTTGATGAAATGGTTGTATTTTGCTCATGTTAAACGTCCCTTAATGATTATGTTGGACGCGTTAGAGTTTATCTAGAATTGTAAATCGATCGTAAAGGTTGATCAACCGAGTCTTTAATCTAGAAATGTCGAGTAAAATCTGATGTGCCAAGTATCGAGATATATGTGTTGTGGTTTCTTTGGGTTTTTTGGATTGCGGGAGTTACTGGACGTAACCATCTCCGCAAGGTTTGTTTCCTTTATTAGTATATTGTGGAAGTTTACCGGGTTTTTGGGCATCTGCGGTGCATGGTGGAGTGTATAATTCTCCGCCGTAGTTAGACGAATATTATATTCATGAGGGGTGTGTCCAGTTGAGTGACCACCTCGGCCGTGGTTTTTGGTAGAGTGACCACGGGTGGCTAATAAAGGTTACAAAGTTTCTTCCTTGTGATTTACTCATGTTTGTCACCTTATAGCCTTATGCACCTGGTGTATTTATGATGTACGTGACGATTCACGTAGGTGTTATTTTTCCAGTTTGATGCTTTACTTTTGTACTCTACTTTAGTACCATTGGTCTTGGGTTGGTACCCCTTTTGACCGTTGTTTATTTTGTCTTTTTTTCTGCCACTATTTGTACCTTCTTGTTGAGGTGTTCTATCTATAGAATGCCTCAGGTTCAGAGCAGTAGCTGGTAGTGGAGATGGTCTTGGAGTTATGAGCAACAGTGTTGGATGTGGTTTTCACCTCACCATAGCGAGGTAGTTTGTCATTTTAGTTTGTTTTCTTAGTTCAGACATACTTTTATACTGTGGTTTCATGTCAGATTGTTGACGCCTATAGGGTTGTTGATTCTTTTGGGACACTTGATAGCTGGTATTGTTTTCCATATGATTGATTTGGATTACTTGCTCTCTGTGATGTTTTATTGCTAGGAATGCATGTTAGGTATTTTTAACTTATGCAACCTTATAATGAGTATATCAGACATGTCATCTCTTCCAAAACTAAGTTAATACTTTCTGGTTAGCGTAAAGACTTTTTTTCCTATACTTATTATAAATCTAGAGTTTGCTTAGCATGAGTTGTTTCTCGGGGACATTTATACTCATGTAGGTTGTTGAAGTCAGCCTAAACAATTATCTTCCGCAGCGTATAGTTATATTTTTTTATTCGTGGACTAGTTGATCTACTAAGCCGAGGGATACGGCTAACTTCTCAACTTAAAACTGGATTTTTTTCTCAAAATTGACCTAAAGATCTTTCATATTGCGTTAAGTAGGAGTTTTTGCCTGAGTGTAAATAGCTATCCCCTATAGACGTGGCATCATGACGCGCATTTTCTCTTACTCTGATATACCTTTAAATGCGGTGAAAATGCGGGTTGTGACTGTTGGTATCAGAGGGAGGTTGCTTGACAATTGGTCGGGCAACCTTCCCTTGCTAGTATTAGTTGCTTAGTCACATTTCATACACACACTGATGTGTCATCAGTACTTCTTAGCCGAAGCATAGTCACTAAACTCATAGCATGATAAGAAGTACACGGGGCATATTATGTAGTATGGGATGCATAATTTGTATTTGTATATGGATCCACCATAGGTGGAAATATTTGACGGTAATGTAGTATGGGATGCATAACCACCATCACATGGGTGCCCATTAGCACTTTTTATTTTCTCATGGCATGCGATGTTATGTAGTATGGGATGCATAACATTTCATCTGTATGCCATTCATAACAAGCATTAAGGCCTTTTTAGGATGCATAACACTGCATACATGGTATATCACCTCATAAACACGCGTGTTAAGTTAAGGTTTATATGATGACACATGTACACACATGATTTTAAATAAGATTAAAAAATCCATGCATTCAAATCATAGGCACAAGAGTCAATAGGATGAGAGGATATCATCCTAAGTAGGACATATCTTCATTATAAAATCCCTGAGCAAGTCGCAGCATAAGCAAGTGTCTTTTAAGTATGGTCTGAACTAGAGGTGTGGCCTAGTTGTAATCTAGGAATTTTGATGAGTTGTTTGTTTGCCTTTATAAATGACTCTAAAGCGTATTGCGATGAGTTCGACTCCCCAGTCGGAGGGCAAGTCGTTAGGAGCGCAAAGTGACGCGATTATCAAGGGTCTGTGTTAGAGCAATGAGGCTCTGTCGAGACAATTAGTTGCGATGCAATCACAAATTCAGTCTTTGTTATTTGCTGCTCCCGCGCAGCAACCTTTAGTTCAAGATCCTACCTTGGGGCAAGCCGTTAATAATACCCCTGCTCCTCTAGTGACCCCGATGGCGATACCACCAGAAATGAATTTCATATCGCACATCAAATGATTGGGACCTCCCACCTACGACGGGAGTGCCGACTTTATGATTTTAGATGATTGGATCATCTCCATCGAGGAGATGTTTTCGTATTCATGGATTTTAGAAGCCCAGAAGGTAATGATTGCTGTCTATCAGCTAAAAGGTCTTGTAAAGAGTTGGTGGATTCGGGGAAGGGAGAGTCTCAAGGAAAGTTGTTCTTGGGAATCTTTTAAGATGATGCTGCTGAAAAAGTTTCTACCCTCGATCAAGCAGGACCGTTTGATGAATAACTTCCAGCATCTGAAGCAGAGACAGCTTATAGTGAGCGAATATGAGATGGAGTTTAGTAAATTGAGCATGTTTGCTCTTGATTTAGTAGCTTCTGATGATGGTAGAGTGAAAAATTTCCTCGGAGGACTAAGAAGCGATATCCAGCAGTGGGCATGCACTTATAGAGCTAACAGTTATGCTGTGGCTGTGGAACCCGTACTGAAAGTGGAGGCGATTTAAAATTCCAAGAACCGCGGTGGTGCGGCGAGGAAAGAGTAGAGGAAAGGTGTTGAGGATGGTAGCTCTAGGGCATCCAAACCTCCATCGAAAAAGAAAGGTTGTGAAATTTGTAGCTTTTGTGGTCAATCCGGCCATCCTTACGAAAGGTATTTCAAGAGGACCGCCACCCTGAAGCAGTAGCAGGTGCTCGCCATCCAAGGCACACCCAAGGGAGAGCTGGTGTGCTCATTCTATTCAAAGAAGGGGCATGATGTGAGTTGTTTCTGGATAAAAGAAATGGCTTGCTTCCAGTATGGGCAGAATGGACACCAGAAGTCTTCGTGCCCCCAGGCTCAGTCCCCACTACAGCCTGCCCCGCTTCGAGCTCTGCTGCCGCCACCAAATCAGGACAAAGGAAAAGGAAAGCTAAATGTGGTGACTAGAGAGGATGCTCAGACCTCTACCCAAGTGATATCAGGTTAGATTCTAGCTTGACTTTTACTCTCCATTGTTTGTTATAGTTTTCATTCGTTTAGTTACGTATTTTATGGTTATAGGGGAGTTTAAGGTGCAGAATAGGTGGGCGCGCATCCTTTTCGATTCGGGTTCCACCCATTCCTTTATGGCATGGAGTTTTGTAAATGGACATCTTTTGGACGTAGTTCAGTTCGAGGATTCCTTCAATGTCAAGCTTCCCTCTGGAAATCTAGTGATATCAAACAGGGGAATTCAAAGATGCCCTATTCGTCTAGGCGACTTTCTAGTCTTTGCAGATTTGATGGTGTTAGATCTGGTAGATTTTGAAGTGATTTTGGGCATGTACTGGTTGTCCAAGTACGATGCAGTCATCCAGTGTAAGGAAAAGCGATTGGATTTCAAGATGGACAATGGCTAACCTATGAGTGTTTATGGTTTTCAGGACAATGGTTGCCTCCTTATTTCTGTGGTACGTGCTTGTCAAGCTATATGGTCTGGTTGCGAGGTGTATCTTACTTCTATGTCAGCCTTGGAAACAGCTTTTGTTACACCATGTCTTGATGATGTCTCGGTGGTGCGAGAGTTTCTAGATGTCTTTCCTGATAGTCTTTCGGGACTTCCTCCTGAGAGAGGGGTGGAGTTTGTGATAGAACTCGAGCCAGGTATTTGCCCGATTGATAAGGCACCATACCTTATGGCTCTGCCTGAGTTAGCGGAGTTGCGCACTCAGCTGGATGAGTTACTGCAGTGTGATTTTATTAGGCCGAGTTCTTCTCCATGGGGTGCCCTTGTTCTGTTTGTTAAGAAGAAAGACGGTTCTATGAGGCTCTACATAGATTAACGAGAGTTTAAAAAAGTAACCATCAAGAACCGATATCTGTTGCCTCGGATTGATGATCTATTTGATTAGTTGTGGAGATGTGTTGTGTTTTCGAAGATTGACCTTCGTTCAGGCTACCACTAGTTGAGAGTCCGTGAGGCTGATATACCACAGATGACTTTTCGTTCTCGGCATGGGCATTTTGAGTTCTTGGTGACGTCCTTTGGTTTGACAAATGCACCTTCTGCGTTCATGGACTTAATGAATAGTGTGTTCAAATATTTCTTGGTCCATTTTGTAATAGTGTTCATTGATGACATCCTTGTGTATTCCCGTAGTGTTGAGGAGCATACTCAACACTTGTGTTTAGTTTTGTCAACCCTGAGGGAGAACATGCTCTACACTAAGCTAAGTAAGTGCAAATTCTAGCTACCCCAGGTGTCCTTTTCGGGCCATGTTGTGAGCAAGGATGGTATTTCCGTAGACTCGACCAAGATTTCTGTTGTGATGGAATGGAAGAGACCTTCTATTCCTAAAGAGAATAGGAGCTTCCTATGTCTGGTCGGTTATTATAGAAGGTTTGTGGAAGGGTTCGCTGTGCTGTCCTCTCTGCTAACTAGACTCACATAGAAGAACACTGCGTTCATTTGGAGCGATAAGTGTGAAGAAGCCTTCCAAGAGTTGAAGAAGAGATTGTGTACTGCTCCAGTTTTAACCTTGCCAACTGAAGGACTTGAGTATGCAATATTTGTGGATGCATTACACATTGGAGTTGGTTGTGTTTTGATGCAAGAGGGTAAGGTGATCGCGTACGGATCAAGACAATTAAAATTCATGAAAGAAATTATCCTATGCATGATTTAGAGTTTGTTGCTATTATTTATGCGCTGAAGCTTTGGAGACATTTACTGTATGTCGCAGTGTGCAAGATCTGCATAGACCATAAGAGTTTGAAGTATGTCTTCACTGAAAAGGAGCTAAATCTGCGCCAGCGTAGATCGTTAGAGTATGTTGCTGATTATGATGTAGAGATCCTGTATCACCCGGGAAAGGCTAATGTAGTAGTCGATGCCTTGAGTAGGAAGGCAGTCGAAATCTTTAATTGTCGGTGCAGTCTATGGTCGAAGAATTCTTGTTGATGGACATTAAAGTTGGGAGTAGCACTGTGCCTGCTACTTTGGAAGCAAAAGAGCCCTCTTGGATTTACCTTACCAGTGTGCACCAGAAGGATGAACCTTATTTATTGTATCTCCGGAATAGAAATGAGAAGGGATAGTTACCTGATTTCTCTTTGGATGAGTTAGATACTCTGAAATATTGAGGTACATTTTGTATCCCTGCTTTTGGTGATATTCGGGCTTAGATTTGTAATGAAGCTCATGGTTCTAGCGTTGCCTACCATCCTGGTTCCACCAAAATGTATAAAGATCTAAAGCAAATTGTTTGGTGGTCATGAATGAAGAATGATATAGCAAAGTTTTCGTCAGAATGTTATACGTGCCAGCGTGTTAATGGTGATCATAGAAGGCCTGGTGGTAAACTGACACCGCTTGATATTCCAAGTTGGAAATGGGGGAGTATTTCAATGGATTTCATCACCTGTCTACCAAAATCTCCCCGTGGGCATGACTCTGTGTGGGTAATAGTTGATAGATTAATGAAGTATGCTCACTTTGTGCCCTTTAAAATTGGGTATTCTATGAAGAAGATAGCTGAGCTATATCTCAAAGTGGTCATTAGATTACATGGAGTGCCTGTTAGCATTGTTTCAGATCGAGACTCCATATTTACGTCTCGTTTTTGGCAGAGTTTACAGGAGTGGTTGGGTACCGATTTAAGTTATTCCACCTCCTATCATACGTAGACAAATGGTCAAATAGAGCGAGTTAATCAGATCGCGGAGGATATGATCAGGTGTAACATATTAGTTTACGGAGGATCTTGGGATGTGTAACTCCCTGAAACTCAAAAGAGCGACGGGGGTGTTTTGAGCCAAGTTTGGAATTTGGCAGGGGCCACACGGCCTGGGACACGGGCGTGTCCCAGGGCGTATCTTGTATGGGTCGACGATTTGGCCGAGAGTTCGACGAATTTTGGAGTCAACGATTGTCGAGCAGCGAACGCGGGTGTGTCCCAGGGCGTGTCGAGCTCGTGTCGATGATCTGCCCGGGAAGTCGTCATTTTCGCTCGACGATGTGTCGAGACAGGGAACACGGCTTAGGACACAGGCGTGTCCAAGGCCTTGTTAGGTGGTCGATGACTATGCTCGATAAAGTGTCGAGACACTGAAAATGGCCTGGAGCCCAAGCGTGTTCGGGTTTGACACGGGCATGTCAAATAGGACACGGGCGTGTCCAAGACCTGTGTGAGTCTCGGGTTGGTGTTAGTCCTGTGTTGATGGACGAACATGCCCGGGAACACTTGCGTGTACTGGATGATACGGGCATGTCCGGTCGAACACGGGCGTGTCGGGTGCCCCTGTGTTTTTCGAGACGCGTTAATTTTGACGGTGGATGGGGAACACGACCCTAGAAATGGGCGTGTCAAAGGCCGTGTTCGGCCCAGGTTTTGCATTTCTGCTACGGATCGTGGCCGTTCATTTCCTTATTTTGGGATCCGACGGCTGGGGGTTGTTCCTACTGGGATATACCTGGGAATAGTGTTTCAAATCCCTCACTTCTTTCACTTAGTCTCTTTCTAAAAGTCTAGAGAGAAGGGAGAGCAAGGAAGAAGAAAGGAGGTTAGATCTGGTTACCGGCGGAGTTTCAGAGCTCCAAATCATGAGCCGACGTCGAATCTACGGAGGCAAGGAGATTACAGTGCTTTCCATCTGAATACCTTTCCATGGCTCCAAGGAAAAACGCTAGGGTAACGATTCTCATCCTAGGACACGTGAAGTCCTCTTTTCCTTTGCATATGAATCCCTCTCACGTGAGTTTGCGGTGAGTTGAGGCGTTCCTTTGGTTAGACATGAATAGTCCCCATTGTGTACATGTAGAGTCCGTAATCGAGAATAGATATAGGCATGATGGGTGAAGACTACCCATCCAAGTTGGTCTGGATTGGCTATGTTGCATTGCATAAATGGCCGGAGAAGACTCCGTGCAATGTGTTGTTTTTCGGGTTTTCTATGCGGTAGATTGCAACAGGGAGCCTTGGTGACTAACCTCGAGGTGCACCCGAAAAACTAGGAAGATGCGTGATTCTGCTGTCATGGTGGCCTGGGAGTCAACCTGTACATAACTGGGTTATGTAATATTGTGCATTCGATTCACGGGCTTCGGGGAAGCTTAACCCGCGCCGATAACATTAAGTGTCTTGGCGAAGTGAGCAACGGTTGAGTGGAACCATTCCTGATCTATGCAGTTCGGTGCCTACCGAGGGCATAGAGGTCAGGTCTTAGTCTGTCGATGTTTTCAAGTGACGTGACTTCTGCCTCAAAGACTCAAATGCTCACGAGATGTGCCGTCCAAGTGGCGGTGGTGGGATCGCGGTTTTGACCGGGTTCACCGATAATGTGCCCTGAGAGAACGGGGTGTGTGGTCGTGCATGCCTACGCCTGTGATGTAGTGTTATTACTATATAATACTTGGTTATACTAATAAAGTGCAGGGAAGGAGCATCGCCGCCCCGAATTTGGTGGTAGGATCGTTATAATTTGGTCAGCATAGCTTACCGTTGCCTTTGTTTGCCACTGTTGCGGTGGATTGTTGCTTGAAGGTGTTGCAGGACCATGTGGTAAATAGCGGGCTAAAGCCCAAGTTGCTGAGCCGACCCTCGAATGAATATTTTGAGTGTTTACTTGTTTATTCATGTGTGACCGGCCTGCGTGCCGTGGTATGCTAGACATATTTTATTGAGTTAATAATTGTAAGGCCCTAAGGCCATTGTACTTGTGTATTGTACTTCATTCCTACTGTTTTGAGTAGTGGACATTCATACTTGTGGCTGGGTTCTTTAATTTGAAACTTTAAATGGCTTCTGATAGAATGACTCTGTGTAGGACGTTGGATATTAGTTGGATGGTTTCCATTGAGTAACCACCCGGTATGTCTGTGGTATATGGCGTCTGGCCACGGCTGAACCTATTGCTATATGCTATGTGATGGATAGGGGTGTTACAATTTGGTATCAGACTACTTGTTTCGGTCAGGCTTAAAATGAATTCGTGGACGAATTCGTTTTAAGGGGTGGTGAGCACATGTGTGTGCGTCATCGTTATAACATCAAAATAACCCATGAATGTCCACTTAGGAATGAAAATACACGTGTATGAGGAACCTGCGTGTTCCTATAATTGCTGTTTGTAATTTGTTTGGTCGCTTGACGATGTTTTGTACAACTATAGGTGACCAGAAGCGGTGCTGGGCCGTCAGAACGCCGAGTTTCTGAGGCTAGTAGTGCACCAAACGATGCTCCTGCAACACCTCCATCGGCTGAGACCATATGATTGGTGGCCGAAGCAGTGTTTGCCATGATCAATGCGCAACCTGCATGGCAAATACAGCAGCCCGCTCCTGCGATGGAGCAGGTACCGCTGCAAAGGGATGAACCGGGAAGAGTGGAGTAGGTAGTAGTGGTGCCTTTGGTGCCAAGGAGAGCAACCGAAAGACGGCTCAAGCACATCATGAATTTTAACCCTCCGGTATTTTCGGGGATGGTAACCCCATCTCAAGCTGAAGACAGGTTCTCCCGTGTGAATAGAGTCTTGACAGCAATAGAGACGGAGGAGTGGCAGATGACCACTATAGCGACATTCCTATTGGACGGGGATGCGAGGCTGTGGTGGGAAGGTCTAGAGCTGCATCATTTTAGAGGAAGGCTACTGACAAACGTCTCGATGGAGGAGTTCTCGAGACTATTCTTGGCAAGGTACCTCCCTTCGGCGAAGAGGATAGCTTTGGAGAATGTGTTCCTAAAATTGGTGCAAGGAGAGAGTAGCGTTGATGTGTATCTCCACAAGTTTACTCGATTGGGTCGGTATGCTAGCTCTACGTTTGCGAATGAGGAGCGTAAGACTAACCGTTTCTATGAAGGTCTGAGAGATGACTTGAGGCTACTACTCTCGGGGCCGATGACCCAGGGCTTCTTGACCCTGGTCAACACGGCCCGGTCTTTGGAGAAGGATATGAAGAACGTGCAAGCGAAGAAAAGCTCTGGTGATAAGAGGTCGGAGTTCAAAGTACCGAACTCCTCAAAGTCTGCGTTCCGGAAGTGGAACAAGAAAGCTAGGACTTCGGGTCTAGCCCCCTCTGCTGGGGCTTCTAGGGCGACCACGGGTCCGACCCCGGGCGAATGTTACAACTGTTGGAAGCCGAGGCATTATGCCCGTGAGTGTTGGGGTGGACGTCCAAAGTATGAGTTGAAGCCGGGAGTAACATACGAAGAGAAGGGCAAGCCGGTGGAGTCAACCGCGTCCCATTATTTTTCTGGCTCAACCAAGAGTTTATAATCTTGGCCAACTGGAGGCCATCAAGAAACCAGATGTTATGACATGTATGGTTTAAATTTATAGCAATTCAAATTTTAAATACTTGTTATACGTGTGTTACCTTACCACTGCTTGTTTAGGATTTGTTTTGATTTGCGAGTATCTGACAAGAGCACTCTTTGATACGGGAGCTTCACACTCCTTTTTGTCCAAAGGGTTCATATCGCGCATCGGAGTACCTTCTTCGATGGTGAAGGACAAACTGGATGTGTTGTTACCGAGTGGGTGTTCGATGCGCGCGGAGAGAATCTGTGGAGTTTAGATTCGTATTGGGAGCCAGGAGTTCCATTTGCTAGCATCGTTACTACCGCCGGTGGAGTTCGACATAATATTTGGCATGGACTGGCTCTCGGAGCAGCAAATTTATATTGATTGCGGTCGCAAGGAAGTCAAGTTGGGAATAGGTCGTGATATGACTTTTATAGGCTTGAAAGGGTCGAGCAAGGCATTGATGTCTGCTCTTCAGGTGGTGAAGGCGGTCCATGTTGGTGCAGAGCTATTCTTTACGGTAGTGGAGATTGCAAAGCCTAAGCCTGTTATGGATAGTATTTCAGTGGTAGCTGAGTACCCTGATGTGTTCCCTGCCGATCTTCCTGGAGCCCCGCGTCGACGGGAGATTGATTTCACGATTCAGCTAGTGCCAGGTGCGAAACCTGTGTCACACTCTCTGTATCAGCTAGCGCCTAAGGAAATTACGGAGCTGAGGTTCAACTACAAGAGTTGTTGGAGCAGGGTTATGTGCGTCCAAGTTCGTCGCCTTGGAGCGCACTGGTCCTCTTTATTAAGAAGAAGCACGTGATCTTGAGAATATGTATTGATTATCGGGAATTGAACAAGCTAACGTAGAAGTACAAGTACCCGATCCTAAGGATTGATGATCTATTTGATCTGTTAGTCGGATCGACGGTCTACTCAAAGTTGGATCTCAAGTCTGGATACTATTAGCTGAGGATAAGGGAGAGTGATATCCCCAAAACAGCTTTTAGTATGAGGTACGAGCATTACGAGTTTACGGTCATGCTGTTTGGGCTTACGAATACGCTGTTAGTGTTCATTGATTTGATGAACAGGACTTTCAGGGAGTACTTGGACCATTTTGTGATCGTCTTCATCGACGACATTTCGGTGTACTCGCAAAGTGAGGAAGATCACTTCAACCATCTTCACTTGGTTTTGGAGATGCTGAGGAGGAATCAATTGTACGCCTAGTTCTCGAAATACGAGTTTTGGTTGTCCTTGGTGGCGTTCCTTGGTCATATAGTAAGTGGAGAGGGCATTGCTATGGATCCGGAGAAGATTGTTGCGATACGAGAGTTCCTGTGCTTTCTACGGTAGAGGAAGTCCGGAGTTTTCTAGAGCTTGCCGTCTATTACAGGCGCTTCGTGGAAAACTTCTCGCGGATAGCGTTACCTCTCACTACTTTGACGAGGAAGGAGCATAAGTTCATTTGGACACCGGAGTGCACACGAGCTTTTGAGGAGTTGAAGTGTCGATTGACCACGACACCTGTGCTGAGTTCGCCGAGTGGTACGGAAGGTTTTAAGATCTATAGCGACGCTTCGGCAATAGCTTGGGTAGCGTGCTATTGCAGCATGGAAGCATTATAGCATATGGCTCGAGACAACTGAAAGTGCATGAGAGGAATTATCCGGTCCATACCTTGGAGTTAGCGGCCGTGATTTTTGCCTTGAAGCTTTGGAGGCACTACTTGTATGGGGTAAGGGTCGATATCTATACCGAGCACTAGAGCCTGAAATATTTGTTGGATCAGAAAGATCTGAACATGCGACAACATAGATGGATGGAGTTCCTGGGGGACTATAAATTCAAGATCCACTACGTGCCTGGTAATGGCAATACAGTTGCGGATGCGTTGAGTCGTCGGGCCCCGGCTCAAGCTAATTGGCTGTCGGTCCATGATGAGCGGTTGGTTCGGGAGTTGGAGGCTTTGGAGATCTCTTGCGTAGACAAGCAGTCGAGTGCTGAAGCACTATTAAACTGGACGGAAGTTTAGTATGACCTGGCTGATCGGATTCGGCAAGCTTTGGATGTGGATAGTAACATGAAGCAGCTCATGGTTGAGGCTCTAGATGGGTCAAATTCCCAATATGAGGATGTGGATGGTTTGCTTTGGAAAGACGGTCGTCTGTGCGTCCCAAATGTGGGCACTTTGCGAGTGGAATTGTTGTACGAGGCGCATCATACCAAGGACACGATTCACCCGGGAGCACGAAGATGTACTGCAATGTGAAGAAGTTGTACTGGTAGCCAGCACTGAAGAAGGATGTGGCCCTGTACGTGGCGAAGTGTCAGACTTGTGTCTTGGTGAAGGCGGAATCCCAAAAGCCAGGAGGATTCTTGAAGTCCTTGCCTATTTCGGAGTGGAAGTTTGACGACATTACCATGGACTTTGTGCACGGGCTGCCGAGGTCGTAAAAGGGGAACGACGCCATTTGGGTGGTCAAAGATCATCTAACGAAGGTGTCGCACTTCATTCCTCATAGGAAGGATGATCCGATTGTGAAATTGGAAAAGTTATTGAAAGAAATTGTACCTAATCACCTAGAGGGGGGGGGGGGGGGGGGGGATGAATAGGTGGCCTTAATCTTTTTTAACTTTTAGGCAGATTTAATCACAGAATTCACAGAACATTACACAGCAAACACAGAATCAGTCACACACAGAGTACACACAGTTTTATAGTGGTTCCCCAAGGTCTGGGTACATCCACTTTCCTCCTTCGCCTACCTAGTAGTGTACAAGATTCAGCCAAACTCCTCCACTATTCCTCAGATCCTCTGATCTTACACTCAGAACCCCAACCAGGTTCGTACAACTCAGGCTCAAGGCCCTACCACTCAGTCTTCACCAAGACCTACACTCAGCCTTCAACAAGGCCTACACTCAGCCCTCAATAAGGCCTACACTCAGAGAAATAGATCTCCTACACTCAGGCACACAGGCCCTACCACTCAGCCTTTATAATTTCAGGCTTACAACTCAGATCCCTAGGGATCCTACAAGAAATTAAAATTACAATGTATATAACCACAACTCAGAATAAGAGAGAAGAGTTGACAGGTTTCTTGAAGAGTTCTTGGAAGAACTTTGCTGAGATCAACCTCCCTTAGCTTCCTTCAAAGCTTCTTGAATTTAGAATACAGTAGGGTTGAGTCTCTATGCAGCTGATCTTCAATCACTGCTGACTTAAGAATCAGATCTCAATCTGAAACATTCTTCACAGCCTGGTTCCACAGCTGTCTTCTTAGAAGGAGCTCTCTTTCTCCAACTTCTTAGATCTTCTGATCACTTCAATTGATTCTTCAATGAATTGCTTGATCAATCTCTGATTGCCGACAGAATAAGCCTTTATATAGGCTTTATTCATGGTGACTGGCTGATCCGGTTCCTAACAGCTTTTTCACAGCTCTGACAGTTGCAGTAGACCGCTGGAATGGCAGCTGTCAAGTCATCCAGTCACTTCTTGAATTCTCTGTAACTGTCTGAAAGTGTCGAGACATTCAGTCTTTAAGTGTCGACACTGATAGACTAAGTGTCGACAATAGCCTTCATGGTGTCGACACAACTCCTTGTGTTGTAGAATCTGCTTCTCGACACTGCTTCTTCAACATGTGTCGACACTGATCTTGTGTGTCGACACAAGTCCTTCTTCTTTGATACTTAGTTGATTTCTTGTAAGTGTCGACACAACTCCTTTGTGTCGACACATCTTCTTGTATTGATACTTGTTGAGTGTCGACACATCTGCTTGATGTCGACACATGCCTTCTGTGTTGATACTTGCTGAGTGTCGACACAACTCTCCTGGTGTCGACACTTGTACTTAGACTTCATTGAAATTTGCTGAGTGTCGACACAGCCTCCTAGTGTCGACACTTTCTTCATGTGTTGAGACTTTTACTGTGTGTCGACACATTCTTCATTATGTCGACACTTGTACTTGAACTCTGTTGAAGTTTGCTGAGTGTCGACACAGCCTCCTAGTGTCGACACTTATACTCGAACTTTGTTGAAATTTGCTGAGTGTCGACACAGCCTCCAAGTGTCGACACTTTTGATGTCGACAAAGTTCCTCTAGGTGTCGACACTGCTTCTAAGTGTCGACACATCTTCTTTGGACATTTCTTCATTGTGTGTCGACACAGCCTGTATGTGTCGACACTTTCCTTCTGGTGTCGACTCTGCATTCCTGGTGTCGACACAATTACTCCAAGTGTCGACACTGCTTCTCTGGGTGTCGACACAAGTCTTCTTAAGTGTCGACACTTTTCTTCTAGGTGTCGACACATGGACTTAGAAACTTTTCAGCTTTCCCTGCAATTACTTAACCTGCACAAGGTAACTCAAAATACATCAAATACACCTTGATGTATATCATTGAGTAGGGTAAGGCTTCTTCAAATCAGGTACATATTTTCAATTTACCCAACAATCTCCCCATATTTGGAGGAGTCATAACCCTTAGTCAATGATATACACCATACATAACAAATTCACTGTATGATGTAAAACAAGATTACATAACAGGGTAAGTACATAAACATGTATTAAACAAAACATGTATACACAAATATCTCAGAACAGTAATGTAATAAATTTAACACATATCACATTGTTCTAAGAACTTCAACATTTTCATTCTTCAAAAGTTTATAGAAAGTTTTAATACAAGTGATTACACATAGTAAACTTAAGAAAATTTCTATCCTAAGGCTGCTCAGGCTCCTTGATCACAATTCCCTTTCCAGTTTGTATCTTTGCTTGGACAGGAGCTTCAGTATCTTCAGCAGCAGCAGGCTTCTTTCCCTTAAGATCTTTCTTTTTCAATTCTTCAGCCTTTATCTTTTGCCTTTCAAAGTAATGATAAGGCTTTGGAAAGTACTTGTTGGGCTCCTGTGCAGTAGGAGGTAGCTTTCCCATCTTAGCCTTTCTTCTATATTGAACAATTGCCTCTTGCCTATTCTCATGCTTCCTCCACTCTAGTTCAGAATAGCACTTGTTTCTATCCGGGATATTTGAAAGATATTGTACCTAATCACCTAGAGGGGGGGGGGTGAATAGGTGACTTAAATCTTTTTAACTTTTTATGCAAAATTCAGATTATAACACAGAATTATATCTACTTTATCACAGCACACAAACATCAATCACATCAAACCACATACACACAGTGAACACACAGGTTTATAGTGGTTCCCCGATGTTTGGGTACATCCACTTTCCCCCTTCGCCTATCTAGTAGTGTACTAGATTCGGCCAAACTCCTCCACTATCTCAGATCCTCAGATCTTACACTCAGAACCTCAACCAGGTTCCTACAGCTCAGGCCCAAGGCCCTACAACTCAGCTTCTTCACAAAGCCTACACTCAGCTTCTTCACAAAGCCTACACTCAGCCACCAAGGCCTACACTCAGCCACAACAGGCCTACACTCAGAGATTCAAATCTCCTACACTCAGGCACTCAGGCCCTACACTCAGCCTTTATAATTACAGGCTTACAAACTCAGATCCCTAAGGATCCTATAAGAAAATATGAATACAAAATGTAATCTCTACAACTCAGAGAAAAGAGAGAAGAGTTGTGAGTTTCTTGATGAGTTCTTGGAAGAACTCAGCTGAGATCAAACTGACTTGGCTTTCTTCAAAGCTACTTGAATGTAGAACACAATAAGATTGATCTCCTCTGCAGTTGATCCTTGATCTCTGCTACTTAAGATTCAGAACAAATCTGAACCCTTCTTCTCAGCCTGGCTCCAAAGGCTGTCTTCTTGGATGTAGCTCTCTCTCTCCAACTACTTAGATCTTCACTAGATTCTTCAAGGAATAGCTAGATCTTCTTTGTATATTGATCACTTGAACTTGTGTTCAATCATCTGTTTCTGTAGACAGTATAAGCCTATTTATAGGCCTTCGTCATGGTAACCGGCTGGTCCGATTCATAACTGATTTTTGACAACTCTGACAGGTGCAGTAGACCTGCTGGAAAGGCAGCTGTCAAGTCATCCAGTCAGTTCTTGAAAATTCTGTAACTGTCTGAAAGTGTCGAGACTGTCTGTCTTTAAGTGTCGACACTTATAGACCAAGTGTCGACACAAGTTGTCTAAGTGTCGATACTAGCCTACAAGGTGTCGACATAACTCCTTGTGTTGTAGACTTCACTACTCGACACATCTTCTTCTTCATGTGTCGACACTGATATTGAGTGTCGACACAAGTACTTGTACTTCAGTATTATTGCTGAATTCTTGTAAGTGTCGACACATCTCCTTTGTGTCGACACAACTTCATGTGTTGAATCTGTTAAGTGTCGACACATCTTCTTGGTGTCGACACATGCCTTCTGTGTTGATACTTGCTGAGTGTCGACACTGCTCCATGTGTCGACACATTCTTCTTCAGTTGAGACTCTGGCTGAGTGTCGACAATTCTCCTTAGTGTCTACACTTGTACTTAGAATTTTGTTGAACTTTGCTAAGTGTCGACACAGCTCCTTGTTTCGACACTTTCTTCAAGTGTTGAGTCTTCTGCTGAGTGTCGACACATTCTTTCTTGCGTCGTCACTTTCTTCAAGTGTTGACTCTTTTGCTGTGTGTCGACACATTGTTCTGGGTGTCGACACTTATACTTAGTCTCTGCTGACTTTTGCTGAGTGTCGACATAGCCTCCAAGTGTCGACACTTTCTGATGTAGACACAGTTTCACTGGGTGTCGACACAATTGCTAAGTGTCGACACTGCTTCACTGTACTTTCTTCATTGAGTGTCGACACAGCTCCTTGTGTCGACACTTTCTGTCTGGTGTCAACTCTGCATCCCTGGTGTCGACACACGTACTCCAAGTGTCGACACTGCTTGTCTGGGTGTCGACACAAGTCTTCTTAAGTGTCGACACTTTGCTCCTGGGTGTCGACACATGGACTTAGAAACTTTTTCATCTTTCCTGCAAATACTTAACCTGTACAAGGTAACTCAAAATACATCAAATACATTTTGATGTATATCATTGAGTAGGTTGAGGCTTCTTCAAATCAGGTACATTTAAACCAATGTACCCAACAATCTCCCCCTATTTGGAGAAGTCATAACCCTTAGTCAATGATATACACCATACAGAATAAAATCATAGTATGATGTAAAGCAGTATTATGTAGTCAGGAAAAAACATAACATGTATTAAACAAACATGCATACATAGATATCATCACAGAACAATTATGAAATAGATTTAGCATATAACACATTGTTCTAATATCTTGTCAAATTCTTTATACAAAAGTTTACAGAATGTTTAACATCAAAAGATTACATAGTAAACTTAAGAAACATCAGTTCTAATTCTGATCAGCCTCCTTAATCACAATTCCTTTTGCAGATTGTACTTTGGCTTGAACAGGGGCTTCAACAACTTCTGTATCAGCAGTCTTCTTGCCTTTCAGATCCTTTTTATTTTGCTCTTCAGCTTTAATCTTTTGCCTCTCAAAATAATGATATGGCTTGGGAAAGTACTTGTTAGGCTCCTGGGCAGTAGGAGGTAGCTTTCCCATCTTGTCCTTTCTTCTATATTGGACTATGGCTTCTTGCCTTGTCTCATGCTTTCTCCATTCTAGTTCAGAAAAACACTTATTTCTGTCTTGTATATTATCTTTTGCAGCTTTCCATGCAGTTAAGATAATGTTTCTTGAAGTGGGGCTCCACTGCTCAAAGTCTGGTCTCTGTTCAGCTTGCTCCCTGAACCTTTTCTTAGACAATCTGGCTTCTTGCTCTTTCAGTAAAGCTTCTTGCATAGCCTCAGATACTGGCTGAACCACTTTATCTAGGATAACCTTCTGAGTACAATCAGGTGGACTATACATGGTCTGGATATCAGCATGTACCATATCAAAATCTGGAGGAGGGTAGATGACTTGAGCCACTTCAGGTTGCTCCCCTTCTAGATATGCATGATTAATCCCAGATTCTGCAACATTATCATCATCACATAAAGGAGGATAACCAAGAGTTGCTCTGATAGAATTAGATATCCACTTGGCATGATCAGAGCTGGCTTTGACTAACACCCTCTCCCCCTTTATGACTTCTCTAACCATGTGATCCCTCAGATCATCCTTTTGAAATCTTATTTGGGCATCCAAATAGTTGACTCCATCTTTAA
The DNA here is from genome assembly GCA_039583875.1 of Platanthera guangdongensis. NCBI lineage: Eukaryota > Viridiplantae > Streptophyta > Magnoliopsida > Asparagales > Orchidaceae > Platanthera > Platanthera guangdongensis. Next base: position 45,145,775 of record CM077154.1, read on the forward strand.
AATAAGGTTTCAACCTTTGGAGTTTGTCAGTTATAATCTTCTGAGAGTCTTGTATGGCAGTCTTAACAGTAGTTATTTCTTCTTAGAATGCTTTGTCAAATTCTGCTTTAGCAGTAGCAGTAGAAGTAGTCAGTCCAGCAGCTATGTTCTGCATCTCAGTGATAATGGCATTGTGAGATTCTGTCAAATTATCATTCATCCTGATTTGATTTTCCAGTACATAGCCTTGCTTTACTTCAAGTTCATCTATTTGAGCTTTTATCTTTTCTTGATGTGTAGCCAAGTACACCACTACATTCCCTCCCTTGTGGAAGCAGTCAGTCATCTCCTTCTTATTGAGATTCATCTCAAATCTTATGGACTTTATGTCCTGTGCCAGATCAAATTGAAGAGACTTCCGTCCTTCATCTACATACTTTTCCAGTGCCTGTCTCTGCTCATCAAGCTTGATTTGCATAGCAACCAGCAGAGAACTGTAATCTACTGATGGAGTTGGCTGTAGTGCTGGCTGTGGTGCTATAGTTTGCAATGCCTTCTTATAAGTTTGGCTCCTTCTTTTGAAGACTTGAAACTTCTTTTTCTTAGCTCTTGCTGCCTCCTCATCTTCAGAAGCTGAGGTGCTTGCAATATCTACCCTCTCCTTAGGGCTTTGAGGTAACTCCTTCTGCACTTCTGGTGCCTTCTCAGGTTCTTGCCTTGCAGGTTCTTCCAGAATTTGCACTTGCTCCCCCGCAACTGGAGCATTCTCCTCCACAGTAGCAGTACATTCCTTCTCAAGGTCTTCTTGATCCAGATTAAGAAATAAATCTTCCATTGTAAATTCTTGTGGAGAATGGGCTGGAGAAACTCTTGGCTCATCTATCACTGGATCAGATACTACTTGAACTGTGACAGATGTGTCCTTCATGACAACATCTGAGACTTGACTATCAATCTGAGTTTGCGGATTAATATTATTTAAGGAATCAGACAAAACATTATCCTCTATAGGGAAATCTAAAGCTTTAAGCTCAGTGATTACCTCAAGGATGATAGGGGTTGCTTGCTCACTTTCTAGTGTAGTTGGCTCTTCCACCACTAGAGGCTCCCCCTGGATTTGATCCTGGTGTATGGGGCTAGCTGGTGGTAGCTCCCCCTGCCTCTCTGTAGCATCTTGTTGGACAGGAGACTTCCCAACAGTTCCAGTGTCTTCCTCATCAGGTGTGAAGACCACTTGTTCCTCAGAGCTGCTAGTTGACTCTTGAGCCACTGGGGCAGTTTTCTTCTTCTTCTTTTGGGGTGTTAATTTTTCAGGAGTTATTTTCTCAGGGGTTGGCATCTCCTTAGACAAAACCCTGTCCCATCTGGAGAATATTCTCAAGTCCATCTTCCTCATATGGTTGATTTTAGTGCCAGCAGCCTGACTCATAACCTCTGGTATGCTACCAGCTAGGTATAAACTTAAGATCCTACCCAAGTTGGGTTTCTTCAGACTCTCCTTAATTTTCTCAAAGACAACAACAGACCATTCTGTGTTCACTGTGAAGATTATCCTTGTCATAAGGTTGAACATATGGGCTGAGACCCTATCATGCCCTCCAGGCTTACTTAAGATTACTTTTCCAACAATTTCTGATAGAAATTTTCCCTGACTGTTCATGTCTTTCCTATTAAACACAGATCCAATTTTCATCTTTGAATCCAGACCACACCATGCCAATGCATCTCTGGTCTTGGAAGCAGTAACTTCTTCTTCTTCCTTAGTTCTTGGTAACTGAAGTACTTTCCTCAAACTTTTTGGTGAGAACTTTACCTTTTCATCATGAACCCTGGACTTGATCCTGAATCCTGTGTCGTCTAGGGTTGCTCCATTGAGAAATTCTAAGACTTCTTTCTTCTAGATTTTAGTTGGCTCTGAAACAAGAAATTCTAACACTGAGTTTGTGACTAGGGTTATCACAGTCTTGATCTCCGGGTCTACATCACCAAACGCGTCTCGCACCAGTTCATAGCCTTCATTGACGTTCTCCTCAAGCTTTGGCGCCATTAGGGTTTGAAGAATTTGAACCGAGAGAAGAGAGGTGTCGACACACAAGTTTGGTCTCGAAACTTTTGAAAGCGTGTCGACAGACTAAGGCAAAATCCTATTTATACCTTTCTAGGTTTGAAGATGAAAGGGCGGGTCAGCTAACTGAAATTGTGTCGACACAGACTTATAATGTCTCGACACACTGTGTCGACACAAATTTAGTGGACAGATAATATGTGTCGACACTTGTTTATGTGTCGACACCACTTAACTCGACACATAGTCGAGTCTTCACTTAGATAATTCTGAGTAAATACTAAGTGTCGACACCACCTTGGTTGTGTCGACACTGACCCTATATGTGTTGACACTAATATTCTGAAGTGTCGACACCAACTTCCTAGATGTGTCGACACTTTTTCCCTGAAGTGTCGACACCACTATTCTGTGTCGACATAGATATTTCTGTGTGAAGGCACCTTTTGACTTAGCCATTTCTATAAACTTATTCTAAGTTTATCATACCTAGTTCAATTTTAAACCTATTGAACTTAGTTTCTTCTAAGGGCTTAGTATACATATCAGCTAGTTGATTATCTGTTCTAACATATTCCAGTAAAATATCTTCTTTCTCTACATGTTCCATAAGAAAATGATATTTTATTTCAATATGTTTAGTTCTACTATGGGAAACAGGATTATTTGCAATTGATATAGCACTTGTAGAATCACAAAAGAGTGGAGTTCTACTTACCTAAATTCCATAGTCCTCAAGCTGATGTTGTATCCATAGAAGTTGAGCACAGCAACTTCCTGCAGCCACATATTCTGACTCTGCAGTGGAGATAGCCACACTTGTTTGCTTCTTGCTACTCCATGAAATCAGTTTTCCACCTAGGAATTGACAGGTTCCAGTAGTGCTTTTTCTGTCTTCTTTGCATCCTGCAAATTCTGCATCTGAATAACCTGTTAGTTCAAAATCTCCATTCCTAGGGTACCAGAGGCCTAGATAAGGAGTTCACTTTAGATATCTCAGTATCCTTTTGACAGCTGTCAAATGAGACTCTTTAGGGCATGCTTGATACCTAGCACAGACACATGTAGCATACATGATATCTGGTCTACTAGCAGTCAAATAGAGTAGGGAGCCAACTATCCCTCTATACAAAGTTTCATCTACAGGTTTCCTTGCATCATCTTTGCTAAGAGACATATTTGACCCCATAGGAGTCTTCATGGTACTGGATGAATCCATACCATACTTCCTTATGAGTTCTAGGGTGAACATAGACTGGCATATGGATAATCCATTCTCCGTCTGTCTAACTTGGAGACCCAAGAAGAACTTAAGTTCACCCATACTACTCATCTCAAATTGTTCTTGCATTAGTTTTGCAAACTTTTTGCAAAGACTACTTTCAGTAGACCCAAATATTATGTCATCTACATATATTTGGACTAGTATTACTTTGCCTCTGGATTCCCTAAGGAATAGAGTCTTGTCTATTTTCCCCTTGTGAACTTATTCTCAATGAGGAAACTAGACAGGGTTTCATACCAAGCCCTAGGGGCTTGCTTTAACCCATATAATACTTTCCTAAGTCTATAGACATGATTAGGTTGAGTTGAATCAACAAAATCTGATGGCTGTTCCACATAGACTTCCTCTTTTAGATTACCATTCAGAAAGGCTGACTTTACATCCATTTGGTAAACTTTAAATCCTTGAAAGGTTGCATAGGCCAGGAACATCCTTATGGCTTCCAGTCTGGCTACTGGAGCAAAGGTTTGATCAAAGTCAATACCTTCTTCCTGCCTATATCCTTTAGCAACCAATCTTGCTTTGTTCTTAATGATGACTCCATGTTCATCCATCTTGTTCCTATAGATCCACTTGGTCCCAATTATGTTGTGGTCTTTAGGTTTAGGAACAAGTTCCCAGACCTTGCACATCTTGAACTGATTCAGTTCTTCTTGCATTGCTTCAATCTAGTGAGGGTCTAGGATGGCTTCTTCAAACTTCTTTGGCTCAACTTGGGATAGAAAACTGGAGAAGAGCACTGCATTCAGATTTCTGCTCCTTGTTTGTACCCCTTGTCTTGGATCACCAATGATTTGTTCTACTGGATGATCTCTTAGATGCCTATTAGCTGGAGGCATCCTGTCTTCAGGTTGAACTTCTTCAACTTCTTCATCTTGCTGCACTCCTTAAACTTCATCTGCATTAGGTACATGTAGTATTCTCCCTGGACAACAGCCACTATCTTCTACTTGCTGACTTGTAGTAGGTTCTTCTTCAATAGTGAGCTTGTCCATCTTCTTAGTTATACCTGTGGAGCTGCATATACTACTAGACAACTCATTGTTAATAAGTCTAGTTTCATCAAATACTACATGTACAGACTCCTCTACAACTTGTATAGACAAGTTGTAGACTCTATAAGCCTTACTATTGTTGCTGTACCCAACAAAAATTCCCTCTTGGGACTTGGCAGCAAACTTAGTCAAGTAAGACTTTCCATTGTTAAGTATAAAGCACTTACAACCAAAGATCCTGAAGTAGGATATGTTTGGTTTTCTGCCTTTCACAACCTCATAGGGGGTCTTGTTGTGGCTTTTAGTAATGGTAGCTCTATTAATAACATGGCATGCAGTATTAACTTCTTCAGCCCAGAAATATTCTGTTAGTGATGTATCACTTAATAGGGTTCTACCTGCCTCAATCAAGGTTCTATTCTTCCTCTCAGCAATGCCATTTTGCTGAGGTGTTATTGGTGAAGAAAACTCTTGAAATATCCCAAATTCTTCACATAGTTTTGCCATACTATCAGGCTGAAATTCAGTAACATGGTCACTTCTTATTTTGACCACTGTACTATCTAGTTCATTCTGAATTTGTTTGACAAAGCTATAGAAGATACTAGGTGTTCAGATTTCTGTCTAAGGAAGAACACCCAGGAAAACCTTGAGTAGTCATCTACAACTACAAAGGTATAGACCTTCCTACCTAGGCTGTGAACTGGCATTGGACCAAAGAGATCCATATGCAAGAGGTATAAACACCTTACAGCATCTTTGTTTTCAATGCTCCTAAAGGTGGATCTAGTCTGCTTGCCCTTTTGACAAGCTGAGCATATTCCATCTTTAATACACTTAACTTGAGGACCATTCCTCACTAACTCTTTGCTAAAGAGTTGGCCAATTATCTTGTAATTTAGATGGGCTAGCCTCTTGTGCCATTTGACACAATGAGAAACTTTCTCATCAACTACAAGACACACTGGAGAACCATTGTTCTCACACATAATGTCTAGGCAATAGACATTCCTTTTTCTATAACCAGTCAAAATGATCTCTTGATCATTTGACCTCCTGATGTGACAACCATCTTTGACAAATGAGATGTTATATCCTACATCACTCAATTGACTTATACTAATAAGGTTATGTTTCAAACCTTTAACATAGGCCACTTGAGTAATATTAATATGGGTGCTAGAAATGTTACCAAAACCCTTGATGATTCCTTTTTCAGAACCACCAAAGGTGACTTTAGGACCATCTTTGATTGGAGTGAAGTCCTTTAGCAATCCCCTTGTTCCAGTCATATGTCTGGAACATCCACTGTCCAAGTACCATATTGGGGCATGGCCACTTGGACTTACCTGCAAAACAGATTACTGAACCTTAGAACCCAAAGAATTCTTGGGTCCTTGGTACTGGTTAGTTTTCTTCCTAACAAAGCTACCTGCAGGTCTTCCAACATGCAGTTTGCTACTCACATTGGCACTTACATTGTGCCAGCAGTCCATGGCAAAGTGGCCTACCTTGCCACAACACCAACACTCAAACCTATTGTACCTTTGCTTAGGTACATTCTTAGCTGTTTTATCTACAGCTGGCTTGTTGAGAGCTGAGGCTTTGCCCTTGGACTTGGACTTGGACTGAACAGTCCTAGCTGGTTTAGTAAACCCCAGTCCAGCTTTACCTTTTTGATGAACAAATTCATCAATTATGGGTAGAACAGACTTTGGTTTAGAAAACCTAGCAACTAAGTCTTTCTCCTTCTGAAGATTAATCTCCAGACTTTTGATTTGATCATTCTTATATGTTATAGTCCCCATCTGAATCACAGTTATGTGCTTCAGTCTGGCTATCTCATTAAGTTTTTGATCAAACAACTTCTCAAAATCAGTTGCAGCCATTTTGAGACTTGCAATCTCCTTAGCTTGACTCTTGGCCAAGGATTTGCATTTCTTAAATGCTTGCAACAGAACTCTATATTCATCAATCATTTGATGAATATCCTCTTCAGACTCAGATGCACTCTCATCACTTGATGATGATGAATCTGATTCTGAACTAGCACAAGAAATTGAACTGAAAGAACAATTTTGTACCTTACTAGGTCCTGGCTGCTCCAGGATTTTGTCACTATCTGTCAATGCCATTAGCCCTTGGCACTGACTGTCCTCTTGTTCATATATAGAGTTCATGGTCTGGATGAACTCTTCTTCTTCTTCCTCAGCAAACAGTCCTATGTATGCTTCAGCATCTGACTCAGTTTCTGATGAAGAAATGTCTGACAGGCTCTTATCCTTTTTGGCAACAAAAGACTTTTCCTTCTTGCCCTTGAATGATGTCTTTTTCTTGTCATTAGACTCCTTCCTTCTCTCTGGACAGTCTGTAATAACATGTCCTTGTCTATTACAGTAATAGCATACTATTTTTGAAAGAGTTGCTTTGCTAGACTTGGTCTTTTTCCTGTCTTTCTTTGAAGACTTTTTATTCTGATAATAGTCTTCTTTACCCTGTGAAGTAGATGACTTTGTCCTCCACTGTTTCTTCTTTAAGAACTTCTGAAAATGTCTTGTGAAGTCAGCAAAGTCCTCATCACTTTCACTGCTTTCAGACTTTCTGCTTGCTGACTCATCTGACTCAGTTTCAACTTCTTTTGGTGGTGGAGTTGGTGACTTACTTCTGTACTTTCTGGGGGCTTCTGTTTTAAATGCCACTGTCCTTTCTTTATGTTCACTTCTTGTAGATTTCTCCTCTTCTTTCCTCACCATCAACTGCATTTCATAGGACAGCAGTTTGCTAAACAGTGTTGGTGGAGGAATTTCTGCTAACTTTGTCATTTCCCTAATGGCACAGATCTTGGTGTCCCAATCTTTTGTAAGGGACCTTAAGAACTTATCATTAAGCTTATAATTACTGAACTCTCTTCCATAGGACATTAGCTCATTCACAATCCTATAGAACTTCTTATAGCATTCAGTTATGCTATCAGCCCTACCTTGCCTAAAGCTTTCATATTCTTGGTTTAGCAAAGATTTTCTGTCTTGCCTCACTTCTTCAGAACCCTCCATGTACACAATAAGAGTATCCCACATTTCCTTAGATGTCTTGCAGTGTATCAAATTCTGAAAAGTAGCATCATCTATAGCACTCACTATGATATTCTGAGTCCTTTTGTCCATTGTGGCTAGAACTATCTCATCCTTTGTCATTTCAGAGAAATCTTTGGGTGTTCTCTGATTTGCATCTAAGACTGAAACCTTCATGGGAACATATATCCCTTCTTTAACTGTGATATAAATCCTAGGGTCTGAGGCTTCCATAAATAGTCTCACCCTTTCCTTCCAGATGCCAAATATTTCTTTTCTGCAAATGGGTAGCTTCATGGATCCCAATTCCTTATGATTCTCAGTGGAACCCATGGTTCTTGATTTTCTTGATTCTGTAATGTACTTAGACTGAATCTGCCAACAGGATCTACTCAGACAGTTATGTCCTCTTTTGAGTAACCTGGCTTTGATACCAATTGAAAGATATTGTACTTAATCACCTAGAGGGGGGGGGGGTGAATAGGTGACTTAAATCTTTTTAACTTTTTAGGCAGAATTCAGATTATAACACAGAATTATATCTACTTTATCACAGCACACAAACAGCAATCACAGCAAACCACATACACACAGTGAACACACAGGTTTATAGTGGTTCCCCAATGTTTGGGTACATCCACTTTCCCCCTTCGCCTATCTAGTAGTGTACTAGATTCGGCCAAACTCCTCCACTATCTCAGATCCTCAGATCTTACACTCAGAACCTCAACCAGGTTCCTACAGCTCAGGCCCAAGGCTCTACAACTCAGCTTCTTCACAAAGCCTACACTCAGCTTCTTCACAAAGCCTACACTCAGCCACCAAGGCCTACACTCAGCCACAACAGGCCTACACTCAGAGATTCAAATCTCCTACACTCAGGCGCTCAGGCCCTACACTCAGCCTTTATAATTACAGGCTTACAAACTCAGATCCCTAAGGATCCTACAAGAAAATATGAATACAAAATGTAATCTCTACAACTTAGAGAAAAGAGAGAAGAGTTGTGAGTTTCTTGATGAGTTCTTGGAAGAACTCAGCTGAGATCAAACTGACTTGGCTTTCTTCAAAGCTACTTGAATGTAGAACACAATAAGATTGATCTCCTCTGCAGTTGATCCTTGATCTCTGCTACTTAAGATTCAGAACAAATCTGAACCCTTCTTCTCAGCCTGGCTCCAAAGGCTGTCTTCTTGGATGGAGCTCTCTCTCTCCAACTACTTAGATCTTCACTGGATTCTTCAAGGAATAGCTAGATCTTCTTTGTATATTGATCACTTGAACTTGTGTTCAATCATCTGTTTCTGTAGACAGTATAAGACTATTTATAGGCCTTCTTCATGGTAACCGGCTGGTCCGGTTCATAACTGATTTCTGACAACTCTGACAGGTGCAGTAGACCGGCTTGAAAGGCAACTGTCAAGTCATCCAGTCAGTTCTTGAAAATTCTGTAACTGTCTGAAAGTGTCGAGACTGTCTGTCTTTAAGTGTCGACACTTATAGACCAAGTGTCGACACAAGTTGTCTAAGTGTCGACACTAGCCTACAAGGTGTCGACACAACTCCTTGTGTTGTAGACTTCACTACTCGACACAGCTTCTTCTTCATGTGTCGACACTGATATTGAGTGTCGACACAAGTACTTGTACTTCAGTATTATTGCTGAATTCTTGTAAGTATCGACACATCTCCTTTGTGTCGACACAACTTCATGTGTTGAATCTGTTAAGTGTCGACACATCTTCTTGGTGTCGACACATGCCTTCTGTGTTGATACTTGCTGAGTGTCGACACTGCTCCATGTGTCGACACATTCTTCTTCAGTTGAGACTCTGGCTGAGTGTCGTCACTTCTCCTTAGTGTCGACACTTGTACTTATAATTTTGTTGAACTTTGCTAAGTGTCGACACATCTCCTTGTGTCGACACTTTCTTCAAGTGTTTAGTCTTCTGCTGAGTGTCGACACATTCTTTCTTGTGTCGACACTTTCTTCAATTGTTGACTCTTTTGCTGTGTGTCGACACATTGTTCTGGGTGTCGACACTTATACTTAGTCTCTGCTGACTTTTGCTGAGTGTCCACACAGCCTCCAAGTGTCGACACTTTCTAATGTAGACATAGTTTCACTGGGTGTCGACACAACTGCTAAGTGTCGACACTGCTTCACTGTACTTTCTTCATTGAGTGTCGGCACAGCTCCTTGTGTCGACACTTTCTGTCTGGAGTAGACTCTGCATCCCTGGTGTCGACACAAGTACTCCAAGTGTCGACACTGCTTGTCTGGGTGTCGACACAAGTCTTCTTAAGTGTTGACACTTTGCTCCTGGGTGTCGACACATGCACTTAGAAACTTTTTCATCTTTCCTGCAAATACTTAACCTCCACAAGGTAACTCAAAATACATCAAATACATTTTGATGTATATCATTGAGTAGGGTGAGGCTTCTTCAAATCAGGTACATTTAAACCAATGTACCCAACAATATTGTCCTTGGTAGCCTTCCATGCAGTCAAGATGATATTCCTGGAAGTGGGGCTCCATTGTTCAAAATCAGGCCTAAGTTTAGCTTGCTCTCTGAACCTTTTCTTAGACAATGCAGTCTCTTATTCCTTCAACAAAGCCTCTTGTTCTTTCAGTATTGCCTCTGGCACTGGATGAACAACTTTCTCAATGATGACATTCTGAGTTCCTTCAGGAGGACTATACATTGACTGTATATCTTGATGTATCATATCAAAGTCTGGTGGAGGGTATATTACTTGAGCCACTTCAGCTGGCTCCCCTCCAAGATATGCAGGATTAATCCCAGACTCTGCAACATTGTGATCATCACATAATGGAGGATATCCAAGGGTGGCTCTGATGGAATTTGAAATCCACTTTGCATGATCAGAGCCTGCTTTGACTAACACCCTCTCCCCCTTTATGACTTCTCTTTCAATGTGATCTCTAAGATCATCTTTCTGGAATCTTATCTGTGCATTCAGATAATTTAATCCATCTTTATAGAAAGGTTTCAACCTTTGGAGCTTTTCAGTTATGAGCTTCTGAGAATCCTGAAGTGCAGTAGTAACAGCAGTTAGGCTCTCTTGCAATCCTTTGTCAAATTCTTCTTTGGCAGTGGTCAGGGATGCATTCTGGGCAGTTGCTATATTCTTTAGTTCAGTTACAATGGCATTGTGTGAAGCTGTCAAATTATCATTCATCCTGATCTGGTTTTCCATGTCATATCCTTGCTTCACTTCTAGCTCATCAAGTTGTGTCTTTATTTTCTCTTGATGTGTATCCAGATAGACTACTGCATTTCCTCCCTTATGGAAGCAGTCAGTCATTTCTTTCTTATTCAGATTTACTTCAAATCTGATTGACTTTATGTTTTGTGCCAGATCAAATTGTAGGGACTTATTCCCTTCATCCACATACTTTTCTAGAGCTTGCCTTTGCTCATCAAGCTTGATCTGTAAAGCCACCATCAATGAACTGTAGTCAGTAGATGGGGCAGGTTGTGGTGCAATTATTTGCAGTGCCTTTTTATATGTCTGGATCCTCCTCTTGAAGACTTGAAATTTCCTCTTCTTTGCTCTCACAGCCTCTTCATCTTCTGAAGCAGATGTGCTAGTTATATAAACCCTGTGCTTAGGGCTTGAAGGTAAATCCTTGTCAGTCCTTGAAACCTGCTCAGCATTCTTTGACACTTCAGGTTCTTTGCCTACAATTTCTTTTTCAATCACCACATGCTCCCCCTCAATAACTACTTTCTCCCCCTCAGCAGCAGCTTTTTCTTTCTCAAACTCTTTTTGTAGAAGATCTGGGAATAGCTCTTCTAGGGTAAATTCTTGTTGAGGAAGGGTTGGAGAATCTCTTATATCTTCAACCACTGGATTAGCAACAGATGTATCTTCTATGACAACATCTTGGGGTTGGCTATGTGTCTCTGTTTGCTGATTAACATTAGGTAATGAATAAGACAAAACATCATCCTCAATAGGGAAAGTTAATTTATTAATTTTAGTTATTACCTCAAGTGTTTGGGTAGCTTATTCACTCTCTAGAGGAGTTGGATCTTCCACAAGTAGAGGCTCCCCCTGGATTGAATCCTGGTGTGTTGGGCTAGCTTGTGATAGCTCCCCCTGCCTTGGTGCATCTTCTTGTCTAGCTGAAGATTGTCCAGCATTTCCAGTTTCTTCCTCATCAGGAGTAAACACTACTTGCTCTTCAGAACTGCTTGAGGATTCTTGAGCCACAGGGGCTGTCTTATTCTTCTTCTTCAAGGGTGTGTCCTTTACAGGAGATGGCAGTTCTTTGGTTAATACTCTATCCCACCTAGAGAAGATTCTCAAATCCATTCTCCTCATGTGGTTAATCTTAGTTCCAGCTGCTTGATTCATCACCTATGGTATACTACCAGCTAGGTAAAGACTTAGTATTCTACCCAAATTGGGCTTCTTCATACTCTCTTTTATCTTCTCATACACAACTGCAGACCAATCAGTAGTAAGTTTGAATATTATCCTTGTCATAAGGCTAAACATGTGAGCTGAGATTCTGTCATGCCCTCCAGTCTTGCTCAGGATGACTTTGCCTACAATCTCAGATAGAAACTTGCATTGCATATTCATTCCCTTCCTATTGAACACAGATCCAATTTTCATGTTGGAGTCCAAACCACACCATGTCAATGCTTCTCTAGTCTTAGAAGCAGAAACATCATCTTCTTCCTTTGTCCTTGGTAGTTGTAGTACCTTTCTCAGACTCTTAGGAGAGACCTTCAGCTTTTCCCCATGAACTCTTGACTTAATCTTAAGTCCTGATTCATCTATTATTGCTCCATTCAGAAATTCCAGGACCTCCTTCTTATATATCTTGATTGGTTCTGAAACAAGAAATTTTAACACAGTCTCTTCTATTAGGGTTATCACGCCTTTGATCTCAGGTTTTGCGTCATCAAATGCGTGTCACACGAATTCGTATCCTTCATTCACATTCTCTTCTAGCTTGGGCGCCATTAGGGTTTGAAGAAATTTGAATTAAAGAAGAGAGATGTCGACACACAAGTTTGTTCTCGAAACTTTGGTGAGCGTGTCGACAAACAATGGCGAAAACCTATTTATACCTTTCTAGAAACGAAGATGAAAGGGCGCGTCAAAATACTTAAATTATGTCGACATTGTTGAAAAGTGTCGAAACATACTTACTATGTCTCGACAACTATGTGTCGACACAAGTATAGTCGACAGAATATATGTGTCGACACTTATTTATGTGTCGACACCGCTTTGCTCGACACTTAGTCGAGACTTTACTAGACTAATTCTAAGTAAAGCCTAAGTGTCGACACCACCTTGGATGTGTCGACACCTACTTTTCATGTGTCGACACTAATTCTCTTAAGTGTCGACACAGACTGTCTAGATGTGTCGACACCATTTCTCTAAAATGTCGACACCACTTTTTTGTGTCGACACAGACAACTCTGTGTGCCGACACCATTTTACTTAGCCAATTTTGAAAACTTATTCTAAGTTTATCATACCTAATTCAATTTTAAACCTATTGAATTTGGTTTCATCTAAGTACTTAGTATACATGTCAGATAGTTGATTATCTGTATTAATATACTCTAGTGAAATATCTCCTTTTTCCACATGTTCTCTTAGAAAATGGTATTTTATTTCTATGTGCTTAGTCCTACTATGGGAGACAGGATTGTTTGCAATAGAAATAACACTAGTAGAATCACAAAATAGAGGTGTTCTACTTACTTGAATACCATAGTCTTCTAGCTGATGTTGAATCCATAGAAGTTGAGCACAGCAACTTCCTGCAGCAACATACTCTGATTCTGCTGTGGAGATAGCCACACTTGTTTGTTTCTTGCTACTCCATGATATCAGTCTTCCTCCTAGGAATTGACAGGTACCTATTGTACTTTTCCTATCTTCCTTGCAGCCTGCAAAATCTGCATCTGAATAACCTGTCAGTTCAAAGTCTCCATTCCTAGGGTACCAAAGGCCTAGATAAGGAGTTCCCTTAAGATATCTCAGAATTCTTTTGACTGTTGTCAAATGAGACTCTTTAGGGCAAGCTTGGTACCTAGCACAGACACATATAACATACATGATATCTGGTCTACTTGCAGTCAAATATAGTAGGGAGCCAACTATCCCTCTATACAAAGTCTCATCTACAGGTTTCCCTGCATCATCTTTGCTAAGAGACATACTTGACCCCATAGGAGTTTTCATGGTACTGGATGATTCCATACCATACTTCCTTATCAACTCTAGGGTGAACTTAGACTGGCATATGGATAAACCATCCTCAGTCTGTCTAACTTGGAGACCAAGAAGAACTTATGTTCCCCCATACTGCTCATCTCAAATTGTCCTTGCATAAGTTTTGCAAACTTTCTGCAACGACCACTTTCAGTAGACCCAAATATAATGTCATCTACATATATTTGGACTAGAATGATCTTGCCTCTGTATTCCCTAAGGAATAGAGTCTTGTCTATTTTCCTCTTGTGAATTTATTCTCAATGAGTAAACTAGACAGGGTTTCATACCAAGCCCTAGGGGCTTGTTTTAACCCATACAAAGCATTCCTAAGTCTATAGACATAATTAGGTTTGATAGAATCAACAAAACCTGATGGCTGTTCTACATAGACTTCTTCTTTCAGATTTCAATTCAGAAAGGCTGACTTAACATCCATTTGGTATACTTTAAACCCTTGATAGGTTGCATAGGCCAAGAACAACCTTATTGCCTCCAGTCTGGCTACTGGAGCAAAGGTCTGATCAAAGTCAATACCTTCTTCCTGCCTATATCCTTTTGCAACCAGTCTTGCTTTGTTCTTTATAATCACTCCATGTTCATCCAACTTGTTCCTAAAGATCCACTTGGTGCCAATTATGTTGTGATCTTTTAGTTTAGGAACTAGCTCCCAGACTTTGCACCTTTTGAACTGGTTCAGCTCCTCTTGCATAGCCTCAATCCAATGAGGGTCTAGGATGGCTTCTTCAAATTTCTTTGGCTCTACCTGGGACAGAAAACTGGAGTAGAGTACTGAGCTTAGATTTATGCTCCATGTTTGTACCCCTTGTCTAAGATCACCAATAATTTGATTTGTTGGATGATCTTTTAGATGTCTATTTGCTGGAGGTAGACTGTCTTCAGGTTGTACTCCTTCAGCTTCTTCAACTTGCTGCACTACTTGTTCTTCTTCAGCAATAGGAGTATCTAGTACTCCCCCTGGACAGCAGCCACCTTCTTCTACTTGCTGACTTGTAGTAGGTCCTTCTTCTATAGTGAGCTTGTCCATCTTCTCAGTCACGCCTGTGGAGCTGCATACACTTCTACACAATTCATTGTTAATCAGTCTAGCTTCATCAAATACTACATGTACTGACTCTTCTATAACTTGAGTAATCAAGTTGTAGACCTTATAAGCCTTACTATTGTCACATAGCTTTGTCATACTATCAGACTGGATGAACTCCTCTTCCTCTTCTTCAGCAAACAGTCCAATATAAGCTTCAGCTTCTGAATTAGTTTCTGAAGAAGACATATCAGACAAACTTTTGTCCTTCTTAGCTACAAAGGAACTTTCCTTTTTGCCCTTGATTTGAGTCTTCTTCTTATCAGTTGACTCTTTCCTTTTCTCTGGACAGTCAGCAACAACATGTCCCTGTCTGTTACAACAATAACAAACTATCTTTGAAGATGTAGTTTTGCTTGACTTGGGCTATCTCCTATCATTCTTTGATGACTTCTGTGAAGTGGATGTCTTAGACCTCCACTGTTTTTTCTTTAGAAACTTCTGAAAATGTCTTGTGAAAGCTGCAAAATCCTCATCACTCTCACTGCTTTCAGAATTCTTGCTTTCTGACTCATCTATTTCAGTCTCAGCAACCTTTGGTGGTGGAGATGGTGACTTACTTTTATATTTCCTAGTGGCTTCTGTCTTGAAAGCCAGAACTCTTTCTTTGTACTCAATTCTTGTAGTCTTCACCTCCTCCTTCCTTACCATTATCTGCATCTCATATGATAACAGTTTTCCAAACAATGTTGGAGGAGGAATGTCTGCTAATTTGGCCATTTCCCTTATGGCACAAATCTTAGTATCCCAGTCTTTAGTTAGGGATCTCAAGAACTTATCATTCAGCTCATAATTGCTGAATTCTCTTCCATAGGACATTAACTCATTAACTATCCTATAAAATTTCTTGTAGCACTCAGTTATGCTATCAGACCTTCCTTGTCTGAAGCTCTCATACTCTTGGTTTAACAAAGACTTTCTGTCCTGTCTAACTTCTTCAGAGCCCTCCATGTAGACTATCAGTGTATCCCACATTTCCTTTGATGTTTTACAGTGTATCAAATTCTGGAATGTGGCATCATCATTGCACTCACAATTATATTCTGAGCCCTCTTGTCCATTGTGGCCAGAATAATCTCATCCTTGGTCATTTCAGAATAGTCTTTTGGAGTTCTTTGATTTGCATCTAACACAGATACTTTCATAGGTACATATGACCCTTCTTTGACTGTGATATAGATTCTAGGGTCAGAGGCTTCCATAAATAGACTAACCCTTTCTTTCCAGATGCCAAAAATCTCATTTCTACAGATTGGCAACTTCATGGATCATAGTTCTTTGTGATTCTCTATTAAACCCATTTTCTTGACTTTCTTGATTATACTGAATCTGCCAATAGGATCTTACTCAGACTGTTATGTCCTTTTTGAGTAACCTGGCTCTGATACCACTGGAAAGAAATTGTACCTAATCACCTAGAGGAGGTGGGGTGAATAGGTGACCTTAAGCTTTTTTAACTTTTAGGCAGATTTAATCACAGAATTCACAGAACATTACACAGCAAACACAGAATCAGTCACACACAGAGTACACATAGTTTTATAGTGGTTCCCCAAGGTCTGGGTACATCCACTTTCCCCCTTCGCCTATCTAGTAGTGTAGTAGATTCGGCCAAACAACTCCACTATTCCTCAGATCCTTTGATCTTACACTCAGAACCCCAACCAGGTTCCTACAACTCAGGCTCAAGGCCCTACCACTCAGTCTTCACCAAGACCTACACTCAGCCTTCAACAAGGCCTACACTCAGCCCTCAACAAGGCCTACACTCAGAGAAATAGATCTCCTACACTCAGGCACACAGGCCCTACCACTCAGCCTTTAAAATTTCAGTCTTACAACTCAGATCCCTAAGGATCCTACAAGAAAATAAATTACAATGTATATACCCACAACTCAGAATAAGAGAGAAGAGTTGACAGGTTTCTTGAAGGGTTCTTGGAAGAACTTTGCTGAGATCAACCTCCGTTGGCTTCCTTCAAAGCTTCTTGAATTTAGAACACAGTAGGGTTGAGTCTCTATGCAGCTGATCTTCAATCACTGCTGACTTAAGAATCAGATCTCAATCTAAAACTTTCTTCACAGCCTGGTTCCACAGCTATCTTCTTAGAAGGAGCTCTCTTTCTCCAACTTCTTAGATCTTCTGATCACTTCAAATGATTCTTCATTGAATTGCTTGATCAATCCCTGATTGCTGACAGAATAAGCCTTTATATAGGTTTTCTTCATGGTAACCGGCTGATCTGGTTCCTAACAGCTTTCTGACAACTCTGACAGTTGTAGTAGACCGGCTGGAATGGAAGCTGTCAAGTCATCCAGTCACTTCTTGTATTCTCTGTAACTGTCTGAAAGTGTCGAGACAGTCAGTCTTTAAGTGTCGACACTGATAGACTAAGTGTCGACATAAGTAGACTAAGTGTCGACACTAGCCTTCATGGTGTCGACACAACTCCTTGTGTTGTAGAATCTGCTTCTCGACACTGCTTCTTCAACATGTGTCGACACTGATCCTGTGTGTCGACACAAGTCCTTCTTCTTTAATACTTAGTTGATTTCTTGTAAGTGTCAACACAACTCCTTTGCGTCGACACATCTTCTTGTGTTGATACTTGCTGAGTGTCGACACATCTGCTTGATGTCGACACATGCCTTCTGTGTTGATACTTGCTGAGTGTCGACACAGCTCTCCTGGTGTCGACACTTGTACTTAGACTTCATTGAAATTTGCTGAGTGTCGACACAGCATCCTAGTGTCGACACTTTATTCATGTGTTGAGACTTTTACTGTGTGTCGACACATTCTTCATTATGTCGACACTTGTACTTGAACTCTGTTGAAGTTTGCTGAGTGTCGACACAGCCTTCTAGTGTCGACACTTGTACTTGAACTTTGTTGAAATTTGCTGAGTGTCGACACAGCCTCCAATTGTCGACACTTTTGATGTCGACAAAGTTCCTCTAGGTGTCGACACTGCTTCTAAGTGTCGACACATCTTCTTTGGACATTTCTTCATTGTGTGTCGACACAGCCTGTATGTGTCGACACTTTCCTTCTGGTGTCGACTCTGCATTCCTGGTGTCGACACAATTAATGCAAGTGTCGACACTGCTTCTCTGGGTGTTGACACAAGTCTTCGGAAGTGTCGACACTTTTCTTCTGGGTGTCGACACATGGACTTAGAAACTTTTCAGATTTCCCTGCAATTACTTAACCTGAACAAGGTAACTCAAAATACATCAAATACACCTTGATGTATATCATTGAGTAGGGTGAGGCTTCTTCAAATCAGGTACATATTTTCAATGTACCCAACAGTTATATGTGGATAACATAGTACGACTTCATGGTGTGCCCAGCAGCATCGTGAGTGACCGAGATGGTCGGTTGACGTCTAATGATTGGAGGCTGGTGCAGCAGATGTGGGGAATAAAGCTGAATTTCAGCACAACCTTTCATCCGCAGATAGATAGGCAGACCGATACGGTCAATAGGACAATGGAGGACATGCTTCGCATGTGTGTCCTGGACTTCAGGAAGCAGTGGGAGGACCACCTATACTTGGTGGATTTCGCGCACAACAATAGCTACCAGGCAAGCATACAAATGGTGCCCTTTGAGGCCCTTTATGGTAGAAGATGTCGCACGCCGTTGTCTTGGTTGGAAACGGGTGAGTCAAAGTTGTAAAAGCGACAAGAGGTGGAAGATGATACTTCTTTGGTGCGAACCATTCGGGAGAGGTTGCTAATCACTCAGGACCGCCAGGCTAAGTACTATAACGCCAAGCACAGGAACGTGGAGTTCGTTGTTGGCGACTGGGTGTACTTGAAGATCAAGCCGTTCAAGGGTGTCTCGCGGGTGCGGCGCTTGAAGAAGCTGAGCCCGAGGTACCTTGGACCGTTTGAGGTTCTGGAGCGGATTGGTGAGGCAGCTTATCAGTTGAAGCTATCACTGGAGCTTAGTGTTCTACATGATGTATTCCATATATCGGTGCTAAGGAAGGCGGTGTAAGAGCCTTCGCATGTAATCGCGGTGGATCAAGTGTCGGTCGAAAATAGGTTGACGACGAAGGTCAAGCCCATTCGAATTGAGGACTCAGAAGTCAAGCGGCTACGCAATAAAGAGATCTGGATGGTCAAGGTCCGTTGGGACAATTGCGGTCGGGAAGATCTCTCTTGGGAGCGAGAGCAGACTATGCTTGAGGATTACCCAGAGTTGTTTCACTCAGGTACCATTTATATTTTATGTTTCTTTCCTTTATGTAATTCCGAGGTCGAAATTTTTTAAGAGGGAGGGAGTTGTAATGACCCAAAACTCAAAAGAGCGACGAGAGGCATTTTGAGCCAAGTTTGGAATTTGGTAGGGGGCACACGGCCTGGGACACGAGCGTGTCACAGGGCGTGTCATGTATGGGTCGATGATTTGGCCCAGAGGTCGACGAATTTTGGAGTCGACGATCGTCGAGTAGCGAACACGACCTGAGACACGGGCGTGACCCATGGTGTGTCGAGCTCGTGTCGACGATCTGCCCGGGAAGTCGGCATTTTCGCTCGACGATGTGTCGAGACAGGGAATACGGCCTAGGATACGGGCGTGTCCAAGGCCGTGTCTGGTGGTCGATGACTGTACTCAACAAAGTGTTGAGACAGTAAACACGGCCTGGAGCCCAGGCGTGTTCGGGTTTGACACGGGCGTGTCAAATAGGACACGGGCATGTCCAAGACCCTTGTGAGTCTCGGGTTGGTGTTTGTCCTGTGTTAATGGAGGAACACGCCCTGGAACACGGGCGTGTACTGGATGACACGGGTGTGTCTGGTCGAACACGAGCGTGTCTGGTGCCCGTGTGTTTTTCGAGACGCGTTGATTTAGACGGCGGATGGGGAACACTGCCATGGACACGGGCGTGTCATAGGCCGTGTTCGGCCCAGGTTTTGCATTTCAACTACGGATCGTGGCCGTTCGTTTCCTTATTTTGGGATCCGACGGCTGGGGGTTGTTCCTACTGGGATATACCCGGGAATAGGGTTTCAAATCCCTCACTTCTTTCACTTAGTCTCTTTCTAAAAGTCTAGAGAGAAGGGAGATCAAGGAAGAAGAAAGGAGGCTAGATCCGGTTACCGACGGAGTTTCGGAGCACCAAATCGCGAGCCGACTTCAGATCTACGGAGGCAAGGAGATTACGGTGCTTTCCATCCGAATACATTTCCATGGTGCCAAGGCAAGAGGCTAGGGTAACGATTCTCATTCTAGGACATGTGAAGTTCTCTTTTCCTTTGCATAGGAAAACCACTCGCGCGAATTTGCGGTGAGTTGAGGCGTTCCTTCAGGTAGATATGAATAGTCCCTGTTCTATACATGTAGAGTCCGTAATCGAGAACGAATATAGGCATGATGGGTGAAGCCTACCCGAACAGGTTGGTCTGGATCAGTGATGTTGCATTACATAAATGGCCGGAGAATACTCCATGCAATTGGTTGTTTTTCGGGTTTTCTACGCGGTAGATTGCAACAACGAGCCTTGGGGACTAACCTCGAGGTGCAGCCAGAAAACTGGGCAGATATGTGATTCTGCCGTCTTGGTGTCCTGGGAGCCAACTTGTACATAACCGGGTTATGCAATATTGTGCGTTCGATTCGCGGGCTTCAGGGAAGCTTAACTCGCACCGATAACTTTAAGTGTCATTGCGAAGTGAGCAACGGGTTGAGTGGAACCGTTCCTGCTCTATGCAGTTCGGTGCCTACCGAGGGCATAAAGGTCGGGTCTTAGGCTGTCAATGTTTTCAAGTTACGTGACTTCTGCCTTAAAGAATCAAATGCTCAGGAGATGTGTCATCCAAGTGGCGGTGGTGGGACCGCGGTTTTGACAGGGTTCACCGATAATGTGCCCTGAGAGCACAGGGTGTGTGGTGGTGCGTGCCTACGCCTATGATGTAGTGTTATTACTATATAATACTTGGCTGTGCTAATAAAGTGCAGGGAAGGAGTATCGCCGCCCCAAATTTGGGGGCGGGATCGTTATAATTTGTTCAGTATAGCTGACCGTTGCCTTTGTTTGTCACCATTGCGGTGGATTTTTGCTTGCAGGTGCTGCAGGACCAAGTGGTAAATAGCGGGCTAAAGCCCAAGTTGCTGAGCCGGCCCTCAAAGGCCTATTTTGAGAGTTTACTTGTTTATTCACGTGTGACCGGCCTACGTGCCGTGTTATGAAAGACACATTTTATTGAGTAAACAATTGTAAGGCCCTAAGGCCATTGTACTTGTGTATTGTACTTTATTCCTATTATTTTGAGTAGTGGACATTCATACTTGTGGTTGGGTTCTTTAATTAGCAACTTTAAATTGCTTCCTCTGGAATGACTCTATGTAGGACGTTGGATATTAGTTGGATGATTTCCATTAAGTAACCACCCGGTCTGTCTGTGGTATATGGTGTCTGGCCCCAGCCGGACCTACTGCAATATGCTATGTGACGGATAGGGGGTGTTACAGGATGAGCGTCTCAAACTCATGGAATTTGCTTACAATAATAGTTATCAAGGGAGTCTGTAGATGCCCTCGTTTGAGGCCTTGTATGGGAGGCATTGTAGGACTCCTTTTTTTTGGGCCGAGGTTGGTGAGAGACCATTATTAGGTCCGAATGAACTTGAAGAGATGAATTTTGTTGTAACTCATATTCGAGAGAAGCTCCGTGTAGCACAAGAGCATTATGAGAGGTATGCTAATCGATGAAGGGTCGATCTGGAGTTTGTCGTTGGGGACTTTGTTTTTCTAAAAGTCTCTCCGATGTCAGGTGTTAAAAGGATTGGAAGAAACCACAAGTTAGACCCCCGGTATGTGGGACCTTTCCAGATTCTTGTGCGCATCGGAGTGTCAGCATATAGGCTGGATTTGCATGCTACCTTCCCTAGTGTCCATGATGTGTTCCATGCGAGCCAGTTGCGGAAGTGTGTTCGTAGTGGTCGTCATGTCCTTGACTCGGTGCCCCATATTCAGCCCAACCTCTCGTATATGGAAATGCCTAACCGTTTTTTGGAATCTCAAGGGCGTGTGTTACGGAGAAAGACCATCCCCATGTTCACGATTATTTGGAGAAATCAAGACGTCGAGGGCGCCACGTGGGAATTGGAATCGGTGATGAGGGAATCTCATCCATATCTCTTCTCTTAGTTTCTGGTATGTCTATATGTTTTGGTTGTGTTTGGTTTTGTAGTTGTGTTAAGTTTTGGAACGAAACATCTTTTTAGGGGGAGTGACTGTAACGCCCCCGATTTTTCGATGATTTTATTTGAATGGGTATCGTCATATTTATGACGTCGTGGCGTTACTTTTAACGTCGAGTTGATGGAGCAATGTCGTTGAGGCATTTTCGCATCCCTGCGGTCGAGTCGGCCGAATTTTTGTTGTAATTGGAAAATTTTGTATTTGGAATTTAAGTTGAATAAATTTGGACTTGCTCGACAAGTTTCGTCGCGATCCGAGCGATATTCGGGCCTCAATGATTTTTTCGAAGTTTTGTAGAATTTATGTTTGCCGTAGACTTTAAAAATTTATATCTCGTGAATGGCTTGTCCGATTTTGGTTTTAATTTCATCGTTGGGTTCGTAGCATCTTTGATCGCCTACGGTGTGAGTTTCGTTCAATTCGGCGCACGTTTGGGCCTCCGTTTTGATCTTGTGTTTCCTTATTCAAAAGTATATAAATATGATTATTTTAATATTAAAGCACTATTCAAAGATGTCTTTTACTATTCATGTATATAGTTTAATTTTTTGGATATATTTGTAAAAAGAACTGTTCATGCAATTTAGTTTTGTTGAGTTCTCGTGTGCTGTATGATAGTTATCGAGTGCTGTTGTTCTTCTCTCGAGTAACTGTTGCATACCTCTCGAGTAGTACAATTCTTCCTTCTCGAGTTTTGCCAGTCTCCTTCTCGAGTACTACTTTTCGTCTTGAGTAATTCCGTTTTAGTACTCGAGTAATGCTTTGGTACTCGAGTACTCCTTCCTTGTTCCCGAGTAGTCAGTTACAGTTTGCGTTCGGGCGCCTTTTTTGGGTCAAAATGGTGTTGTATAAAAAAATGGTTAACCTGAAATTTGTTCGTCTCGACGATATCTACAACGTTCATTTTGGGCATTTTTCGATTTGAAACCATTCTAAATCTCTATTTTCATTTTCCGCGCACCCGCTCGTAAATAGTCCGTTTTTTTCCTTAGACAAAACTTTTTCTAAATACACAGACACATATATATATATATATATATATATATATATATATATATATATATATATATATATATATATATATATATAAATTATGATACTTATGATAATTAACAAAGAAAAACTTCATCTTCTCCGGATTTTCTCCCGAACCAGAGTGGCGTGAGAGAGAGAGAAAGTCTTTCGTGAATCTTCTGGTGGCCGCCGACGGTGCTCTGGTGCTGCGGTGCTCCGGTGCTCCAAATCATCAACCGAATATTGATCCGGAAAGGTCTCGTCGAGAGCTACGCCATCGTGGTAAAATTTTCCCCGTTTCTTGAGTTTTCTCGTCAGGGTTTTTCAGCATTAAACTCTTTTCGGCCATTTTTGTTTAGATTTCGACTCCCCCTGTGTTCTTTTGCCCCGATCTGCGACTTGGAGTGGTTCAGAGGATTTTTTTCCTGGTAAAACCAAGGCAAGTGGTGGTTTTACTCCCCTCTTCTCTTCATTTTCATGATCTGTTGCAACTTCCAATTTCATTGTTATTATCATAAATTTCTTGATAAGTATAGTGCTGCCTAAATCTTTTGCCTATATCCACTTGTTTCATAATGTTCTTGTTTATTCTAAGTCTAACCTTGTAAAGTGATATATTGTTTTGATGATATGGTTGTATCTTGCCCATGTTTACCGTCCCTTAACGATTATGTAGGACGCGTTAGAGTTTATCTAGGATTATAAATCATTCCTAAAGGTTGATCAACTGCGTCTTTAATCTAGAAATGTCGAGTAGAATCCGATGTGCGAATTCTCGAGATATATGTATTGTGGTTTCTTTGGGTTTTCTTGATTGCAGGAGTTAATGGACGTAACCACCTCCGCAAGATTTGTTACCTTTATTAGTACCTCGTGGAAGTTTGCCGGGTTTTTGGGCATATGCGGTGTGTAACACCCCCTATCCGTCACATAACATATAGCAGTAGGTCCGGCCGGGGCCTGACGCTATATATCACAGACAGATGGGGTGGTTACTCAATGGAGTACCATCCAACAAATACCACCGTCCTACAAAGATTCATTCTAGTGGAAGCAATTATTAAAAGTTACAAATTTAGAACCCATCTATAAGCATGAATGTCCACTACTAAAAACCATGGGAATGAAGGTACAATACACAAGTATAATGGTCTTAAGGCCTTACAATTGTTTACTCAAATAAAATGTGTCTTCCATACCACGGCACTCATTCCGCTCACACATGAATAAAACAAGTAAACACTCAAAATTAGGCCTTCGAGGGCCGGCTCAGCAACTTGGGCTT
This sequence comes from Platanthera guangdongensis, assembly GCA_039583875.1. Lineage (NCBI taxonomy): Eukaryota > Viridiplantae > Streptophyta > Magnoliopsida > Asparagales > Orchidaceae > Platanthera > Platanthera guangdongensis. The sequence continues at coordinate 45,170,069 of CM077154.1, forward strand.
TAGCCCGCTATTTACCGCTCGGCTCCGTAGCACCTGCAAGCAACAGTCCACCGCAACGGTGGCAAACAAAAGCAACGGTCAGCTATGCTGACCAAATTATAACGATCCCTCCCCCATAATCGGGGCGGCAATGCTCTTTCCATACACTTTGTTAACATAACCAAGCAGTATAGTCAATAAACACTTCATCACATGCATGGGCACACACGACCTCATACCTCGTACACTCAGGGCACATTCTCGGTGAACACGATCAAAGTCCGCTGACTCACCACCGCCCCTTGGACTGCAATATCTTGTGAGCATTTGGTCTTTCTGGCCACTGCCTAAGACCCTCCATCTATGCCAATGGTAAGTTGCCATGTAACTTTAGTTCTCTTTTTCGAATGACATAGAGCGGGTACGGTTCCACCTAACCCGTTACTCACACCGCGCTGTCACGTTAAGATATGGGCACGGGCCAAACTTCCCCGAGTACCAATCCAATTTCACACTTTACATAACTCAGTTATGTACAAGTTGTCTCCCAGGCCACCATGTTGACAGAATCACGCATCTGCCCAGTTTTCCGGGTGTACCTTGGAGTTAATCCCCAAGGCTCCCTGTTTCAATCTACCGCGTAGAAAACTCGAAAAACAACCATTCGCGCGGAGTCTTCTCCGGCCATTCATGCACTGCAACATCACCTATCCAGACCTACTTGTTCGGGTAAGATTCACACATCATGCACATATCTATTCTCGATTACGGACTCTACATGTACACAACGTGGACTATTCATGTCTACCCGAAGGAACGCCTCAACTCACCGCAAACTCGCGAGAGCGGGCTTCCTATGCAAAGGAAAAAAGGACTTCACATGTACTAGGATGATAATCGTTGCCCTAGCATTTTTCCATGGCGCCATGGAAATGTATGCGGATGAAAAGCACCACAAACTCCTTGTCTCCGTAGATCCTAAATCGGCTCGTGATTTGGAGCTCCGAAGGTCCTCCGGTGACCGGATCTAGCCTCCTTCTTCTTCCTTGCTCTCCCCTCTCTCTAGATCTTTAGAAAGAGATTGAGTAAGAGAAATGAGGGCTTTGAAACCCTATTCCAGGGTATATCCCAGCAAGAACAACCACCAGCTGTCGGATCCCAAAATAAGGAAACGAACAGCCACGATCCGCCATTGAAATCCAAAATCTGGGCCGAACACGGCCTGTGACACGCCCGTGTCCAGGGCCATGTTCCCCATTCGCCGTAGAAACTGAGGCGTCCCGAAAAGAACACGGGTACCCGACACGCCTGTGCTCGACCTGACATGCCCGTGTCATCCAGTACACAGCCTTGTACTATGCCGTGTTCTCCATTGACACATCACCAACACCAAGCCGAGAAGAACACTGGTCTTGGACACGCCCGTGTCCCATTTGACACGCCCATGTCTACCTGACATGGACCGTGTGCCGACCCCGTGTATCAACCACGCCACAGCCCGACATTAACCCGTGAAGGACACGGCCTATGACACGCCCGTGTCCCAAGCCGTGTTCGATGCTCGACGATTGTCGGCTCCAAAATTCGTAGACATCTCGGCCAGATCATCGACCCGAGCACGACACGCACTAGGATACGCCCGTGTCCTAGGCTGTGTGACCCCTACAAAGTTCCAAACTTGGTCTGAAACGCTACCCGTCGCACTTTTGTGTTTTGGGGCGTTACAACTCTCTCCCTCTTAAAAGAATTTTGCCCAGAAATTACAATAAGGGAAATAAAGCACAAAACTAAAATGGTACCTGAGTGGAACAACTCCGGGTACTCCTCAAGCATGGTCTATTCTCGCTCCCAAGAGAACTCTTCCTGGTCGTAATTGTCCCAACGGACATTGACCATCATGATCTCTTTGTTGCGTAACCGCTTGACTTCCGAGTCCTCAATTTGAATCTGCTTGACCTTCGTCGTCAACCAATTATTGACCGGCACTTAATCGACTGTAATCACTTGTGAAGGCTCTTGCACTGCCTTCCGCAGCACTGATATGTGGAACACATCGTGTAGACCACTAAGCTCCACTGATAGCCTCAAATGATAAGCTTCTTCACCAATCCGCTCCAGAACCTCAAACGGTCCAAGGTACCTCGGGCTTAGCTTCTTCAATCGCCGCACCCGTGAGACACCCTTGAACAGATTAATCTTCAAGTACACCCAATCGCCAACAACGAACTCCACGTTCCTATGCTTGGTATTATAGTACTTAGCCTGGCGGTCCCGAGCAATTAGCAACCTCTCTCGAATCGTTCGAACCAACGACATAGAATCTTCCACCTCTTGGCGCTTGTACAACTTTGACTCACCCATTTCCAACCAAAAAAATGGCGTGCGACAACTTCTACCATAAAGGGCCTCGATAGGCGCCATTTGTATGCTCGCATGGTAAATATTAATGTACTCGAACTCCACCAAGTATAGGTTGTCTTCCCACTGTTTCCTGAAATCCAGGACGCACATACGAAGCATGTCTTCCATCATCCTGTTGACCCTCTCGGTCTTCCCATCTATTTGCGGATGAAAGGCTGTGCTGAAACTCAGTTTTGTTCCCAACATCTGCTGCACCAAACTCCAATCATTGGACGTGAACCGCCCTTCTCGGTCACTCACGATGCTGCGGGGCACACCGTGAAGCCGTACTACGTTATCCACATATAACTTCGCCAGTTTCTCCGCAGAATCATCCTTCCTATGCGGAATGAAGTGTGACACCTTCGTTAGACGATCTACGACCAACCAAATGGCATCGTTCCCTTTTTGCGACCTTGGCAGCCCGTGCGCAAAGTCCATAGTAATGTTGTCAAACTTCCACTCCGGAATAGGCAAGCACTTCAAGAATCCTCCCGGCTTTTGGCATTCAGCATTCACCAAGGCGCATGTCTGACACTTCTCCACGTACAGTGCCACATCCTTCTTAAGTCCTGGCCACCACAACAATTTCTTCACGTCGCGATACATCTTCGTCCTCCCCGGGTGAATCGAGTACTTGGTATAATGCCCCTCGTACAACAATTCCACCCGCAAATTGCCCACGCTTGGGACGCACAGACGACTGTCTTTCCAAAGTAATCCATCCTCAACAAAAAATTTGGAGTTTGACCCATCCAGAGCCTCAACCATGATTTGCTTCATGCTGACATCCATATCCAAATCCTGTCGAATCCGATCAGCCAGGTCACACTGAACTTCAGTCCCGTTCAATAACGCTTCAGCACTTGACTGCTTGTCTACGCAAGAGATCTGCAATGCCTCCAACTCCCAAAACAATCGCTCGTCATGGACCGACAGCCAATTGGATTGAGCTGGGGCCCGTCGACTTAACGCGTCCGCAACCACATTACCTTTCCCAGGCACATAATGGATCTTGAACATGTAGTCCCCCAGGAACTCCATCCTTCTCCTCTATCGCATGTTTAGATCTTTCTGATCCAACAATTATTTCAGGCTCTTGTGGTCGGTATAGATATCGACATTCACCCAATATAAGTAATGCCTCCATAGCTTCAAGGCAAAAATCACGGCCGCTACCTCCAAGTCATGGACTGGATAATTCCTCTCGTGCACTTTTAGCTGTCTCCAGCCATACGCTATCACACTTCCATGCTGCAGCAGCACACAACCCAAGCCATTGCCCGAAGCATCGCTATAGATTTCATAGCCTTCGGTCCCACCCGGCGAACTCAACACAGGCGCCGTGGTCCACCAACTCTTCAGCTCCTCAAAAGATCGTGCACACTCCGGCGTCCAAACAAACTTCTGCTCTTTCCTCGTCAAAGTCGTGAGGGGTAATGCTATCCGCGAGAAGTTCTCCATGAAGCGCCTGTAATAGACGGCAAGCCCCAGAAAACTCCGGACTTTCGCTACCGTAGACTGCACAGGCCACTCTCGTATCGCAATAATCTTCGCCGGATCCACTGCAATTCCCTCTCCAATGACTATGTGACCAAGGAACGCCACTGAGGATAACCAAAATTCGCATTTGGAGAACTTGGCGTACAATTGATTCCTCCTCAGCATCTCCAGCACCAAATGCAGATGATTAAAGTGATCCTCCTCACTTTGCGAGTACACCAAAATGTCGTCGATGATGACGATCACAAAGTGGTCTAAGTACTCCCTGAAAGTCCTGTTCATCAAATCCATGAACATCGACGGCGCATTCCTCAGCCCAAACGGCATGACCGCAAACTCGTAATACCCGTATCTCATACTAAAAGCTGTTTTGGCGATATCACTCTCCCTTATCCTCAGCTGATAAAACCCAGACTTGAGATCCAACTTTGACTACACCATTGACCAGACTAACTGATCGAACAGATCATCAATCCTCGGGATCGGGTACTTGTTCTTCTCTGTTAGTTTGTTCAACTCCCGATATTCGATACATAGTCTCAAGCTTCGGTCCTTCTTTTTAACAAATAGGACCGGTGCGCTCCAAGGCGAAGAACTTGGACGCACATAACCTTGATCCAATAACTCTTGAAGTTCCACCTTCAGCTCCACCATTTCCTTAGGAACTAGCCGATAAGGAGAGCGTGACACAGGTTTCGCACCTGGCACTAGCTCAATCGTGAAATCTATCTCCCGTTGAGGCGAGGCTCCAGGAAGATCGGCAGGGAACACATTAGGGTACTCAGATACCACTGAAATACTGTACAACATAGGCTTAGGCTTTGTAACCTCCACTAGCGTGAAAACCAGCTCTGCTCCAGCACAAACCGCCTTCACCACCTGAAGAGCAGACATTAAAGTCTTGCTTGTTGGGTATTGTATCCACAATTCCTGGATTTGAGGAAGCCACCTGTCAAGCTAAGATGAATTCACAATGTATCTGATGAAACCTCTTAAGTTGTGCTTGCAGTTATTCCACGCTAAGTGGACACCAATGTCAGGGTGCAGTAGGTCAATATACACGGGTCTGCATGACGTAATCCCTCGTTGAGCAGATCAGTGTGTTAGCCTACGTGTACTCTCTCTATTGGAGTGCACTTACTTTCAAGTACATGGCCATGTTTATGCAAGAGAAGACAAGGAGCAAGGATGGGTCAAGGAGCAGATCTTGGGTGGAAAGACGAAAATCCGTCTAAGTATAATTCGATGAGAATCACCAAGTGATTCTCGCCGAATCGTCGAGAATCATTAGTGATTCTCGCCGACTCCTTCCGGCTACCTCAAAATGGTGCCAAGTAAGATTCGGCGAGAATCACTAATGATTCTCGCCGAACCCGTCGCTGAGCAGGTCATGAATACCAAGTGAAAATCGTTGAGAATCAACAAGGGAATCGTCGAGAATCACTCGGTGATTCTCGACGAATCGTCGAGAATCGTTAACTGATTCTCGCCGATTCGTCGAGAATCACCAATGATTCTCGACGAATTTTACTTGGCGTTTTCTCTGGATGCTGCTGGACCGGATTCTGCCGCTGGACTATTTTGAATCGGATTTCGGGTTTCTACTTGTGGGACCCACAACGGTCATATTGTTAGTATCTACAGTGTATAAATACACGGGTATTTTTGAACAGTAGAAGCACAGAAAAAGATATACAAAGCAGAGCCGCGACTTGACCTAGTTCGCGATTTTCCGCCGCCGCCTCCGTCGCCGCGCGAGAGTGTAGATCGCCGGTCGTGATCGTGTTTTCTTCCAGATCTCCGGTCGATAGAAGCCTAGCTAAGCTCAGCGTCTCACGTGTCTAACCGGAGATCTCTTGTCTCTCGATTTGTAGATCGGGAAAGTCTTCCCCATCCGAATCGATCGAGACGATTGATCCTAGTGTGACCGTTGGTAGACCTAGCTAGCTTCGCTACGAAGTTTGGATCTCTAAAGAAGTGCAGCCGCACATCGTCGTCGCCGCCGATCCCGAACCAAGCCGCCGTTTGTATTGCCGCCGCCGGTTCCAGGGAGATCCTCTCCAAGAGCGATTCAAGGTTGTAGACTCTTCGTTGACTTCACGAACACGTCGTCGAAAGAAGAGGAACACCGTAGTCTCCAAACGAAGTTTGTATCACGTGTACATTCTAGATTTACTTTTGTTGTAAAGGAACGTTTGTTCCGTATTGTAAGGGTTGGGTGCAACCCGTTCTGTGGGAGTGTTGACTCTCACGTGTGGAAGGGTTCCTTCCGATAGTGCAGGGATTGGATTTCAATCCCGTTGGAGAAGTGACCGAGTCGTCCCTTGTTGGGAGATAGGTTGAAGGGGGAGAGTGGATGTACCCAAGTCGGGGAACCACTATAAATTGCCTGTGTTTTCTATGTGCTGTGCTGTTTGTTTTTATTGTGCAGGTACATTCGTAAATTCCGTAAAAGAGCTTCACGTCACCTATTCCCCCCCCATAGGTGAAGATAGTTGACACTAGGTGGACTTTCAAGTGGTATCAGAGGGAGGTTACTCATCAAAAAGGCTAACACCTTGAGTAGATTCCTGCCACCAGTATCAAAAGCATGGAGCTGGATTATGAGATATCGCCACTCAAACTCCCCGCATTCACAAAGGATTATTATCCCATCTGGAGAATGAGAGTGTCATTTCACCTTGATGTTATCGATCCTCGAGCATCCTTCATCCTGGAAGAGGGTCCGTTTATTCCCATGAAGACCTCCGACTCTGGGATCCAAGTGCCCATGTGCATTGCTGAGATGTCAGAGACGGAACTGTCACTATTTAACTTGGACGAGAGGATTCGTCAAATTATCTTGGATATCTGGTCTGGAGCTTCTCACTCTAGATTAGCAAAATGTAGGACGGCTAAATCCATGTGGGTGATGATCTCAGAGTTGATGGGGGAGTCAGAGAAAGCTAGAATATACTGTCAACCAGAGGAGGAAGCCTAGGTGGGGGTCCTCACCTCTGAAGATGAAGGCAAGCATCTCTCGGACAGTATCAGAGCTCCAGTGTCCACGTCTGAGACTGATGAGACCAGTGAGGAAAGCAGCTCTGATGAGGATGACGCAATGGTCACTGGCTTGAATGACAATAACACTGAAGAGCAGGTAACTTCCTCATCCTGCCCCATCTCTTTTGAACTTTCTGAAGACAGGAACTGCTTTCCTCCAGAAGATTCTGATTCTCTGAAGAGAGCCCTTCAGTCAAGCAACCTACTTGCTGAGGAACAAGCTCAAGAGATTGCTCGACTGAAGATCTTGTTGGTTCTCCAATTGGCATCCAACAAGGTCAAGGACTCTAAGATCTCAGCTCTAGAGAGTAGTCTAGAGAATGAGAAACGAATAGTATCAAACTTTTCCAAAGTTGATGCTATAAAGAGAAAGCAAGAAAACGGGTGGATCTCCCGGATTATCAATTCGTGGAGAAATGGGAAAACGGTGTTCCGACCCCCCACTCCAAGCAGGAAGGCAACTCATCATGCCTTCAGGTATGACCACAGGAATAGTCGTGGTCACTGCAGGGGTGATCTGTTCCCATGTGGAGACACCCACAGTGCAAGGGCCGTCGTGGCAACCCATGAGAGAATACCTAAGGCTCATTCTGAGCCCTTTTTATTCACTGCCACTACCTCAACTCGGTGTGAATCTGCATGTCCCTGCTCACAGAAGACTTCTCACCACCCGAGGACACAGAATAGGGAGGATAGAAGTCATGGTGTAAGTTTTCATGGGGCCTCTGGAAGGGGGATGCCTGTGAGAAAGGCACCACCTTCCCGGCCTCATGACGCTCACAACATGCATTCCTTCCACCCTTCCACGTGTCACGATGGAAGAGAAAATTTTGTGAGGCGATGATGCTCTATCCCGGTTAGACCTAGGACCGTGACTACCTCAGTCACTAGATCAGGTCGGAAACGGCGATACAACATTCACCCATGTTGGTGCTGTGGCAAAGTGGGGCACTTTGCCATCGACTGTTGGCACAACCCCTCTATGCCCGCGGCAAGGGCTTATCCACATTCACGGGACAGAGGTAGTCTTCCTGACAAGTTTTCTGAAGGAAGGCAGTTGCGTGCTTATGCTAACAGGAACCTAGGACCAAATATGATTTGGGTTCCTAAGGTAAGATAATTCCTTTTTGCAGGGTAGTCTAGGTTCCCGTAAATATGATGGGAACTAGACAGTAGGTGTTCCACGACTGAAATGGAGCATGCATCTGGAATAACAGAAGTGACATATATATATCAACATACTCACATCGAGCACCTGGTATGTTATAGTCAGAGAGACTCATTGTTAACTCTCATAATCCCAGGTACTTTTGATCAGTTCAAGGACTTGCGTCATATTGCATCCTCATTTACATATATATCTCTATCTATGTGTATATTTATACTTATGCTTATACATGTATGTGTGCACATCTAAGGATAGGTTAACTCGATGCATGCAAACATTTATACATCAATAAAGAGTTAACGAAGATATGTCATTGTGAATCTCGACAACTCACAATTGACATCAAGAAGTTTTTGGAAAAGCCTCGTTCAAACCCAAATAGATTGGCTTTAAAATATATATGTATTTATCATTTTTATATTGACTTGACATCAGAAGAATTCGAAAATGTTGCAATGCTTCTTAACGTGAAAATTCCTAATAAAGAAACCTTTCAATTTCGACTTAGACAAATCCCGCCGACCTTTCATTTCCACGGGAAACTTACCACAGTGCTGAAATCCCACCGACCCTGTATATACTTGGAATCTCACCGACCCTTCACCTTCCTTAAGAATCCCGCCGAAGGAGCAAGCTACACGAATCCTACCGACCTTCGCAGAAAACTCGCCAAATCGCAAGGTTTCTTCCGCCGACCCGCAGGAAGCTCGTCGCACCGCCTTCGCAAAATCCCGTTGAATCCCGCCGCACCCTGCAGGAAGCTTGTCGCTACACGAATCCCGCTTCTCCATCGTCTTCCCATAAGTTCCCGCAAGGTTCTCGCAAGGTTCTCGTCGAATCGCACCGGCTTCTGTCGAATCCCGCCGAACCTCGCAGAAAACTCTCCTATCCACCGCAGGTCTTCCCAAAGGACGCTCAAGGAAGAGTTCTCGCAGGAAGCTCACCAACTCACTTCTGTCTACGCCCTTAGGTAACCTCTTCCTCACCCGTACTTGGACGTTCTCACTAGTGACGCTTTCCTTTTGAATGTTCATTAAAGCTTAGAGTAGGGCTTCTCTCTCTAGATCTGCAATGGCTCCAAGGACAACTGCTGGGTTGGTCACTGGTTGCGAGCTTGTTGAGACTGGGTTCTCTCACGCCTCGGACGAATTCCGCAACATCATTCTGATGCTGGAAGAGGCTGGGCTAACATTCGTCCTGGAGCACCCTTGCAAAATCTTGGACAAAGAGGTGCTGGAGTTCTTTGCCACCGCAAGACTCTGAAATGGCGACTCACTAATCAAAAGCAAGGTGGCTGGGGCAAAGGTCAAGCTGTCTGCCAGCAAGCTGACTCGCTTCCTGCAGCTTTCTATCTCGGAGCATGAGGACTATCTGGAGGACGATGACAAAACTAGAACTCTCTTATTCTGCGGTCTCCCACGAGGAACTCGGTCAATAAAGAGAAAGGATATGAATGAAGAAGGGAAGCTCCTGTCTGACATTATTGGAAAGGTGCTCATCTGCAAGACGGGTTCTCATGACCATATCTCAGCGGATATGTTCAAGATCCTGATAGTTGTTGTCTGCCGTAAAAGGTTCAACTGGGGGGAGTTGCTGTTCGAGAAGATCAAGGAAACCTTGGGCTCTCCGAGTTTTGGCCGTATCATAAGTTTGTATCTAAATCAGCTAAATGGAGACATGTTTGACATGAGCAAAGGTGTTCCTCTACACTACTTGAAGAAGACGGACTCAAGTGTGTTTGACCGACGGGAGAGGCGTATTGGGCAGACTGCCGTGGAAGAACAACAGGGAGTATCTCCAGCAGTCACCCCCAATGAAGTTCCTGATACCTTGACTGCAAGAATCGAGGGGGACCCTCTCCCCCCTCATACTGATGTAGTATCTGACATCTCCCAGCTGGCCAGAGATGCTGTGGCAGATCCACACGAAGGAAGTGAACCTGAGCTGGAGCATGGGGAGGCCCCGAACCGAAACGAGCAAGGAGACAAAGCTACTGGACTAGAGACTGCTGACAACGAGTTGGAAGATACTGCTGATATAGATGATTTCTTGGATGATGATGGAGAGGAAGACGGGAATGAGGGACATGAAGTATTGGAGGCTCCGGATCTTTTTGAACCTCCCTCTGACAAGCATGCACCAGTGGAGGGGGAGTCAGATAAATCTACAGAGGCTGCCAGCATTCCTCCATTAGAGACTGTGCTTGTATCCAGCTCTACAGATGGGTCTGCTGAAGGGCAAGGCCCACAAGTGCCTCCGGCTCTTCCATTACGAGATGAGCTAGCCACTCACACTGTAAATGTCATTCAGGGCATTCTGAATGAACTCAAAGCCTCCTTTGATGAAGCTCAGAATAAACTGCTGAAAAGGATTAAGACATCTGAAAATCTCATGCTCAAGAATATGGTGGATATCAACCATAAACTGGACGAGATGGAGAAGAAATTTGAAGAAACGTACACCGAGGCCGGCCAAGCTGTCACACTTCTCATGGCCGGATTGAAAAAGAACACTGATACTCTTGCTGTAGTAAATCAGAATGCACATGTTGTAGCTAACAACATTCAAAAGTTTGACGGTAATATGGTCACTCTCAATGCCAATCAGCAGGCCTTGGTCACTGAATTCTCCCGGACCACCAAGCATATTGATGACTCCCTGCACTCCTATGCAAACTTCATCGCTGTCGAAGCCAAAAAGGGGGAGAAGGACTACATTGCTAAGATGGCTGAACTCCGAGAAGTCATGATCAATAACATCGAACAGTCAAACAAGTACGTCTATGAGAGCTGCTGGTGGATGCTCCAACAGGCATTAGGCGTGTTAGGCGTCGTTTTGCCTGACAATCCTGCAGGTATTCATGTTCCTGAGACTTCTATGGCTGCTGCTGGAGTAAGTGCTGCTGAGGGAATAGGTGCAAGTGCTGCAAATGTTCACATAAGTGAAGCTGATGCTAGGGCTATTTCAAAGCTAAACTGATGAGCATGTTTGACCAAGAGGCCCTAGCAAAATCCAGGGGCAAGAGAAAAGCTCAGGAAGGGACCTCCAGGGAGACACTAGCTGAGAAGAGAATCAGAATGAGTGAGGAGGAAGTACGAAACGAAAAGTGGAGTCCAGTTTCAAAGAACATCATCTTGGACACCTTTTGGCTACAAGAAAAAGGAGAACTCAATCGAAACGAAGTATACAGCCAGTATGAATGGGAGATGCATAAGACGTATGAAGCCAAAAGGAACAACTTCTTCAGAAATAACACGGATGCAGATAAAGTTCCTCCTCCCAGATATTACCCGAAGCCTAAAGAGTACATGGAGAGACAAAGGAAGAAGTTTTTGGCGCAAAAACTCAAGGATGACTTAGCTAAGGAAAGATAGTCAACAACTTGTAGCTTGTCATTCTCTCCTAAGAACATTTAATGCTTATTGTTATGATACGAACAATTCTGAGATATATATATATATATATATATATATATATATATATATATATATATATATATATATATATATATATATATATATATATATACATTTGTATTTGAATATGTGAATGACTCAAGTCCTGATCTGGTTGTTTATATTCTCTTATGCTGCATGTTTAACTTCTGAATGCTGTTTTTTTATTATTTGATTAGTGTTATTTATCTTAGCTAGTAGGGTTTTGGCTTCGTTAAATAGGGGGAGATTGTTGGGTATTGTATCCACAATTCCTGGATTTGAGGAAGCCACCTGTCAAGCTAAGATGAATTCATAATGTATCTGATGAAACCTCTTAAGTTGTGCTTGCAGTTATTCCACGCTAAGTGCACACCAATGTCAGGGTGCAGTAGGTCAATATACACGGGTCTGCACGACGTAATCCCTCGTTGAGCAGATCAGTGTGTTGGCCTACATGTACTCTCTCTATTGGAGTGCACTTACTTTCAAGTACAGGGCCATGTTTATGCAAGAGAAGACAAGGAGCAAGGATGGGTCAAGGAGCAGATCTTGGGTGGAAAGACGAAAATCCGTCTAAGTATAATTCGATGAGAATCACCAAGTGATTCTCGCCGATTCGGCGAGAATCACTAGTGATTCTCGACGAATCGTCGAGAATCATTAGTGATTCTCGCCGACTCCTTCCGACTACCTCAAAATGGTGCCAAGTAAGATTCGGCGAGAATCACTAATGATTCTCGCCGAACCCGTCGCTGAGCAGGTCATGAATACCAAGTGAAAATCGTTGAGAATCAACAAGGGAATCGTCGAGAATCACTCGGTGATTCTCGACAAATCGTCGAGAATCGTTAACTGATTCTCGCCGATTCGTCGAGAATCACCAATGATTCTCGACGAATTTTACTTGGCATTTTATCTGGATGTTGCTGGACCGGATTCTGCCGCTGGACTATTTTGAACCGGATTTCGGGTTTCTACTTGTGGGACCCACAACGGTCATATTGTTAGTATCGACAGTGTATAAATACACGGGTATTTTTGAACAGTAGAAGCACGGAAAAAGATATACAAAGCAGAGCCGCGACTTGACCTAGTTCGCGATTTTCCGCCGCCGCCTCCGTCGCCGCGCGAGAGTGTAGATCGCCGTTCGTGATCGTGTTTTCTTCCAGATCTCCGGTCGATAGAAGCCTAGCTAAGCTCAGCGTCTCACGTGTCTAACCGGAGATCTCTTGTCTCTCGATTTGTAGATCGGTAAAGTCTTCCCCATCTGAATCGATCGAGACGATTGATCCTAGTGTGACCGTTGGTAGACCTAGCTAGCTTCGCTACGAAGTTTGGATCTCTAAAGAAGTGCAGCCGCACATCGTGGTCGCCGCCGATCCCGAACCAAGCTGCCGTTTGCATTGCCGCCGCCGGTTCCGAGGAGATCCTCTCCAAGAGAGATCTAGGGTTGTAGACTCTTCGTTAACTTCACGAACACGTCGTCGAACGAAGAGGAACACCGTAGTCTCCAAACGAAGTTTGTATCTCGTGTACATTCTAGATTTACTTTTGTTGTAAAGGAACGTTTGTTCCGTGTTGTAAGGGTTGGGTGCAACCCGTTCTGTGGGAGTGTTGACTCTCACGTGTGGAAGGGTTCCTTCCGATAGTACAGGGATTGGATTTAAATCCCGTTGGAGAAGTGACCGAGTCGTCCCTTGTTGGGAGATAGGTCGAAGGGGGACAGTGGATGTACCCAAGTCGGGGAACCACTATAAATTTCCTGTGTTTTCTGTATGCTGTGTTGTTTGTTTTTATTGTGCAGGTACATTCGTAAATTCCGTAAAAGCGCTTCACGTCACCTATTCCCCCCCCCCCCCATAGGTGAAGATATTGCTCGACCCTTTCAAGCCCGTAAAAGTCGTCTCATGACCTGTTCCAAACATGACTTCCTTGAGACCGCAATCAATATAGGCTTGCTGCACTGAGAGCCAGTCCATGCCAAATATCACGTTGAACTCCACTAGTGGTAGCAACGACGCTTGCAAGTCAAATTCTTGACTCCCGATATGAATCTTTACTCCACAGATTCTATCCGCGTGCATTGAACACCCATTCGGCAACAACAGATCCAGATTGTCCTTCGCCATCGAAGTAGGTACTCCGATGCGTGATATGAATCCTTCGAACAAAAAGGAGTGTCAAGCTCCCGTATCAAATAGTGCTCTCGCCGGATTCTCACAAATCAAAATAAATCCTAAACAAGCAGTGTTAAGGTAACATGCGCATAACAAGTATTTAAAAATTAACTTGCTATTAATTTAAACCATACCTGTCACCACATCCGCTTGCTTTATGGCCTCTTGTTGACCAAGATTATAAACTCTCAGTTGAGCTGGAGCATAATGGGATGCGGTTGACTCCACCGCCTTGCCATTCTCTTTATAAGTTGTTCCCGGCTTCCACTCAGACTTGGGACGTCCGCTCCAGCATTCACGGTCAAAGTTCCCCGGCTTTCCACAAGTAAAGCACACGCCCGGGGTTCAACCCGTAGTCGCCCCAGAGGCACCGGAAGAAGGGGCTGGACCCAAAGTCCTAGCCTTCTTAAACCACCTTCGGTACACAGACTTTGAGGTACTCGGCACCTTGAACTCAGTGTTCTTATCACCAAAGATTTTCTTCGCTTGTACATTCTTCAAGTCATTCTCCAAAGACCGGGTCGTGTTGACCAGGGTCAAGAAGCGCTGCGTCATCGGCCCCGAGAGCAGTAGCCTTAAGTCATCTCTTAAACCTTCGTAGAAATGGTTGGTCTTATGCTCTGCATCCGCGAACGTAGAGCTAGCATACCGACATAACCGAGTAAACTCGTGGAGATACTCATCCACGCTACTATCTCCTTGCACCAACCTTTGGAACTCATTCTTTAATGCTATCCTCTGAGCCGAAGGGAGGTAGCTTGCCAAGAACAGTCTCGATAACTCCTCCATCGAGACGTCTGTAAGTTACCTTCCTCTCAAGAGATGCAGCTCTAAACCTTCCCACCACAGCCTCGCATCCTCGTCCAACAGGAATGTAGCTATAGTGGTCATCTTCCACTCCTCCATTTCAGAAGCAGTCGGGACTCTCTTCACTCGGGAGAGCCAGTCTTCAGCTTGAGATGGGGTTCCTAACCTCCAGAACACAGGAGGATTAAAGCTCATAACTTTCTTGAGCTGTCTTTCAGTTGCTCGCCTCGGCACCAAAGGCTCCACCACTACCTGCTCCACTCTTCTCGGTTCATTCCTTTGAAGCGGTACCTGCTCCATCGTAGGAGCGGGCTATTGCATTTGCCTTGCAGGCTGCGCATTGATCATGGCAAACACTGTTTCGGCAACCAACCGTGTGGTTTCAGCCGAGGGAGGTGTTGCAGGAGCATCATTTGGTGCACTACTTGCATCAGAAACTGGACGTTCTGACGGCCATGCACCTCTTCTAGTCACCTAGAGTTGTACAAAACCTCGTTAAGCGAACAAACAAAATTGCAAAA
This sequence comes from Platanthera guangdongensis, assembly GCA_039583875.1. Lineage (NCBI taxonomy): Eukaryota > Viridiplantae > Streptophyta > Magnoliopsida > Asparagales > Orchidaceae > Platanthera > Platanthera guangdongensis. Next base: position 45,185,103 of record CM077154.1, read on the forward strand.
CGCAATTATAGCAACACGCAGGTTCCTAAAACACGTGTATTTTCATTCCTAAGTGGACATTCATGGGTTCTTTTGATGTTATAATGATGACGCACACATATGTGCTCACCACCCCTTAAAAAGAATTTGCCCAGGAATTCATTTTAAGCCTGACCAAAACCAGTAGTCTGATACCAAATTGTAACACCCCTATCCGTCACATAACATATAGTAGTAGGTCCGGCCGGGGCCTGACGCCAGATACCACAGATAGACCTGGTGGTTACTCAATGGAATACCATCCAACTAATAACACCGTCCTACACAGAGTCATTCTAGCGGAAGAAATTATTAAAATTTACAAATTTAGAACCCAGCCATAAGCATGAATGTCCACTACTCAAAACTACAGGAAGGAAGGTACAATACACAAGTACAATAGCTTTAAGACCTTACAATTGTTTACTCAAATAAAATGTGTCTTCCATACCATGGCACGCAGGCCGGTCACACATGAATAAAAGAAGTAAACACTCAAAATTTGGCCTTCGAGGGCCGACTCAGCAACTTACGCTTTAGCCCGCTATTTACCGCTCGGCTCCGTAGCACCTACAAGCAACAATCCACCGCAATGGTGGAAAACAAAAGCAACAGTCAGCTATGCTGACCAAACTATAACGATCCCGCCCCCATAATCGGGGCAGCGATGCTCTTTCCCTACACTTTGTTAGCATAACCAAGCAGTATAGTGAATAAACACTTCATCACAGGCATGGGCACACACAGCCTCACACCCTGTGCTCTCAGGGCACAATCTCGGTGAACACGATCAAAGTTTGCTGACTCACCACCGCCCCTTGGACGGTAATATCTTGTGAGAATTTGGTCTTTCTGGCCACTGCCTAAGACCCTCCATCTATGCCAACGGTAAGTTGCCATGTAACTTTAGGTCTCTTTTCCGAACGACATAGAACGGGTACGGTTCCGCCTAATCCGTTGCTCACACCACCCTGTCACCTTAAGACATGGGCATGGGCCAAACTTCCCAGAGTCCCAATCTGATTTCACACTTTACATAACCCGGTTATGTACAAGTTGGCTCCCAGGCCACCATGTTGGCAGAATCACGCATCTGCCCAGTTTTTCGGGTGCACCTTGGAGTTAATCCTCAAGGCTTCCTGTTGCAATCTATCACGTAGAAAACTCGAAAAACAACCATTCACGGTCTTCTCCGGCCATTCATGAAATGCAACATCACCGATTGATGAATTGTAAATATACGCATTTTTGTGTACATTAATTTAGTCGTTTTCATTTATTTTCGTCATTTTTACTTGTTTTTGTTTAATAAAATGCTCCTTTTATTGAAAATATTTTCCTAACTTGTTTTATTTTATTTTTCAATAAAAATCAAATATCTACACAAAATAGTCATGTCACGACCGTGTACTATTGGTCACGCCCGTGACCAGGGCGTGATACATCAAATTCCCGAGAAATTGCTTGCCATGCCCGGTCACATGCCCGTGACATGACCCGTGTCCAGCGCTCGATGTTTTCCGCTCGACGATATTCGCGCTCGCCGATTTCCGCTCGACGATTGTCGAACACCCATCACGCCCGTGATCTGGGGCGTGACCGCTCCATCAAGCTCGACGAAATGTTCCGCTCGACGATCCTCCGCTCGATAAATTGCCACTCGACGACTTTGGGCTCGACGTTCGTCGAAACCTCCGCGATATGCCCAGAGTCACGCCCTTGACCTAGGGCGTGACTCCCTTTGCCGCTCGACGATTTTGCCGCTCGACGACTTTCCGCTCGACGATCGTCGAACCCACGACACTCCCAGCGTCACGCAGTGACCTGGGGCGTGACTTCTCCACCTGGCCGACAAGACCCGTGCGACGACTTTTTGCGCACCGCGCCTAGATCCACCTCCTCGACACGCCCACCGTCACGCCCATGACCTGGGGCATGACCGCTGCATGACCGACACGTGTCCAGCCCGAAGTCCACTTTCCCGTCAAATCACCAGCCGCATTTTGTACAGTGCTAACACGACCCCCTACACGCCCGTGTCAGAGGGCGTGTTCCTCAAAATTTTGTCTATAAATTCCAGTGTTCTGCTTGAGTTCCTGTTCCCCTTTTGTATCAATTTTGTATTGGGGAAGTGCTGCGTAGATGATTCCAGGACCTATGTAAGGGATTTTCTCCCCCTCCTTTTTGGTTTTAGCTTTGTAATATCCTTTTTAGATTAAAAAAATTTGTTGTTTTCTTCCCTTTCTATGGATTTGGACTTCATTTATGTGCCTTCTCTTTATGCAATCTTATCTTTTCATTTGTTTTTCATTCCTTTTATATGGGTGTGTGCGTGTATGAGTATAGTTCTTTACTTTTATGTTTTCATTATTTTGTTTACTTAGCTTAGTTTAGTGTTAGGATTTTTCTGCACTTTCATAACCATCCTTATAAAACTATAAAAATGGTTATAAAAATGATTTTTCATTTTTCTTACTTAGACTTTTTGTTATTTTTGTAAAACTTTTCGTGCTTTTAACTTTTCTTCCACTTTTTAGGCATTTTTATTGCATTATAAGAATGGATAAGTTGTTATTTTGCTTTTTTGAACGCTTGCATTTTCACTTTTATTGTCAAACCTTTTTACACCTTTTATTTTTTTTTTGTTATCTCACTACTAAAAAAATGAGCATTAGCTACACTTTTTTTTGCCAGGGTTCAAAACCGTGGCTAATACATTAGTATTAGCCATGATCGCAAAACCGTTGTTAATATTTAGTTTTTAGCCACGGTTACAAAAAAAGCATGTCTAATACCTTCGTATTAGCCATGAAAAGTAAAAAAACGTGGCTAATATTTAGTATTATCTTTTTGGGTATCGGTATTTATCACGAGCACAGGCATCCGCGTTTCTTGTTCATCTTCCTCCAGGTTTTCGTCCATCGCCGTGCGGCCGCCTCTCTGGATTTCTCGTCCGTAGGCTGATCGGCGTCGGTTACAAATCACCGAGGTCATAATTTCCCCTTTAGTTTTCCTTCTCCCAGCCACCCTTCACCAACAGTTGAAACCCTAATTGCTGGCGATCCATTCCTTCCTTGCTCGCTCATGTCCGTCAGCGTCTAGCTTCCGCATCAGCAAATCAGGCGCACCAATTTTCCACAATGGGTTCCTGATGATCACCCTTCCGGGTGATTTCGTGATTTGTATCGAGGATGGCGATTGTCCTCGCTACTGCGAAGAGTTCCTTTCCGGTATTAGGGTTATACAGCTCCGTCGAGTCCCTTGTTCGGCTTCTGGGTTCGCAGAAAAAGCTTTTGCACAGCCAGGCAGACCAGCTCCACAGGGTGGTTGTCACTCACTGCAAGCTCACGGGGGTAAATCCCCTCTCCCAAGAGATGGTATGCCTCTTCCTATTGCCTATATTTTATTTTTTCTATAGATTTTCTAGATAGTGTCATTGATGCTAAATGTCATTGTTTTGGAAACCTTGTTTCTGAGATTACTACGATACGATTCAGTCCGTTGGAGATCCTTCGGAATGTCAGGATGGATATGTTTTGCAGCAAGTTATAAATTTCTTTCAGCAATTTACTTTTGTGATTTTCAATGTAGATTTAAAGGGTTTCCACTTGACATATGTTTGTTTGTCATGCTTCTTTCATATGCATATAAACTATTTTATCATTATAGACTTGTTTGTTAAACTTTGTTAAGCATTTCTTGCCATGAAGAAAGAGGCCTCACTGGAAATGTTGGCTAGCCAGCCATTAGTTGATATCAACACTTGCAGGGGCTTTACAAATTGGGCACCGGTGTTTCTTCCTCAGCCAGTACTGGATGCAGACATGATGGTACCAATGACAACAAGCCAATGTGCTAATCTCCTGTCCACCAAATCTTAGACTACGAAGGTGAACAGCAACTTGAATTGAGAATTTTTGAGTTACAGGAAACCAAATTTGAACTAAACACCTATTAATTGCACTGATGACCTAAATAAATACCTAAATTAATCATAAGAAGGAATCCAGTTTTATCCAGTTCACTAACTAGATTCTAATTATGGATCTTTTAAGTATGAATCTAATTATAAATTTTGTTGTTGTTGTATAATTCAGTTAGCTTTGACACATTTAATTGTGCTTGATGTTATCTACACCGCACTCATCAAGTAGTGTCCCTGTCTAAAATTTTCATTCCAGCGTTCTTTATTAAAAAATATATTCTTAACTTGGTGTATATGCAGGGATTCCTTTATTGATTATTGGATACATAGGAATACCATGATTATGGATATAGCTACCCACATATATACCATCCTGAAACAACCTGATCGTAAGTACCTTACTCAAGTATCAAATTATTTCACGCCCAATCTTTCTCATGTACAATTCTCTTTTCTAGTTATGTTATTTAGTTTTATTAAGCCTGGGGGCTTTAATTCGAGCAAGAGGATTTTAAGCCTCTTTTACGAGAGCTTTTATCAAGCCATCCAGTGTTGGAATTCTTGCAGAACACACCAGAGTTTCAAGATAGATATGGTGAGCTGACATCAGTCTTCGATATTCAATGGTTCTATTCTTATTCTTAGATGCTTTCTATATAAAAGATTTTGTGTATAGCCATCTACTAGCTATATTCTGTACTTACCCATGCAAGTTCACAGCATCCAACCATTATGAAATGTGTTGCTATACTATTATTTTGAAGACCTATTTTATGTGCATGTAAACTGTATATTGTTATGTTTGAGAAATTTAAAATTAATCAGGTCTTAAAGTGAAGTACACACTTTTGTCTTACCATGATCCTAGATATTATGTTAACAAAGGTCTCTAACTGTATGGTAAGGCCACCTCTTTTATCTTGAAATTCTGAATTAAACTCCAACTCTATGTTCTTTATGATAAATTGAGTGTGCAAATTCTTATGATGGACTCTTGAAAATCTGGTGATGTTTTTGCTAGATCATCTTTTGATATGATCTTTTGAAGTATCATTATGGTGCAGTTTTTGAATTTATCCTACAGTTATGGCCTCATTGATGTTTTCATATATTTGTTTCCTTGTCATAAGCCTAGGAAGTTCATTCTTGAAGGTCTGTCAATTGTCATCCATCATTAGCTCAACTTTTTGCGAGCTTATCTAATTTCCTAAACCTCTGAATAACATACACGTAGGAAAAGTACTGCAGTTACACTTTACTTTTCGTCAACATTAGTTTATAGTTTTTTTTCTACTTTTAACTCATAAATCGCCTCTTCTATTTACTGGCCTTTGGGAAGCATTATGCGGTTTTAGTAAAGTACATGAAAACGTGGGGATAATATATCCGGAGTAAAGCAATAGAAAATAGCTTGAGATTGCTTGTGTATGCATACCTATGTGAAGAGGATGAAAAATAAGCTGGGAAGACTACAGAAGTGAAGTCCATCAAGAGTGACAGTTAGATGTAGCTAAAATTTGATCTTCATTAATCTTAAAACTAAACATGATGGGACATGCTTTCTAGCAAGAGAGAATTGATGAGAATTCTATCAAAATTTTAGAATTATTTTGACCTCAGTATACTATAATTATACTTATTCTTAGCACTTGTTGTTTCTTATCAGGAATTATGTTATGGGCGTTGTGGCAACGGCGTGTGTTTGGGACGATGTGTATCTTTTGTTGCACTATATCTTTACTTTTCCGCATTGTTATATTTCACGCATATATTACTCATGCATTATGTAGCTGGGGTGAGGGGCATTTTTGGTAAATTTTGTAAAACCTTTCCTCTCACTGTATACAGATGAGGAGGGTGGACTTGATGGTTTTCTATTGTTCTTGTTCAGATTTCTTCATATTTTGCTAAGCTGTTTTTTTGTACCAGGGCATTCGAAGAGAAGAGGCCAAAGTAGTTGTTATGATCCATTATGTGTAGAAATCTTTACAAGGATGGTCAAATTGGACCTCATGGTAGTCCCAAATTATGGTAGTCCCAAATTATTTAAAATCCACTTACGCATCCTACCCCATGTTAATTTGTCTATTATACGTTTAGTTGGTTGGAGCCCTATATAAAAACATATGAGAATCAGTACAAATCAGCTTCAGTTGTATTTACTTCTGTTTGATATGTAAAGAACCATTTTTGATGGGAAGTGTAACGACTACAATAGTTTTGATTTTGAAACTTGTATTAAAAGATCTTTGATCACATTTGGAAAGTAGTATATTTTCTCAAGCATTTATCATAGTTCTTCAATTTTTTCTCCAACATTTATACTGTTGTTTTATGGCTTCTCCCCTCTTGCCTCTTTTGTAATTGAATTCATTTATGGGATTATCCACTTTCTGAAATCTATCCCCTTTCAACTTGCTTCTTTCTTGTTTACCTCTTTGTTTTTTAGGCATGGGGTAACTCCATTTATACAGTATTTTGAATTTTTTTTTTAAAAAACATAAATTAGTATTTGACACGGCTTGTAACCGTGGCAAATAGTTTTTAAAAAATGATGAGTTCACTTTTAGCCAGGGTTTCATACCGTGGCTAATAGTAGACTTATTTGCCACGACAGATTTTTTCATGGCTAATACTATTTGCTACGGCCAATCCGTGGCTTAAAATTTTTAGCCACGCCGACTTTAGCCACGACATTTTCCCGTGGCTAGACTGTGGCTAAAGCTTTTTAGCCATGGTTTTAGACTTTTTGCCAGGGCAATTTGCCCTGGCAAAAAGTCTGTTTTCTAGTAGTGTCTTTTTATGCATTTCTACCGTATTCTAGCAGTAGAAATGTATTCGTTTTAATTTTTCGATCGTTTTCGTTTTTGCGTTTATTTGCAACCTTTTTGCTCGTTTTATTTTTTTTCTGCTTTTTATGCATTTCTACCGAATTCTAGCGGTAGAAATGCAGTTGTTTTAATTTTTGGATAACTTAGCTTTTCTTAATTTTTTATACTTGTGCATTTATTTCCGCCAACACGTTAAGAGTTAAATGGCGCTTTGCTTTATTTCATTCAGTAGAGTGTGTTTACTTTCTGCAGTGTGCGTGTGTTTTACTTTCTGTAGAGTGCGTGAGTTTATAATTTTCTTTATTTTCGCCTACTCATTTGAGTTAAATGATAGGTCTTTATTTTCCCTAGTCATTTGAGTAGGATTTGTGTGTGTGTGTTTTACTTTATGTCGAGAGTGTGTGTGTGTGTGTTTTACTTTCTGTCGAGTGTGTGAGTGTGAGCATTTATTTAGTCCTACCCGTTTGAGTAGGACCCGCTTTCTTTATCCCGCCCACGCATTTGCCCCGGGACTCGCATTTTACCGCTTTCATTTCAGTCCTACTCGTTTGAGTAGGACTTGTAATTTTCCGCTTTCATTTACTGCTTTATTTTACTGCTTTCATTTTCAGCTTTCTTTTCTGCTTTCTTTATTACTTTCCTCGCAAGCCATCCCCATTCAGATGAGTGGCTAACCATTATTAGCCCTCAGTATCGAAGACCATTGGGACAAATAAAATAACTTAAAATAATAAAAGGTCTCATTTTTCTAATTAATTAAAGTACTTGAGGTTTGTCTTGGGCTAACGATGCATAGGACCACATATCGATGTGTGGGCCCTTTTTTCATTTTCCATACGCTAGCCAAGAGGCCGTGCGTATGGACTGATCACCCCCTTGGCAAAGAGAGTTCCGCATTAACCCTCGAGAGAGGAGGCGCGCCAACTCTACTGGATTTTGTTCCCCACCCAATAACGGGGTTCTTAGCGTAATGCGGGCGTTAAGAGGAATCCTTCGTCGGACTAACGTTTGGTCGAATAGTCTTAGCGTTCAGGTGAGGGATAGACCTATAGCTAGGTGAGCTCATTCTAGTGGAACCTCCACGGCCAAGTCTCCGCCTTAATTAATTAGAAATTTAGGATCTCTTTTTATTTAAAGTATATTTTAGTTCTAATTCTATTTAAGGCCTTCGATCTAAGCTCTTCATCGGCTCCACCTTATTGCTTTCTTTTTATGATTTCTTTTTCTGTCATTTTTTATTATATATAAAATACCCGACAAGTAATTATCGGTAAAATAATAGTCCCCTCCAAGGAAGAGTAGAAATAATCGAACCGACTCCGAGAACAATACGACCTTGATATTCCACCCGGAATATCCTGTACTACTCATGATAGGTGCACTTGCCTCCTTTCATTAAAACTCAATCACATCTTTTTATATCCAAATAAATAAATATGTGCTCCCCGTTTTCTTAAATAAAAATCACAATCCGCTTTTCTACTTAAATAAACCGCCCGGGGTGCCGCGTGAATCATCACCTATTTTTGGAGTTTTAACCGCATTAAGTTTTCGGACATGATGCGAAAAATATCAATCACCGATCCAGACCAACTTATCTGGGTAGGCTTCACACATCATGCCTATATCCGTTCTCGAATACAGACTCTACATGTACACAACGGGGACTATTCATGTCTACCTGAAGGAACGCCTCAACTCAGCGCAAACTCGTGAGAGCGGGCTTCCTATGCAAAGGAAAAGAGGACTTCACATATCCTAGGATGAGAATCGTTACCCTAGCATTTTTCCTTGGTGTCGTGGAAATGTTTGTGGATGGAAAGCACCGCAATCTCCTTGCCTCCGTAGATCCGAAGTCGGCTCATGATTTGGAGCTCCAAAGCTCCGCTGGTGACTGGATCAAGCCTCCTTCTTCTTCCTTGCTCTCCCCTCTCTCTAGATCTTTAGAAAGAGATTGAGTCAGAGAAATGAGGGCTTTGAAACCCTATTCCAGGGTATATCCCAGCAGGAACAACCCCTAGCCGGCGGATCCCAAAATAAGGAAACGAACGGCCACAATCCGCTACTGAAATCCAAAATCTGGGCCAAACACGGCATGTGACACGCCCGTGTCCAGGGCTGTGTTCCCCATTCGCCGTCGAAATCAATGAGTCCCGAAAAGAACATGGGTACCCGACACGCCCATGTTTGACCTGACACGTCCGTGTCATCCAGTACACGGCCGTGTAATGTGCCGTGTTTTCCTTATGATTGATTTGGATTACTTGCTCTCGGGGATATTTTATTGCTAGGAATGCATGTTAGATATTTTTAACTTATGCAACCTTATATTGAGTATATCGGACATGCTATCTCTTCCAAAATGAAGTCACTACTTTCTCGTTAGTGTAAGGACTTTTTTCCTATACTTATTATAAATCTAGAGTTTGCATAGCATGAGTTGTTCCTCGGGGACATTTATACTCATGTAGGGTGTTGAAGTTAAGCTAAACAAGTATCTTCCGCAGCGTATAATTATATTTTCTATTCGTGGACTAGTTGATCAACTAAGCTGAGGGATACAACTAACTTCTCAACTTGAAACTGCATTTTTTCCTCAAAATTAACCTAAAGATCTTTCTTATTGCATTAAGTAGGAGTTTTTGCCTCAGTGTCCGTAGCTATCCCCTATTGACGTGGCATCATGACACGCATTTTCCCTTTCTGTAATATACCTTTAAATGAGGTGAAAATGTGGATTGTGACAAGTTGGTTGTTTTATAGTCTAACAACTGAACCAACAGATCTTGATAGATCTTATTTTACATATAGTTTTGTGTTTAGTTCACTAATAAATTTTTCATGGCATAAAACAAGGAGTATGCAAGCACTAGACCTCCTATTTGCAATCTTAATAAGTTTACATTGTGTAAAGCAAGAATTAGGTTATATATGCATTCTATTGATGAGGATATCTACAATTCATTTTTGACAAGTCCACCTATACAACTGGCAGCACCAAGAACCAGTGTTATACATCCACCAGAATGGACAGAGGCTTAGAGAAAAGCAAAAATTGCTGATGCAAAGGCTATGAATATACTAGCCCAAACAATGTCTGATAATATTTTTTAGAAGATTGCTTAATGCACCTCAATAAAATATATCTGGGACTCCCTCACTACAATGGTAGCTGGATCATCAGATGAAAGAATAGCCAGAAGATCTCACCTGATTTCTCAATATGAGAATTTCAAAAAGGGAGAAACTGAATCTGTTGCTGAGACGTATACAAGACTCAGTCTCATAATCAATGAACTGAAAACCTTGGAGAAAGATATTACATTGACGGAAGTAAATGACAAAATTCTCATATGTTTCCCTAACACATGGGATTCAAGAACTTGGCCAATTAGAAAGGCCAGAAGTGTGAATGAAATTTCAACAGAAAATTTGTTGGGCAAGCGCAAATCATATGAGCAGCTCATCAAAATAAGAGAAGATAAACAAATCACCTTATCCTTAGTGAAGATGGACAAGAGTATTGCTTTTCGAGCAATTGAAGACGAAGAACAACTTCAAAAGAATGAAGAACTCATGAGTCTATTGGCTAAAAGATTTTACAAAATGGCCAAGAAAGAATTCAGGAGAAGATTTTCTAGAAACAAGGATAAGTCAAGGTATGACAAAACACCTACTAATAATATTGTTTACTGTGGTTGCAGGAAACTAGGACACATTCTTCCAGAATATCCAGCAAATCAGAAGAAAGATAAGAAGAAGGAGAAAGACTTTAAGAAGCCTTCAAATAAACCCTTTGTTGAAACCGGAAACCGGTCCCTGTGGAGTTCGAGGTCCCAAAAGAGGGGTGACCGCGCACCTACTACACTCGAGTGAACAATCGAGGCTCTAAACTAGGAACGTAAGGGACAGGCCCAAGGTCTCAGCGTGGAGGTCCCACCACACACCCGGAAGACTAACGAGCTCTTCCCCTCCTAAGCCAAATGTTGAGCTGATTGGGCACCTTTGGAAGGCTCTCTTGGCCGACCAGAACCTCTAGGGAGGCTCTCAAAATTCACTCCCTCTTAACCAAGGATGACCCCTCGGGTTTGCGCAAAATGCCCTTTAACTGCCCTCCTAGCAGCATAACCTCGCCTAGCAGTTCTATTTTTCCGCAGCCCCTTTTGGACCGCCACCAACGTAACACAGGCCTTCAAGGGCTAGCAAAAACATCGCGGGCATCTCAAATTACAGGAACGTACGTTCCATACCTCGGTACGCAGGCCGGTAACATAAACAAAAAGGCCTTCTAGGGCCGGCACAAACTTGGGCTTAAGCCCGCCGCTTTTCGCTACATAAAGAATGCACAACTTCCTCGGAGTCTTCTCCGGGAACCCCAGAACATCACCAATCCGGCTCATACGTCCGGATGGGCTTCACACAGCATGCCTAAACCCGTACTCACGCTTCCGGGCACTAAATGAAATAAACTGCGGGGACGTACACGTCAACCCGTCGGAGAGCACCCTTCCTCCACCCATTGGTGAAGAGGGGCCTCCATGCAAATATGTAAATTTAGGGCTTCACATGCCCGAGGGAGAAATTTCGTTACCCTTGGCGCAGATATTGGCGGAGTCGCGGCCGCGTATCTTGCACGAGGCTCGATGCCCAGTGAAGGGCTCCTAGCTGATTTTTCTGATGGCGGTGCCGGCCCTAACCCTCATCACAATCTTCTCGTGGCCGAACGTTGCTGGAGAAACCCGGTCCCTATTTCCTTGGCCGAGCCCTTGCTGGAGGAGATGGAAAAATACGTCCTCTTGCTCCGTTTTTCGGTGGTGGCTGAGCCCTCGCAGGGAGGAGAACAATGACTCCCGATCTTCATTTTCCTGGCCGAGCCTAGCCGTAGATGGACGATCAATGCCTTGCTCCAAGCGGCCGTGGTGGTGGTCGGACTCCCTTCCCGACCGACCCCGGCTCCAGGCCGTGCCCTAGCTCCAGGCCGTGCCCGGGCATCCGGCGGTCGTGCCTTGCCCCAGGCGGCCGGCTCTTTCTCCAGGCGGCCGAGCCCCACCTGCAGGCGGCCGGTTCTTCTTCCCTTGCTGCTTCACCGAGAGAGAGAGAGAGAGAGAGAGAGAGAGAGAGAGATCGGGAAGATCGGGGGGCTGGAAAAAACCTGCGGCTGGCCCCCTTTTCTCCTCCTCCGGCCCGATGCCCTACCCCGCCTCTTTCCCCTTTCCCCAAATAAATCCCCCCTTCTTTATACATCAACGTATATATATATAAATATATATATATATAATAAATATATATTATAACTAGAAATATATATATATATAGTACATATATATATATTTTATAACTCAAAACGTAAAAACTCCACACCCGCGTACGAGAGCCCGCACGTCCTCGAACAGGGCTGCACCAAATCGTCGCTCGTAGTACGTCCCGAGCCCGCTCCCTGGAGAGGATCCCACTCGGCTGGGTACGGGGTTGTACACAATCCCCGCTCTTTTCGAGGTTGTCCAAGCTCGAAAAGAAATGTCCAACCCCAAGTACTCGGCGAGTGGGTTCCAACTCAAAAACGTTTGAGAGAATCCCCCACTTGGAGATAAAAAGCGCTCCAGGCCAGGGCTTAAATAAGAATCAACTCACTATCATGAATATGCGATAAAGACCAATCTATTTAAAAATCCAACCAGATTACCAATTGATGCGGAAGTCAATGGCAGTACAAGTTTTGAGATGCATATTTCAGACGGGCATACCTCTTATAAATACAATGATTTTGCTACCTCCCAAACATTTTATGTATCAGCAAGGTCAACATTAAAAGAAATAAGATCGGTAATGTTATTTTTCATGTCGCGAAAGAGGATGATGTTTTTGATCTGGCAGACTTTGCAAATAATTTAACTATTTTCATAAGACATGAAACAAGTGATGTATTAAGATCAGTCTACTCAGTTCATCAAAAAGAAACTATTGATCTAAACTATGGTTTAAACTATGATTCTTCTCCTTTTGCAGAAGAATTGCACACTATCTTGCTTTTCTATGAGATCAAACCCTTTCCAAGACCTTTTCCAAGTCCAAGTCCTTTCCCCCCAGGTGTGCCTACCGCCCTGCCCAGCTAATGAGAGCCTGAGCAGCGAGTCTACCCGGGGCCGAGCAGCACTCGGGGTCCCTTAACCCCGCAGGCGAGCCTACGGACCTGCCAGCTGGATGGGAGCCTGCGCAGCGTGCCTACCTGGGGCCGAGCCATGCTCGGGGTAGTGCAAAAGTCTCCAAACAACCTCCAACCACCGAGTGAGCCTACAGCCCTGCCAGCTTGATGAGAGCCTAGTCAGTGGGTCTGCCCGGGGTCTCCTCTCCAAAACACCTCCAACCACCGAGTGAGCCTACAGCCCTGCCAGCTAGATGGGAGCCTGGTCAGCGGGTCTGCTCGGGGTCTCCTCTTCAAAACACCTCCAACCACCGAGTGAGCCTACAGCCCTGCCAGCTAGATGGGAGCCTGGTCAGCGGGTCTGCTCGGGGTCTCCTCTCCAAAACACCTCCAACCACCGAGTGAGCCTACAGCCCTGCCAGCTAGATGGGAGCCTGGTCAGCGGGTCTGCTCGGGGTCTCCTCTCCAAAACACCTCCAACCACCGAGTGAGCCTACAGCCCTGCCAGCTAGATGGGAGCCTGGTCAGCGGGTCTGCTCGGGGTCTCCTCTCCAAAACACCTCCAACCACCGAGTGAGCCTACAGCCCTGCCAGCTAGATGGGAGCCTGGTCAGCGGGTCTGCTCGGGGTCTCCTCTCCAAAACACCTCCAACCAGAGTGAGCCTACAGCCCTGCCAGCTAGATGGGAGCCTGGTCAGCGGGTCTGCTCGGGGTCTCCTCTCCAAAACACCTCCAACCACCGAGTGAGCCTACAGCCCTGCCAGCTAGATGGGAGCCTGGTCAGCGGGTCTGCTCGGGTTCTCCTCTCCAAAACACCTCCAACCACCGAGTGAGCCTACAGCCCTGCCAGCTAGATGGGAGCCTGGTCAGCGGGTCTGCTCGGGGTCTCCTCTCCAAAACACCTTCAACCACCGAGTGAGCATACAGCCCTGCCAGCTAGATGGGAGGCTGGTCAGCGGGTCTGCTCGAGGTCTCCTCTCCAAAACACCTACAACCACCGAGTGAGCCTACAGCCCTGCCAGCTAGATGGGAGTCTAGTCTGCGGGTCTGCTCGGGGTATCCTCTCCAAAACACCTCCAACCACCGAGTGAGCCTACAGCCCTGCCAGCTAGATGGGAGCCTGGACAGCGGGTCTGCTCGGGGTCTCCTCTCCAAAACACCTCCAACCACCGAGTGAGCCTACAGCCCTGCCAGCTAGATGGGAGCCTGGTCAGCGGGTCTGCTCGGGGTCTCCTCTCCAAAATACCTCCAACCACCGAGTGAGCCTACTGCCCTGCCAGCTAGATGGGAGCCTGGTCAGCGGGTCTGCTCGGGGTCTCCTCTCCAAAACACCTTCAACCACCGAGTGAGCCTACAACCCTGCCAGCTAGATGGGAGCCTGGTCAGCGGGTCTGCTCGGGGTCTCCTCTCCAAAACACCTCCAACCACCGAGTGAGCCTACAGCCCTGCCAGCTAGATGGGAGCCTGATCAGCGGGTCTGCTCGGGGTCTCCTCTCTAGAATACCTCCAACCACCGAGTGAGCCTACAGCCCTGCCAGCTAGATGGGAGCCTGGTCAGCGGGTCTGCTCGGGGTCTCCTCTCCAAAACACCTCCAACCACCGAGTGAGCCTATAGCCCTGCCAGCTAGATGGGAGCCTGGTCAGCGGGTCTGCTCGGGATCTCCTCTCCAAAACACCTCCAACCACCGAGTGAGCCTACAGCCCTGCCAGCTAGATGGGAGCCTGGTCAGCGGGTCTGCTCGGGGTCTCCTCTCCAAAACACCTCCAACCACCGAGTGAGCCTACAGCCCTGCCAGCTAGATGGGAGCCTGGTCAGCGGGTCTGCTCGGGGTCTCCTCTCCAAAACACCTCCAACCACCGAGTGAGCCTACAGCCCTGCCAGCTAGATGGGAGCCTGGTCAGCGGGTCTGCTTGGGGTCTCCTCTCCAAAACACCTCCAACCACCGAGTGAGCCTACAGCCCTGCCAGCTAGATGGGAGCCTGGTCAGCGGGTCTGCTCGGGGTCTCCTCTCCAAAACACCTCCAACCACCGAGTGAGCCTACAGCCCTGCCAGCTAGATGGGAGCCTGGTCAGCGGGTCTGCTCGGGGTCTCCTCTCCAAAACACCTCCAACCACCGAGTGAGCCTTCAGCCCTGCCAGCTAGATGGGAGCCTGGTCAGCGGGTCTGCTCGGGGTCTCCTCTCCAAAACACCTTCAACAACCGAGTGAGCCTACAGTCCTGCCAGCTAGATGGGAGCCTGGTCAACGGGTCTGCTCGGGGTCTCCTCTCCAAAACACCTCCAACCACCGAGTGAGCCTACAGCCCTGCCAGCTAGATGGGAGCCTGGTCAGCGGGTCTGCTCGGGGTCTCCTCTCCAAAACACCTCCAACCACCGAGTGAGCCTACAGCCCTTCCAGCTAGATGGGAGCCTGGTCAGCGGGTCTGCTCGGGGTCTCCTCTCCAAAACACCTCCAACCACCGAGTGAGCCTACAGCCCTGCCAGCTAGATGGGAGCCTGGTCAACGGGTCTGCTCGGGGTCTCCTCTCCAAAATACCTCCAACCACCGAGTGAGCCTACAACCCTGCCAGCTAGATGGGAGCCTGGTCAGCGGGTCTGCTCGGGGTCTCCTCTCCAAAACACCTCCAACCACCGAGTGAGCCTACAGCCCTGCCAGCTAGATGGGAGCCTGGTCAGCGGGTCTGCTCGGGGTCTCCTCTCCAAAACACCTCCAACCACCGAGTGAGCCTACAGCCCTGCCAGCTAGATGGCAGCCTGGTCAGCGGGTCTGCTCGGGGTCTCCTCTCCAAAACACCTTCAACCACCGAGTGAGCCTACAGCCCTGCCAGCTAGATGGGAGCCTGGTCAGCGGGTCTGCTCGGGGTCTCCTCTCCAAAACACCTCCAACCACCGAGTGATCCTACGGCCCTGCCAGCTAGATGGGAGCATTCCAAGCGTCGAACTTAGATTCCATCAATCCTTCTTTAGCACCAGGTGACCAAAAGGAGAATTTTTTTCAACAAAACTTTCAACGGATCTCAAATTAACCTTCAATCCATATTTGCAAACTAAGAAGTTGTCAAGGTTGGTCATGATTCTCCAATAACAACGGCCTCCAAAGCATGATAAAAAATAATAATGATAATAAGTAAAATTCATAGATCGTCAATCCACAAAAAATGAATAGCTTTGATCATAATGTAGACCCATGTGTGATGTGATTCCCATCAAATAGCAATCAATAAGAAATAGTGAAATAATCATGTGCTCTTCTAAAATTTATAGCGGGTCAGACAAATAACTTGCTCCCATCTAACCTCTAGACTGTAAAAAGATTCTAGTAGGTTTTATCTCAAAGAAAGATTATAAACAAAATATTCACATGATCAAATCAAACAGAGAAACACAGCTGAAATGAAATGTGCAGAAATAGAATGTAGTATCTTATCCTCAACATACATGTTCATTAAAGGACTTTAAAAATACAGAATGGGTGGGCATAGCAATAAAAATTACTTGAGAGGAATTTTACGAAATTTTAAATGTATATTATCTTATCATGATACCTGATAGTAAACAAGATTTGCACAATTCCATATACTACCATTCTCTTGCCTTTCGGCTCCAGAAGATGGCAGGCATGTTTGAGACAAGACTACTCGAATTTTCCCTAAAAACCTAATCCAATATTTACCCATAAAAACTTCAGGTTCTTTTACACAATGCCAAAGGAATTCTACATCATTATAATAATTTCAAAAGGAAACTCCACATGACAGTTCAGATTGGTATGCAAGATATTGACACTTCAGATTGTTATGCATTATATCTCAACTTTTTCAGATACTTTTGGGTATGCGACATCATTATGGAAATCAAATAAGTGCAGATTGAAGTGGGCCACAGCTACTAATTGTTTTAAATTTTCCTACGTACTCCATTGTTGAGATGCCCCTAAAAGAAAGATGATTCAACTCACGTAAAATGATAATATTGAATTATATTGCATAAATCACTTATACGTATTATATATTATATATATGGGTAAATCATTCAGACTTACCAAGACTTACCATTTAACTCCCTTTAATATACGTTATTCCTAGAATGATCCCTCGCCATGGTCGAATAGTTTCTTCTCAAAAAAGGTAGGATTTGCGCTCATAAAATTCAAATTTGAGATCAAACTACAAATCAAATACGCAAGTAAAAAGGAATTAAACGCATAAAGACCTAAATAAATGGATAATAAGCCACAACTAGCTTTGATTGATAAAAAATATTTCTTGTTCGTCTGCAGGTTTGATCAGAAGTCCACAAGTGTCATCTTGACCTAAATGGTAAGGATCAGGGAGTTCAATAGTACAGATCAGTAACAAGATGCTTCAGGGTATTTGCTTATACTGGCGATCAACAACTTGAAACACGTTCTAGTGCTCTCGATCCAGGGTCCCGTCGACAAGGCACTACATGATCAAAAAAGTAGCACCTTCTTGTCAACATGGCTTCAGGGGTCTCTCTTCATCCATATTTTCTTCTGTTAAATACGGCTCAATTATTACCGACAAACTTGAATATTTGCACCAAAATTCTTCATGCAATGCCGAATCAAAGAGATCACGAAAATACAGCCCAGGAGCAACAAACTAAATTCCAACTCCAACAAATGCAAAAAAAAGAAAAAATAGAAATGCTAATGCAGTATAGTCATCGCAACTAATATTCCAGCTTCGGTCATAGTTGATCCCAACAAAATCTATTAGCAAAAATGAATCCAGTAACATAGTCCACAACATTCATGTCATTAAGAATGCCATCCGAAGCTAGTAGCTTGAGCAATTTAAATAGTTGGTGATAAAAATCTACCACAATCAATTTGAGCAGCTTCTCTATATCAATTTGACACAGATCCATGTGCAACCAGCTATAAAGGATAGCCAGGGAAGAGAATTTGATATGGAATCAAGTACATTGTGTGATATCATTTACTATTCTTGTTAGCGAGAACTGATCCACACCAATTTGCCTGCTCGCTCCACGAAGCATTAGGAGCGCATCTACTACAAGCTTCCCTAAAGCACGTTTTGATCTTCAGGATAGAACATCTTATGTGATCTACATGTATCTTTCTTGTTTTACTATTCTAAATCATAATTCAAAATCCCAGTTCTCATATCTTATCCCGTTTGGTATTTTTTTTTTGATAGAATAAAATCTTATAACATCATTGATGTATTGGGCTCTCATGTCTATACTTGCAATTAGAGATTTATAAATAATCAACCAAC
Organism: Platanthera guangdongensis; assembly: GCA_039583875.1. NCBI lineage: Eukaryota > Viridiplantae > Streptophyta > Magnoliopsida > Asparagales > Orchidaceae > Platanthera > Platanthera guangdongensis. Next base: position 45,203,286 of record CM077154.1, read on the forward strand.
CTCAAGTAAGATTTCAACTAAGATAAACACGGTAAATAGTCTTCGCTTGGTTCATTATACACATCACTTTACCTGTACTGTGTTGCGTGGTAATTCGGTAAGTATTCTTCGCTTCATTTTCATAAATGTGCTTGTCATGGGAGGGTAAACGATTGAGCCTTCAGTAGTTAGTTGTCTGCTAATTTTTCCTATATAAATCTAAAAATCGAAATTACTTCTATTTCACTTATGGCAAACATCTTTTTGCTTAACCATGACAAATGTTCAGAGGAGTTATGAGCAGATGTGGTGGTGATTGGTAGTGGTATTGGTGGGTTATGTTATGCTGAACTTTTAGCTAAATACAGTCAGGATGTTATTACGCTGAAAAGTCATGGTGTATCTGGTGGTGCTGCACATTCATCTGAAATTAAGGGCTACAAGTTTAATCCTGGTCCATCTTCGTTCTCCGAATTTCGTTCTATAGTTTCGCAAGCAAACCCCCTAGCACAGATGAATTAGTTATGGTCCGTGGCTGCAGCGGTACTCTTTGGTTTTACTGTTCTTTTTACTCCCACCTCTCTCATCCTAAGACTCACATTTGAGAATAATTGTTAATATACGTTTTCTGGAACTTAGATGACTCGCATAAGTCCGAACCCAGTATGCTAGTACTAACACTTCAACCTTTCGACTGTGCACTTTCCAACCTTAAAATTTTAGCTAGTGGGAAATTATTTTAAGAGCTACTTCTCAACTGTGAGAGTTTATACTTTGGTATTTGAGAAACGAAAGAGTGTGAGGGGACTTCTTACATCACATGACCTTGGTCGTCACTTGATTCCTCTTCTTTAGCCATGACGTTCGACTGAGTTTTTCTATGCTGGTCACTCTCCACGCTCACCGCACCATAAATGTTGAAACCGGAAACCGGTCCCTGTGGAGTTCGAGGTCCCAAAAGAGGGGTGACCGCGCACCTACTACACTCGAGTGAACAATCGAGGCTCTAAACTAGGAACGTAAGGGACAGGCCCAAGGTCTCAGCGTGGAGGTCCCACCACACACCCGGAAGACTAACGAGCTCTTCCCCTCCTAAGCCAAATGTTGAGCTGATTGGGCACCTTTGGAAGGCTCTCTTGGCCGACCAGAACCTCTAGGGAGGCTCTCAAAATTCACTCCCTCTTAACCAAGGATGACCCCTCGGGTTTGCGCAAAACGCCCTTTAACTGCCCTCCTAGCAGCATAACCTCGCCTAGCAGTTCTATTTTTCCGCAGCCCCTTTTGGACCGCCACCAACGTAACACAGGCCTTCAAGGGCTAGCAAAAACATCGCGGGCATCTCAAATTACAGGAACGTACGTTCCATACCTCAGCACGCAGGCCGGTAACATAAACAAAAAGGCCTTCTAGGGCCGGCACAAACTTGGGCTTAAGCCCGCCGCTTTTCGCTACATAAAGAATGCACAACTTCCTCGGAGTCTTCTCCGGGAACCCCAGAACATCACCAATCCGGCTCATACGTCCGAATGGGCTTCACACAGCATGCCTAAACCCGTACTCACGCTTCCGGGCACTAAATGAAATAAACTGCGGGGACGTACACGTCAACCCGTCGGAGAGTACCCTTCCTCCACCCATTGGTGAAGAGGGGCCTCCATGCAAATATGTAAATTTATGGCTTCACATGCTCGAGTGAGAAATTTTGTTACCCTTGGCGCGGATATTGGCGGAGTCACGGTCGCGTATCTTGCACGAGGCTCGATGCCCGGTGAAGGGCTCCTAGCTGATTTTTCTGATGACGGTGCCGGCCCTAACCCTCATCACAATCGTCTCGTGGCCGAACATTGCTGGAGAAACCCGGTCCCTATTTCCTTGGCCGAGCCCTTGCTGGAGGAGATGGAAAAATACGTCCTCTTGCTCTGTTTTTCCGGTGGTGGCCGAGCCCTCGCAGGGAGGAGAACAATGACTCCCGATCTTCATTTTCCTGGCCGAGCCTAGCCGTAGATGGACGATCAATGCCTTGCTCCAAGCGGCCGTGGTGGTGGTCGGACTCCCTTCCCAGCCGACCCCGGCTCCAGGCCGTGCCCTAGCTCCAGGCCGTGCCCGGGCATCCGGCGGTCGTGCCTTGCCCCAGGCGGTCGGCTCTTTCTCCAGGCGGCCGAGCCCCACCTGCAGGCGGCCGGTTCTTCTTCCCTTGCTGCTTCACCGAGAGAGAGAGATCGGGAAGATCGGGGGGCTGGAAAAAACCTGCGGCTGGCCCCCTTTTCTCCTCCTCCGGCCCGATGCCCTACCCCGCCTCTTTCCCCTTTCCCCAAATAAATCCCCCCCTTCTTTATACATCAACGTATATATATATAAATATATATATATATAATAAATATATATTATAACTAGAAATATATATATAGTACATATATATATATTTTTTTTATAACTCAAAACGTAAAAACTCCACACCCGCGTACGAGAGCCCGCACGTCCTCGAACAGGGCTGCACCAAATCGTCGCTCGTAGTACGTCCCGAGCCCGCTCCCTGGAGAGGATCCCACTCGGCTGGGTACGGGGTTGTACACCCTTTTCAAGTAAACACATACAGAAGGGGTAAGGCTTTGTAGCTGAAACATGGAGTGAGTCGGACACTGAATCTTCTTCCAGTTCAAGTGATGATAAAGAAGAATCAAATGCTAGAGAAGTTTGTATGATGGCAATCAATGCATCAAACAACAATCCTGATTCTGAACCCGAGTCTGAAGAAAAACACGTAATTTCAACTTTTGATTTTACATCAGAATAATGCAAATTAAATTTTAAATTGCTTTGTAAATATATGACAAAATCGGAGAAGGAAATAAAACTTCTCAGAGAGAACTTAAATGAATTAAACAATCTATCTTCAAAAAATATTAAACTTAAAGAAGACTTGAAAATTTCTAAAGAACATATAGTTTCTCTAGAAAATAAATTATCTGAAGCTACGAAGTTTGAATAATCTCTTAATAAGAGAAGTATAAAACTGATGAATATTACAAGAACCGTCAATGCTAGATTAAATGGGAGACTAGGCTTTGGAGCTTCATCTAGTCAACCACCAATTCTTGAGAGAAATATTTTAACTACTCATGTACAATTTGTATCTGGTAAAGGAAAAGAAATATTAGAAATTACAGATAAGGACACTGAAGTTTTGCCAAATAATGTACTTGAAAATAAATTAATATCCTTTTTAAAACAGAATAAAAATTTCCACAAAAATAATGATCAACTGTATTCGTCGAATCAAGCTCGACAAAATCACTATTATTCGTCGAACCGAGATAGATGAATGCTGAAAACAGGAAATTGTTATAACTATTCAGTGAATGGTGCTCGACAAAGTCACTATTATTCGTCGAATGGAGCTCGACGAAATCAGAATAATTCGTCGAACTTAAATTTTTCAGACATAAATTTTACTTCTTTTCAAAAGAATTTTTAAACTCAAAAGTTATTAATCCTTTTACTGAGTGGATCATTCCTCCCAGGAGGGATCATCCACTTGGATATAAAAATCAACATGAATATTCTTATATCTCTACTGATTATGAAAGAAAATTAGGACCCAATGTAATCTGGGTCAAGAACACCTAACTTGTTTTTAATATAGGAAAAGAACAATCTTACCATAGAGGAATAATGGTATTTGGATAGTGGGTCCTCTAAACACATGACAGGAAGAAAGGCTAATCTAAGATACTTCAAAGCAAAGCTTCGAACAAAAGTCATTTTTGGAGAGTCCAATTGTGGCAGACAGAAGGTTATGACAATATTATAGTTGGAGTAGTTACCTTTAAAATGTAGTTTATGTGAAAGGTCTTAAGTATAACCTTATTAACATCAGTCAACTATGTGATGAAGGTTATCAGGTATCATTTAATAATTGTCTATGCTTTATTACATCCAATGATAACAAAATTGTTTAATCTGAGGCTAGACAGGGTAACATATATTTAGTCAATTTTAAATCTGCTAGATCAGAAATATGTTTGTTTAATCATATAAGTAAATCAACTGAACTTTGGCATAAAAGATTAGGGCATATAAACTTTAGAACTATTGCTAAATTGTCTAAGGACAACCTTGTCAGAGGACAAACTTCTGGATCTTACAAGAAGGAAGGACTTTATAGGGCTTGTCAATTAGGTAAACAAACTAAAAAAAGTTTTAAATCCATATCTAAAAGTGATTCACCCAGAATTTGTATTTGCTACATATGGACCTCTTTGTAACTCATGCAAAACAAATTTTGGTAGGAGATTCATACACTTTAGTAATTGTGGATGATTTTTCTAGATTCACTTAGGTGTTTTTTCTTAGGAATAAGTCTGATAACTTCAAATTTCTTATAGACTTTCGTAAGAACATCAAGATTGAGTACCATACTCAGATTATATTGATCAGAAGTGATCATGACACTGAGTTTGAATCTCTTCTGACTAGAGAATTCTGTGGGAAAGAAGGAATCAGGCAGTGTTTCTCTGCTCCTAGAACTCCTCAACAAAATGTGGTGGCAGAAAGGAAAAATAGAACCCTAATTTAATCTGCTATAGCATTACTTGCAGAAGCTATTTTACCCCAATCTTTTTGGGCAGAGTCTATAAGCACATCAAATTATGTTCTTAACAGAGGTCTCACTCATAAACTCACGGATAAGACTAACTATGAATTAATTAAAAATAAGAAACCTAAATTAAGTTATTCTTAAATTTTTAGGGGTAAATGTTATATTCATAATAATGACAAAAAAAAACATTTAGGAAAATTTGAAGTCAAAGCTGCAGATCATATATTTCTTGGATATTCTCTTGTCAGCAAGGCTTATAGAGTTTATAATAAATCTACATTTAAAATAAAAGAATTGATGAGTCCATTTTATATACCTATTTTCGGACTCATCTGGGCTAGTTTTCACGCGTATGTACTTGACTTTTACTTCTATATTGTTCATATTTCATCTTATCTTTATTTTCATGGGAAGTGCACATTTATGCCCGTGGTTGTGTATTTTGTTATGTTTATAGTTTGTACTCCTTTTTGTGATTGCCTGGAATGTCTGCACATATCAGTGATTGGTTTTTCCTTTCGGTACAGGGGCCGTGTGCGTGTCCGGGGATGGTTTTGAAACAGGAATACTGCGCACGATCATGGGATTTAATGCGCACGACCACTGGTCGTGTGCCCCTGATCATGCGCACTACTCTACATTTTCCAGAATCAGCCTGGGTAATCGCACGACCACTGGACCTAGTGCGCACGACCACCGGTCGTGCGCCACTGTTCGTGTGCATTGATTCTTCTTTTCTGGAGTCCTGTCTGGGGTAATCGCACGACCATTGGACTTAGTGCGCACGACCACTGGTCGTGCGCCACTACTCGTGCGCATTATCCCAGTTCTTCTTCCTAATCTGCCATACCAGTGCGCACGATCACCGGACATAGTGCGCATGACCACGGGTCGTGCGCCTGTGATCGTGCGCATTGTTCATTTCTGCTTTGTATAAATAGTGCAGGTGATGAGTCCACTTTATATACCTATTTTCGGACTCATCTGGATTAGTTTTCACGCGTTTGCACTTCACTTTTAGTTCTATATCGTTCATATTTCATCTTATCTTTATTTCCATAGGAAGTGCACATTTATGCCCGTAGTTGTGTATTTTGTTATTTTTATAGTTTGTACTCCTTTGTGTGATTGCCTGGAATGTCTGCACATATCAGTGATTGGTTTTTAATTTCGGTACAGGGGTCGTGTGCATGTCTGGGGATGGTTTTGAAACAGGAATACTGCGTACGATCATGAGATTTAATGTGCACGACCACTGGTCGTGCGCCCCTGATCGTGCGCACTACTCTACATTTTCCTAAATCAGCCTGGGTAATCGCACGACCACTGGACCTAGTGCGCACGACCACCGGTCGTACGCCACTGTTCGTGTGCATTGATTCCTCTTTTCTGGAGTCCTGTCTGGGGTAATCACACGACCATTGGACTTAGTGCGCACGACGACTGGTAGTGCACCACTGCTCGTGCGCGTTATCCCAGTTCTTCTTCCTGATCTTCCATGCCAGTGCGCACGATCAGTGGACATAGTGCGCATGACCACTGGTCGTGTGCCTGTGATCGTGCGCATTGTTCATTTCTGCTTTGTATAAATAGTGCAGGTCTCGCCCTAATTCGAGAGGGGATCCGGAGCTCGACATTTCTCCGCCGTTTTCCGCCTTCTCCGTCGTTCCCCTTCATCTTCCACACTAGGGAGGTGCTCCTGGAAAGCTTTCACCGCCAAATCCAAGTCGGAGCTTCCTCTCAGCCTTCTCCTTCATCCGTGAACTTCAAGGAGGGTTTGACGCCATAGCCATCAAGCAAAGGAAAGCTAGCAAACTTCGTCCGCTATCGTGAGACAAAGAAGACGGGCCATTGGAAGGTGGTGACAGTCCTTCTCTACCCCGGACGCAGTTGAGGACCGAGCTTGGATGCGGATTGACAACCCGACGATTCCAACCGTGAATCCTCTGCAAGACTTCGGATTCAGTCGATCTCTTGACTTGTTTTTGCTTTATTGTTGAATATTGGTGTTTTAAATCTATTTATATTGATGAAGTGCACTGTGGTTGTATATATTATGTGTTTCATGTCTATGTGATTCCTATTTCATTTTACTGCCTAAGTTGCTTGAGTTGCGCCATATTCCATCCACCACCATCCACCCTTGTCGTTCTAGCAATTGCTAGAAACGTGCGTAGCGAATAAGTGCTCACGACCCACATTGTGCCGTTCTAACGACCTCATCCGCAAGCCTACTCGCCCATCCGCCTAGCGATTCGGTGCATAGCGGCCCGACTAGTCTTCCATCCCGCCTGGCGAAGCATCGCATAGCGGCGTTGCATAGGAGTAGTTGTTAGCCTTTTATTTTCTGTTTCCTCAAACATCAAAACACCCATCGTTACCGCCGACCCTAAGGACTTCAATCTCAAGTCCTCCTCGAAATTAACTCCACCTTACTGTGTTCCTTGAGAGAACGATACTTGGGAAAGCCCCCATTTTATATTACTTGTGCGACCGGTTCACTGCTGTGATTTTATGCATCAAGTTTTTGGCGCCATTGCCGGGGAACACAGTCGTGTGAGTTTTTGGAGAGGGAGATAATAGATTGAAGCCCTTTTCCATTTGTGCATATCATTTTTTTTATTTGCTTTGGTTATTAGAATTTTTATTTTGCTTATTTCGTTTTGCCCTTTTCTGATTTTTGATTTAGATAGCTGATCCGTGCTATTTTCATTTTAGCTGTGTAGCACCTTTTCAGCAATTATTTTTGTTCGTGATGGATCCTGATGTTGAGTGCCGTATCCTTGGCACTTTACGCCGATCCATCGATGCCATTGATGTTATGAATGGCGAGCATTGCATTCAGTGTTTGTTATTTCAAGGTGTGGGCCACATGTTGAAGGATTGCCCTCGTTTGTGCAAGCCTTCTCCCTCTGAGGGCGTGTGCACAACAACCTCCCATTCACGGAAGACTGTTGTGGACATGCCTACCATGGTATTGTCTGGCCCATACACTAACATGACGCACTTTGCTCATTCTTTACCCGTTGAGATTACTGAAGAATCTATGGCCGCATACAGCTCTTTCATGGGTCCCTCGATCCATTTTTACGAGCTTTCCTTGAGTGATGATGATCACTCTAGTGTTAGCCAACAAAAAGAGGAGCAGGAACTCATGGACGCTCCTGTATGGGACGATGAGATTGTTCCGGTCTTCGACGGGGTGGCGTTTGCGAATGACTGTGCGAGGGGGCCTACTCATTCAGTGCTTGATTTTGACAGCAGCCTTGCCCCTCTGCAATTTTTGTCGGATTGTGCTACTCTATTTTTGTGTGAGTCAGTTGATGATGTCGTATTTGTTGATGATTTGGTTCCCGAGGTTGCGCCGAAGTGGGATGATGATTCCTCTATCTCCGACGGATAAGGTGGATCTTCGGAACATTTTTACGCACCCCGGTGGGATGAGGAATATTCCCTTTCCGATGCGGAGGTTTGCACCTCCTTATTGGATGAGGATGTTCCTCTTACCACCGCGGACCTCGAGTTCTTGGATTCCCCTCGGTACGACTCGTATGATACCGACGATGATCTCTGCTTTGATCCTGCTGAGAGTGAGACTGGGATCACTCTCCCATTTTCTGATTCTTTTAGTTCTTCTTCTCTTTTATTACTTGATCCCCCTTACTTATCTGAGCCAGTGCAGGATGAGTCTCCACAGGTACGTTGGGATGACGATGAGCTTTATGCTCATGTCGTTGTCATCGCCTCCTGCGGGCCTGTGATAGACGATACCTTGCTAGGCGAGGATACTTTTTGTGATAAGATGAGTGAGTACCAGGCATCCTCCTCATCCTATTTCCTATTTCCTCTGCCTGCGAGGAGCAGGTATGATTATTTAGGCAGAGGGGTAACTGCTCTATCACCGTATCGGTACCCATTACCGAAACGTATAGTAGGCTAGTTACCTGTGCACTTTTTATTTCATAGGCCCATTAGCTAGAACTGTTTAGAATTGAATAAGTCGTGCAGGGATGACAATAACCCCAGTACTTATCTTTCATTTTCTGCATTTTATTTTTCATATCTATTTTAGTTTTAGCATTTCTTTTTGTATATTTGTTTTGTTTTTGCGGAGCTCACCCCTGCAGGTATTCATAGAAAATCACAATGGCGGGGTTGTGATTCTTCGTATGGCGGACCTGCTTCGGTTTTTCACGCATCTTCTGGTATGCTCACTAGCTGAGCATTGGGTAATCTCTTCCCTTAGCTCTATATGATTTTAATTTCTATATCATATGCTGTGTAGTTGAGTTTAAGTCTGGGGGAGAGATTTGTTACCTATTGTACGTGCACATTTCATGTGCATACTAGAAGCTTTTATTGTTATATTTTGATTAGTTCATTGCGTCACACACCACTACACCCACTTGAGCGCATGCTTAACTGTTTGTGTGCCACGAGTTAAACTCATTTCTTCGTTAGATTTGGGAAAATTATTGTGCTGTCTTAGGATTGTGAGACAGAGTAAAATGTTGACCTTGTTGTGTTTCTAGTAAACTGCTCTCGTCTCGCGTAGAAATTCGAGTAGATTAAATTTTTCTGTATGCTTATAGTTTTATATTTTTCTATTTGCGTAAAGACTTTTTATTCTACTCAAAAGTTGGTGAATCCGGTATGAACTCGACAGTAGCTTAGGGATGTGTGTAGACGGCTGTTAGGTTCGCATTACTAGAGTCTGGAGGATGGATAGTCTTTCTCGTTGGCTAAGAACTTGCCCCAAGCTATTCTTGAAGCATGGGTATAGGTTAGTCATGCATGAGCGTGATGTAGGCCATCATTTTGGCCCGGTTGAGCTTTGTACCGTTCCTAACATCTTGTCCTCGCTAGCCCCGTTGTGCCTACCCATTCTTTTGATTCAGCTCCACCTTTATTTCACCAAAGCCTCAAAGCCGATCCTAGTCGCACTCCCAGGTCAAGCTTTAGAGTTTTATATTTTTTTCATGTTGGGGTGTTGATGTGGTGCTTGTATTTGTGAATATGTGGATGTGCTCCAAAGCTTATATTTGCTGAAATTGTTAAAGGAGAAGTAATTTGAAAAAGAAAAAAAGAAAAGTTAAAAAAATGATGTTACTTGTGAAAAAGTGAAAAGAAAAAGTATAATTGAAATTCCTATTTGAGTTGTGATTATTTTTGGAATAGGCGGTGCACACACCCATATGTTAAAAGTTAAGTTTGGGGTTGTGGTGTACCCGCATATATTTTGTTTAGATGATGGATTCTTTCTTTGATAGCTCATTTGGGTTAGGTGCATAACCTTCCTATTTATCTTTGTTTACCTCACCGAAACCGAAGCACCATCTCTTCACCAAAAGTCCTACTGATTCGTGTGTGAACCAAACCAATGCCGTGGAGAGAATGCGAAAGGGCAAGCATATGGTCACCGACATTGGTGGATTCCTTTGGAGGTTATCCGGAGCCCTGATCTTTGGCAATGCTCGCCTAGCGATTAGTCTACTTTCTCCCGACACGTGACCAGATGATTCACCGTGATTCCATTTTTGAGTAATAATAAAATTTTGATACACATTGTGAAAAGTATAAACTATTTTGTATACTTAGAAATTTCTTCTATTATATTTTTATGCACGTGAGCATGCGACTTCGCATGGTACTTCGTATCGCAATTTCTTTGTTAACTAGTATTTTTCCCTATCTGCTTAAATTTTGTTTGCTCGGGACGAGCAAACAGTTAAGTCTGTGGGTGTGATGAGTCCACTTTATATACCTATTTTCGCACTCATCTGGGTTAGTTTTCATGCGTTTACACTTCACTTTTAGTTCTAAATCGTTCATATTTCATCTTATCTTTATTTCCATAGGAAGTGCACATTTATGCCCGTGGTTGTGTATTTTGTTATTTTTATAGTTTGTACTCCTTTGTGTGATTTCCTGGAATGTCTGCACATATCAGTGATTGGTTTTTTTCCTTTCGGTACAGGGGTCGTGTGCGTGTCCGGGGATGGTTTTGAAACAGGAATACTACGCATGATCATGGGATTTAATGCGCACGACCACTGGTCGTGCGCGCCTGATCGTGCGCACTACTCTACGTTTTCCTAAATCAGCCTGGGTAATCGCATGACCACTGGACCTAGTGCGCACGACCACCGGTCGTGCTCCACTGTTCGTGTGCATTGATTCCTCTTTTCTGGAGTCCTGTCTGGGGTAATCGCAAGACCATTGGACTTAGTGCGCACAACGACTGGTCGTGCGCCACTGCTCGTGCGCGTTATCCCAGTTCTTCTTCCTGATCTTCCATGCCAGTGCACACGATCACCGAACATAGTGCGCACGACCACTGGTCGTGCGCCTGTGATCGTGCGCATTGTTCATTTCTGCTTTGTATAAATAATGCAGGTCTCGCCCTAATTCGAGAGAGGATCCGGAGCTCGACATTTCTCCGCCGTTTTCAGCCTTCTCCATCGTTCCCCTTCATCTTCCACACTAGGGAGGTGCTCCGGGCAAGCTTTCACCACCAAATCGAAGCCGGAGCTTCCTCTCGGCCTTCTCCTTCATCTATGAGCTTCAAGTAGGGTTTGACGCCATAGCCATCAAGTAAAGGAAAGCTAGCATACTTCGTCCGCTATCGTGAGACGAAGAAGACGGGCCATTGGAAGGTAGTGACAGCCCTTCTCTACCCCGGACGTAGTTGAGGACCGAGCTTGGACGCGGATTGACAACCCGACGATTCCAACCGTGAATCCTCAGCAAGACTTCGGATTCGGTCGATCTCTTGACTTGTTCTTGCTTTATTGTTGAATATTGGTGTTTTAAATCTATTTATATTGATGAAGTGCACTGTGGTTGTATATGTTATGTGTTTCATGTCTATGTGATTCCTATTTCATTTTACTGCCTAAGTTGCTTGAGTTGCGCCATATTCCATCCACCACCATCCACCCTTGCCGTTCTAGCAATTGCTAGAAGCGTGCGTAGCGAAGAGGTGCTCATGACCCTCATTCCGCCATTCTAACCACCTCATCCGCAAGCCTACTCGCCCATCCGCCTAGCGATTTGGTGCATAGTGGCCCGACTAGTCTTCCATCCTGCCTGGCGAAGCATCGTATAGCGGCGTTGCATAAGAGTAGTTGTTAGCCTTTTATTTTCTGTTTTCGCAAACATCAAAACCCCCATCATTACCGTCGACCCTAAGGACTTCAATCTCAAGTCCTCCTCGAAATTAACTCCACCTTACCGTGTTCCTTGAGAGATCGATACTTGGGAAAGCCCCCATTTTATATTACTTGTGCGACCGGTTAACTGTCGTGATTTTACGCATCAGCAGGTCTCGCCCTAATTCGAAGAGAGGATCCGGAGCTCAACATTTCTCCACCATTTTCCGCCTTCTCCGCCGTTTTTCATCATCTTCCACCCTAGGGAGGTGCTCTGGGCAAGCTTTCACCGCCAAATCCAAGCCGGGGCTTCCTCTCGGCCTCCTCCATCATCTCTTGAGTTCATTTCAAGCTTCAACGCCATAGCCATCAAGCAAAGGGAAGCTTGAACTTTCATCCGCTATCGTGAGACGAAGAAGACGGGCCATTGGAAGGTGGTGACAGCCCTTCTCTACCCCGGACGCAGTTGAGGACCGAGCTTGGACGCAGATTGACAACCCGATGATTCCAACCGTAAATCCTCAGCAAGACTTCAGATTCGGTCGATCTCTTGACTTGTTCTTCCTTTACTGTTGTTTATGTGTTGTTGTAAACCTTATTTATAGATGGTGTATGCTTATTTGTAAAATGTTTTTATACAATTATGTCTATGTGATTGTATGTTTTCGTTATTTACTTGAGCTGCGCCTATTTGTCCGTCCACCATCCATCCACCCTTGGCGTTCTAGCAATTGCTAGAAGCGTGCGTACTGAAGAGGTGCTCACGACCCTCATTCCGCCATTCTCATCACCTTATCCGCAAGCCTCCTCGCCCATCCGCCTAGTGATTCGGTGCATAGCGGCCCGACTAGTCTTCCATCACGCCTGGCGAAGCATCGCATAACAGCGTTGCATAGGAGTAGTTGTTAGCCTTTTATTTTCTGTTTCCGCAAATATCCAACCCCCCCCCCCTTAGTTAGCTTCGACCTAAGGACTTAAATCTCAAGTCCTCCTCGAAATTAACTCCACCTTACTGTGTTCCTTGAGAGATTGATACTTGGGAAAGCCCCCATTTTATATTACTTGTGCGACCGGTTCACTGCCGCGATCTTACGCATCAAGTTTTTGGCGCCGTTGCCGGGGAACACAGTCGTGTGAGTTTTTGGAGAGGGAGATAATAGATTGAAGCCCTTTTCCATTTGTGCATATCATTTTTTTTATTTATTTGTTTTGGTTATTAGAATTTTTTATTTTGCTTATTTTTTTTCCTTTTCTGATTTTTGATTTAGATATCAGATCCGTGCTATTTTTATTTTAGCTGTGTAGCACTTTTTCAACAATTTTTTTTGTTCACGATGGATCCTGATGCTGAGTGTCGTCTACTTGACACTTTGCGCCGATCCATCTATGTCATTGCAGTTATGAATGCCGAGCATTGCATTCGGTGTTTGTTATGTCAAGGTGTGGGCCACATGTTGAAGGATTTCCCTCGTTTGTGCAAGCCTTCTCCCTCTGAGGGCGTGTGCACAACAACCTCCCATTCGCGAAAGACTGTTGCGGACAGGCCTACCAGGGTGTTGCCTGGCCCATACATTGACATGACACACTTTGCTTGTTCTCTACCCGTTGAGATTACCGAAGAATCTCTAGCCGCATACAGCTGTTTCATGGGTCCCTCGATCCATTTTTACGAGCTTCCCTTGAGTGATGATGATCACTCTGGTGTTAGCCAACAAAAAGAGGAGCAGGAACTCATGGACGCTCCTATATGGGACGATGAGATTATTCCGGTCATCGACGGGGTGGCGTCAGCGAATGATTTTGCGATGGGGCGTGCTCATTCAGTGCTTGATTTTGAGAGCAGCCTTGCCCCTCTGCAATTTTTGCCGGATTATGCTATTCCTCTTTGTTGTGAGTCGGTTGATGATGTCGTGATTGTGGCTGATTCGGTGCCCGAGGTTGCGCCGAAGTGGGATGATGATTCCTCTATCTCCGATGGAGAAGGTGGATCTTCGGAACACTTTTACGCACCCTGATGGGATGAGGAATATCCCCTTTCCGATGCGGAGGTTTGCACCTCCTTATTGGATGAGGTTGTTCCTCTTACCACCACGGACCTTGAGTTCTCGGATTCCCCTCGGTATGACTCGTATGATTCCGACGATGATCGCTGCTTGGATCCTGCTGAGAGTGAGATCGGGATCACTCTCCCATTTTCTGATTCATTTAGTTCTTCTTATCTTTTATTACTTGATCCCCCTTCCTTATCTGAGCCTGTGCAGGATGAGTCTCCACAGGTACGTTGGGATGATGATGAGCTTTGTGCTCATGCCGTTTCCATCGCCTCCTGCGGGACTGTGATAGACGATACCTTGCTAGGTAAGGATTGTTTTGTGGTTAGATGAGTGAGGACCAGGCCTCCTCCTCATCCAACTTCCAATTTCCTCTGCCTGCGAGGAGCAGGTATGATTATTTAGGCAGAGGGGTAACTGTTTTATCACCGTATCGGTACCCATTATAGAAACAGATATTGGGACAGATACCTGTGCATTTTTCTTTTCATATGCCCATTAGCTAGAACCTTTTCGTAGCCGAATAAGTCGTGCTGGGATGACAATAACCCCAGTACTTATCTTTCATTTTCTACATTTTATTTTTCATCCCTAGCTTATTTTAGTATTTCTTTGTAGTTTGTATATTTTTCTTTTGTTTTTGCGGAGCTCATCCCTGCAGGTATTCATGGCAAATCGCATTGGCGGGGTTGTGATTCTTCGTATGGCGGACCTGCTTCAGGTTTACACGCGTCTTCTGGTATGCTCATTGACTGAGCATTGGGTAACCTCTTCCCTTAGCTCTGTATGATTTTAATTTCTCTATCATATGCTGTGTAGTTTAGTTTAAGTCTGGGGGAGTGCCAGTTTTGTTACCTTTTGCACGTGCACATCTCATGTGCATACTAGAAGCTTTTATAGTTTTATTTTGATCAGTTCATTACATCACACAGCACTGCACCCACATGAGCGCGTGCTTAGCTTTTTTGCGTGGTGTGAGTTAAACTCGTTTCTTTTGTATGATTTGGGAAAATTATGGTGCTGACATAAGATTGTGAGACGGAGTAAAATGTTGACCTTGTTGTGTTTCTAGTCAACTGCACTCGTCTCGTGTAGAAATTCGAGTAGATTTAATTTTTCTGTATACTTATATTTTCATACTTTTCTATTTGCGTAAAGATATTTTTATTCTACTCAAAAATTGGTGAATCCGGTGTAAATCTGACGGTAGCCTAGGGATGTGTGTAGACGGCCATTAGTTTCGTATTGCTCCAGTCGGGAAGATGGATAGTCTTTCTCGTTGGCTAAGAACTTGCCCCAAGCTATTCTTGAAGCATGGGTATAGGTTAGTCATGCATGAGTGTGATGTAAGCCATCATTTTGGCCCGGTTGAGCTTTCTACCATTCCTAACGTCTTATCCTCGCTAGCCCCGTTGTGCCTACCCCTCCTTTTGATTCAGCTCCACCATGATTTCACCAAAGCCTCATAGCCAATCCTAGTCGCACACCCAAGTCGAGTTTAGTGTTTTATATTTTCATGTTGGGATGTGATGTGGTGTTATTATTTGTGAAAATGTGGAAGTGCTCCCAAGCTTATATGAGCTGAATTGGGAAAATAAAATGAAGAAAAAGAAAAAAAAAATTGTAAAGAAAAAAAAGTGAAAAGAAAAAGTTTTAATTGAAAATCATTTTGGAAATGAGATTGTATTTGGAGTAGGCGGTACACACACCCATTTTTGAAAAATTAAGTCTGGGGGTGTGGTGTACCCGCGTGTATTTTGCTTAGTAGAGGGATTCATTTTATACTAGCTCATTTGGGTTAGGTGCATAGCCTTCCTGTATATCTTTGTTTACCTCTCCGAAACCCAAGCCCCATCTCTTCACCTAAAGTCCTACTGATTCGTGTGTGAACCAAACCAGTGCTGTGGAGAGAATGCGACAGGGCAAGCATATGGTCACCGACATTGGTGGATTCCTTTGGAGGTTATCCCGAGCCCTTATCTTTGGCAATGCTCGCCTAGCGATTAGTTTACTTTCTCCCTACGCGTGACCAGAGGATTCACCGTGATTCCATTTTTGAGTAATAATAAAATGTTGATACGCATTGTGAAAAGTTTAAACTATTTTATATACTTAGAAATTTCTTCTATTATATTTTTACGCATGCGAGCATGCGACTTCTCATGGTACTCCGTATCGCAATTTCTTTGTTAACTAGTATTTTTTCCTATCTGCTTAGATTTTGTTTGCTCGGGACGCGCAAACAGTTACGTCTGGGGGTGTGATGAGTCCATTTTATATACCTATTTTCGGACTCATCTGGGCTAGTTTTCACGCGTTTGCACTTCACTTTTAGTTCTATATTGTTCATATTTCATCTTATCTTTATTTCCATAGGAAGTGCACATTTATGCCCGTGGTTGTGTATTTTGTTATTTTTATAGTTTGTACTCCTTTTTGTGATTGCCTGGAATGTCTGCACATATCAGTGATTAGTTTTTCCTTTCGGTACAGGGGTCGTGTGCGTGTCTGGGGATGGTTTTGAAACAGGAATACTGCGCACGATCAGGGGATTTAATGCGCACGACCACTAGTCGTGCTCCCCTGATCGTGCACACTACTCTACGTTTTCTAGAATCAGCCTGGGTAATCGCACGACAACTAGACCTAGTGCGCACGACCACCGGTCGTGCGCCACTGTTCGTGTGCATTGATTCCTCTTTTCTGGAGTTCTGTATGGTGTAATCGCACGACCATTGGACTTAGTGCGTACGACCTGGTCGTGCACCACTACTCGTGCGTGTTATCCCAGTTCTTCTTCCTAATCTGCCATGCCAGTGCGCACGATCACCGGATGTAACGCCCCCTATTTTTCCGTGTTTTGTTTGTTTTTTGGCGGGCGTTACAATGGCGTGTTTCCGGCTCTTTGCGTTGTAGAGCGTGGTCTTAGCTCTTAGGGTTCCTTGTGTAGCCTGTTTGTAGCCTGTTAGCAAGATTCCCCAGCTAGCCGGGGTCCGTTTGGTGACTCGGTTGGGCCTCTTAGGGAATTCTTGTGTTTTGGGCTTCGGGTGGTGATATCCCGGGTTTTGTTCGTCGAATGCTAATTTTGACTTCACAGTTGTGTTCGTAGCGTGGGTTTTTAGCTGCGATGTGAATTTCGTCATTTTCCGAGATGTTTCGGGTCTCGCGTCGTTTTGATATTGAGTGTAAGTAATTAATATGTATTGATTATTTACTATTAAAACTGATGCCTATATATAGCCTTAGGTTAGAAATTAGGGCTCAGTTCAGTGCTTTTGTTTCATTTTCCCTTTGGAAGTAGCCGCCGCCTGTGCAAGAGGAAGAGAACCGCCGGACTACCCTAGCCTTCGGACGCCAATTCCTGGAGATTTAGCGGTCGAAATTCGACTTCGAGAGTGGATCTGGATTGCTCTAGCCTGGATCTGCATTCTTTATATTCCTCGGCTTGGTGCTCTGCGGCTAGATCCGAGAGTGGAGGAAGTCGCCGACCAAGCTTTTCTGGTATTGAGGCAAGTGATGTTCCCTCATCCTTGCCAAAGTTGATCTTTGTCTTCTTATTGATTAAATTTTATCTCTCTCCTGCTTAGATCTTAGGTGTACGCTAGGGTTCGTCCCCGATTATACTGTGGTTAGTGTAGAGAAGTTCCAGTTAAATCTCAGATTTTCCTGAGGGTTTGTGTTTATTAGGGACGGATTTGGTATGGTTCCCTTCGAGTAGTTGCTATTGCCGGCGGATGATGAAATTCTAGAGAGAGGCCTCATTCTCGTTTTGGTTGTTTGTTGGGTCTGGCGCCTGTAGCCAGTCGGGGTGTCGATACCTTTGTGTCGACACCAGCCAGTCGTGGTGTCGACACTTGGTGTAGACACCAGCAGCGGTAGTGTCGACACTTTGTGTCGACACCGGCCGCAGTGGTGTCGACACTTGGTGTCGACACCAGCAGTGGTAGTGTCGACACTTTGTGTCGACACCGGCCGCAGTGGTGTCGACACTTGGTGTCGACACCAGCAGCGGTAGTGTCGACACTTTGTGTCGACACCTGCCGCAGTGGTGTCGACACCAGCAGCGATAGTGTCGACACTTTGTGTCGACACCGACTGCAGTGGTGTCGACACTTGGTGTCGACACCAGCAGCGGTAGTGTCGATACCATGTGTCGACACCGGCCGCAGTGGTGTCGACACTTGGTGTCGACACCAGCAGCGGTAGTGTCGACACCTTGTGTCGACACCGGCCGCAGTGGTGTCGATACTTGGTGTCAACACCGGCAGCTGTTGTGTCGACACCTTGTGTCGATACCGGCTTGTCGTGGTGTTGACACATCGTGTCGACACTGGGTGCTGCGCTAGTTTTGGGGTCAGGTAAGACTCGGGGTTGGTTCGGGTTAGGCGTGCATGGCCGCGTCGGTTGCACCCGACATTTTTGCCTTGGGTTCGTGTGTTTCTTAGGATTGTTAGTGTGACTTTTCCCTAGGGGGGCAGGGGGCATTGGGTGTTCGACTAGTTTCTGCATGCCGACTCTTGGGTTGTGGCAGGTGGGGAGTTTTGGTGGCCTCTGGAGGGGTGGTTTTATGTGGAAAGCTGTGGCCACCTCCTTTTTCCCCGGTTTGGGTTGGCGTGTGTGCGACCCTAGTGCTGCCACTGTTTGACCCCTTAGCCCTTTTTGCATCTAATTTTGCTTATGTATTCAGATCCATGTTTTGACCACTACCATTTACCCACGTGTTAGGACTGTTAGTCCCTTTCTTGTTTATGCTTTCTCTTCTTTTATCATATATGTATATGTCTTGTTGCTGTTGCAGACTCTTTTGGTAGGGCATAATGGTTTTATTGCTCGCACTTGGTGTGCTCTGCTGTGCTTTGGACAATACTCTCTTCTTACTGTCGCCCCTTTTCTTTTGCTTATAGCAGTTTGTTGCCGGGTTGGTAAACCCTTCTTCTTATTTGCTCATTAATCTTTTGCTCTATTTACCTTTTGATTATTTTCTTGCTAAGGTGTTCTTTTCTTGAATGCCTCAAGTCCAGGTTGTAGCCAGTTCTGCGGCTAGTCCTTTGGAGGGGCTGGTTGGTGGCCTCTTGGGTAGCTGAGATAGTGGACCCCCGATTTTGTGAGGTAGTTCTTTACCTTTCTGTATAGACATACATACTCACCAGTGGGTTCGTGTCAGGTTGTTGGCGCCCACTGGTGGCTTCTTGCGATGCTGGGTATGAACTTAAGCTGCTGTTTTTGCCTATTTGTGGTTGGTTACTTGCTTCTGGGAAGGATTTATGTTAGGTTGCATGTAAGATATTTTAAAACCTAAAAGCATTATTATATGTACCTCATGCATAACATGTTTCTAAAACAAAGACACTATTTTTCCTCAGCGTAAAACACTATCTTTCATACATACTATATTCACCTTAGAGTCGTGCATACCATGAGTCGTCCCCCGGGGACACTTATGCTCATTTAGGGTGTCAACTTAATTGAACCAAAGTATTTTCTGCTGCGTATAAATATAATTTTTTTTATTGTGGACTAGCTGATCCACCGTGCCGAGGGATACGGCCATTCAACATAACTGATTTTCGTTCATATTTAATCAACGATTTTCCTTAAAATCTAAGGTCTGGAGTTTTGCCTGAGCGTGTGCAGTTATCCTCTGCACGACGTTGCATCACGACACGTGTTTTCTCTTGCTCTGATACGATTTTATCGTTGAGAAAATGCGGGTTGTGACAGTTGGTATCAGAGGGAGGTTGCTTGAAAAATGGTCGGGCAACCTTTCCCTTGTTTGCATTAATGGTTAGCGTCATACCATACACACACCGATATGTCATCAGCACGTCTTGTCTAAAGCACGAACACTACACTCATGAGCATAAAGAAGTATACGGGGCATATTATGTAGTATGGGATGCATAATATGTGTTTGTATATGGATCCGCCATAGGAGGCAACATGTGAGGGTTATGCAGTATGGGATGCATAACCTCACCACATGAATGCGGCTAGCACATTTTCTTTTTTTTCGTTACATGGGAATGTTATGTAGTATGGGATGCATAACATTTTCATGTGTACGCCGCCCATGGCATGCATTAAGGCCTTTTTAGAATGCATAACACATCATGCATAGCATAACATTTCATAAGTACAACGTGCCAAGCTAAAGATTTGCATGATGACATATGTACACACATGGATTTGAGTAAAAAAGAATACAAATACATGCATTCATGGTTTAGGCACATGAGTTAGTATGAGGGCGGTGAACCATCTTAGGTCAAACATATCATCATCATGGTAAAAACAACTCCCAGGGCAAGTTTTGCAGTTGAAGTTCATATTTAAGTGTGCTTGTCTATACCGGGTAGTTTTGTTCTAGCTGTTGGGCTAGGTTTTGTCTAAAGATGATGCGATTATAGGATGGCGAGACGTCCTGCGACGAGATCGACCCACCAATCCGAGGGTGAGACTTCAGGAGCGCAGAGCGATGCGTTGGTAGAAAGCCTGCGATAGAGTTATGAGGCGTTATCGAGGCAGGTAGTGGCTATGCAGGCTCAGATTCAGTCCCTTGTAGCAGTGGCGGCGGGACAGATACCGAGATCTCAGGGCCCCGCTGAGGGGGTAGCTGTTCCTGCCCCTCCTGCTCCTCCCGTGCCTTTGGTTGTGGTGCCCCCGGAGATAACGTTCATATCCCAGTTTCAGCGCCTGAGACCCCCTACCTATGATGGGCATGCAGATTTCATGATTTTGGATGACTGGCTGATTACCATTGAGGAGATGTCCTCTTACTCAGGGATTATGGACGATCAAAGAGTGATGCTCGCTGCCTACCAGCTCAAGGGCTTAGCAAAGAATTGGTGGCTGAGGGAGAAAGAGAGCTTGGTGGCAGCCTGTACTTGGGAGTCATTTAAGGTGATGTTGTTAAGTAAGTTTCTGCCTTTAGTCGAGCGGGACCGGCTAATGAATGACTTTCTTCATTTAAAGCAGAGGAAACTCACGGTTAGTGAGTATGAGATTGAGTTTAGTAAGTTGAGTCGGTTTGCTCCTGGTCTGGTGAGTGTTGAGGCAGACCGAGTTAAGCGATTTCTGGGTGGACTAAGAAGCGACATTCAATAGTTAGCGAATGCCTACGGAGCAGTCAGTTATGCCAGTGTGGTTGAAGCTGCCTTGAGGGTTGAGGCCATTGAGAATGCCAAGAATAGAGGCCAGCAGTTGAGGAAGGATAAGCGGAAGTCCGGTGGAGGGAAGAGCCCTCAGGAACCTGATGCTGTCTCGAGAAAGAAGATCAAAGAGGATTGTAGTTTTTGTGGCCGGCCAGGCCACCCCTTTGAGAAGTGTTTCAAAAGGTTGGGAGCGCAGAAGAAGGAACAGGTGCACGCGATTCAGGGTGATTCCAGGGGAGACTCGGTGTGTGCCTTGTGTGGGAGGAAGGGGCATGAAGTTGCCCGATGCTGGTTAAAGGATAAAGTCTGTTTTCAGTGTGGGCAGAAGGGTCATCTCAAGACAAGGTGCCCACAGCTCCAGCCTATTCTGCAGCCAGTTCCCCTCCAGGCTCTCCCACCGCCTCAGCAAATGGATAGAGGAAAGGGGAAGCTTAATGTGCTTTCGGCAGACGAAGCGCAGACTTCGACCCAGGTTATCTCAGGTTCGACTCCTCCCCAGTCGTGTCGTTACGTTCCTTTTTTGGTTATAGATTTCGTTTTAGCGCTTGTTGCCTTAGATGCGTGTACAATTCGTAGGACGATTTAAGGTAAAGAACCGCTGGGCGCGCATTCTCTTCGATTCCGGCACTACCGACTCGTTTGTGGCTAGAGCCTTCGTGGAGCGGTTCAGTTTGGGCCTAGATCGTGTTGGTGGTGCCTTCTACGTTAAGTTCCCCTATGGTGACTCTGTGGTTACGGACCTGGGTGTCCTCGATTGTCCGATTTTGTTGGGAGATTTTCTAGCCAAGGCAGATCTGAAGTTGATTGACCTGGAGGACTTCGATGTTATTTTGGGCATGGACTGGTTGTCAAGGTACGATGTTGTGATCCAGTGCAAGGGTAAGCGCTTGGAATTCGTCAAAGACAACGGTTAGCCAGGGAGCATTTATGGGTATTCCCTCCAGGAGTCTCCAGTCATTTCTGCGGTGCGTGCTCGGAAGTTGCTTAATTCTGGCTGTTTTGCCTGTGTGGTCTCTCTGGTAGGGACGATTGTTAGTGTGCCCCGTTTGGAAGATATTCCTGTGGTGTGTGACTTCTCAGATGTGTTTCCTGACGATCTTCCCGGTCTTCCACCCGAACGAGATGTCGAGTTTGTGATAGATTTGGAGCCAGGCACGCGTACTATTATAAAGGCGCCGTACCGGATGGCCCCGCGAGAGCTGGAAGAGTTGCGAATTCAGCTGGATGAGTTGTTGGCAAAAGGCTTCGTAAGGCTGAGTTCTTCGCCTTGGGGTGCACCAGTACTGTTCGTTAAAAAGAAAGATGGGTCGATGAGGTTATGCATCGACTATAGAGAGCTGAACAAGGTTACTATTAAGAACAGGTACCCTTTGCCGCGAATCGACGATTTGTTTGATCAACTGCGTGGTAGCTCCGTGTTTTCCAAGATTGATCTTCGATCGGGCTATCACCAGTTGAGGATTTGGGAGTCAGATGTTTCGCGGACGGCGTTCCGCTCTCGTCATGGGCATTTTGAGTTTTTGGTTATGTCATTTGGTTTGACTAATGTGCCCTCAGCATTTATGGATTTGATGAACAGAGTTTTCAAGGAATTTCTAGATAAGTTTTTAATTGTCTTTATAGATGATGTTTTGGTGTATTCTAAAGATGCGGAGGAGCACGATCGACATTTGCGGCTGGTCTTGGTGACTCTGAGAGACCATAAGCTATACGCCAAGCTGAGCAAATGCGAATTTTGGTTACCTCAAGTTTCTTTTCTCGGCCACGTGGTTAATAAGGAAGGAATATCGGTGGACCCAGAAAATATCGCTGCTGTTATGGAATGGGAGAGACCTGTTACTCCCAAAGAGATCAGAAGCTTCTTGGGTTTGGCTGGTTATTATAGAAGATTTGTAGAAGGCTTCTCTACCTTGTCCGCGCCGTTGACCAAGTTGACGCAGAAGAATGTAGCCTTCATATGGGATGGCAAGTGTGAGAAGGCTTTTGAGGAACTAAAAAGAAGGCTATGTTCGGCTCTAATTTTGTCTTTCCCTACGGAGGGTAGTGAGTATGATATATATGTGGATGTGTCGCATGTCGGTCTGGGGTGCGTTTTGATGCAGGGCAGGAAGGTGATTGCGTACGGGTCAAGACAGCTAAAGACTCACGAGAGGAATTACCCTACGCATGACCTGGAATTTGCAGCTGTGATCTATGCGTTGAAGTTGTGGAGGCATTTTCTATATAGCGCGTAGTGCAAGATTTTCACGGATCATAAGAGTTTGAAGTATGTCTTCACTCAGAAAGAATTGAATCTGCGCCAGCGGCGGTGGTTGGAGTACGTGGCCGACTATGATGTTGAAATCCAGTATCATCCGGGCAAGGCGAATGTGGTGGCCGATGCCCTGAGTCGGAAGTCAGGTAAGATTTTCAACCTCTCCGCCGAGCATCTAGTGGAAGAGTTTCTTTTGATGGACATTTCTGTGGGAAGCTGCGATTCGCAGAGTAGCTTGGCAGTGGCAGAACCTTCGTGGATTGCGCTTACGAGACTACATCAGAAGGATGATCCCGATCTTCTTCATTTGAATCTTCGAGCTGAAAGAGGTGAATTACCAGATTTCTCTATAGATGATGCGGGTACCTTGAAGTATCGTGGCAGGTTTTGCATCCCCGTAGTTGGAGATATCCAGGATATGGTGTGCAGAGAAGCCCACGGATCTAGTGTTGCCTACCATCCAGGGTCTACCAAGATATATCATGATTTAAAGCAGATTGCCTGGTGGTGTGGGATGAAGAAGGACATAGCCAGATTTGTTTCAGGGTGTTTCACTTGCAGGCGTGTGAAAGCCGACCATGGGAGGCCTGGTGGCAAGCTGACTCCCTTGGAGATTCCGATGTGGAAGTGGGAGAGTATCTCGATGGATTTCATTACAGGCTTACCGATATCTCCTAAGGGGCATGATTCAGTTTGGGTAATCGTAGACAGATTGACGAAGAGTGTTCATTTCGTACCATTTATGATCGATTATCTGATGAGGAAGATAGCCGAGTTGTATCTGGAAGAGGTTGTCAGATTGCATGGTGTACCCGTAAGTATCATATCAAATCGAGACTCCAGGTTCATGTCTCATTTTTGGAAGAGCCTTCAAGAGGGGTTGGGTACAGATTTGAGATATTCCACGGCTTATCATCCGCAGACCAATGGTCAGACGGAGCGAGTAAATCAGATTGTGGAAGATATGATACGATACTATGTTTTGGACCACGGAGGAGCGTGGGACGAGCGCTTGCGGCTTATGGAATTCGAATATAACAACAGTTATCAAGAAAGCTTGCAAATGGCTCCTTTTGAAGCTTTGTATAAGAGGCGCTGCAGGACTCCCTTGTTTTGGGCTGAGCTTGGCGAGGGACCTTTGTTGGGTCCAGAAGCGCTCGAGGAGATGGAAACCGCTGTGAAGCTTATTCGGGGAAAGCTTCGGATAGCCCAGGAGAGATATGAGAAGAACGCCAATCGGCGTAGATCGGACTTGAAGTTTATGGTGGGGGACTGAGTGTTCTTAAAGGTCTCCCCGTTGATCGGAGTCAAGCGGTTTGGCAAGAATAGGAAGTTGGACCCGAGGTACGTGGGGCCGTTTCCGATTGTTGAGCGGATTGGGGTATCAGCCTATAGACTGGCTTCGCCCGCAAATTTCCCTGGCGTGCATGATGTCTTTCACGTCAGTCATCTGCGGAAATGTGTGATAGATGGCAAGCAGGTTTTGGATTTTGTGCCTCTGTTGGAGCCGAATCTTTCTTATGTGGAGGTGCCTGTCCGTATTTTGGATTCTCAAGTTCGTGCGTTGTGGAAGAAGACTATTCCTATGGTTAAAGTTTTATGGAGGAATCAGGGTGTGGAAAGCGCGACATGGGAATTGGAGTCGGCTATGAGGGAGGCTCACTCTCATTTGTTTCCCTGAGCTTGTGCCTGGTATGCTCTGTTTTATTCTTATATATAGCCCTTTCCTGGCTCTTTCTCTCTCCTTTATAGGAGTGTTGTGAGTGAAGTTTTGAGGCGAAACTTCCTTTTAGGGGGAGTGGCTGTAACGCCCCCGGTATTTCCGTGTTTTGTTTGATCTTTGTCGGGCGTTATGATGGCGTGTTTCTGGCTCTTTACCGTTGTAGAGCGTGGTCTTAGCTCTTAGGGTTCCTTGTGTAGCATGTTTGTAGCCTGTTAGCAAGATTCCCCAGCTAGCCAGGGTCCGTTTGGTGACTCGGTTGGGCCTCTTAGGGAATTCTTGTGTTTTTGGCTTCGGGTGGTGATATCCCGGGTTTTGTTTGTCGAATGCTAATTTCGACTTCGCAGTTGTGTTCGTAGCATGGGTTTTTAGCTGCGATGTGAATTTCGTCATTTTCCGAGATGTTTTGGGTCGCGCGTCGTTTTGATATTGAGTGTAAGTAATTAATATATATTGATTGTTTACTATTAAAACCGATGCCTATATATAGCCTTAGGTTAGAAATTAGGGCTCGGTTCAGTGCTTTTGTTTCATTTTCCCTTTGGAAGGAGCCTCCGCCTATGCGAGAGGAAGAGAACCGCCGGACTACCCTAGCCTTCGGACGCCGATTCCTGGATATTTAGCGTTCGAAATTCGACTTCGAGAGTGGATCTGGATTGCTCTCGCCTGGATCTGCATTCTTTCTATTCCTCGGCTTGGTGCTCTGCGGTTAGATCCGAGAGTGGAGGAAGTCACCGACCAAGCTTTTCTGGTATTGAGGCAAGTGATGTTCCCTCATCCTTGCCAAAGTTGATCTTTGTCTTCTTCTTGATTAAATTTTATGTCTCTCCTGCTTAGAACTTAGATGTACGCTAGGGTTCGTCCCCGATTATACTGTGGTTAGTGTAGAGAAGTTCCAGTTAAATCTCAATTTTTCCTGAGGGTTTGTGTTTATTAGGGATGGATTTGGTATGGTTCCCTTCGAGTAGTTGCTATTGCCGGCGGATGATGAAATTCTAGAGAGAGGCCTCGTTCTCGTTTTGGTTGTTTACTGGGTCTGGCGCCTGTAGACAGTCGGGGTGTCGACACCATTGTGTCGACACCGGCCAGTCGTGGTGTCGACACTTGGTGTCGACACCAACAGCGGTAGTGTCGACACTTTGTGTCGACACCGGCCACATTCAAGTGTCGACACCAGCAGCGGGAGTGTCGACTCGTTGTGTCGACACCGGCCGCAGTGGTGTCGACACTTGGTGTCGACACCAGCAGCGGTAGTGTCGACACTTTGTGTCGACACCGGCCGCAGTGGTGTCGACACTTGGTGTCGACACCAGCAGCGGTAGTGTCGACACTTTGTGTCGACACCGGCTGTAGTGGTGTCGACACCAGCAGCGGTAGTGTCGACACCTTGTGTCGACACCGGCCGCAGTGGTGTCGACACTTGGTGTCGACACCGGCCGCAGTGGTGTCGACACTTGGTGTCGACACCAGCAGCGGTAGTGTCGATACCTTGTGTCGACACCGGCCGCAGTGGTGTCGACACTTGGTGTCGACACCGGCAGCGGTTGTGTCGACACCTTGTGTCGACACTGGCTTGTCGTGGTGTCGACATATCGTGTCGACACTGGGTGCTGCGCTGGTTTTGGGGTCAGGTAAGACTCGGGGTTGGTTCGGGTTAGGTGTGCAAGGCCGCGTCGGTTGGACCCGACAATTTTGCCTTGGGTTCGTGTGTTTCTTAGGATTTTTAGTGTGACTTTTCCCTAGGGGGGGAGGGGGAATTGGGTGTTCGGCTAGTTTCTGCATGCCGACTATTGGGTTGTGGCAGGTGGTGGAGTTTTGGTGGCCTCTGGAGGGGTGGTTTGATGTGGAGAGATGTAGCCACCGCCTTTTGCCCCGGTTTGGGTTGGCGTGTGTGGGACCCTAGTGCTGCCACTGTTTGACCCCTTAGCCCTTTTTGGATCTGATTTTGCTTATGTATTCAGATCCATGTTTTGACCACTGCCATTTACCCACGTGTTAGGACTGTTAGTCCCTTTCTTGTTTATGCTTTCTCTTCTTTTGGCATATATGTATATGTCTTGTTGCTGTTGCAGACTCTTTTGGTAGGGCATAATGGTTTTATTGCTCGCACTTGGTGTGCTCTGCTGTGCTTTAGATAGTACTCTCTTCTTACTGTCACCCCTTTTCTTTTGCTTATAGCAGTTTGTTGCCGGGTTGGTAAACCCTTCTTCTTATTTGCTCATTAATCTATTGCTCTATTTACCTTTTAATTATTTTCTTGCTGAGGTGTTCTTTTCTTGAATGCCTCAGGTCCAGGTTGTAGCCAGTTCAGCGGCTAGTCATTTTGGAGGGGCTGGTTGGTGGCCTCTTGGGTAGCTGAGATAGCGGACCCCCGATTTTGTGAGGTAGTTCTTTACCTTTTCGTATAGACATACATGCTCACCAGTGGGTTCGTGTCAGGTTGTTGGCGCCCACTGGTGGCTTCTTGCGATGCTGGGTATGAACTTAAGCTATTGTTTTTGCATATTTGTGGTTGGTTACTTGCTTCTGGGAAGGATTTATGCTAGGTTGCATGTTAGATATTTTAAAACCTAAAAGCATTATTATATGTACCTCATGCATAACATGTTTCTAAAACAAAGACACTATTTTTCCTCGGCGTAAAACACTATCTTTCATACATACTATATTCACTTTAGAGTCGTGCATACCATGAGTCGTCCCCCGGGGATACTTATGCTCATTTAGGGTGTCAACTTAATTGAACCAAAGTATTTTCTGCTGCGTATAAATATAATTTTTTTATTGTGGACTAGCTGATCCACCGTGCTGAGGGATACAGCCATTCAACATAACTGATTTTCGTTCATATTTAATCAACGATTTTCCTTAAAATCTAA